>JBBGZY010000412.1:3735000-4335000 GCA_037952925.1 Lithobates clamitans | reverse complement strand
GGGACAAGGTGTTTTGGGGGCTACCCAAAAGCACCCTCCCAATGTTGAGGGCATGTGGCCTGGTACGGTTCAGGAGGGGGGCACCCTCTCTTTTCCTGCAGCCTGCCATGTTGCGTGCTCGGATAAAGGTCTGGTATGGATTTTTGGGGGGACCCCACGCCATTTTTTTTTTTTTTATTTTGGCACAGGTTTCCCCTTAAAATCCATACCAGACCTGAAGGGTCTGGTATGGATTTTAAGGGGAGACCCCACGCCATTTTTTTTTTATTTTGGTTCGGAGTTCCCCTGTGGGGAATTCTCATGCCGTTTTTATCAATGAACTTTTATGTGTATTGTCGGACCGGCAATTCATTAACCCCCCTGGCGGTATTCCCGAGTCTGGCTCGGGGTGGATTTTCAATACCAAAAGCGGTATCCCCGAGCCAGACTTGGGATTGCATCGCAGGATCCAGGAAAAGTTTACTTACCTTGTCCCCAGGATCCTGCGATGTCTCCCCGCTGTGATCGGCGAGCCGCCGTGTCTCGCTTGATTCACAGTGCCGAGCTCCGTTCCCTGCGAGCGTTGCGACGCACGGGGACGGAGTTCGGCGGCAAATTCAAAAAGTGAAACACACAGTACAGATACAGTATACTGTAATCTTACAGATTACAGTACTGTATCAAATAATTACACATCCCCTTTGTCCCTAGTGGTCGGTCAAGTGTCCTGCATGCAGTTTTATATTATAAAAACTGTTCTTTTGCCTGGAAACTGGAGATTGTCCATAGCAACCAAAACTGTCTTTTTACATCAAAAGTGGCTTTAGACCAGCTAGAAAACAGCGATAATAAATTAGAATCACTCGCAGAATTGAGCGATAGTGATTTGTGGGGAAATCCGTCACCAAACACTAAAAGTAACGAAAGCGACAATTCTGCAACTGAGCAAATTTCAGTGTTTTTGATTTGATTACATTATTGAATAATTTTTATTATTATTATATTATTATTTGTTATAATTATTTATAGTTATTTATTATATTAAAATTTTTTATTTCGTTTTTCAAACTTTATCATACCCGGGATGTCTACTTGGACAGATAGTGAACTATTCCTAAGAATTACAGGCCTACAGTATAAAACGCCAAATTTCTGTGCAAAATAATGATAATGCTTTCAGCAACTAAAATCTGAAATAATCATACCGCCAGGGAGGTTAATAGTCGCGAGTAGTTTTAAATGACTTTTTTTCCTTTGAAATGTCATTTTTCTGTTAAACTGTTCTAAACACAGGAAACATGCGCCCCTTTACAGGCATACTATAGACACCCCCCAGGTACAAAATTTAAAAGGGATATTACACTTTTATTGTTTCTCTTTAAGTATTATTAAAATCACTGCTCCCGAAAAAAACAGCCGTTTTTAAAACTTTTTTTTGCATTGATCCATGTCCCCTGGGGCAGGACCCAGGTCCCCAAACACTTTTTATGACAATACTATGAATATAAGCCTTTAAAATTAGCACTTTTGATTTCTCTCAATGACTTTTAAAGGATGTTCCACAGCATTCGAATTTTCCCGCGAACACCCCAAATTGTTCGCTGTTCGGCGAACAGCCGATGTTTGAGTCGAACATGAGTTTGACTCGAACTCGAAGCTCATCCCTACTCCTGGTACTGAGTCGGTCAGTGAAGGTGAACCCATGCACTTGGGTTTCACGCGTCTCTCTGCGGATGAGAGAACCTTTAGGAAGATGGAGAGATCATGCCTTTATTGTGGCCAGGCAGGTCACTTTTTGAAGTCTTGTCCTAACCGTCCAGTGAACGCCC
Organism: Lithobates clamitans; assembly: GCA_037952925.1. Taxonomy (NCBI): domain Eukaryota; kingdom Metazoa; phylum Chordata; class Amphibia; order Anura; family Ranidae; genus Lithobates; species Lithobates clamitans. Next base: position 4,333,192 of record JBBGZY010000412.1, on the reverse strand, counting down.
GAACCTTGAGGTCCTGTGACGGACAGACCTTAGGTGACGTTGTTTCCTTCGCAGTTATCCAGGATAAGCCCCTGGTTTCGGTTACCCTTTCTCTTTTCGACTCTGGGGCTGCAGGCCTGTTCATTGATGCTGCCTTTGTATCTAAAGACTTGATTCCGCTGCAGTGACACTCCACTTGGCATTGAGGCTCTTGACGGGAGACCTCTACAGCCTGCCCATGTGACTCATGAGCCAGTTCCATTGTCCATGGCCATAGGGGCTCTTCACCATGAGATAATCCAATTCCAAGTTATTCCTTCACCCAAGTTTCCACTTGTTTTTGGTTATTCTTGGTTACAGAGGCACAACCGCTCTTTTGATTGGCTCCGTGCTGAGGTTCTCTCCTGGTCACCACAATGCAGTGAGACATGCTTCCAGAAGGTAGCCAAGTTCCTGTGCACCTCTTCACTCTCCTCCCTGCCGGAGGAGTACCGCAATTTTAGCGATGTCTTTGACAAAGGTCAAGCCAGTAGTTTGCCTCCACACCGGCCGTATGATTGCGCAATTGACCTTCAACCTGGTGCCATACCCCCTCGTGGCCGGGTTTACCCTTTGTCGGTCTTGGAGGATAAGGCCATGGAGGAGTATGTTGCAGATGTGGAAATACGGGGAAATTTAGGTAACAGCGATCACAGGTCAATTAGTTTCAGTATAAATCACACAAATAGGAAACAAAGGGAATACAAGTACACTGAATATCAAAAGAGCCGACTTCCCTAAACTACAAACCTTGCTAAAAGGCATAAATTGGGAAAAATATTAGGAACAAAGAACACGGAGAAGAGATGGGTTTGCTTTAAGAGCATATTAAATAAGGGCATTAGCCAATGCATCCCATTGGGTAATAAATTTAAAAGAGCGAACAAAAGTCCTGGATGGCTTAACTCCAATGTAAAAATGCATATAAAAGCAAAGGAGAAGGCCTTCAAAAAATTCAAGGTTAAGGGATCATCATCAGCATTCAGACTTTATATAGAATGTAACAAGAAATGTAAGGGTGCAATTAGGAAGGCTAAGATAGAACATGAAAGACACATAGTGGAGGAGAGCAAAAAAAAATCCCAAGAAATTCTTTAAGTATGTAAACAGTAAAAAAGGGAGGACAGACCATATTGGCCCCTATAAAGAATGAGGAAGGACATCTGGTTACAAAGGATGGGGTGATGGCGAAGGTATTGAATTTATTATTCTCCTCAGTCTTCACGAGGGGCTTCAGTAACCAAAACTGCAGTGTTTATCCTCATGACACATCACAGGAAGCACCTCCGTGGTTAACAGAGGACAGAATTAAAATTAGACTTGAGAAACCTAACATTAATAAACCACCGGGACCAGATGGCTTGCATCTGAGGGTACTTAGGGAACTCAGTCAAGTGATTGCCAGACCGTTGTTTCTATTTTTCACAGACAGTCTACTGACTGGAATGGAACCAGCTGATTAGAGAAAAGCCAATGTAGCACCAATATTTAAAAAGGGCCCAAAATACATCCCTGGGAATTACAGACCAGTTAGCCTAACATCAATAGTATGTAAACTCTTGGAGGGGATGATAAGGGACTATATACAAGATTTTAGTTATGAGACCGGTATCATTAGCAGTAATCAGCATGGATTCATGAAGAATCGTTCTTGCCAAACCAATCTACTAACCTTCTATGAGGAGGTGAGTTGCCATCTAGATAAAGGAAGGCCCGTAGATGTGGTGTATCTGGATTTTGCAAAAGCATTTGACACAGTTCCCCATAAACGTTTACTGTACAAAATAAGATCCTGGCATGGACCATAGGGTGAGTACATGGATTGAAAACTGGCTACAAGGGCGAGTTCAGAGGGTGGTGATAAATGGGAAATACTCTGAATGGTCAGGGGTGGGTAGTGGGATCCCCCAGGGTTCTGTGCTGGGACCAAGCCTATTTAATTTGTTCATAAATGACCTGGAGGATGGGATAAACAGTTCAATCTCTGTATTTGCAGATGATACTAAGCTAAGCAGGGCAATAAATTCTCCGCAGGATGTGGAAACCTTGCAAAAAGATCTGAACAAATGAATGGGGTGGGCAACTACATGGCAAATGAGGTTCAATGTAGAAAAATGTAAAATAATGCATTTGGGTGGCAAAAATATGAATGCAAACTATACACTAGGGGGAGAACTTCTGGGGGAATCTAGGATGGAAAAGGACCTGGGGATCCTAGTAGATGATAGGCTCAGCAATGGCATGCAATGCCAAGCTGCTGTTAACAAAGCAAACAGAATATTGGCATGCATTAAAAAGGGGATCAACTCCAGAGATAAAATGATAATTCCCCAGCTCTACAAGACTCTGGTCCAGCCGCAGCTAGAGTATTCTGTCCAGTTCTGGGCACCAGTCCTCAGGAAGGATGTACTGGAACTGGAGCAAGTACAAAGAAGGGCAACAAAGCTAATAAAGGGTCTGGAGAATCTTAGTTATGAGGAAAGGTTGCGAGCACTGAACTTATTCTCTCTGGAGAAGAGACGCTTGAGAGGGGATATGATTTCAATTCACAAATACTGTAATGGTGACCCCTACAATAGGAATAAAACTTTTTTGCAGAAGAGAGTTTAACAAGACTTGTGGCCACTCATTAAAATTAGAAGAAAAGAGGTTTAACCTTAAACTACGATCGTAAGAAAACTGAGTGGTTAACGCTGTGCTTGAAAATAATATGTAAGTAAATTGTAGAGTGAATAAAAGCTGCCAGCACCAAAAGTCTTAAATACTAAACTCAAATCAGTGAAAAACATGGGATGGGTGCAGCGCTGAATGTGTAAATCCAAAAATTAAAAAATAAAATAAAAACTGAATGAAATATTATTACAAATATTCAGTAATGGTGAAAAATTGCGTGAGAGGAAAACTAAGGCAGAGTCCCTATAGCTCAAAACAGGGAAACTGACAAGAACAATCCAATGAATCAAATCATGTGAAAAATGCAAAGTAACATAAGTGAAAAACCAAAAAACAAATAATAATAAGTCACAAATATAATCAATTATAAACTTAAATGATTATACACCAAAAAAAAGTGATCCCAGAGAGTTATACAGAATATCAATCATATGAAAAATACAATCATAAAGAAACATAAAAATCTCGAAAATAAAGGAAAAAGTCCACAAATAAAGTCCCAAATTAATGTGACAGTGAATAAAAGGTATCCATACTGGTGTAAAAACACACAGTGAACATAATGACGTGAAGAAAAAAAGTAAGGGCCCTGGGGCGTGGCTTGGCAGCGGGTTGGATGGCAGCACACTAGAGGAGCTCCGTCAGGCACACAGCCTTTCAGCCTGACACCCTTCCCAAGAACCCTCCATGCCGGCCAGAAAGCTATACAGCACCCCGTACACTCGTTCCCGCAAAGGGCTGACGACTTCCACAGCCAGAAATATCGTGGATTTACTGAGACAAAAGCCGGAGGCTGAGAACGGCAAGGCTGAACCCAAGATGGCACCGACGCAGCAGGCAGAGCTCCACGAGGAAGACCTTAGCGGTGAGTCAGACGTTAATGAAGATACTAACAGGGGGAAATCGAGACTCCACAAACCCCTGACATAGGCAGATATGTCCGGTTTTACTGCCGAAATTAAATCGGCCTTTTCAGCTGCCATAACCGATCTCAAAACGAATCTGGCTGTTCTTACTGAAAAATTAGCATTGGAGCATGCAGGGAGACAGAGAGATAAGGCCCTGGACAGGATGGACAAGATTGCTGTGTCCCATACCCAACACTTTATAGATGTAAACAGACACCTGGAAGACCTCGACAACAGAGGCAGGAGGAATAATATTAGGGTGCAGGGGATCCCCGAAACTGTGGAAGCAGATCAAATAGCCCCGGCCCTACAGAGGCGACAAATGGACACCAACATATCCTACGCACCCCATTGGATCTTCCCGATTTTTGTGCAGGACTTGGCCTGGACCTAGTGGATTTGCCAGATTGGTACGCTGAGTTTGCATTACCACCACACAACAGGAGCCCATCCAGATCACCATTTTCCACACCTGAAAAAAGGTTCTCCAAAAAAATGAAGTCGGGCAAAGCAGGAGGCTCCAAATTAAACACACCGAATCCAAGATCTCTTTGGGACCGTGACCACGCGGAGGATTAATGCAAAGCTGTTCAGCCCAAAAGCCTCTACAATGATTTGACTATACGTTCTGACGTCAGAGGGAGTTATTTTTGCCCAGTTTAATCTCCATTTTTTTTTTCTTTCTTTTCTATTCTTTTACCTTTTAAGGCTCAGTTTGTTAGGGCATTGTCCCACTGACTCCCCTTAACTCCAAGCAGAAATAGACATGCTATATGCACATAATATGTACTACAATTTATTCCATGATGTTTTAAGCATTAGTTTGAATGACAGCAGTTCTGTGGCTCTTGCGACGGAGGGGGTCAGCCTGTTCGTGACACTTTGGAGGTGGCGAGCAGCTGAGTCGCCACGTCGCGGAGGTGACAGTGATAGTGGGGTCTCTTGGTCCTCCTATTTGAGGACGGAGAAGAACCCTTAAATGACAGGGTGGATTAATCATATATATTTAAGTTAAGAGAAGTATATCTCTTATTAGCTATAGGCTGTGTGTTCGTTGGAGGTTGGTTTTGCCAGTTATATCCTTCATAAGTTTTCATTTTAAACTTAATAATTTGTTCTGTTTGACTCATACACCAGGCAGCCACCTCCCCCTACCCCACAAGTGGTCTGTCACTGCATTTAGCTTTGCAGACGCACTACAGTTCCCTAGATAGGGCTCTATCTAGAGGTTGAACTTAATTCTCATTTTACTCGCTTCTCTTCTCACTTTCACCTCTTTGCCTTTTTATTTTTTACTCTTCTTTTTCTCTCTTTTCCGCCTCTCTATCTTTCTTTTTGTTCCTCCTCTCAGAGGTATTGACCACCCACGTCCTTGACCTTAAGAACGCCTTAACTGACCACTAGTGTTTCTTTTTCAGATCAATAGAGTTTCACACCGCTCCTGAGTCTGCACCATGGCCTACTCTTTACTAGGGCGCAATCCCACAGTAATATCCCACAATATACAGGAATTGAATACTCCTGAAAAGAGATCTACATTACTTAGAGAAATTAAAAAAGGTAAGCCACATTTTATACTGCTACAGGAAACCCACTTTAAAACTGGTCATGTCCCCAGGCTCACCGACTCGAACTTCACAAGGGTTTTTCATGCCACAAACAGTCATGCTAAAACTAAAGGGGTTTCGATCCTGGTCAGTAAGAATGCACAATTTGACCTGACGGATCAACTGACAGACCCTGAGGGCAGATACGTTTTCCTAAAAGGGACCTACAGTGGAGCACCCATCACAATAGCAAATGTGTAGTTTCCGAACTCAGCCCATTTGCTATTTTGTAAACAGATAGTCCATAAGCTGCAGGAGTTTGCTACGGGGTGTCTGATACTGGGAGGAGACTTTAACATCCCTCTGAATCCCCTAACAGACACCTCCAATGGAAACACCAGCATTAGGTACAAAACCTTGAAAGGAAGACCCAGATTTGGAGGCTTAACTCCCCGATACTCTCTGACCCCATCCACCTACCCAAACTCAAAGAGGCCCTGTCAAATTTCTTTACCCAGAATAACACCCCAGGGATGGACCCACTGATGATTTGGGAGGCCCACAAATGTACGCTAAGGGGGGGAACTGATTTCGATTGGTGCCAGAAGGAAGAAAGAGAGAGAAAGGGAAATCAAAACCCTAATAAGCTGTATTCATAAGTTAGAATCCCAACATAAACAATCGCTTGCAGTGGATACAGCCACAGAGTTACTAGCAGCCAGGAAACAACTACAGACACTTTTCGATGCTAAAGCCAAACGGTTTTTATTTTTCAGGAAAAAAATTTATTACGAGTAGGGCAACAAACCAGGCAAGACACTGGCGAGGGCGTTACGAGTACACACCCACAACAATAGCATCACAGGCATAAAAAAGAAAAATGGGACACTAGATGTCACTACAGAGGAGATTGCTAAACATTTTCATACATTTTACTCAAATCTCTACAATTTACCACCACAACACAAACAACCGGGAATGGAGGGAGACAGAACACAAGTGATTGAAGACTATCTTAGTAAGAGTGGCCTTCCATCTCTTGACATCACAGAAGCCAACACCCTCAAAGACCCAATAAACACGACTGAAATTAGAATGGCCATTAAGAACTTGAAGCTAGGTAAGAGTCCCGGCCCAGACGGGTACACGGCCATCTACTACAAAACATTTACAGACTTGTTGACAGACCCTTTAACGGTGGCCTTGAACTCCTTATCCGAACCCAGGACCACAACTCCAGACTTACTTTTTAGCCTATATAACAGTCATACCGAAAGCAGGTAAGGACCCATCCGAATGTGCCAGTTATCGTCCTATTTCCTTGTTGAATTTGGACGTGAAAATTTTTGCGAAGATACTCGCCGACAGACTGAGACCCTTCCTCCAAAAAATAATTGGCCCGGAACAGGCTGGTTTTATGCCTGACCGTGAAGCCAAAGACAATGTCACCAAAGCCCTATTACTAATCCACCAAATGGGCTCCAGCGGTTCAGAGGGCCTTCTCCTGTCCACGGACGCGGAGAAGGCCTTCAATTGCGTGGCTTGGGACTACATGTTGTCTACTTGTAGACATATTGGAATGGGTGATAAGATGTTGGCCTGGATTTCCGCACTCTATCATAACCCCTCGGCTAGATTGAAAATAAACGGCACCCTTTCGGATCGGGTACATATCGCGAATGGTACAAAACAAGGTTGTCCCCTTTCACCACTCCTATTCATTTTAACCCTAGAGCCATTCATTAGACAGGTCAATGCAAATAATTTGGTTAGGGGATTTCGGGTAAGGGGACGGGAGTTCAAGGTGGCTGCCTATGCGAATGATTTGTTATTTTTCATTTCTAAGCCCCATACTACTCTCCCTAATCTTATGAAAGCCTTTGAACATTATAGCTATGTCTCTAACCTAAAGATAAACTACTCCAAATCGGAAACCATGAATATATCCCTGTCCAACCATTCACTCACATCTGTGATAGAGAACTCACCCTTCAAATGGGACCACAAAAAACTGAAATATTTGGGGGGTTTTTTGACACCTCAAGTAACGGCAATATACAAACAAAATTTCCCCCCTCTCTTAAAATCTATAGATACGGACCTTCGCAAATGGCACTCTGGAACCTTCTCTTGGTTCGGAAGGGCAGCCGTCATTAAAATGACAGTCCTTCCCAAGCTCCTCTACCTAATGCGCACTTTACCGATTAAACTGCCGCCTGCCATGTTTAGGGCACTGAGAACCATGTTTCTGAAATTTGGGCACACAAAAAAACGAGAATCAAACTTGAAACACTTCAGAAAGCAAAGGCACTGGGAGGGTTGGGAGTTCCCAACTTAAAGGATTACTACAAAACATCCCACGTAACAAGGGTCATCGACTGGCACTGTCACAGTGAAACTAAAGACTGGGTGAAATTAGAAATGGACCTTCAGACCTTACCACTTACCTTTGCACCCTGGCGACCTTGGCTTTCATACACTGATGATCTGAAGCAACACCCTTTAACGGGAACCACCCTGAAACTGATCCATGAAATACCCGTTGACACAGGAGTTACATCTGCCTTGGGCCCATTAACCTCGCTGAGGGATAACCCAGATTTTATCCCGGGGTTGGCAACCCTCACCTCAGGTCCTCCCACAGTGGCAGACCTCTTTTGGCAAGAGATTGCTATAATCAAGCCAAAATGAAAGAATACCAGACACTTAAACAGAATGACAATGTGACTGACTTGCCCTTCTGGACCTACCTTCAAGTTAGAAGCTATGTTAGCACTAACCATAAGGTGGGAGACTTTTCTAGACCTTTGACAGATTTCGAGTCGGTGTGCCTTGGGGGAGAGCCAATCCATGGGGCAACTTCAATTATTTATGCGTGGCTACACAAAAACACCTATGGATGACAGACTCAGAGAGCGGTGGTCAGAAGTTTACAGGTAAACATAACTCCGAAACAGTGGAGGAACGCTTGCATCTTATCACACAATTGCTCTATCAGCACCAAAGTGCAAGAGACAGCCTTCAAACTGTTGACTCAGTGGTACCTAACCCCAACAAAATTAAACAAGATGTTCCCTCAGACATCGGACCGATGTTGGAGGTGTCTGGGAGACAGCGGAACTTTGCTACATGTGTGGTGGCATTGCCCTTTGATTGTCCATTTTTGGGACAGTGTTCGAGACTACATCAAAAAAATCACTGAGACCTCTCTATCCCTAGATGCAGCCTGTTGCCTGCTGCATATTTCAAGCTGGCCTCTGAGGAGATACAAGCGTTCGCTCACAAAACATTTACTGAATGCTGCCAAGTCTCTCATTCCAATTTATTGGAAATCAAATCAAGTACCAACAGTGACGGAATGGCTAAATAGGGTTACAGAAATTTATGAAATGGAAGACACTCTGGAGCAAGCAAACAAACAAGTTGAAAGCTTCCTCGATACTTGGCACCCATGGAACGTATTTAAATACTCCCAAACATTTACCGACATCTTTAGTGCCCAGGTTTAGGCACTAAGCTAAAATAGTTCTTGATATGACGTAATAGTAGAACTGTAGTGGAATACCCACTTGGTCGACGTGGGTGGTCAAGATTATTTAAGATTATTCAAGATTAGGGATGAGCTTCGTGTTCGAGTCGAACCCATGTTCGACTCGAACATCGGCTGTTCGGTCGTTCGCCGAATTGCGAACGATATGGGCCGTTCGCGCCAAATTCGTGTGGCGCGTCACGGCCCATAATTCACTGCGGCATCGCAGTGCATTGCTGGCTGATGATTGGCCAAGCATGCACTATGACCCGCATGCTTGGCCAATCACAGCGCTGTCAGTAGAGAGAGCTGTAATTGGCCAAAGCCAGGGTGGCTTTGGCCAATTATGGCTCAGGGGATTTAGTACACACCCCACACTATATAAGGCCGCCTGCACGGCGGCCCTGTGTAGTGTGTGTTCCGGTGTGCTGAGAGATAGAGAGAGAGAGAGACAGTGTCATTTGATTTGAGTTAGATAGATTAGGCAGAACAGTCAGTCAGTTAGCTGCACTTACAGTGTATTGTGCATATATATGCATCCCAGGTGTTGCATATATATATATACACTGTATTCAGTTTAGCTAGATCCGTTCCTGTTATCTTCTATCTAGACTATTTACATTTAGTGCAGTGCGTCCTGCTCACAGTGTTCAGCTAGATCCGTTCCTACTATTTACATTTAGTGCAGTGCGTCCTGCTCACAGTGTTCAGCTAGATCCGTTCCTGCTATTTACATTTAGTGCAGTGCATCCTGCTCACAGTGTTCAGCTAGATCCGTTCCTGCTAATTACATTTAGTGCAGTGCGTCCTGCTCACAGTGTTCAGCTAGATCCGTTCCTGCTATTTACATGTAGTGCAGTGCGTCCAGCTCACAGTGTTCAGCTAGATCCGTTCCTGCTATTTACATTTAGTGCAGTGCGTCCTGCTCACAGTGTTCAGCTAGATCCGTTCCTGCTAATTACATTTAGTGCAGTGCGTCCAGCTCACAGTGTTCAGCTAGATCCGTTCCTGCTATTTACATTTAGTGCAGTGCGTCCAGCTCACAGTGTTCAGCTAGATCCGTTCCTGCTATTTACATTTAGTGCAGTGCGTCCTGCTCACAGTGTTCAGCTAGATCCGTTCCTGTTATCTTCTAGACTATTTACATTTAGTGCAGTGCGTCCTGCTCACAGTGTTCAGCTAGATCCGTTCCTGCTATTTACATTTAGTGCAGTGCGTCCTGCTCACAGTGTTCAGCTAGATCCGTTCCTGCTATTTACATTTAGTGCAGTGCGTCCTGCTCACAGTGTTCAGCTAGATCCGTTCCTGCTATTTACATTTAGTGCAGATTTTTTGGCTGGAGCTAAACACGTTAAAAATGCTCAAAATTACAAACAGATTCTACTTAACAACAAACCTACAGTCCCTGTCTTGTTTGCACCGCCTGTATACTGCTGTTCAGAGTATATAGGGCCTGGTGGCCCCACACCTTTCCTTATTTTAATTTGGGTGTGGGGTTCCCCTTAATATCCATACAAGACCCAAAGGGCCTGGTAATGGCAACCCTCCTTGATCCACCGTTTGTCTCACTGATTTTCATCCATATTGCCATGACCCGACATGACATTAAACCCGCAAGCAGTTTTAAATGAGATTTTTTCCTTTAAAAATGACATTTGGTGCAGGGACTGTTCTAAACATGGGAAACACGCGTCACTTTACAGGCATACTATAGACACCCCCCAGGTACGATATTTAAAGGAATATTTCACTTTTTTTTTTTACTTTAAGCATCATTAAAATCACTGCTCCCGAAAAAACGGCCGTTTTTAAAAGTTTTTTTTGCATTGATACATGTCCCCTGGGGTAGGACCCGGGTCCCCAAACCCTTTTTAGGACAATACCATGCAAATTAGCCTTTAAAATGAGCACTTTTGATTTCGAACGTTCGAGTCCCATAGACGTCAATGGGGTTCTAACATTCGTGCGAACTTGCGGTCCGTTCGCGGGTTCTGGTGCGAACCGAACCGGGGGGTGTTCGGCTCATCCCTAGTCTTCACTATGTGAAATGTCTGATTAGCTTAAAACAGGGATTGTTAGTCGGCTTATTGACTGCAAATTGTGCCACGTCCAATAGTTAAGTCATCAAACAAAAAGGAAGTTCCCCTAGTGGTGGACTTTAAAGGCACGTATGTATAAATATAGAAGGAAATTTGTAATGTATAGAAAAATCATTTATTCATTTCAAAAACATCTTAAAAACATCAACAACAATATGACTATAGCAAACAATAAAAGGAATGCGATTTATGCATTTATACATAGGTTGGATATTGATACCAATGTATTTGCACCCGACGCGTTTCGGAGATATTTAGCCTCCTTCTTGCAGTCAATAAGCCGACTAACAATCCCTGTTTTAAACAAATTGGTAGTAGATACCGCTCCCCGCCTGTAGATCGGCAATTTTTACTGCGCACCCATTTGGTACTCTCCAGAGTTTTATTAAATATTGGAGATTTTTTCTCCCCACTTCAATAATTACGTATACTTTACTCTATATATTCTTTATAAATAATAGGCAAAATGACCAATTTTACAGGTGATGAATGGGAAACACTCATGGAAGGGTATTTAAAAGATTTTGGAGATAAAGAATCTGCTGATTCCGAAATATCCTCACTTTTCTCCAGACTCTCTAGGACCCTGGAGAAAAAAAATCACTATTTTACTGGCATGTCAGGTCCTTTCAGGATTATATCATGGAGGATATTAATCCTGCAGGATTGCGAGTCCAGATCTTCCCGACAATAGAAGGTCTGGACTCGGAATTTAAAACCAAATGGGAGCAAGACCTGCGGGCATGTTCACAAAGTTTGATGGAAATCTTGATTGAAGAATACAGAAAGAAATCCAGTACTCTAGACACAGACATTGTAGCCCTATGCAACAAACTGCAACAGTTGAAAACCCAGAGACCCCTCACTAACAAAGAGGGCAGACTCAAATTACACTTAGAAACATTCAATAAGGACATACTTATAAAAAAACGACAGAAACTCACTCGGGACAGAAATGCCTTCAGAGATGGGAAGGCATACAAATGGGCCCAAAATAGACCAAACCAGAATAAAAATTACCAACACCAGGGACACCAAAGCACTCCTTCACAATCCACTTCCAACCTACCTCAAACCCATACCCAAACCTCTCAAAAACCAAATATAGGACAGAGCACTAAATGCACTTTTCGTGGAGACCCTAAGGAGGGACAACAGGCAAAGAAACCAACTCTTGATTTCCCTACTAAACCTAAATCCCTTATATCCACACACAAGTTAAATAAGAAAGCACCAAATACACAAATCAGCACACATACCCCAATAAGCGAACCCACTCCCCAGTCAAACCCCTCAACTGTCACATCACTAGACACTATTTCCAATGACCCATCTTTTTTAGAAAAAATCTTGATGGGTGTACAACCTACACAATCAAACCCCAACACTTACACCCAAATAGCACTGTAACTGTCCCAACTGTTGGTCAAGAACAGGAGCCGAATGATTTAAATATAATCAATCTTTCATCTTACAAATTTTCTTACGATGAAATTGCTGTCCTTAGAAAAGGCCTAAACTTCTGTCCCAATCAAGATTTGGATAAATTCGAGATCTACAAAGACCTCCAACTCTTTATACGCAAATTGATCCTAAAAAAACTCTGCCATAAACAGGAAGGGCCAAACGAGTTTACTCCACAAGAACACCAAGCACTAAAGCAATTGGTGTCCCTCCTTGATAAGAATGATCCAACTGATCTCATAGATGAGATCAACCTCTCTCAAATCCTAGAATCCATCGAAACTCCTAATGAACTTTGTAGGGGAAACAAATCCACACTAAAAAAGAAATCATACTTTTGTCCGGCACCCAGCACCCATCCGAACGCAGTAGCCTTCCTAAAACTAGTCGATAAAGAACTAGACAAGATAAAAACTCATACCAAATTTCCTAGGAACCTAACTAGAAGTGAAACAACAGCACTTAAAACACTGTCAAATAACGACCAAATCATAAAAAAAAACGCGGATAAGGGTGGAAACATTGTGGTGCAAAATAAGGAGGACTACATCAAGATGTGCAATAGAATATTAAACAACTCAGAGTGGTATCGCCAAATACCGGCAAGTCTGGTCAAAAAATACAACCAGGACTTTTACACATTAATAGACACAGCTTATTCCAATTCGACAATCACAAAGTCTCTATGGGAATTCATTAGGAACAATTTCCCCTATACACCGGTCTTCTATTCATTACCAAAGGTCCATAAAGACATAAAGAACCCCCCTCGTAGACCTATCATTTCCGGGATAGGGGCAATTAGCGAGAATGCTAGCAGACTGATAGACGAAGTTCTGAAACCATTCGTTTACTCCCTACCCTCTTTTGTCAAATATACAGTGCACTTTCTGCAAATTGTTGATAGATTGGAAATTCCTGAATATGCAATTTTTGTGACAATTGACGTCGAGTCTCTATATAGCTCTATCCCCCATGAGAAGGGTGTAGCAGCTATTAAACATGTCCTTCGCACAGCTAGAGACGTAGATCCCACATATGGAGAGTTCGTCATCTCATTACTAGAATTTATTCTGAGTCATAATGTTTTTACCTTTAACGGCTCCCACTACCTCCAGGTGCAGGGGGTTGCGATGGGGACATGTTGTGCCCCATCGTATGCCAACCTGTACCTGGGGGAGTGGGAGGCCATGTTTTTGAGTGACGAAAGTTTATCGATGTATACGGACCACATACGTGGATGGTACCGATACATAGATGACCTGTTCATTATATGGGATGGATCGATTGATCTCCTTCAACAATGCTTACTGAGAATGAATCGGAATGAATTTAACCTTAATTTTACAATGTAATTTGACAAGCAATGTGTCACGTTCCTGGATGTGGAGATTTCTAGAGGAGAGGGAGGTAACATTATGAGTAAACTATACAGGAAACCCACTGCAAGTAACGCAATTTTGCATGCTACTACTTTCCACCCAAAACCCCTCCTCAATTCAATTCCATATAGCCAGTACCTTAGAGTGAGGCGCAACTGCTCTAATGATGATACCTTTAGAATGGAAGCAAACAAGTTACGTGATAGACTATTAATACGGGGCTACTCTCATGCGTTACTCAAACGCTCTTTCAAAAAAGCCCTTATGCAACCAAGAAATGAGCTACTGCACTATGAAAAAATAAACAAAACTGGCAAAAAGACACAGACACTATTAGGATCATCACAAAATACAGTAACCAACATAGACAAGTCCGGAATATTGTGGAAAGGTATTGGCATATGCTACAATATGACCCGACTTTAGGGCCCTTTGTTCCACAGAAACCCCTCTTCACCTTCAAACGAACCTCCTCTTTAAGAGATAAAGTCACTACGAGTGAATTCAAGGGGGAAGTAGATAAACACTGCAAATACAAGGGAACCTTTAGATGCGGAGACTGTAACTACTGCAAGTATATGCTCATAGACAGAAACCCAACCCTCCCGAATGGCCAGCTCTTCCATCCCAAACACTTTGCTAATTGCAAAACTTATGGTGTGATCTATATGCTCCTGTGCGATTGTACATGCTTCTATATAGGAAAAACTAAAACAGAATTTTGGAAGAGAGCATATAGACACATCTTGAGTATGCAAACTTGTGACCCTGATCTCCCACTGGGGAGATATACTACAATAGTGCATGGGGGCAAATTTCCAAGAATTAAAATTCTTATTCTAGACCGGATAGATCCGGGTCCTAGGGGAGGTGACTGGAACAAGGCACTGTTACAGTTAGAATCCCGCTGGATATACAATTTAAAAGCTACCCAACCCCCAGGTTCGAAAGAAACCATCTGGTTCAAGCCTTTCCTTGAAGGCTTTTCGTCAGGTGGTAGGGAACAATGAGGAAAATTACGACTCTCAAAACATCTTTCTATCATCCATGCCCCCTCCTTACAACTGCCACTAAATATATACAACATCTCTCTAAGTTATGTAACTCCTATATGCATTTATTTTGATCACTGTTTAGCAAATTTGGAGTTCCCAATATATATACAATTTCAGTCTGTAACTTGCTTCCCTGTATGCCAAATATAAGTGATATGGTTTGAAAACTGTGACACATTCACAAGTTTTTTACTGTATACATATATGGTTTAAACGCACGATGAGTGGTGTGCGGTGTGGCCACTCTAATCTATACAGTTTCTTCGGATTAGTGTAATCTATTTATGTAATTGTATTGACTATGTTCCATAACCTGTTTTTCATTACATGAATAATTCCAGCCTGTAAAACATCTTTTGTTGAATAATGCAATCCATGTATGTATTTACACCATTTACTTCTTGTAACCTGCTTCTCATTACATGAGAAATCCCAGCCTGTAATACTGTCAGTCAGTGGTGTTTTTCCCAAAAATTGTGATCTACATGCTTTCTATCTATACATGGCTATTTGTGCCTTCAATACTTCTACTAGCGATCTGCGGTTTACCCGGCATACAAAGCCACCTGAGCCTTTCTGGCTCTTGGCGGCGTTGTGTGAGGACACAGTGTTGCTGACACTGTCCTCCATCTTGCGACCCCGGGGGCATGCGCAGTCCGCCGGGGAAGCCAGACGTGCCGGCGGGTGTAGTGGGCGTGGCCGCGCCTCATCGCGGATGCCTGCGCATGCGCGATGGGGGGCCTGGCGGCGTTCACTCCACCCGGGGGGGCCACTCTGAGCGCGTCTGTCCCTCCCCTACCACAATCAGCTGTTGGTAATCACATCAGCAGCTGATTGGTAGGGAGGGCTTTATATACTCTCACAAAGCCCAGACCGAGCATCTGCTCTTGTGTGCAGGACGCTGTCGGTCTGGGCTGATGCCAAACAAAGTTATACCAAAAGTGAGTATCTTTAATACATTATTTACCATTTGCATTGAACACACATGCTGCCTCGTAAACACACTATACATGCCTCTATTCTATCTCTATTCTCATGCTGCTTTATTTACACAAGGGTATCGCTGCAGCTGTGAGATTTTCTATAGCTGCAGCTGAGATCCTCTGCTCCCTTTCTCCTCTGTTCCCCTCTGTTTTTCTTTTCCTTTTTTCTGTCTCTTTCTCTTTTCTTCTTTTTCTTTTTCTTTTCTGTTTCTCCCCCCCCCCCCCTTCCCCACTCTCCCCTTTCTTTTTGTCCCTCCCTCCCCCCCCCCTTTTTTTTCGCTCGTTTTTCTTTTTTCTTTTTCTTCTTTCTTTTTCCTTTTTCCTTTTCCCTTTTTTCCCCCTTCCTCCCCCCCCTCCCCGTTTTTTTCTTTTTTCTTTGTTCTTTTCCTCTTCTTTCTTTTTTCTTTTTCCTCTTTTCTTTTTTCTTTTTCGCCCCCGTTCTCCCCCCCCCCCCTTCTTTTTTCACCAATCTGAGTAACTTTCAATCAACCACTACCATCCTACCTAGGACAATCCAGACATATCTGGATTACATCAACCCTTTAGTTAAATATATATCCTTTATTGTCAATAACTCCTAATTGGATAAATTATTTATTTATCTAATTATATCCTTATATCTTCCCCCTTCTCCCTTCTGTACCATTTTCTTTCAGTTACCCAGGATACATAACTTATACCAGTTACTCCCATCATTTTCTCCTAAATCCCCTACATTAGCGGGATCAGGTATGTTGTACCCCCATTACTATAAAACTCCTCTTCTCCTACAAATAAGCTACACCTGGAATCATTGATCGGTTACTACATATTTCTACATTTCTACATTTTACAGGACCCGCATCTGGCCTCAGTGGAACCTCAGATCCAAAACTTCTTTATGTCCCACATATGTGGGCTTCTTCCTCTAGTCTATGAGAAATCAAACCTATCCACATACCTTTACCTAATCATCTGTACTTGCTACACATGAAATACTAAGACTTAGGGTATGACAGTCAACCCGTACTGATCACAATTGGGAAGCACGCTGGATGGGCAGACAGTGTCAGCGCCTCTGTTTTTAACTTCTTGTTTGGAATGCAAAGCCAGTCTACATATTACCAATGTGAGTGTAATATAACGTAAACATGACTTGTACCTTTATCTGTAAAGCCTAATATGTACACATATTCATGATCTCTTTGTTAAACATATTATTTCCAATTTAGAAACCCTTGCTATAACTTACATCCACCCCTGAAGAAGGAGGCTAAATACCTCCGAAATGCGTCGGGTGCAAATACATTGGTATCAATATCCAACATATGTATAAATGCATAAATCGCATTCCTTTTATTGTTTGCTATAGTCATATTGTTGATGTTTTTAAGATGTTTTTGAAATGAATAAATGATTTTTCTATACATTACAAATTTCCTTCTATATCTATACATACGTGCCTTTAAAGTCCACCACTAGGGGAACTTCCTTTTTGCTTGATGTCTGATTAGTTTAAGTATATAAAAGAAGATCTGTCATTTTTGAGGTATGATGTACAAAAGGTACGTGAGCAGACAACTGCTTTAGAGGGGAGACTTAGCTCAGTATAAGATGATTTAAACCCGATAAAATAAGAAATAAAGGCAATGAGGGAACAATAGAATATGTACATGTTTAAAATGGAAGACATAGAAAATAGATAAAGCAGGAATAATGTAAGGATTGTGGGTCTCCTTGAGTGAAGTGAAGGTGCTAACCCTATAGAATTTTTGGAGAACTTGTTTAAAGGGATCTTTGGAATGGACTCTCTTTCAACATTTTTTGCAATTGAGCGGGCCCACAGGGTACCTTTTAGAGCACAGCCACCTGGTGGTCAACCTAGGTCTATTCTTATCAAATTACTATACTACAAAAATAAAGTAACTATACTTCAAAAGCAAGAGAAATTAAAAATATATTGTTTACCTGAACTTTTCCCCGGAGCTAAAGAAACAAAGGGCTACGTTTATAGAAATCAAACGCAGGCTGCAACAATTAAAAGTCACATATGCATTGTTGTACCCAGCACGATTACGGGTGATAGCCCTGGGGCAAACCAAGCTTTTCAATACACCAGAAGTAGCAACCTGGCTGGATAACAACGAAAGCAGGCTGTAGAAAAAGGAAGAGACATAATAATAATAAATTGTTAATGGAACTATGCAATTGACAAATGCCGCATACACATGATCGGAATTCTCATCAGAAAAAGCTATAATGGTTTTTCTGACGGAATTCCGCTCAAGCTTGTCTTGCATACACACGGTCACACAAAATTCAAACCGCCAAGAACGCGGTGACGTACAACACGTACGATGGACTAGAAAAGGGAAGTTCAATACGAAGTGCGCCACCCTTTGGGCTCCTTCTGCTAATCTCGTGTTTATCTCGTGTTAGTAGAAGTTTGGTGAGAGACGATTCGCGCTTTTCAGACTCCTGCTTTTTCAGATTGTTTTACTGCTGTTCAGTTTGTGCTTGTGGGTTTGTATCTGGTTTTCAGTGCGTGTAGTCAGTTCGCATCTGTTTTTCAGTGTGTTCTTGTCCGCTTGTTATTGAATTTCAGCTCGCTCTTCACAGGCCTTGCTGTTCTTCAGTGCGTTCTGTTTAGTTCCTTCTGACCAGCCGACCATTTTGAAGCCATGTTGCGGGTACGTGCTCATCATAGAGTTTGTGCTGTGTGGGGGCTTGGTGTTAGGGTTCTTATTACTTTGACCCAAGCCCAGTCCATGAACAGGGTGAGGAGGAGTTCATGGACCAAGAATTGGTTGCTCCAGCATGACCAATTCTCTCATATGCCTTTGTTGCTGAGATCCAGGAGAATAACCTTGATGATTTCAGGAATTTTCTCCGGATGACGGACCCCGTTGCTGCATCCTGCATAACTTTTTGAAACGCAATAATCCTAATTATGTTGCCTTAGTTGGGCCTGAGGTCAGACTTCAGGAAACAATGATGGCCCTGGAAGCTGGCCGTCCTGGCTTGCCCCCTAAAGCTCCTGTGAAGTGTGTGAAAAATATGTAGAATATTTTACGGGTAGGGGGGCCATTGCTATGCCAGCACATTTTGAATAAATTTTCTCTTTTATCAGATCAAATCTTGATTTTCATTTACTGCTTGGGTTTATTTTTGCTGTCTTCTAGGTTCTCCTAGTGCACTTGTAGTGCCAAGTGGTTTTTCCATTATTAAATAACACCCATTGTAACTATAAACACAAACTTAACACAATAACTGGTATTGAGCATTGAAAGAAGAAGCCACACTTTTACTCCATGCACAAAAACATTTGGCGGTAAAAAAAACACATCTTTTTACCTTGAAATTTTTTAATATATACAGAAACAGGCATGTTTCCAAACATAACATACACAACTCTGGAACTTACAAAGTTCAACATTGCAAAAATATCAGACATTTTATAGTGTGAAAAAGGTCTTGATCTTGCCTTCATCAGATGGGGTGAAGTCACCCCTGTAAAAGCCAAATTTAGAAGATGCACACAAATTTAGAGTCAAAATGGGGATTTCCTTTCTGATTCCATACCTAATGTCAACATGTGCTATCTCCCTTCATGGGGGATCAATGGACGTGTTTTAGGGGTGCAACCACTTCCTCTCACCTACTAGAGTTTTGGGAGGAAGGGGTTGCACCCACAAAATGCGTACATTGAAATCCCCTGATGGCAGATAGCACATGTTGACACACTGTGTGCATCTTGAGTCGATTTTGGTACCACAACCTGAACATCACCTAAAATAAAAATACACACCATGTATTAAAAATATGCAGGCATACATCTATTACCTGAATCTGTGGTGTCAGACACTCACCTGTTGTGGTGTTAATTTTAACCACCTCTCCTTCCTCCACATCCTCTGATTGTGACTTATGTTCCCCATCTTCAGGAGGTGGTGGGGGGGTCCCTGGTGTCCTCATATTTTCAGTGTTTTTGCTCCCCTATGAGAATGAAACAAAAGGTATACTTAGCACACCGATATTTGAGGCCAGAAATAGGAATATGAAACATTGCTTGGAAGTGGGGTACAATTGTCTGTTTTGGCAGAGTTCAAAGCTGAAGACATGATTTTTTCCCTTACCAAAGCTGGAATACTTACCTTTTTTTCAAAGGCCGCCTGAGCCTTAGGAGTCCATGAGAATCGGGTTCCCTGTCTGGTCAGTTTGGTTAATGGGGTAATTATTGCTGAAAACCCCCTAATGAATTTCCAGTAAAAATTAGAGAAGCCGATGAAGCGCTGCACGCCTTTCTTATCCATAGGCACAGGCCAGTCCAGGATGGCGGACACCTTCTGGGGGTCCATCTTGATGCCATCCACTGAGATGATTAGGCCTAGAAATTGGATGCATTGAAGTTCAAACTCACATTTTTAGAGTTTTACATAGAGGCCGTGTTGTCTGAGCCGGGTTAGAACATTCCGGACATGTCTGCAGTGATCCGCTAGCGAGGAAGAGAAGATCAGAATATCATGAAGATACACTATCACGTACAAATCCAGGTAGTCACGAAAAATATCGTTGACAAAATGTTGGAATGTTGCGGGGGGTGTTGCATAACCCAAAAGGCATGACAAGATACTCAAAGTGCCCAAATCGAGTGCGGAATGCCGTCTTCCACTCGTCCCCTTCCCGGATATGAATTAAATTGCAGGCTCCGCGAAGATCTAGCTTCGTGAACACAACTGCAGTTCCCAACCTTTGGAAAAGTTCTGGCACTAAAGGCAGGGGATAACGATTCTTAATAGTTATCCTATTCAATTCCCTATAGTCATTACAAGGACGTAAGGAACGGTCCTTTTTTTCAACAAAAAAGATACCCGCGCCGGCTGGCGAGGTGGAAGTGCGGATGAATCCCTTCTCCAGATTTTCATCGATATAGACCTTCAGTGTACCTAGCTCCTGCTCAGTTAGTGGGTAGATTCTTCCGAAGGGCACCTTAGTTCCAGGTAGGAGTTCTATTGGGCAATCATATGACCTGTGTGGGGGCAATGTTTCTTCTCCTTTTTTACTAAATACATCCAAAAAGTCCCGGTAGGGCTCAGGGATGGATTGACGTAGTTCCAGATCTGAGTCCAGGCAAAGGAGTTGGGAGGTTTCCACAGAGGTCCTGTACAGGCAGTTCTGTTGACAATACCCAGAAGGAAATGTAACTTCCCCTGTGGCCCAGTTAATACTGGGATTGTAGGCTTGTAGCCAGGGTATTCCCAAAATGATGGGAAAGAGAGGAGATGAGATGGCGTCCAGACGAAGGAGTTCCTGGTGATGGGAGCCAAAGGTGGCTAGCAAAGGAACGGTCTCTTGGGTGACCGGGCCAGAACGAAGAGTGGAGCCAGGTGTATAGTAAGCCCCTGGGCTGTGGGATGAAGCGGGATGCGGTGATTAGCAGCGAAGGTCAGGTCGACGAAGCAGCTGCAGGCACCGGAGTCAATGATGGCCGTCACTGGGGTATTCCCTCCTGGGAGCTGCAAAGTGATAGAGAGAGCAAGGTGAGAACCGGACTTAGGTAAAACAGATGCACACATTGAAGAAACAGGAAGGCACTTACGCATCTTGTTTTGGCAAGCCCTCACGTAGTGCCCGGGTTCACCGCAATACAGGCAGAGATTGCGGGCTCGTCTTCACAACTTCTCCTCAGGGGTTAGCGTGGGGCGGAGCAAGCCGAGTTGCATAGGCTCTGGGGCATCTTGGACTGGTGCGGTAGACATGGGAGAAAATTGACCGGCTGAACTGGGAACCTTAGGTAGCATCCAAGTAGGGCAGAACTGGTTAGAAAATTTCTCTGACCGGCGTTCCCTCAAGCGACGGTCAATCTGGATGGAGAGGTTGATGAGTTCATCCAAGGATGGGGGTATTCCTACACGTGCCAGCTCTTTAAGCCGGTCTGAAAGCCCCATTCTAAACTGGTGACGCAAGGTGGTGCCATTCCAGTTAGTTTCAGAACTCCAGCGTCTGAATTCTACCGCATAGTCTTCTGCTGCCCTGCGACCCTGTTGTAGAGAGTCCAGAGCAGCTTCCGCAGTCGCAGACAGCTGCGGATCCTCGTATAGTTGGGACATGGCCAAGAAAAAGGCTTCCAGACTATCCAGGGATACTGATTTTTGTTCCAGCAGGCAGTGGGCCCAGGTTTGGGGTTCGCCGGACAACAAAGAGATGACAAAGCCCACCTTGGTTGCTTCTAGAGGGAAGGTGCGTGGTTGTAAGGCAAAATAGAGCTCGCAGGCTTTGCAAAATGCACGGTATTTGCTACGTTCTCCGGCAAACCTTTCAGGAGTGGGTACTCTGGGATCTGGAGGAAGCATCACTACGGAGGGTGCAGATGAAAGTCCAACAGAAGATGCTACCTGGGGATTGGAGATAGAGGATAAAGCTTGAATTTGTTCCTCCAGTCTTGAATAGCCTTCCTGAAGGCTCTTTACGGCTTGAGTAAGACCCGCCAGATGTCTACAAAGTTCATCCATGGGGGAGGCCCCCTGCCCGGACTCGGTCATGGCTGCCTGATACTGTCAGACTCTACTTACCAGACCGGTGAGTCTGTTAGGGCAGAGGGTGGTCTCCCGTACGTATCCTACTCGCGGCCCCTGGTAGAATGGACAGGAGGCACGGGAGTAAGGAATGGTAAGAGAGCCTGGTGAGGGATCCAGGTGCTGGAGGGAAGAAGATCTTCAAGCCATTTCCTGTTCTCTCCATGGGTGTGTTCGAGCAGCATTCCACGGGGAAATTTTTTCTGGTTTGTAGGTGAGCGCATGGATGCAGCGTCGGCATGAGTTTGTCACTCAACCCAAAACCATTCCTTAATGGCCTTACTGGGAAGCCAGTAATGGTGAAACTGAAGTGTGGTATGGAGTACAAGGGATAACTGGTCTCTGTGGATGGCTACATGAACATGCAGCTCGCCAATACAGAAGGGTATATTGATGGGGCATTGTTCGGACATCTTGGAGAAGTTCTAATAAGGTGTAATAATGTATTGTATATACGTGGAGTAGAAGAGGAGGAAGAAGATGGCAAGATGAGAGAATAAAGCAATCTCCAAATTAGTTTTGTAAATTTTTTTTTTTTTCTTGAAACTTCTCTTTCGAGCGTATAAATATGTATAAGTACCACTGTATTCAAAATATTCATAAAATAAGAATATAGCCAAAATGAGGGCAAAGGTCGAAATTTAGTTGGAATTATTCACAAAATCCGCTACCCCCATGGGTGCCAGGTGCCGACACCAAAGGCGCCATCCAAGAAATGTCCTTCTTATTTTATGAATATTTTGAATACAGTGGTACTTATACATATTTATACGTTACTTATAGATGGATGGTTGTCGCTTGCTCCTGATGAGTGATGGTTCACGAAACGCGTTGAGCATACTGTGCGACAACTCTATTGATCGACCAATAAATGACCAATCCAATGTACCCACTATTGTTGATTTGATTGCTGTATTTTTATTGCTGCAAATTTGCTGTAGCTATGATCTTAATGTAACATTTTGATTCCTTATATATCTTGCAACATGGTTACAATTGTAAAACAATGTTTTAATAAAGTACCTTTTGAAATGTGCATTTACCTTTGGTATATGGATCAATGTATTCACACCTAGGTCGTGCTCACTGTATCAATCTTTGGAAACACACCTCATTTAAAGTCCCAAACCTTTTTCTCTATTTTTGGCAACACCACAGGGATGGAGGTGCATATTTATGTGCACCTCATATAAAGTCCCAAACTTTTTTCTTTTTTGTCTAGTATTACTCAGGGATGGAAGTGTGCTACCAAGTTGATTGCAAGTGACCAACCCCTTGATGTCTACACTTCATAGACACTTGGGGAGCTGTTCCCACAAGCCATGGATTCCGCTTTAAAATGCCCATTTCTTTTTACTCTCCATGTTCCAATTTACAGTCATCATTTTTGAATCTCACAACCGATTCCTTGGCGGCCACGGCGTTGCCCATCGGGGTGTCCGCTCCTTGTCCACCTTCGGGAGCTGCGATGCACCCTGGCTGCTCTCCCCTGTCCCCCGCCTGCGGCGAGCATTGCCGCGACGCATCGGCGCCACACCTCCCGATGTGATGTGATGTCTGCGGGCCGTCATGTGGCTTTTCCATCGGCGCTCGCGATTGGGGGGATTCGGAACACTTGACCAGCTGTCATTGGTCGGGTGATGACGTATTCCCTCATAAGAGCGCGGCGTGATGCTGGGGGCCACACATGCACGCTCGGGAGGGGGGAGTGATCTTACCCTGTTTGCAGAGGACTGTTGGGTTGAAACTTTGTGTATCCTGCTGGATATTGTTTTGCCATTCTGGACATTACAGATATCAAGGTAAACAGCTCTGGAGAGGGTGGTATTCACCATTTCCCTTTCATCTCACACACCCACACATCCCTGGGGGTTCCCATAGGGCTCTTCACACTCACCTCATCACTCATTTCATTCCCTGGTTCAGGTTCACTATGTGCCCTGTAACCAGGGTCACTTTCACTTCATTCACACAAGTTTTTCTTTTCAATTTTTTGACATTTCACTTATTTTAGATTTTTTATTGTTTGTTTTGTTCACCTCAACACCAACGGACACTGCTGCTTTTTCCCCCACACCATTTTACACACATTGCACATCAACACTTCACTCACGCATTGTTCACACATCCCCATATCACCTCGCCATTGGTTGGACACACCATTACCAGTTTACTATTTATTATTATTTTTATATAGGTGTAACCATCCATGATTATAATACGTTTAAACTCATGGTTTTGTGATATAATTATAAACAATATTTACAAATGAATTACTATGCTTCATATCATGCATAGGTCTAAGACACATATAAAAACAAATAAATATACTTTTGATATACTAGGTGTGACAGACCTAGCCGGGACAGAGGCTGTTGGAGAGGACTGAATGCAAGCCTCTTGCCTTTTGATTATGGGGCCTGGATTTTCAATGGAACAATACTCTTTGTGAGATGAATTAGAAATCCAGTCTGAACTGTACTAATCGGACTCAGTCGTGTATATATGTATATATTGTATGTTGTTTGATTCTGTTGGGGACTCCTTGCTGTGGTCATCTGGGATTTGTGTCCCTGAAGAGGGAGGGGGGATTCCTCCAGCAGCCCCCTGCTGATAAGACTGATTCATACTGTTGGGACACATCCTGTGAGGAGATGCTGGTGTCATCAACTCCAACTACAGTAGGTGACCGCGATATTGTGTCAATCTCGGCGAGATTTGACACCTGCGAGCCCCGTCGCAGGAGCCAGCGCCGAGATGGCTCACTCATCGGGAAAGGAAAACTTTGTTTTCCGCCCGCGATAAGTGACAGGCAGCGCTGACAGCTGTCTGGTATGAATCCTGAGGCGGGAACACCGCGCCAAATTTTAAATGAAAAAAACGGCGTGGGTTCCCCCCAGGAGCATACCAGGCCCTTAGGTCTGGTATGGATTGTAAGGGGAACCCCCTACGCCGAAAAATTGGCGTGGGGGTCCCCCCCAATCCATACCAGACCCTTATCCGAGCACGCAGCCCGGCCGGCCAGGAAAGGGGTGGGGACGAGCGAGCGCCCCCCCTCCTGAGCCGTACCAGGCCGCATGCCCTCAACATGAGGGGGTGGGTGCCTTGGGGGAGGGGGCGCCCTGTGGGGGCCCCCCACCTCAAAGCACCTTGTCCCCATGTTAATGAGGACAAGGGCCTCTTCCCGACAACCCTGGCCATTGGTTGTCGGGGTCTGCGGGCGGGGGGCTTATCGGAATCCGGGAGCCCCCTTTAATAAGGGGGCCCCCAGATCCCGGCCCCCACCCTGTGTGAATGAGTTTGGGGTACATGGGACCCCTACCCATTCACCTAGGGAAAAGTGTCAATATAAAAAAAACACAGTACACAGGTTTTAAGAGTAATTTATTAGTCAGCTCCGGGGTCTTCTTCCGACTTCGGGGGGTCTCCTTCCGACTTCTCCCGGTGTTCGGCCTCTTCTCCCGGTGTTCGGCCTCTTCTCCCGGGCCCCGCCGCTATCTTCTTCCAGCTCTATTGCCAGCGAGGGGCCCGGTCTGCTGCCGCTGTCTTCTCGCCGCCGCTGTCTCGCCGCCTCTTCTCTTCTTCCCCGATGTTGACACGACGCTCTCTCTGGCTCGAATGCTGTGTGCGAGCTGCGGAGCCATTTATATAGGCGGTGACCCCGCCCCCTTACGACGTCATGGTCCCAGCATGTGCAGGGACTCTGGCGTCATAAGGGGGCGTGGCCCCAGAGTCCCTGCGCATGCTGGGACCATGACGTCATAAGGGGGCGGGGTCACCGCCTATATAAATGGCTCCGCAGCTCGCACACAGCATTCGAGCCGGAGAGAGCGTCGTGTCAACATCGGGGAAGAAGAGAAGAGGTGGCGAGACAGCGGCGGCGAGACAGCGGCGGCGAGACAGCGGCGGCGAGAAGACAGCGGCAGCAGACCGGGCCCCTCGCTGGCAATAGAGCTGGAAGAAGATAGCGGCGGGGCCCGGGAGAAGAGGCCGAACACCGGGAGAAGAGGCCGAACACCGGGAGAAGTCGGAAGGAGACCCCCCGAAGTCGGAAGAAGACCCCGGAGCTGACTAATAAATTATTTTTAAAACCTGTGTACTGTGTTTTTCTTATATTGACACTTTTCCCTAGGTGAATGGGTAGGGGTACCATGTACCCCAAACTCATTCACACAGGGTGGGGGGCCGGGATCTGGGGGCTCCCTTATTAAAGGGGGCTCCCGGATTCCGATAAGCCCCCCGCCCGCAGACCCCGACAACCAATGGCCAGGGTTGTCGGGAAGAGGCCCTTGTCCTCATCAACATGGGGACAAGGTGCTTTGGGGTGGGGGGGCCCCCGCAGGGGGGCCTGGTATGGATTGGGGGGGACCCCCATGCCAATTTTTCGGCGTAGGGGGGTTCCCCTTACAATCCATACCAGACCTAAGGGCCTGGTATGCTCCTGGGGGAGAACCCACGCCGGTTTTTTCATTTAAAATTTGGCGCGGTGTTCCTGCCTCAGGATTCATACCAGACAGCTGTCAGCGCTGCCTGTCACTCATCGCGGGAGGAAAACAAAGTTTTCCTTTCCCGATGAGTAAGCCAGCGCGACATGCACAGTACCCTGTCGCCGAGAACCAGCGCGATGGTATCGCGCTGGAAACACAATCTCGCGGTCAGGTACTGTACCTGTGTTTATGTTAATTAAATGAGCTGATCACATTGTCCTCTATACAATGTAGGAGACGGGACGACTCCTATTGGAGCTGCTGCTATTGTGTTTATACTACTGTGTGAAGCTCGGTGCCCACAAGTCTGTCATCTGGTCTGGGTAAATTTTTTTAGTAAATTAGCTCATGTTAATTAGGTTAGCTTTGAGTCAGCCTGCTGTAGAAATGTGTGTGAGATCTCAAATAAAGAGTTAGTCCTGATGTACTCCAAGACTGGTGTTGTCTAGTTCTTGGGGGTTCCTATAGCTAGATCCATTGGACTCATGTTCCAGAACTTAGGAAGCGGTATACTGACGGAAGCACTCAAGCGGAGTGTGGGACGTTCCATGACATTGGTGGCAAGCAGTGGGAAAGCTTCCTGCAGTCTGGGACATCCAAACCTCCAACTGGATCCAAGATCAGCATAGCAGACTTCAGTCACCCCAGCGGAGATATGGACCTGGCATCAGAGTTCCTGGGGCTGCTGCGGATCATCCTTTCAACATACACCAGGACTGTGTCTGAGGATAAATACCTGGAGCTCAGGCAGCAGATTCGGGTGGAGCTCTGGATTGGAGCCCTCCAGCTCGCTGGTATAAAACAGGGCAAGTGCTTTCCAACCCAAGAGCAACGGGCCAGTGACCAACGGGCATTGCGGATGGCATTCCTGGGAGAGCGGCCCCAGGAGCAATGGGTGACTGAGTTGGACAGGCTGGTCCAGCAGGAGATAGAGCTGGACAATCGTTATCGGGCTCTGCAATGGCACACAGAGGAGGGATATTTAGGGGAGACAACAGAATGCTCTTCAGAGGGATATGACTTTGGAGGCTCTGGATTGCTGTGGGAGAGCCTTACAGATCATTTTATGTTTGGTGATGAAGGGGAACCTGACCTTGAGAACCTGCGAGAATATAGAGAGGCTATGCTCGGTCTTGCAGGGGTCTCAGAGCTCAAACCTGATCTGGACCATTTGCTAAGGAAGGAGCAGCATCTGGAAAGGGCATACAGGAAACTGCTAGAACACGTTCAGCAGCATGCCAGAGAATTGGCAGTGGAAAATCTGAAGATTGTCGTCCCCAAACCTGAAGTGCTGACTGCAGGGCAGAGTTCTGTTAACCTCTGCCCAGCACTGATAACATCTTCTGGGTTCCATGGACAGGATATGGTGAACCTCTATCCCCAGACACCAGTTATAGAGATAGGGGATTTAATAGACTTTTCTGCTGAGGAAGAACAACCTGATGAGCCTCCAGCAGAAGAGCTGCTATCAGGGCCAAAGTTCACTGTGCTCTGCCCAGCACCAACAGTGATTTCGGCCTTCTTGAGAGAAGTAGTCGGCCTTTCTCCCACAACACTGACAGGGACATGTGATTTTCTGCCAGCAGCATCTATGGAGTTACAACAAACTTCTCCAGCTGAAGATCTGATAACTGAACAGAGGGTCCAAGACCTTTGTCCCACACTTTTAGCAATTCCAGAGACTAAGGATTTAATAGACGTTTCTGTAGAGGAGGAACCACCTAGCAAATCCCCAGCAGAAGTGCTGGCAACCGGACAGAGGGTCCAAGACCTCTGCCCCACACCCGCAGCAATTGTGGAGGCCCAAGTTGAGGAGGTGGCAGTCTATCGCGAGCTGCAGATCATGATCCTAGAAGAGAATGCAGTCATCACCTCACAACTGCAGCTTGATCTGGTGTCGGTGGATGGGGCTTCAGTCCCCACCTGTATACCCCAGGGATGCTGGGCAGTCGGCCCCGATCCCCAACAGCAGGATGGAGTGAGCTCAGTCACCCTGTCTTCTCTCCAGCGGCAGAAAGGACTCCAGGGAGAAGGGCCAGTCCAGGCCTCTCCCCAGCGGCAGATATGTTCTCTGAGAGAGGCAGAGGTTGGCTGGGTGAGTAAGGCTCTGTTTGGAACAATTTGTTTGGGGTACTGTGTGGGTACAGGCAGTAGAGGACTGGAAATATGGACTAACTTCGGA
This sequence comes from Lithobates clamitans, assembly GCA_037952925.1. Classification (NCBI taxonomy): domain Eukaryota; kingdom Metazoa; phylum Chordata; class Amphibia; order Anura; family Ranidae; genus Lithobates; species Lithobates clamitans. The sequence goes on along the minus strand of JBBGZY010000412.1, from coordinate 4,304,311 downwards.
GTCAACCCGTCTGGGGTCTCCTCCTGTGTTAGTCTCCTGCCGAAAGGGGAGAAATGTGACAGACCTAGCCGGGACAGAGGCTGTTGGAGAGGACTGAATGCAAGCCTCTTGCCTTTTGATTATGGGCTTCAATGGAACAATACTCTTTGTGAGGTGAATTAGAAATCCAGTCTGAACTGTACTAATCGGACTCAGTCATGTATATATGTATATATTGTATGTTGTTTGATTCTGTTGGGGACTCCTTGCTGTGGTCATCTGGGATTTGTGTCCCTGAAGAGGGAGGGGGGATTCATCCAGCAGCCCCCTGCTGATAAGACTGATTCATACTGTTGGGACACATCCTATGAGGAGATGCTGGTGTCATCAACTCCAACTACCTGTGTTTATGTTAATTGAATGAGCTGATCACATTGTCCTCTATACAATGTAGGAGACGGGACGACTCCTATTGGAGCTGCTGCTATTGTGTTTATACTACTGTGTGAAGCTCGGTGCCCACAAGTCTGTCATCGGGTCTGGGTAAATTTTTTTAGTAAATTAGCTCATGTTAATTAGGTTAGCTTTGAGTCAGCCTGCTGTAGAAATGTGTGTGAGATCTCAAATAAAGAGTTAGTCCTGATGTACTCCAAGACTGGTGTTGTCTAGTTCTTGGGGGTTCCTATAGCTAGATCCATTGGACTCGTGTTCCAGAACTTAGGAAGCGGTATACTGATGGAAGCACTCAAGCGGAGTGTGGGACGTTCCGTGACACTAGGTTTGAATCCGTTTGGGACTCAATACATCATAAAACATTTTACCTTATAAACATGGTTGTATACAGTATAAACACTAAACCGGTGAACTCTTCATGGATACTTTGTTTCCCCTTCTTGGTCCATTATTGCAATCCAGTGTGCATTGTTGTGGCCCCCTCAGCTCCGGTGGTGGACATTTCTTGGATGGCGCCTTTGGTGTCGGCACCTGGCACCCATGGGGGTAGCGGATTTTGTGAGTAATTCCAACTAAATTTCGACCTTTGCCCTAATTTTGGCTATATTCTTATTTTATAAATATTTTGAATACAGTGGTACTTATACATATTTATACGTTACTTATAGATGGATGGTTGTCGCTTGCTCCTGATGAGTGATGGTTCATGAAACGCGTCAAGCATACTGTGCGACAACTCTATTGATCGACCAATAAATGACCAATCCAATGTACCCACTATTGTTGATCTGATTGCTGTATTTTTATTGCTGCAAATTTGCTGTAGCTATGATCTTAATGTAACATTTTGATTCCTTCTATATCTTGCAACATGGTTAAAATTGTAAAACAATGTTTTAATAAAGTACCTTTTGAAATGTGCATTTACCTTTGGTATATGGATCAATGTATTCACACTTAGGTCGTGCTAACTGTATCAATCTTTGGAAACACACCTCATTTAAACTCCCAAACCTTTTTCTCTATTTTTGGCAATGCCACAGGGATGGAGGTGCATATTTATGTGCACCTCATATAAAGTCCCAAACTTTTTTCTTTTTTGTGGCATCTATATAGCCTCAAATTTGCAGCAAATGGAGGAGGGCCCATGCCGCAAATGCAAAAAAATCATTTTTGAGGCCATCCATAAGGGGTTGAGTGGCCAAATGACTGATGACGTCCACTTATGTATGCTCTCCCATCCTCTTCCTCCTCCTGCCACAAGTCCACCAGAGCCACAGCCTGCAGGAAAAGCTGCAGGGAAGGCTGCAGGACAGTGTGGAGAGAAGGTTGCGCGGAAGACAAGAAAGTGATTGCCTGGGTTCAGTCTGGTCTGACAGAAGACACAGACTGTTGTAGTACCACAGCCTGGGGACATACATGTCATCTGCTGCTGTTCGTGATCTCTGGGAGTCCTGGACCAGAGTGTGCTCCCTTCTATATGGAGTTCTCAAGCTACCAATTTCTTTAATCCACAGAGTTGATGTCTGCCCTGGGGACCAAAGGCTTCGCAAATTCCAGCTGTTTCTCCGGCGTTGCCTTTCATCTTTATTTTGTTATTATGAGCCAGAATAAATGGAGATTTCTTTATATGAAAATACTTGCCGATGTGTTTTTCTTCAAATAGGACAGTTTTTTGGTGAGTAGGGCAGGTACATTTCAAAAATACAAAGTCAAATTAACAAGGGGCACCAACACCAAGCAACCTCCTTGAGGTTTACAAATACAAGATAATAATGGTGTTGTGGAAATGTGACATACAAAAAAAAAAAAAATATGGAGATGACTATAAAATAATAAAAAAAAAATACAACAGGAGATCTTGATTAAAAATATAAAAAAATGACTCTAAAAAAATAAATAAACCATTATTATGGAGATCTGGCTTTAAAAACAAAAAAGATTATTCATGAGATCACAAGAAAAAATAAAGAAATAAGTTTGTGAGAACTGTGTGAATATGAGCAGCAAAACAACTTCATTCTTCTAGCATTATAAAGAAGAGAATGCCTTGCACTGAAAGATTTAAAAATTTGCAGTGTGACGAATGTGCTATCTCCATTATGAACGGTAATTTTACCAGACTGTCTCGTACTTGATTCTGAGCATGCGTGTTGGAATTGCATACACACGAACAAAACTTTTTCCATCGGAAAAATTGAGAACATGCTCTCAATCTTTTGCTGGCGGAAATTCGGCCAGCAAAAGTCCGATGGAACATACACACAGTTGCATTTTCCGACCAAAAGCTCTCATCGGTCTTTTGCTGGCCGAATTTCTGATCATGTGTACGCGGCAAAAGGAATATCTTCCCTGAATTTTTTCTTTTTGTTGTCTCTTTTTTTCAATTTTTGGACACATATACATGAGTTGCACAAGGGAGTGGGGTGGAAGAGGGCTAGGGTTGCAACCTTTTCTTCAAGCCAAACCCGAACACGCCACAGCATACGGTGGGTGTGGCCATATTGTGGGAGCGGCCTAAAGGGGCATGATTAAATATAACAAAAGAATTCTTGTACCTATAAAATATGCTTACTTTGCTGTGCCACAAACAAGAGTCTCACTGACATGTATAAACCTCAGCACAATCATTTAAAAAAAAAAACTCTTCCATTTACAGAGGTAAGTGCAGTGGAGACCAGGGTCATTAGTTCACCTTTTGATTTTCATTAACCACTTGACAACTGGGCACTTAAACCCCCCTCGTGACCAGACCAATTTTCAACTTCCGGTGCTCTCACCCTTTGAATGACAATTACTCAGTCATGTAATACTATACCCAAATTAATTTTTTGTCCTTTTTTCATACAAATAGAGCTTTCTTTTGGTGTTATTTGATCACCTCTGGGTTTTTTATTTTTTGCGCTAGAAATGAAAAAAGACCGAAAACTTTGAAAAAAAACGCATTTTTCTTAGTTTCTGTGATAACATTTTGCAAAATATTAATTTGTGACACTGATGACAGATGGCACTAATATGTGGCACTGATGACACGTGGCACTGATGACAGATGGCACTAATACGTGGCACTGACACGTGGCACTGATTCATGGCACTGATGACAGATGACACTAATACGTGGCATTGATGAGAGATGACACTAATACGTGGCATTGATGAGAGATGACACTAATACGTGGCACTGATGACAGATGGCACTAATACGTGGCACTGATGACACGTGACACTAATGACACGTCACACTGATAACAGATGGCACGTGACACTGACAGGTGGCACTGATGACAGATGGCACTGATACGTGGCACTGATGACAGATGGCACTAATGACACGTGACACTGATGACAGATGGCACTAATATGTGGCACGGATGACAGATGGCACTTATACATGGCACTGGGGACAGATGGCACTGACAGGTGGCACTGGGGACAGATGGCACTGACAGGTGGCACTGGGGACAGATGGCACTGACAGATGGCAGTGGGGACAGATGTCAATGAGGACAGATGGCACTGACAGGTGGCACTGGGGACAGATGGCACTGGGGACAGATGGCAGTGGGGACAGATGGCACTGACAGGTACTGTGGTCACTTTATTTTCCTTTTTTTTTTCTGACACTCACCACTGCAGCCATTAGCTCTCCTCCAGACACACTGTCTCTGTGTGAGGAGGGAGAGCTGGCAATGAGAGATGATCTCATATGTTTACATATGAGATCATCTCTCATTGGAAGCTCCGATCGTACTGTAAACGGCCGCAGTGATTGGCCATTTACAGTGATCTGTGACTGGCTGTGTCCAAGGGACACGGCCAGCACAGAATTTCACCGATGCACACCCGCGGGCGCACGCATCACGGAAGTAAACAGGAGGACGTCCAGGGACGCCCTCCCGGCAATTGGCGTCCACGCTGTAGCCGTCTTTTGGCTATAGCGTGGACGCCTAGTGGTTAAGTACAGAGAGTATTATGGTATGTGCAGGAAGGGAGTGCAGAGTTTACAGCAGTATATACAAGAGTGTGGAGCGTATGATAATATGTGTAGGAAAGGAGTGCAAAGTGTAAGACATTATGTACAGGAAATGAGTGCAGAGGGTAGGTAATATTTGCAGGAGAGGAGTGAGGTGGGTGTAACCGTGACCAGTATATGCAGCAGAGGAGTGCTGAGAGTATGAAAGAGGGAAGTATGTGCATCAGAGGAGTGTGGAGGGTATCACAGAGGGCAGTATGTACAGGACAGGAGTGTGTAGGGTATAACAGTGGGCAGCATGTACAGAAGAGGAGTGTGGCGGGTATGACAGTGGGCAGTATGTACAGGAGAGTAGCATGGAGGGTATGACAGAGGGCAGTATGTACAGGAGAGGAGTGTGGAGGGTATGACAGAGGGCAGTATGTGCAATAAAGGAGTGTGGAGGGCATGACAGTGGGTGGTATGTACAGGAGAGGAGTGTGGAAGGTATGGCAGTGGGTGGTATGGGGGGGTGTTGGAGAACTGTATATATGGATGGTGTATGAGGAGGTGAGAACTGTGTATATGGAGGTGGGGGGGGGTTGGAGAACTGTATATATATGGATGGTATATGGGGAGTTGGAGAACTGTATATATGAATGGTATATAAGGGGGTGGAAAACTGTGTGTGTGTGTGTATATATATATATATATATATATATATATATATATATATATATATATATATTTCGGGGGTTGGAGAACTGTATATATGGATGGTATATGGGGGGTGTTGGAGAACTGTATATATGGATGGTATATGGGGTGGTTGGAGAACTGTATATATGGATGGTATATGGGGGGTGGAGAACTGTATATATGGATGGTATATGAGGGGGGGTGGAGAACTGTATATATGGATGGTATATGGGGGGTGGAGAACTGTATATATGGATGGTATATGGGGGGGTGGAGAACTGTATAATAGGATTTTTATAACAGCTTACCTGTAAAATCCTTTTCTTGGAGTACATCACGGGACACAGAGCCATAGTAGTAACTATATGGGTTATATAGGCGACCTTTAGGTGATGGACACTGGCACACCCTAGACAGGAAGTTTACTCCCTATATAACCCCTCCCATTACTGGGAGTACCTCAGTTTTTGTAACAAAGCAATACACGTGTATACCAGAAAGAGAGGAGGGACCTCTGTGTCCCATGATGTACTCCAAGAAAAGGATTTTACGGGTAAGCTGTTATAAAAATCCTATTCTCTTTATCATACACAGAGCCATAGTAGTAACTATATGGGATGTCCCAGAGCCATAGGTGTGCGCAGCCTATTGCATTAGGGTGTGCACCCCAAAGCTCCAACACATATATACGTTTGACATATTTACCGGCCTCTTCCCCGCTCTCCATCCTGAAACAATGGGAGAAAGGGGGGGCAAAGGGGGAGCCAGGGAGCACCAAGTGGGAGAAAGGGGGAGCCAGGGAGCACACAGGGGGACCCGGGCAACAGAAGGAAGAGGAACAGAGACAGGAGGGATGGCGGGGGGTTGCATATATTGGTACAGATCCCCTCCTGTGGCAGCTGAATGTTGAGAGGGAGAGGAGGAGAAGCCTACTTTCAGCTGCTGCAGGAGGAAAATACAGATTGATTCCACTAAACTCCACCCCCGCCGCCTCTCCTGTCCAGCTTCTGAGGATCAGCAAGGAAGGATTGCGGTTTACCTGTCACCTGCCAGGTGGTGGGTGGTGGTGGGTTGTCAACCACAGGATTAGGGTGTGCCCAGGCACACCTGGCACACCCCTTGTGCACGCCTATGCCCAGAGCAATGCTATCTGAGGGGGGGACACAAACAAAAGTAGGGTGCCATCAGACCTGAGGACCTGAGGACCTATACTGCTGCCTGCAGCACACTGCACCCAAAGGCGATATCCTCCTGTCTTTTTACATCCACCTGATAGAATCTGGTGAAAGTATGGACTGAAGACCAAGTTGTGGCCTTGCAGATTTGGGCCATGGAGGCTTGGTGATGCACTGCCCTCGAAGCACTAACAGCCCTGGTGGAGTGCGCTTTGATTTGAAAAGGTGGAACCTCCCTTTCAAACCATAAGCTTGAACAATTACTTGCTGCATCCACTTAGAAATAGTAGATTTTGACGCTCCATGTCCTTTTCTAGGACCTTCAGGCAACACAAACAAAACATCAGTTTTTCTAATCTGAGCAGTCGTCTTCAAATAGACCTTGACTGCTCTCACTACATCAAGAGCATGTAGCGACTTTTCTTCCGTAGAGCAGGGTTCTGGAAAAAATGAAGGTTGAACAATTTCTTGGTTTAGATGAAGACCTGACACTACTTTCGGCAGAAAGCTAGGATGAGGACGCAATACCACCTTATCCTTGTGAATAATTAAATATGGCTCTTTACAAGAAAGAGCAGCCAACTCTGATACCCTTCTTGCAGAAGATATGGCAACCAGAAAAACAAACTTCCTCGTCAAAAGGATCAAGGGAGTCTGCCATATCAGCCCAAGAGGCTGTTTTTGTAAAGCCGACAAAACTAGATTCAGGTCCCAAGGATTCAAGGGTGACCTAACCGGTGGGTTAAGCCCTGTATGAAATTACGAACCATAGAATGCGAAGCAAGTGGTCATTGGAACAATACCAATAAGGCCGAGACCTGGCCTTTGATGGTACTCAAGGCCAGCTTAATTTCTAATCCCATTTGCAGAAAGGCAAGAATTCTACCTATAACATATTTTCTAGGATGCCAACCCCAGGATTCACACTAGGAAACATATGCCCTCCAGACTCTATAATAAATGACTCTGGAAGCTGGTTTTCTTTGCATTAATCAAGGTAGATATCACTGAACCTGAAAGCCCATGATTCTTAAGAATGTGGGTTTCAATAGCCAAACCGTTAAATTTCGTGTTTGTAAGGTTGGATGAAATACTGGTCCCTGCGAAAGCAGGTCTGGACGTGGTGGTAGGGTCCATAGGTCCCCTACTGCCATCCTTATGATCTCTGCATACCAAGACCTTCTGGGCCACGCTGGGGCCACAAGAAGCACGACTTCTTTTCCTGCTTGATCTTGCGAAGAAGGCGAGGTAGCATCAGAATAGGAGGGAATGCATAAATCAGTGAGAACCGATCCCACGGGGTCACTAAGGCGTCCGTTCCGCACGTGAGTGGATCCCTTGTTCTTGACACAGAGTTGTCGACTTTGTCATTGAACCTTGACTCAATCAGATCCACATCCAGGACCCCCCATCTTTGGCATATGACCAGGAAGATGTCAGGGTAAAGGGACCATTCTCCCGGGAACAACTGTTGGCGACTTAAGTAGTCCGCCTGCCAATTCTCTATCCCTGGAATGAAGATTGCCAATATGCATGGCACATGCTCTTCTGCCCGGGTTAGGATATGGTTTACCTCTCCCTGGGCTGCATGACTTCTGCTGCCCCCTTGGTGATTGATATAAGCCACTGCTGTGGCATTGTTGGATTGAATCCTGACCGGACAATTCCGCAACCTGAATGTCCAGGCCCTTAGGGCTAAACGTGCTGCCCGAATCTCTAGAACATTGATGGGCAAAGTCCTTTCACTCCTGGACCATTTTCCTTGGACAGTTGCCTCTTCCAGGACTGCTCCCCAACCTAAAAGGCTGGCATCTGTTGTTACCACCTTCCAGGTAACTGTCATGAAGGATTTCCCCCTCTGCAGATTCTTGGATATCCTCCACCAACTGAGGCTCTGGCGCACCTTTGGTGACAAACACATTGGAAAATCTAGCGCTTGGCCCTTCTTGTTCCACACAGATAGGATACTGTTTTGCAACAGTCTCGAATGAAACTGAGCACTTCAAATGAAGCTACCATCTTTCCCAACAACCTCATGCAACCACCTCATGCAACCACCTGAACCAGCTCTTTTATGGAACTGATTTTTTTCGGTCTATCAAGAGCAGGTCATCTAGGTATGCCACAATTGTTATACCTTGAGCCCTTAACTTGGCCAGAGGAGGGGCCAGAACTTTTGTAAACACCCAAGGTGCAGTAGCTAGACCGAAAGGCAGAGCTACAAACTGAAAATGCAGTTTCTCTACCTCGAAACGTAGATATTTCTGGTGAGCGGGGAAAATAGGCACATGCAGTTATGCATCCTTGATGTCGATTGACGCCAAAAGTTCTCCTCCTTGCAGGATGGAGACAACAGATCGGATTGATTCCATGCGGAAAGAGCGGATATTCAGGAATCGGTTTAGATCTTTGAGATCTAGAATGGGTCCGACATCTCCGTTTGGTTATGGCACCGTGAAAGGTTTGAATAAAACCCCAAGCCCTGCTCTTCCATGGGGACCACCATGATCACTTTTTGAGACAGAAGTCGTTCTAATGCTTGAAAGAGAGACTTCTTTTTCTCTGGATCTTTGGGGACGTTTGACCTGAGGAAACGAGGAGACGGGAACTCTCGGAACTCTAGTTTGTATCCTAGAGCTATTGTGGAGACCACCCATCTGTCTCGAAACTCTTCCTGCCAGACCTCTGAGAACTGCAGAAGTCTTCCCCCCACTCGAGCGAACAGGGGCGCCCCTTCATAAAGAGGCTTTGGTATTCTGTTTTGTAAGTTTCTTGCCCCAGGACTTCTTTTGACCCTGGGGTTGACCCTGAGGTTTACCTCTTGAACCTGACGGCGGAGGCGTCGCGACTGCCTGGAGGCTAATGCCCCTGGCCCTGGAGAAAGTGCCCGTTTAAATGAGGGGCATTTACTCCTTTTCTTAACTGCCAAAAGGGTACTTTTTCCACTTGATATTTTTTGGATATACTTGTCCAAATCATCTACAAACAGCCTTTCGCTGCGGAAAGGAAAACCAGCCAGGAGCTTTTTGCATGGCGCTTTGGCTGACCAATTTTTCAACCATAAGATTCTACACATATGCACCAACCCAAGCGTAAGGCGAGAGGTCTGAAGAATAGAATCTCTTATTGCGTCAATTGCAAAACACAAAGCCCCTGGCAACTCGGCTAAATCCTGGGCCTGCTGATCAGGGATAGCCTTGAGTACCTGTCTCAACTGGTCCTTCAAGGATTGACATACCCCAATTGCCGCCACTGCAGGTTGAGCTACTGAACCTGCAAAAGAGAAAATGTTTTTTTTCGTTCAAAGTTTTTTATTGCAAAGCAGACATGAAATTCAGCAGGCAATATTTGTGTGACATGTAGCAATAAGAATTATACAGGTTTTTTCTGCGACATATGCATTACAACAGGCAACAGGAACATATCAAAAGCAAATTGTCCAGAGGATATTCCTCGCAGAGATATTTGTGGACATAATATATCTGTTTTGATTTATAACTAAAGAGAAATTAAAACAAAAACAAAAACTAAAGTTTTATTCGTTTGCTCGAAAAATAAATCTGCGAGCATGTGCAGAGTCAGAATCTAGCAATCGTTTTGTAACTTGTAGAAAACATTACCAGTGATGTATCTGGAGGAGAAACATTAAGTAGAAAAGGTAGAGTGAGAATAGTGGTAGGAAAAGAAAAGGTAGAAAGAGGCTAGAGGTAAGGAGTGGAGAGGAGAGGGATGGTCGGGGGGGACGCACAAACCAAAGAAGTACCATTAAGTCTGTCTAATGTTGTTGTGACCAGATTGGGGTTTTAGAAGTTGTTTATCGAAGTCCGGGGGTAAAAAGTGTTCAGCCCAAGAATTCCAGGTTTTAAGGTGTTGGGGAATTCTATCAAGAATTGTTGCTTCAGTTTTACTGTGGATCATAGCTTGAGTGACCCTGTTTTTAACTCCAGCTAGAGCGAGTTTTGGGGTTTTCCAGGCCCTGGCTATCGTCTGTTTGGCTGCTGTCATGAGCTGAAGGAGAAGGCAGGTCTGGGATCTGGTGAAACCTGAGGGGGTAAGATTCAACAATGCAACAGCCGGGTCAGGATCAATGGGATGTTGAAATAAGGTGGAGGCCATACGGAATATTGCAGCCCAGAATTCCTGTACTATTGAGCACGTCCACCATATATGTATATGGGTACCCCGTTCGTTACAGCCACAGAAACAAGTAGCAGGATAGTTTGGGAGAAATTTGGAGATCCTGGCAGGAACCAAGTACCATCTCATGAGTACTTTGTAGTTCGCTTCTTGAGCTATTACATTGTGGGATGATATTTTCTTATTGGACCAGATATCAGACCAGCTCTCTGCATCAAGATCTGCACAGCATAAGAGGGAAGGTTGGTTGGGGGAGAGGTCAGATGAGCATATAAGAGGGAAATTAATCCCGGGGCATGAGGATCAGAGTTGCAAATCCCTTCAAAAATGGATAGGTCATCTAGTGAGGTGTGTGTGCCTATAGTTGTATGGATAAAGTGAGCTATCTGTAAATATCTAAAAACTTCTGTAGGGGGAATGTCAGCATGGTTTTGTAGCGAAGAGAACGTCTTAATGGTAGATCCAGAAGCAAAATTGCATATGCGGTATAGTCCCGCCCTAAGCCAGATTTGAAACGATCTTGGGTTGATTTGGGCCGGATAAAATTTCGGGTGATTCAGGAACGAGAGTAACGGGGAGTGAGCAGATTTAAATAATAATTTAATTGGGCCTCGGAGTTTATCCCACAACTTAAGGGAGTGTCCTGTAATGGGGTTACTGATTGGACCTCGCGTTGAGGGGGGCAACCATAATATGTTAAACACTTTGAGGGAGTGAAGGTCTATGGCTTCCAAACTAACCCAAAGTGGTGTTTCATTTTTTGCATGGTATAGAGTTATCTGGGCTAGCTGAGCAGCGTGATAATATCCCAAAAAGTTAGGCAGACCCAACCCCCCCTTGAGTTTACTACGAAGTAATATAGCTTTAGCTACCCTAGGTCTAGTGGAGCCCCATATATATTTGGACACTCTTGTCTGAATAATGCGGTGGTAGTATGAGGGAATAGGGATCGGAAGGACTCTATATAAATAAAGTAGTTTTGGCAGCATAGACATCTTTACAGCCGCTATCCGGCCTAGCCATGAGATACATATCGGGCGCCAAGATTCTAATAGGGTTGTTATGTGCTTTAACATAGGGAGGTAGTTGGCTCTAAATAGGTGGGCCGGGTCGCTAGTTAGCTTGATACCAAGGTAGGCTATTGTGGTTGTAGACCAGGTGAAGGGGAAGAATTCTCGTAAATGTTCTAGTTCTGAGTGTGGTAGGGACACGTTGAGGGCCTTAGATTTGGATTGGTTGACTTCCAATCCTGATATTAGAGCAAATTTGTCTAGAAGGTAGATTAGATCGTCGGCAAATAGGCATAATTTATGTGATGTAGAGGCTATATCTAAGCCTTTAATATTTGGATTTGCTCTAAGGAGAGCTGCTAGTGGTTCAATCGCTAATGCGAACACTAGGGGGGAGAGTGGGCACCCTTGTCTTGTACCCCGTTGTATCTGAAAACAGTCCAATCGGTATCCTGAATATTTAACATATGCTTGCGGTTGGTTGTAAAGGGAGTCTACCAATTGTAGAAAGTTAGGGCCAAATCCCCATCTTTGTAGTATATAGCGGAGGTAAGGCCAAGAGACTGTGTCAAACGCCTTACGAATTTCAAGAGAGAGAAGATGCATAGGGATTTGGCGTGTTCGAGCTAGGTGTTGGAGCAGAATGACACGATGGATGTTATCACTGGCCTGACGTTTTGGAATGAAGCCTACTTGGTCTTTGTGTATAAGGCCACCTGTAATTGGGTTGAGGCGTAACGCCATAATTTTGGCTAGGATCTTTATATCCAGGTTGAGTAAGGATATGGGCCTGTAATTGGACCACAGAGAATTGTCTGTGTTAGGCTTGGGTATCATGGAGATGATGGCTGTCAACGTGTCTCGACCAAAAGAGTGTTGTTTAAGGAGGGCGTTAAAGGTGTTGGTGAGAAGGGGGGCTAGGATGGGAGCAAATTTTTTGAAGTATGAACTAGAAAGACCGTCGGGCCTGGTCTTTTGTGTGGTTTAAGAGACTTTATAGCAATAAGAACTTCTTCGGATGTAACGGGGCATTCCATAGACTCTCTATTGGCCTCTGATAATTTCGGGAGTGTGATGTTTTGAAACAATACCTCAGCTTGTGTCGCAGAGAAGGTACGTGTTGGGGTATATAATTCAGCTAACTTTCTGCGGAATTCAGAAAGCACCTTCACCGGGTTACTCGTGAAACTATCCTTGGCCAGTTTGAGTCTGATGGGATTGTGTACCCTTTCCGGTCGACGAAGTCTCAATGCAAGGAAGGTATCTGGCTTATTGGCTTTAGTATAAATTGTGTGGTTGGATCTGCGAATGGCTTTGTCTGCTGATACTGCCAAGAGCAGGTCCAACTCTGTTTTCGTCTTTTCTAGCAAAATTCTATGAGGTTCAGTTGGGGTGGATTGGAATTGGAGGAAGAGGCGGTGAAAATCTGCCTCCAGTTGCTGGGTTCTGAGTTTTTTATCTCTTTTGAGGTGAGTAGATACGGATATGCAGGTCCCTCGAATTACGGGTTTGTGCGCCTCCCATAATAGGACAGGTGATATATCAGGAGTGGAATTATGCTGTATGTATTCTTTAAGGGCTAGCTCTATATCAAAACAATAGGATTGGTTAGTTAAATATGCCTCATTTATACACCATGTGCGGTCTCTAGACTGAGGAATCAGGGTAGAGACAGTTGTGATCACTGCACAGTGGTCTGACCAGGTAATTGGAATAATGTTTGAGTGGAGTAGGGTTGGTGAGGACGCAACAGGTATAAAGATGTGATCGATCCTTGAAAAGGATTTGTGTGGGTATGAATAAAAAGTAAAGTTTTTCTTGGCAGGATTACATTCTCTCCATGTGTCTAGTAAAGAGACCTGCTGGAAAAGTTTGCGAAATAATATAGAAGGGGAGTATTGTTCAGGGGCATAAGGAGATTTATCGAGGTGCGGGTGTAGCACTTGATTGGAGTCGCCGCATATAAAAAGGGTGCCCTTGCAGTGCGATCGTATTACCTGTAAGAGGTGATTGAAGAAGGGGTTGGGATTATTGTTGGGGGCATAATAGGAGACTATAGTGGTCATTACGTCTTGCAAGTGCCCAACTAAAATAATGTAACGACCTTCAGGGTCTTTAATTTAATTTGTTAGGGTGAATGGAAGGGTGTGGTGAAATGCGATGAGGACGCCACGTTGTTTAGTGGTAGCCGAGGCGGTGAACACTTGGGGGTATTTAGAACTGAAGTATTTAGGGGTTGCTTGGGTTGAAAAGTGTGTTTCTTGTAGGGCCACTATACTGGCCTTCAGGGGTGCGAAGGTACGAAAGGCCTTAACCCTTTTGTTTGGGGAGTTGAGTCCCTTAACATTGAGGGAGAGTATGTTCAGAGGGCCCATTTATGTGGGCTGGGGGAAGTACTATAGGGTAGATGTTTGAGGATCGTGCGACCCACCCGACCTAGTGGAAAATGAGGAGGGAGGTGAAAAGAGAGGTGTGAGGAAAAGAAGGAGGAGGAGAGAGAGGATAGAGCATGGGTTTTGTAGAGAAAATAAGAAAGTGTAATAACACTTGGTGCGTTGGACATGTTAGCCCAACAGGTAGATACCCATACTTCCAAACCAGCCAGCTGACGAGGGAGCATGTGCATCCTATAGGGGGGAGCAGTGACATTTCCCCGCCGCAGGTCGGGAAAAGTTAAGAAACTGTAGTGCTCAAACAATATAAACAGTACGTACTGAGACCGTATCACTATATTCAATTGTAAGATACCGGTAGTAATCCCACCTTGGTGGGAAAAATTTAGTGCCAAAAAAAATAAAAAGAGGGGAGCGAGTGGGAACATAAATAGGTGGTATGGGAAGGGCAGGGAGGAAGAGTGGAAAGGAGAGGTTGGGGTGGGTGAGGAGGTTCTAGGGGGGTAGAGAGGGAAAGAGAGAGAAGGGGGGTAGGGGGGGAAGAGGGAGGAAAAAAGGGAAGGGATGGGGGTGGGAGGAAGGCATCAAATAGCACAACTGAGATCAAAATCACCAGGGGGGATGAGGAAGTCTAAAAATAAAGGGTATCAACTTAACTATACTTTTATGAGTATTATAATTAGCATTTTTGAAATCTTAGCTTAAACAAGTAAGGTTAAACCGAACAAAGCAAAGGGAAAGTATTCAAGACATATGCACCCTATAATGGGATTAAGGGGGTCACATATGTTGAGTCCCGCAAAAATGGGAAATCTTACCAGAACACAAACTTCTGTGCCTCGGTGACGTAAGATAACAAAAAAAAAGAGAGGAAAAAAAAAAAAGAAAAAGGAAAAAATCACAACTATCTCAGTTCAGTGAGATATCAACCGTGTAACCAGGAGTTCTCCTGAGGTGTTGAATAAGAGCATTAGAGGCTAGGTTTTTCAGGAGATATGTGTGCTTTAGGATCAAAAAGGTTTGCTTGACGAGACGGTGTTCCTTTTCGGATCGAGGAAGGGCCAGATTGATTCCGCTTAGGAGTGGTGGTGTATGGATAGGCCGCAGAGCAGGCTGGAGTACGTGGTAGCGAAGTCTCGGAGTTATGTACAGGGGGCGACAGGTGAAGTGATTCAAGAAGACGCTGTAGTGATTCTGGAGATGTGGAGGAGTGTTGCTGCCCTTGGAACGTAAACTGAAGAGAGAAGGGGAAACGCCAGGTATATTTTATCTGATGCTGTATCAGGATTTGTAATTGCGGTTTCATAGCTCGCCGTTTAGCAATGGTAAGGGGTGCCAGGTCAGAGAAAAGTTGGTAGTTGTGGTCTTGGAACTGGAGAGCGTCTTTATTTCGGGCTGCTGCGAGTAGTTGCTCCTTTGTACGGAAAAAGTGTAGTTTAATTATTATGTCCCGTGGAGGGCCGTCTTGTTGGCGGCGAGTAAGCGCCCTGTGAATCCTGTCAAATTCCAGGCGTTCAATGGGTATGGAGGGACAGAGTTCCTGGAAAAGGGCTGTTGTAAAGGATTGTATGTCCTCAACCACTTCAGGGATACCCCGGAGACGTAAATTGGACCTGCAAGAGCGGTTCTCGCCGTCCTCTAAACGTGAGAGTAATGTGGCATTTTCCTCACGGAGGGCTGCCTGTTCCTGAGCATGTTCTTGTATAGTAAGCTCTATATCATCTACCCTGGTTTCCAAGTCTGCTGTACGCTGACCTAGTTCCCTTATCTCCCGTGACAGTCTGTTAGTAATTTGGTCAGATGTAGCTTTCAGGGCCTTGTTTAACATCTTCTCCATGTGTTTCAAGAAATCAGGCTGTGACATACCTTGTTGTGCAGGGATGGGAGAACCGCTGTATACAGATTCTGTGGCATCCTCCTCCTCACTGTCTGCCTGCTCCGTTCTAGCTGGAGATGCAGCTTGCTGTTTGGCGAGGGCTTTCGCCGCCATCTTGGATGAGGCGCGGGCCAGGGCCTCTTTGATCGGTTTGGTCTTATTCTTGCCTCTGTGGCCCGTCAGAACCATCCCGGTTGTGGCTCGGGTGATGCTGGGGATGATCGCCGGTATCTTGATTCGGTTAGGCGGTCTGAGTGCGCTATGCGGTCCCGAATCTGCGGTGGGGAATGCGGAGCTCTAAGAGGTAGCGTCCTCTATGCTGAGCCTCACGCATGCGCCCCCGAGAAAATGTTTTTGAAAAGGAATTCCAACTTCTTATCGGCTGGATCCCTAAGCATTTGAGCATTGTCAACCGGACAAGTCAAACTTTTATCCACAGAGGATATAGCAGCGTCAATTGCTGGTATACCCTATTTTTTAATAAACTTTTCCTCCATAGGATAAAGTGTTGAAAACTTTTTAGGCAGAAAAAAATGCTTATCTTGGTGATTCCACTCAGAATACATAAGCTGTTCCAGCAACGAATGGACCGGAAAGGCACACAAAGCTTGAGGAGGCTTTAGTGAACCCAAACAAGAAGTAGGCTTTCCAGCTGACTGAGTCAAGGGTAGCTTGAATGTGGAGCAGACCATTTCAGTAAGAGATTGCACCAGCAATTTTTCAGATTGTGAAACTGAAGGAGGTTCATCCACACTTGACCCCTCAGAAGAGGAGTCATCAGCCTCTTCATGAACCCCTGAGGGGAATTCATATTCTCCCTCCCACTGGTCCTCCGTTTGAGGGTTCTGGGTGATAGAAGGGGATCTATCGCGTTTTCTCCCACTCTGGGAGGATGTGATTAAAGCTGTTAACCTTTCCTCCAAGCCCACCAAGGCTGAGGAATAAACCTCCTCAGTAATATAGACAGGGGCTGAAATGTTGGAAACAGTAGCAGCACCTGCTGAACCCAATGGCTCACACTGAGCAGCCCCCCCAAGTCCTTCAGGGGAGGATGGTGTTGCAGAGGCAAGACCAGGGTCCTCAGAGCCTGAGGGTGACACCTTTTGGGTTGTTTTTTGGGGTTGTTTGCACCTCCCCTTCTGCCAACCATAGTGCCAAGCTTAAATGCAGAGGTACTGACAGGAAAATGCACCCACTGCTTAGCAAATAGTCCAGCAACTGCCGCTGCTATTAAAGCAAGTAAACATGCCTGGGGAATGCCTGTGTCACCACACTCACATGCCCCCGCCTGCCCTGTGTCCCTCCGTCAGCTACATGCAGCCTGCAAACATTGCAATCATAGCTTACATAGTTCTGCGTGTGGACCTTAAAGCACACCGATGCTGCTTTAAGCCATGCTCCCTCCTCCACCGTCTTCCTACTGCGCCCCACCACTCTTTTCAAAAGAGTTTGTCTCCCGTGCTGGCAACCTCCGATCCGACCGGAACGGCATGTGGAGGGGGGGTGGAGAGGAGGAGAGCCGAAGTTTATCTGAGGGGAGGATGGAGAAGGAAAAAAACGCCATCTACCGCAGTGTAAGAGGGAGCAGAGCGGCATGCCGCCGACCTTTCCAGGGTTCCTCTGCCTCCTGGAGAGTGGAGCCCAGGTGGGGGATGTCCTTTGAAGAAACCCCCCCCAACATCTTACCAGAGGCTCGGGACTAGAGGAAGCCTGCAGCTTCTGTGACACAGAGCGAGATCTGAGAAAAGATGGAACAGGTACGTGTTCTTGACAGCCCCCGGTGGCGACTTTAGACATGACAATGTTCACTGAAAGGAGAAAACCCATAAGAATTTGAAAATTCAATAGCTCAAGAAGCGAACTACAAAGTACTCATGAGATGGTACTTAGTCCCGGCCAGGATCTCCAAATTTCTCCCAAGCTATCCTGATACCTGTTTCCGTGGCTGTAACGAACGGGGTACCCATGTACATATATGGTGGACGTGCCCAATAGTACAGGAATTTTGGGCTGCAATATTCCGTATGGCTTCCACCTTATTTCAACATCCCTTTGATCCTGATCCGGCTGTTGCATTGCTGAATCTTATCCCCTCTGATTTCACCAGATCCCAGACCCGCCTTCTCCTTCAGCTCACGACAGCAGCCAAACAGACGATTGCCAGGGCCTGGAAAACCCCAAAACTCGCCCTAGCCGAAGTTACCAATAGGGTCACACAACCCATGATCCACAGTAAAATAGAAGCAACAATCCTTGATAAAATTCTCCAACACCTTAAAATCTGGAACTCCTGGGCCGAACACTTCTTACCCCCGGACTTCGACAAACAACTCCTTAAACCATAAATTGGTCACAACAACATTAGACAGACTTAATGGTGCTTCTTTGGTTTGTGCGACCCCCCCGACCAATCCTCCCTTTTCCACTCCTTATTCCTAGTCTCTCTCTAACTATCCTATTCCTGTCACTATCCTCACTCTACATTTTCTACTTTATGTTTCTCCTCCGGATACATCACTGGTAATGTTTTCTACAATTTACGAAACAACTGCCAGATTTTGACTATGCATATACTCGCAGATGCTCATTTCGAGCAAACAAATAAAACTTTAACTTTTTGTTATTATTCCAATACCCTTCTAGCTATTAATCGAAACAGATATGTTACGTCCACAGATATCTCTGCGAGGAATATCCTCTGGACATTTTATTTCTGATATGTACTTGTTGCCTACTGTAATGCACATGTCGCAGAACAGAAACCTGTATAATTCTTACTACTACATGTCACACAAATATTGCCTGTTGTAATTTATGTCTGCTTTTCAATAAAAAAACTTTGAATACGAAGAATTTGAAAATTCCTTAGGAATCTCCACTTTCCTTATCCTGCCGCAGGGTTCTGTGGTAAACCAAACAGACCCAATCTTCACCCCTCATGGCGGGCTCTGTTACAAAACCTTCAAGGACTGGGTCCCCTTTTTATTGTGGGTTCCACTCCCTTGGACCCATATAGCACCCCACTGGGAAGCTTTATTGCTGAAAAAAACCAAAGTACTGGATCCCGGGGTCCAGCTCTCTAAAATGAGAAGCGTTACAGGCTAAACCTCATTTCTTCCACTACAAGGCCCAGGTACCACTCAATTTGGCCTGAAAAGACACTTTGAATGGATCAGGTTGCATAGCTTGCCCCAGCAAGGATTACTCCAGCGGAGCTCAGCACAGCACATCTTTACTCGTGACCAACACCTTAGACACTGGCGAAAAAACTGAGGTGCTCCCGGTAAGGGGAGGTGTTATATAGGGAACTAGCTTCCTGTCTAGGGTGTGCCAGTGTCCATCACCTAAAGGTGGCCTATATAACCCATATAGTTACTACTATGGCTCTGTGTCCTGTGATGTACGATAAAGAAATATGGATGGTATATGGGGGATGGAGAACTGTATATATGGATGGTGTATGGGGGGGTGGAGAGCTGTATATATGGATGGTGTATGGGGGGGTGGAGAACTGTATATATGGATAGTATATGGGGGGTTGGAGAACTGTATATATGGATGGTATATGGGGGGTGGAGAACTATATGGATGGATATGGATGGTACAGTATCTCACAAAAGTGAGTACACCCCTCACATTTTTGTAAATATTTTATTATATTTTTTCATGTGACAACACTGAAGAAATGACACTTTGCTACAATGTAAAGTAGTGTACAGCTTGTATAAAAGTGTAAATTGTCTTTCCCCTCAAAATAACTCAATAAACAGCCATCAATGTCTAAACCGCTGGCAACGAAAATGAGTAAACCCCTAAGTGAAAATGTCCAAATTGGGCCCAAAGTGTCAATATTTTGTGTGAGCATCATTATTTTCCAGCACTGCTTTAATCCTCTTGGGCATGGAGTTCACCAGAGCTTCACGGGTTGTCACTGGAGTCCTTTTCCACTCCTCCATGATGACATCACAGGGCTGGTGGGTGTTAGAGACCTTGCGCTCCTCTACCTTCTGTTTGGGGATGCCCCACAGATGCTCAATAGGGTTTAGGTCTGGAGACATGCTTGACCAGTCCATCACCTTTACCCTCAACTTCTTTAGCAAGGCAGTGGTCATCTTGGAGGTGTGTTTGGCGTCGTTATCATGTTGGAATACTGCCCTGCGGCACAGTCTCTGAAGAGAGGGGATCCTGCTCTGCTTCAGTATGTCACAGTTAGGGATGAGCTTCATGTTCGAGTTAAACCCATGTTCGGCTCGAACATCATCTGTTTGCCCGTTCGCCGAATTGCGGACGCCATGGGCCGTTCACGCCAAATTCATGTGGCGCGTCACGGCCCATAATTCACTGCGGCATTGCAGTGCATTGCTGGCTAATGATTGGCCAAGCATGCACTATGACCCGCATGCTTTGCCAATCACAGCGCCGTCTGTAGAGAGAGCTGTAATTGGCCAAAGCCAGTGTTGCTTTGGCCAAATATGGCTCAGGGGGTTTAGTACACGCCCCACACTATATAAGGCCGCCTGCACAGCGGCCCTGTGTAGTGTGTTCCGGCGTTGAGAGACAGAGACAGAGAGACAGTGTCATTTTATTTAAGTTAGATAGATAGATTAGGCAGGACAGTCAGTCAGTTAGCTGCACTTACAGTGTATTGGGTATATATATGCATCCCAGGTGTTGTGTGTGTGTATATATATATATATATATATATATATATATATATATATATATATATATATACACTGTATTCAGTTTAGCTAGATCTGTTCCTGTTATTATCTTCCTACTGACAGCCAGGCAGGTGTTGTTACAGTACAGCTACCTGGAGAAAATTGATGGTGTTCTTCTGATCCTATTAGTACCACAGTCAGGCAGCTACACTATTTACAGTTAGTGTAGTGCGTCCTCCTCACAATGTTCAGCTAAAGTTACAAGTTAGTGTAGTGCACAGTGTTCAGCTAAAGCTACAAGTTAGTGTAGTGCGACCTCTGCACACTGTTCAGCTAAAGCTACAAGTTAGTGTAGTGCGACCTCTGCACAGTGTTCAGCTAAAGCTACAAGTTAGTGTAGTGCGTCCTCTGAACAGTGTTCAGCTAAAGCTACAAGTTATTGTAGTGCACAGTGTTCAGCTAAAGCTACAAGTTAGTGTAGTGCGACCTCTGCACAGTGTTCAGCTAAAGCTACAAGTTATTGTAGTGCGTCCTCCTCACAGTGTTCAGCTAAAGCTACAAGTTAGTGTAGTGCGACCTCTGCACAGTGTTCAGCTAAAGCTACAAGTTAGTGTAGTGCACAGTGTTCAGCTAAAGTTACAAGTTAGTGTAGTGCGACCTCTGCACAGTGTTCAGATAAAGCTACAAGGTAGTGTATATCATCTGTTTGCCCGTTCGCCGAATTGCGGACGTCATGGGCCGCTCGCGCCAAATTCGTGCGGCGCGTCACGACCCATAATTCACTGCGGCATCGCAGTGCATTGCTGGCTAATGATTGGCCAAGCATGCACTATGACATATATATATATATCCCAGCTTAGTGCAGCTACATCTCACTGCAGGCCATTAGTATGTCTGGAAGGCCAACAAGGAGAGGCAGACAGTCACAAGCCAATAAAAGAGGGCAAGCAGGCTCTGTGTCTAGAGGCAACAGTGCTGGTCGTGGACACGGTGCATCCTCATCAGCACATGGCCGTGGGACACGCTTGGCCTTTTTTTCGGCAGCTGGCCGTGTTAAGCCGCAACATGCGGAAGACTTGGTCGAGTGAATGACCAAGCCGTCCTCATCCTCCTCATCCTCTCTCACCCATGCTCAGGGTCCTTTGTCTGGCAAAGCAGCTGCCAACGCGGCCTCTTCCCTCAGCTCAATGGCATCAGTGACTTCTTTCCTAGCCCCACCATGTCCTCCTGAGGAGTCCCTCGAACTGTTTGACCACAGGGTTGGGTACATGCTCCAGGAGGATGCCCAGTGTTTAGAAGGCTCTGATGATGATACTGAGCTAGATGAAGGCAGTAACGTGAGCATAGACAGAGGGGGTGCCCAAGAAGGACAGCAATCTGGCAGTCATGCTCCCCCTGCTGCAGCATACTGCCAGGTTTGCTCCAGTGATGAGGAGGGAGGGGATGATGAGGTCACTGACTCAACATGGGTGCCTGACAGGAGAGAGGAGGAGGAGGAGGAGGCACATCACCAACGAGGCTGGATGCCCTCCAGGGCCAGCCTAAGGGCAGCACACTGACTGCATCACACCACAAAGCTCCGAATGTGCAGGGCGCTGCTGTCTCTCCACGTTATTCCAAAAGTCGCTGCTATTTGCAACATATGTCTCAAGCGTATCTTGCGTGGCCAAAACATCTCCCGCTTGGGCACCACATGTGTCAGGTCACCTAGAGGCAGGCCGACAGATGCACACCGTTGGGATCAGGAGTGCACCACAAGGCAGTGGACCCTACGGCTGACTGCTGTGGATGGGAGTCCAGGTGGTAAGGAAGGCAGGGCCGCTGGGACACCAACACTGATCCCACCGGGGTTAGAGTGTAGGATTCCCTGGGGCGCGGAGTCTAAGAGCCAGCAGGTGTTCACCAGAGCCTCTAGAGGTGAGGATGGACTGGGCTACAACTGGCTCCAGGTCGCGACCCCCAGGTTCCCCCAGTTCACACCCACAGTAGGCAACAGGAGGATAGGGATAGTAAAGGAATAAGCCAAGGTCAGGGCCACAAGTAGACAAGGACAACAGAGTTCACGCCAAGGTTCAGGGTCACAGGCAAACAGGGATAGTCGGGGATACGCCAGAGGTCAGGGTCACGAGCAGACAGGAATAGTCGGGGACACGCCAGAGGTCAGGGTCATGAGCAGACAGGAATAGTAGAGAACACGCCAAGGTCGGTAACAGAAACAAACGTAGAGCACACGGCAGGCAGGAACAGGAAGCCAAACACACAAAGGCTGATCAGCAGGGCTGGCCTGCAGTTCAGAGGTTAATATAGAGTTCTCGGATAGGAGCTGGGGTGGAGCCGTGCTAGAGGAGAGTTAATAAAAGCAGTCAGGTGAGAGTCAGCCGATCTTTAGAGATGAACACATGGAAACAGGTAAGCTGATAGACAACACTATTGCATAACCGTGACAGTACCCCCCCCTTACGAGGCCTCCCCCTTCCCCGCTTGGGACCAGGTTTAGAGGGGAACTTCAAATGAAACTTCCTCAACAGACGAGGTGCAAAGACCTCAGAAGCCTTGACCCACGACCTCTCCTCAGGACCAAACCCCTTCCAATGCACGAGGTACTGGAGAATGCCTCTACAGAGTCAGGAATCCAAAATTTGGCTAACCTCGTACTCCTGATCATCCTTAGAGACTGGCACTGTGGTAGAAGGAGTACGAGAGAACTTATTGAGGACTAAAGGCTTCAGAAGGGCAACATGGAAGGAGTTAGAGATTTTGAGGCTTTTGGGAATCTGGAGCTTGAAACAAACCGGATTCAGTTTGGAAGTTATGGTGTACGGACCCGGAGTTTGATGTTCCTGGTGGAGAGCCAGACTTTGTCTCCTGGCTGAAGACAAGGCGGCTTACGCCTGCGACGGTCAGCAAAATTCTTGCATTTGTTGGCAGCTTTCTGGAGGGAATCGTGAACGTCAGCCCACATGGAATTGAATGATTCCTGAACAGTAGCCAAGGCTGGAATGTCGGAAGAACAGGTCATAGGAAGAGGGAGTTGAGGATGTTTTCCATAAACAGTGATAAAGGGTTTTTTCTGAGAACTGACGTTGACATGATTATTGTGGGAGAACTCTGCCCACGGGAGTAGTGATGCCCAATCATCGTGATGAGCCGAGACCAAGGTACGGAGAAAGACCTCCAACTCCCGATTAACCCTCTCAGTCTGGCCATTGGATTGGGGATGGTAAGAAGAGATAAAATCCAAGGTAATGTTGAGGGATTTGCAAAAGGCTCTCCAAAAACGGAACGTAAACTGAACACCCCTGTCCGAAACGACATGGGAAGGAACACCATGAAGGCGGAAAATCTCTTGTACAAAAATGGGAACCAAGGCAGAGGCAGAAGGGAGATCAGGAAGAGGAACAAAATAGCCATCTTGGAGAACCGATCGATTACCTCCCAAATGGCTGTATTATTCTCCGACAGTGGAAGATTGGTGATAAAATCCATGGCGATGTGAGACCAGGGCTCCTTAGGAATTGGCAAGGGCATGAGAAGACCAGCTTGTGTGGAAGATTTAGACTGAGCACAGACATAACAAGCCTTAACATAATCTTTAACATCCGAGCAGAGGTTAGGCCACCAGTAGAGACGACTGATGAGCAGGAAGGATTGGAGGAACCCAGCATGACCTGCCACCTTGGAATCATGTCCCCAACAAAGGATCTTAGCTCTTAGCTCTGTGGGAACAAAGGTCTTGCCAGGAGGAATTTTTGACTCCAGGGTGGTAGAATGGGCAACAATGCATGAGGTTGGAATGATCGGCTCAGGATCAGGGGTGGACTCCTCATCCAAAGTGTCAAATGACCTAGAGAGCGCATCAGCCTGACCGTTGCAGGAACCAGATTTGTACGTAATCGTGAATTTAAAACGAGAAAAGAAGAGACTCCACCTGGCCTGTCTGGGGTTCAGATGTTTAGCATTCTGTAGGTATTGTAGATTCTTGTGATCAGTAATAGAGTGAGGAGAACCCTCCAAGAGATGACGCCACTCTTCCAACGCCAATTTAATTGCGAGAAGTTCCCGATCACCAATGCATAATTTCTCTCTGCCTGAGATATTTTTTTGGAGAAAAACGCACATGGTTGATGTCTCTTCTCAAAGAACTGAAGAAGCACAGCTCCCACCCCCATCGAAGAAGCGTTTACTTCAATAAAAAATGGGTCCTCAGGATTTGGTCTCCTCAAGAGAGGTCCAGAAACAAAGGCCTGTTTCAGATCGTGAAACGCAGAGACAGCCTCGGGAGGCCAGTCTTTGGCATTCGCACCCTTCTTGGTTAAAGCGATAATAGGCGTGGCAATGTTAGAGTAATTCCTTAGGAACTGCCTATAATAATTTGTGAAGCCAAGAAAGCGCTGTGTGGTCTTAAGGCTAGCAAGAAGGGGCCAGTTGGTATTGGCCGAGACCTTTCTGGGATCCATGCGAAGACCCAAACTAGAAACAAAACATCCCAGAAACAGGACCTCAGGACATTCAAAGGAACACTTCTCCAGCTTGGCATAGATATTATTCTCTCTAAGGCGCTGAAGTACGGTGCGGACATGGTTCCTGTGAGCGAGCAGATTTTCAGAAAAGATGAGAATGTCATCCAGATAAATTACAACAAACTGGTATAGTAGATCCCTGAAGATTTCATTGACAAAGTTCTGGAACACAGCTGGAGCATTACACAAACCAAAAGTCATAACCAGGTATTCGTAATGCCCATCCCTAGTGTTAAACGCAGTCTTCCATTCGTCACCTTCCCGTATTCTAATGAGATTGTATGCACCTCTGAGATCCAACTTGGTGAAAATGGAAGCCCCCTTCATCCTGTTGAATAGCTCAGATATTAGAGGTAAGGGGTATCGGTTTTTGATAGTCACTGCATTTAACCCTCGATAGTCGATGCAGGGCCTGAGGGTACCATCCTTTTTAGCAATGAAAAAGAACCCTGCTCCTGCAGGCGATGAGGATTTCCGGATGAAACCTCTCTCCAAATTCTCGGTGACATACTCAGACATGGCCTGGGTCTCTGGTATGGACAGAGGGTAGGAACGACCCCTGGGTAGAGTTGCTCCAGGGACAAGGTCAATGGCACAGTCAAAAGATCTGTGGGGAGGAAGCACCTCAGCAGACTTCTTACAGAACACATCCCGGTAATCGCTGTATGCCGAGGGAAGATCAGACAATACGGATGTGGTAGCAATGGGAAGTCTCTCCTTGGGGACCACCTTGAGAAGACAGGACAAGAAACACGAAGGACCCCAAGCCAGGATCTGCCCAGAGACCCAGTCCACATGTGGAGAGTGAAGCTGTAGCCAAGGAAGGCCTAATACAATGGGGGTAGAGGCCTTGGGTAGAATGAGGAAGAAAATCCACTCCTGGTGGAGTATCCCTACCGACATCCTAATAGGTAGCGTCTGGAAAAAGATAGGGCCCCCTGGGAGCACAGTGCCATCAATTGCCGAGACTACCAGTGGTGTAGCGAGGGGAGAAAGGGTAAGCCCCATAGAAG
This sequence comes from Lithobates clamitans, assembly GCA_037952925.1. NCBI lineage: Eukaryota > Metazoa > Chordata > Amphibia > Anura > Ranidae > Lithobates > Lithobates clamitans. Next base: position 4,278,440 of record JBBGZY010000412.1, on the reverse strand, counting down.
AAGCAGTTCTCCAATCCATAAAATTGCCGGCAGCCCCGGAGTCCAAATATGCTAGGACCGATTGGGAAGAAGGACCTATATGGAGGAACACCGGAAGAAGAAGACCAGAAGGTGATGTTTCTGGGTCCAATACTCCACCTTCTAAAAGTATTAGACCCGAGCGTTTCCCGGACGAAGCGAGCAGGAGTCACGAAAATGACCCTTGCCCCCACAATAAAGACACAAGCCCAGAGTTCTGCATCTAGCACATTCTTCAGGGGTTAGTCTGGTCCGGCCCAGCTGCATAGGTTCCTCAGCAGGCAGAGGAAGCTCCACAAGGTGACGGGAGAAGAGTTCTGGCTGACTAGGACCTAGGGGGTGCTGGTGTCTTTTTTCTAGGGACCTCTCCTGGAAACGAATGTCAATCTGATTGCACAAGGAAATTACATCGTCCAGACCGGCGGGGATGGCTCTTCCTGCTAATTCGTCCTTCACTCGGTCAGAGAGGCCATGTAAAAAGGTTGCGACCAGGGCCTCATTGTTCCAGCTCAATTCAGCTGTGAGGATACGGAACTGAAGAGCATATTGTCCCACTGAACAAGATTCTTGGCGAAGGCGTATAAGGGCACTAGCCGCTGAAGAAGCCCGAGCTGGCTCCTCGAAGATATTATGAAAGAGCTTCAAGAAGTCTGACAGGCTGGAAACAGGCTGGGTCATTCTTCTCCCACAGGAGGGCAGCCCAAGCTAAAGCTTCACCAGAGAGGAGGGAAATTATATAGGCTACCTTAGCCCAATCAGACAGAAAGTTTTGGGGCTGGAGCTCAAAATGAATGGTGCATTGGCTGAGGAAGCCCCTGCAGGCCTTGGAGTCCCCAGAAAAACGAGACGGAGCTGGCAGTGAATATGAATGTGTGGCTGCGATTGGTGCGATAGGTGCAGCTGCTTGAGGCTGCAGGTTCGGGTTTCCCAAGGAGGCCTGGAGCTTCTCGAAGCGGAAGCCAGATCTTTAAGGAATCGTATCACCTGAGTCTGATTAGATTCCTGGGCCTCGAGTCTGAGAACTATGCCCTGCAATGGATCGGCTGCAGGAAGCGAAACATCAGCCGGGTCCATGGCTGATCAAACTGTCAGGTCACCTAGAGGCAGGGTGACAGATGCACACCGTTGGGATCAGGAGTGCACCACAAGGCAGTGGACCCTATGGCTGACTGCTGCGGATGGGAGTCCGGGTGGTAAGGAAGGCAGGGCCGCTGGGACACCAACACTGATCCCACCGGGGTTAGAGCGTAGGATTCCCTGGGGTGCGGAGTCTAAGAGCCAGCAGGTGTTCACCAGAGCCTCTAGAGTTGAGAATGGACTGGGCTGCAACTGGCTCCAGGTCGCGACCCCCAGGGTCCCCCAGCTCACACCCACAGTAGGCAACAGGAGGATAGGGATAGTAAAGGAATAAGCCAAGGTCAGGGCCACAAGCAGACAAGGACAAGAGTTCACTCCATGGTTCAGGGTCACAGGCAAACAGGGATAGTCGGGGACACGCCAGAGGTCAGGGTCACGAGCAGACAGGAATAGTCGGGGACACGCCAGAGGTCAGGGTCACGAGCAGACAGGAATAGTAGAGAACACGCCAAGGTCGGTAATAGAAACAAACGTAGAGCACATGGCAGGCAGGAACAGGAAGCCAAACACACAAAGGTTGATCAGCAGGGCTGGCCTGCAGTGCAGAGGTTAATATAGAGTTCTCTGATAGGAGCTGGGGTGGAGCCGTGCTAGAGGAGAGTTAATAAAAGCAGTCAGGTGAGAGTCAGCTGGTCTTTAGAGATGAACACATGGAAACAGGTAAGCTGATAGACAACACTATTGCATAACCATGACAATATGCTTGACCAGACATATGTTGACCTGCCATGCAGTTAGTTGGCAAGCGTACCTAAAAAACCAACACCAAAGAACAAAGAGGACCTCTCCTTGCTCCTCATCAGCTGAGATCTCCAACCCCACTATACCTTCAGTCCTCTCTGAGACCTGCACTGAGAGGAATGAAGGTGTAGAATTAGGTGTGTCACAGCCAAATACTTGTGAGCAATCTGCTTTCGGTACACTGACGTCAGATTGTACCAGGCAAATTTCCCTGCCCCAGCTGCTGCACTGCTGAAAGAAGTTCGCTCCCAGCCATCCACATGCCCAGCGGTTGAATGCTAGCTTGGCAAAATTGCTAGCACTTCAACTGCTATCTTTTCAGTTGGTAGACTCTGCCCCCTTCCGTGAGTTTGTGGAATGTGCAGTTCCTCAGTGGCAGGTAACCAAACGCCACTTTTTCTCACGGAAGGCATGTGGAAGGCAATGTCCATGCCTCGCTGGACAAGGCGGTCAGGTGCATATTACTGCTGACTCATGGTCCAGCAGGCATGGACAGGGACGTTACCTAAGTTTCACCGCGCATTGGGTGACTCTGCTGGCAGCTGGGAAGGATGCAGGACAAGGTGCAGTAGTGTTGGAGGTTGTTCTGCCACCACGCCTCCAAAATGCCACTACTAATGATTCTTTTTTTTTTGTTTCACAAAAGATTTTATTGATTGAACATCTAATGACATTACACAGTTGAAGTGGTACATTTGCATAATAGTAGTACATATGGCAATTGGATTGAATACAGTTAAGGACAGTATATGGATACATTATGGTTGTATACAGTTACGAAGACAAAGAATTATTTTTTTATGCTGATTATATTTTCAAGTATCATCAAGGAAATCTTGAAGTGAAGTAGTAATTATTAACTAACTTGATTTGTGTCGTGATGGGGAAGGAAGAAAGAAGGGGGACAAAAAAAAAAAAAAAAAGAAAGAAAAAGAGGGGGGTGGGGTGGGAGTGAATAAATGACCTATTATTTCCGTATCATTTTCTTGAACCTTCTTATGAACCTTATTTATTAAATGTGGATTTGTTATTACATATTGATTGCTTTGTATGCTTGAGAGTTTTTGAATTCTATCCATTTATACCATGTTGAAGCAAAATAAGTTATTTTCTCCTGAGATATGCTTATGAGTTCTTCTATACTTTCTATATTGTTTATTCTGCGAAACCATTCTTTTTTGATGGAATAGAATTCGAGCGCCAGTGGCAGGGGATACAATGTCTTGCAGCGTTTATCATAAACATAGTTAGAGACTTAAGGTATTGTCTTTTGGGTATTGAATTGTAGTGAAGCAGGTATTGTGCTGGGTTAAAACTTAAGTTTTCTGAGGTGATTGACGTGACGGTTTTGTGAACCATTTTCCAAAAATTTTGGATAAGTCCACCAGATGTGTATCATCGAGCCCCCCTCATGTTTGCATCTCCAACACCTGTCAGAGGTCTGAGGGGAGAATTTGTGGAGTAGGGGTTCTATACCATCTAGTGATGATTTTAAAGCCGCATTCTTGAGTGGCGACATTAAGAGAACCTTTATGTGCGTACATAAAAAATTTTTCACAATTTTCCTCTGACAGTTTTAGGTTAAGGTCTTGTTCCCAAGCTTGACATGACGAACTGGAGAATTCAGAATTACTCACAAAAAGTGAGTTGTAGAGAATAGAGATGATATGTCTCTGTGGGGTTGTTTTTGTACAGAGGTCTTCTATTGTCGTAAGAGGTCTAGTCCAGTGTTGGGTTAACTCGTTGCTGGTCAAGTAATGTCTAATTTGTATGTAATTCCATTGAGAGATCTGGGGAGGGTCACTGTCTTTGTTTATTTCATCTCTTGATAAGAGTTTTCCATTTTTAAAGAAGTGTTTGACCAGAATTTCTTTGTGTGGCCATGACTTAGAAAGAAAGTTTTTTTCTGTACCTGGGAGAAAATCTGGATTGTTTCTTAATGGTGTTAGAGGACTCATCCAAGGAAGTGGGTTGTTTTTTTTGTAGGTGTTAGTAAATATTTCAAGTGTGGGACCTATGAGGGGGTGGGCTTTGATGCTTTTTGAGTGGTGCTTTGGACAAATCCACAGGAAGAAAGTTTATTTTGTGGGAGAAAAGTGTTTGCTCTAGTGTCACCCAGTCTTTAACTGTATGGTGAATGTTCCAATCTACTATTCGTGTCAGAAGAGCAGCTTGGTGGTATTTTTGAAGGTCTGGCAGGGCTATCCCCCCTTTATTTTTGGGTAAGTTTAGTCTGGTAAATTTGATTCTGGGAGGTTTGCTCCTCCAGATAAAAGTAGAGCATGCTTTGCGGAAGGAATTAAAGAATGAGGATGGCAGTCTAATGGGAATTGTTTGCATCACGTACAAGAATCTAGGTAGAATTGTCATCTTGACTAAAGAAGCTCTACCAAACCAAGATATATTGAGAGAGTTCCATCTTTTTAAATCATCCTGTGTATCTTTTAGAATGGGTAAATAGTTGAGTTTGAAGAGATCATTTAAATTTGTAGGGATTTCAGTTCCAAGATATGTTATACTTTGATTGGCCCACGAAAAGGGGAAGTTTATTTTACATAATTCTACTGAGCTTGGGGGTAGTGTGATATTCAAGGCGCTAGATTTTGAGTGATTAATTTTTAAGTTTAAGAGTAATTAGAAATGTTCTAAATCTTGGATGACATTGGGTAAAGAGATATGGGGTTCTGAGAGGAATAGAAGCATGTCATCAGCAAAGGCTGCAACTTTATACGTGTGTTTGTGAATTTCTATACCCTTGATGTCTGGGTTGGATCTAATTTTATTTAATAGAGGTTCTAATGTGAGGACAAACAATAGAGGTGAGAGGGGGCATCCCTGTCTTGTGCCATTGCGAAGGTTAAAGGCGTTTGACAGGTGGCCATTGACTCGAACTCGTGCTGTTGGATTTGAGTATAGTACTTTGATGTATGATCTCATTTGGGGTAGGATCCCTATGTGTTTTAACGTTGCATCAATGAAATCCCAGGCCACTCTGTCAAACGCCTTTTCTGCGTCAAGAGACAGGAAGAAATCCTGTTTCTTTTGGGTTGATAACCAATGGTTTATGTTTATTGCTTTAATTGTGTTGTCACGACCTTCTCTTCCTGGGATTAAGCCTACTTGATCTAGGGAAATAAGGGAAGAAAGCAGGGGTAGGAGTCTATTTGCTAGTATTTTGGCATATATCTTGATGTTGACGTTATTAGGGAAATTGGTCTATAGTTAGTAACCTGAGTCGTATCTTTGCCTTATTTTGGTATAACCGTTATATGTGCTTCCAGTAGTTGCTTGGGGGGATGTTGTTCAGAATATAGTGATTGAAAGGTTTTCAAGAATCTTGGTTTTAGTATGTATGTACACTTTTTTAATATTGAAGGGGTAGTCCATCTGGACCTGGTGCCTTGCCTTTTTTCAAATCTTTTAAGGCTTTATCAAATTCCAGGCCAGTTATAGGTGTCTCTAGGTCTTGTGCCGTGTTTTTTGATATTTGGGGTGGGCAATATTTCTCTAGGAACTCTTGAATAAGCTTTGTTCTTTTGTCTGAATTTTGTGGGCAATTGGGATTAGATGTTATATAGGGATTGGTAGTAAAGTTCGAACTGTTTAGCAATCTCCTCATTCAAAGAGTGTGGTGTGCCTTGTTTGTCTCTTATTTGGTGAATTGTTGAAGCAACTTTTTTGTTTTGGACTGCTTTTGCGAGCAATCTTCCACTTTTGTTGCCTTGCTCATAATATATCTTGTGTCTTAAGATATATTGTCTTTTAGTTTTCATGTTCAACTCTTGCTTTAGTTAAGTCTTCAAATGTAGAGAGTGCCACAGTTCTTTTATGGGTTATTTCTAGTTTATGAATTTGATCTAATAACAATCTAATTTTGGATTGTTTTTCCTTCTTTAGTTTGGCTAGTTTATTTATAAATTCACCTCTCATGACACATTTGTGTGCTTCCCACTGTGTAATCAAAGATGTCTCGTCATTTTCATTTAGTGAAAAGTATTCGTTTAGTTTGTCATTGAAATGCATTACATCTATAGGATCTTTCAAGACAGAGGTGTTTAGTCTCCACGATTTAGTTATTGTAGATTTTTCTGGTAAAGTTAATGTTATGATAATCTAATGATGATCGGATAAAGTCATGGTTTCGATTGTTGAGTCTGTCAATAAGTCTAGGTCTGGTTGCGAGATAAAAAAGTAATCAATTCTAGAGTATTTTTGATGAACTATAGAGAAATAGGTAAAGTCTTTAGTTTGAGGATTAAGGGTTCTCCAGGTGTCATGTAACATTAGCTCCTGTAGCTGTAGTTTGATTTGTTTCAACGCTTTATAAGGAAGGCCCGATGTACCATTCGAGGTATCTATGAGCGGATTTAATGGAGTGTTGAAGTCTCCCCCTAAGATAATTATGCCTGCTGCAAAGTTTGTTAATAGGTCCTTTATTTTGCGAAAGAAGGTTACCTGCTTTAAATTAGGGGTGTATATGTTAGCTTTTGTGATGGGGTGAGGTCCTAGCTTCCCTTTTATGAATATATATCTTCCCCCTGGGTCAAGCATTGTGTCGTGAATCTGAAGAGGAGTCTGTTTGGAGATCAAAATCGAGACTCCTTTGGTTTTTCCTTCAGGATTGGTGGCGTGAAATGCAGTTGGAAATCTTTTATCCTGCAATTTGGGAACTTTATTAGCTTTAAAGTGAGTTTCTTGTATGCAAATGATATTTGCTTTGAGTTTATGAAATTCATTGAGGAATTTGGTTCTTTTTTCAGGGATGTTAAGTCCTTTAGCATTTACTGAAATTAGCTTAATTGATGTTGATCTGCTGTTTATGAATAGACATTATGGATATATTTCTGTATCCAAAAGAGAGGGTATTTGGACTCAGGAGTATAGAGAGGTTTAACTTATCTGTACGTCTTGTTCTAGGTCTGATAAATTTGCCCTAGGTTTCAAGGGGGGGTTAAAAAAAAAAAAAAAGGAGAGGAGGGGGGAAGAGGTTTTCCTTCCTCAAGGAGAGGATGGAGAAGTGTTCGGGGGGTAGGTTTAGACCAGCTAGTCTACCCTATTAGAGAGGTCCGGTAAGTTCAAAGAGTGAAAAAAAAAAATTCCACTCCTTGTGTGGGAGCAAGGTCTAAGTAGGATCAGATGGATTTCAATTCAAGTATTTCTGCCCTTTTCTCTTTTTTCTTCTTTTGTTTACTAAGACTCTTATGCCGCGTACACACGGTCGGACTTTTCAGCTACAAAAGTCCAACGGACGCTGACGGACTAAAGCTGGCTGGTAATCCGATCGTGTGTGGGCTTCTCCGGACTTTCAACGTACTTTTTTAGCCTCAAATCCGACATACTTTAGATTTGAAACATGCTTCAAATCTTTACGTCGTAACTACGACGGACCCCGAAGTCCGCTCGTCTGTATGCTAGTCCTACGGGCAAAAAAACGACGCATGCTCATAAGCAAAAACTAAACGGAAGCACTCGGTCTAGTAAAACTAGTGTTCGTATTGTAGGTAGCACATTCATCACGCTGCAAAATCTGTGATCGTTGAATGCAGCGCATTTTATTTCTTCTTTACGAATGCTCTAAAGAACGAAGGTGTTTTGCTGTTCATAATCAGAGTTCTCCCAAACTGATTTCTGGATTCTTTTTCTCTTTGATCTCATGAATGATATAGTATGCTTTTTAAAAACAATGTTTCCATACTAATAATACTTTTTCCCTTTTTTTTTTTTTTTTAGGTTTGTAAAGTTACCACAAAGAACCCATTATTCTATTTTTTTTTTTCTAGTGATTATTTTTTAGTTTTTAGATAAAGTTAACCCAAAGCACCGTTTTTGTTTATGTAGATTTTTTTATTTTCAAGACTTACCACTTGAACATTATTAACATTAGTAATGTATTTTTGGTGTGTTTTTTTCAAACTCAATGAGATTGTTGTCCCTTGTTAATTTAACATTGTGTGTAAAATCAATGATTTAAAAGAAAACACATAAAGTCTTTTGCTAAACTCAAAAAAGATCCATTTATTCATGGTCAAAATAAAATAAAGAGGAAGTCAACGCTGGAAAAAGTCGGTGTACAAGAAAATTGGGATCTTGCGGAGTCCATATAAGAGGGAGCACAATCTGGTCCAAGAATCCCAGAGATCAACAGCACCAGCAGATGATCTAGATGTCCCCAGACTGTGGTCCTACAACAGCCTGCGTCTTCTGTCAGACCAGACTGAACCCAGGTCATCACTTTCTTCTCTTCCCTGCAGCCTTTCCTCCACGCTGCCCTGCAGCCTTCCCTGCAGCCTTCCCTGTAGCCTTCTTTTGAGGCTGTGGCTCTGGTGTTTCAGTTGTGGCAGGAGGAGGAGGAGGAGGAGGAGGAGGAGGAGGAGGGGGGGCTGCCTCATGTAGTTGGGTGTTTTGTGTTAGCGTGCCCTGCAGCCCCTTATGGATTGTTTCCCCAAATAGGCGCTCACAAATGAGGCGCTGCTCCCAATTCATCTGAAGAAGCCTGCTGGCTAAGTAGCAGCCATAGGATTCTTCCGCTTCGGGGGGGCTCGTTAAAAAACGGGTGGCCTCTTGCATGAGGCGCAGGGATGCGTCCTGTGTGACCATCCCCTTCCTGGCCCTTTTTTTGGGAAGGTGGAGGGGAGGCACTTGGGATTGGGTCAGGCTCCTACTGGGCCCAGCCACCTCACTTGGCCCAGCCACCTCACTTGGCCCAGCCACCTCACTGGGAGCAGCCACCTCCTGCCTGACACTGGGCCCAGCCTCCTCCAGGATGATGGTGAATCCGGCCTCCTCCAGGCTGTCCATGGGCCCGGTCTCCTCCTGCCTGACACTTTCCCCACATTCCTCCTGGATGGACTCATCCTGTGTATAAAAAAAGGACAATAGTTTTAGTTTCTTTTTTTGGGTTCATCAATGACACACAGTTTGCTTCTCATGACTAGCAAATTCAATGTGAATACATCTCTTTAATAAAAGAGTCTAATCAGACACCCTAATTATTTGAAGCAGGTGCCAAACATATTTAGCCACTACTATCATTTGATATGTATACACAATTTGGAGTGCAAAATTCTTTTAGACAATTATAACATCCAGTTAACATCATTAATATTAGTACAGTAAATATTTGTTAAAATAATTTACCTGACTCCAGATGGTCATATCCGGTTCATCCAGGATGAAAGACCCAGCTTGCTCCTCATCAGCCTCTGCTGGGGTGGAGGGAAGGGTGGAGGGAAGGGTGGAGGGAAGGGTCGAGGGAAGGGTTGAAAGTGATGCCCTGGCTTCATTCTGGTCATCAAGAAAACGGAGTTGATTGTAGTACCACAGCCTGGGTACATAAACATCATCTGCTGATGCTCCTGATCTCCTTGATTCCTGGATCTTCCTATGCTCCCTTTTATACATGTTCCTCAAGACCCCAATTTTCTTGAGCACTGTCTCCATTGTTGCTCCCGGGATGGTCGCCTGGACAAAGGACAGAAGTCTCTCCAGCGTTGACTTCCTCACATGCTTGGCATAATACTGAGGGTGTTTCACCTCCCACAAATTCCTCATCTCTCGATATTTTGAAATAAATGCTGTAAGGAACTCTGGATCCTTAAATAGGGGATTCATTATATCTGGAAAAGAGAAAGTCACAAGACCAAAAACACTTATTATAGGTTTCTGCTAACCCCTCATCATCTTCTCCCTATGTAGGCCTCATCAATCTATCAAGCCATATAGGCCGCTTGCTACAAAGTCATGACCATAAAACCCCCCAAAAAAACAAAGAAAACAAAAAATAAATAAAATAAAATTACCTTCGTTTTGTAACGTCCTGGTCCACTATCACCTACGCACAGAACGTACGTACGACACGTGCGCAAGGCCCCTCTTTATACACTACGCATGTGTGAAACTCCGCCTGCGTCGCCCGCCCCTGACGTTCGAAATTAACTCATGTTCTCTGCCCCCTAATTCGACGCACAGAACGTACGTACGACACGTGCGCAAGGCCCCTCTTTATACACTACGCATGTGTGAAACTCCGCCTGCGTCGCCCGCCCCTGACGTTCGAAATTAACTCATGTTCTCCGCCCATTTTTTGTTACGGCGCGTAGTGGAGTTAAAGAATGGCGGAGACACCTGAAATGTTGACGACCTCAGGTAGTGGAGACAGCCCGGAGGCTGGAACGTCAACGAAATCTATGAGGCCTAGATTTAAGGCCTCTAATATGAGTTTTAAAGAGATGGTGGAGATGGTGGCCATTCTTCACAAAGACGACTATGATGGCAATTATGGGCCGTACGCACGGCCAAATTTGCGCAAGGCCAAAATAATGGCGAAGGTCGTGGAGACTTTGCAGGCATCTTTTGGGGTCCAGCGCTCCAAAGATGAATTGAGAAAAAGATGGTCTGACCTGAAACTCAGGGAGCCGGATCAATACCGACGTATCCGGAAAGTTCTTAAAAAAAGTAAGTACTTGTCGTGTTTTTCTCTTGTGTTTATTACCTTGTATACTGCTCCATGTGCTTTTCCTTCCTCTACGATTTTTTGTTCATCGTTTTAAACGATCTTTTAATAAACCTCGTTACATATCCATATATCTATATCTATATCTATATCTATATCTATATCTATATCTATATCTATATCTATATCTATATATAAATATAAATATAAATATAAATATAAATATAAATATATATATATATAAATATAAATATAAATATATATATATAGATATCTATCTAAATATATATATATATATATATATATATATATATATATATATATATATATATATATATATATATATATATATATATATATATATATATATATATATATAGATATCTATCTAAATATATATATATATATATATATATAGATATATATATATATATATATATATATATATATATATATATATATATATATAGATATAGATATAGATATAGATATAGATATAGAGAGAGAGAGAGAGAGAGAGAGAGAGAGAGAAATATATAGAGAGAGAGAAATATAGAGATAGGTAGATAGATAGATATAGAAATGTAAAACATTATTTTTGAATATTTGAAGTTATCTTAATTTTTTTAATTTACATTTATAGTTAGATATTTAGAGATTTTGTTCCAGATATAGAGAGAGATCAAAAGATTATTAACTATATTTTGAGATATTGATATCTATCTATCCGATATGTCTTTATAATTTTAAATATTGAGGTAAAATAGGAACTCTACACAAACCACTTCACTACAAATGTTGTAAAATTACTATGTCCTAAAATATCTGTGTGCTAATTAGATTAATAATTTTTTGTTTCACATAGGGGAAAAATCACTCAGCCAACAACAAGAAGACAGTCCACCCCAAGCAAAACATGATTGGGCAATCAGCCCAAGTCCCATTGAGGATGTGGAGGAAGGAGAGGTGGGCGACATGGGCACCCCACCAGGTGAGTGTCTGACACACCAGCTTACGTTAATCTATGCATGGCTGCCTTTTGTTTAATTTAATTTGTCTACTCTATTTTAGGGGATCTGGTTGTGCTTCATTCAAGCAACAGTGCCACCCCCGAGGATGTGGAGGAATTAGGCTACATGGGCACCCCACCAGGTCAGTGTCTGAGACAACAGCTTTATTTATGGTAAGGTAAACTATGTATGTGTGCATATTTCTAAAGACATTTTTTGGTTTCATTCCACTTTAGGTACAACAACAAGAAGTGACTATTTCACCTCTGAAAGTGCCCAACGGCTAATTGGTCAAATAATGGCCTGGAATAAGGACATGGATGAAATGCGGAATCGTCTGGATCGTATGCAGCATGAAATGAAGGACATGATTGATGTTTTGGGTCGAATCTAAATGCCCTTTTTTAAACCCAAAAACATCAATCATGTCCTTCATTTCCTGTTTTGCTGACCCCATTCTGGGCCTTCTCTTTCTTTTTTTGGCAGAACATAAATGGCTGTTTAACCTAATGTCAAAAAGGAGGGCTGTTTCTCGTATATACCTCAAAAATCCACAAAAAAATAAAACTTGATTTTCTAAAAAACCAAAAAAAAAAAAAAAAATTGATTTTAAAAAACAAAAAAACTAAAAAAATTGATTTTAAAAAACCAAAAAAAAAAAAAATTGATTTTAAAAAACAAAAAACTAAAAAAATTGATTTTAAAAAACCAAAAAAAAATAAAAAAATTAATTTAAAAAAAAAAAAAAAAATTGATTTTAAAAAACAAAAAAACTAAAAAAATTGATTTTAAAAAACCAAAAAAAATAAAAAAATTAATTTTAAAAAACCAAAAAAATAAAAACATTGATTTTAAAAAACCAAAAAAATAAAAAACTTGATTAAAAAACCAAAAACAAATAAAAAAACTTGATTTGCAAAAACCAAAAAAAAAACTAAAAAAACTTGATTCAAAAAAAAAAAAAAAAGCCTGTTTGCGAAAATCAAAAAGCCAAAAATATTTTTTTGTGGATTAGGTAGAAATATTTAAATATAATTATATTTTGCTACATTATTAAGATATCATTATATTTTTGTCTATGAACATTTTATACTAAATGCAGAACTGAATGCATAACAACCATTAATAAAAACATCTCCTTATAGGATTTTAAAAAATGTGTGGTTTGTTATTTCAAGGCTCAGTATCAGTTTGGTTATAATTGTAAAAAAGTTGTTTACAGTGGCAATGGAGCTTATTTAGACATTTTTAAAATTCAAATACAGTTGGCACTACAACTGCTCGACCATAACCTAGGAGACAGCCCAAAAGAAAGGCAAGCAATAAATATAATGCCAGATTTCATCAAAAAATTTTTTATTGTAAAAAATTATATATCATGGCCCATTGCAATGGCCCCCCTACCCATAAAATAATTAACATATTGCTGTCTAACTTGACGGGAACTTTGGGGGGCCAAGCCAGTACGGACAGTATCCAGGCCTGTAAGGTTGGCTTCTATTTGTCCGGCCTCAGGCCCAACTGTGCCTATATAATTGGTAGAATGCTTGTTTAAAAAGTTGTGCAGAATGCAGCACGATAAAATGATAAAATTCAGTTTGTATTCCGCCAAATTAATGGCTGTTTGAAACAGGCGGAACCGGCTGGCCAGAATTCCAAACGCATTCTCAACCACTCTTCTAGCTCTGGCCAGCCGGTAATTAAAAACCCTCCTCTCCGGGGTGAGGGTTCTTTGGGGGAATGGCCTCATGAGGTGCTTGCTGAGAGCGAAGGCTTCATCGGCAATGAAGACAAAGGGGAGTCCTTCCACGTTATCCTCATCAGGTGGCAATCCCAGGCCACCACTCTGGAGACGCTGGCAGAACTCCGTCTGGGCAAATACTCCTCCATCCGACATCCGGCCATTCTTCCCCACGTCCACATATAAAAAATCATAGTGTGCCGACACCACCGCCATTAAAACAATACTGTGGAACCCCTTATAATTAAAATAATATGACCCCGAATGGGGTGGTGGCACAATGTGGACATGTTTCCCATCTATAGCCCCTCCACAATTGGGAAAGTCCCAACGGCTGGCAAAATGGGATGCCACAGTCTGCCATTCCTGTGGCGTTGAAGGAAACTGGGGAATCAAACAAGAAAACCAAAATCAATTAATTTGGAAGATAACATTGCAAGAAAATTAGACAATTAAAAACATTATTCCCCAGCATCAGTATAACATTCAATAATTTAATTCTTCTGGAATAACTAATATGGAAAGGCACACTTATCAGATTGCTCACCCCCTCTGATGGAACATTGATTACATTTTAGGGGGTTGTGAAATCCCTAAAAAAAATTACTTTTAGGACACGCAGGAATTTAGGGACTAAAAAGGCTACAAGACTGCAGTTGTCGCACTCTGCAGGTGCAGTTGCTAACCAGCTTACAGTAAATGAGGTAATGTAAAAAGGCATTCATGTTGCAAGGAGTACACAATCACAGGCAAGGGCAATTAATGAAAACACTTTGAGGCTTGCATATGATTTGATGATGGAAATCAGCAGAGCTTCTGCTCATTTACTAAAGCACTGGAACAAATGCACTTGTAGAGTGCACATGCATTTTGCAAAGTGCAACATATATTTGCTTTAGACAAATCAACACCACAGAACATTCAAGCAAATTTTAACGAGGGTGGGGGTGGGGGGGTTGTGAAATCTAGATAATTGCTCATTAGCAGCACACTATTTGGAGTGAGTTCAGGTGGGGGGGGGGGGGAATCTAGCTAATTGCTAATTAGCAGCACACTATTTGAAGTGAGTTTAGGTGGGGGGGGGTTGGGAAATCTAGCTAATTGCTAATTAGCAGCACACTATTTGGAGTGAGTTCAGGTGGGGGGGGTTGGGAAATCTAGCTAATTGCTAATTAGCAGCACACTATTTGAAGTGAGTTTAGGTGGGGGGGGGGTTGGGAAATCTAGCTAATTGCTAATTAGCAGCACACTATTTGGAGTGAGTTCAGGTGGGGGGGGGTTGGGAAATCTAGCTAATTGCTAATTAGCAGCACACTATTTGAAGTGAGTTTAGGTGGGGGGGGTTGGGAAATCTAGCTAATTGCTAATTAGCAGCACACTATTTGGAGTGAGTTCAGGTGGGGGGGGGGGGGGTTGGGAAATCTAGATAATTGCTAATTAGCAGCACACTATTTGGAGTGAGTTCAGGTGGGGGGGGGTTGGGAAATCTAGATAATTGCTAATTATAAGCACACTAAATACACTCCAACAAAATACATTCAAAATGAGTAGACTAGGTGGATATGTTCCCATCACTTCATGCTGGGAAGGTTATTGAAGGAAAATATACATGCATGACAAAAAATAACAGGAAAAAATTCCAGCATGTGTGAGGATAAAAAGGGGAAATTCACACTATATTGCAATGATGGTAAGTAGTGTTTGAAGCAAGAAATACATTACATTATCAAAGATTACATAAAAGAACATGTGATGCTAATAAAAGCAAAATATCTTACCTTAATATAGTCCTTCTGCAGGACCTGGATGATGGCAGAACAGGTCTCTGGGATAATGATCCCCAGAGCCTGGGGGGAGATGCCTGTCGAGAACTTAAGGTCCTGCAGGCTTCTCCCTGTGGCCAAATACCGCAAGGTAGCGACCAGCCTCTGCTCCGGAGTGATGGCTTGCCTCATGCAGGTATCCTGCCTGCTGATATAGGGGGTCAGCAAAGCCACCAAACGGTCAAAAACGGGGTCCGTCATCCGGAGAAAGTTCCTGAAATCCTCAGGATTATTCTCACGGATCTCACGGAGCAAAGGCATGTGACAGAACTGGTCACGCTGAAGCAACCAATTCTTGGTCCATGAACTCCTCCTCGCCCTGTTCATGGACTGGTCTTGGGCTGAAGAATAAACTACAGCACCAAGCACATACAATGCACGAGCTCTACGACGAGTACGTACAGGTAACATGGCTTCAAAACGGTCGGCTGGTCAGAACGCACTAAACAGAACGCACTGAAGAACAGCAAGGCCTGTGAAGAACGACCTGAAAATCAGGAACGAGCGGCCAATAAAACAAAGATTTCTCAATGCCAACTGACCAAACGCACTGAAAAGCAGATACAAACCTCACAAGCACAGACTGAACAACAGTTAAAACGAACTGAAAAATACGAGTCTCACAAGCGCGAATCGTCTCTCACCAAACTTCTACTAACACGAGATAAACACGAGATTAGCAGAAGGAGCCCAAAGGGTGTCGTACGGGCTATTGAACTTCCGTTTTATAGTCTCGTCGGACTTGGTGTACGTCACCGCGTACTAAGCTGTCGTACTTTTGTGTGGTCGTGTGTGGGCAAGTCCGTTCGTAAGAAAGTCTGCCGCAAGTCCGCCGAAGGTACGCCGGAAGTATGTCGGACAGGCTGTCCGACTTTTGTAGCTGAAAAGTCCGACCGTGTGTACGCGGCATTAGAACTCTGGAGCAGCTATCTAATTGTAATGATCAGATATTACAGGGTAGATGTGAAACATATTGAGTGTGGGAGATAATGAAATATTAATTGCAATTTATGTGTGGGATGTGAATTTGGAGCATTTGAATATCTGTATACAAAAGTGTGATTATATTGAACCCTGTTATATAAAGACACGTCCTGAGATTCTGACACACCTCTCTCCTACACCCCCTCCTCTTCTTCTTCCTCCATGGCCTCTTCCTGTGCTTTGTCCTCGGAACCAGCGGTGCTCCGTAGGCGTTCAAGGGGCTATGCAAGTATGCAGGCCAAAAGATGCCATGCGGTGCTTGAGCTGGTGTGCTTGGGGGACAGGAGCCACACTGGGGCAGAGGTTCTGTCAGCTCTGCAGGGGCAGGTTCAGAGGTGGTTGACGCCACACCAAATTAAGGCAGGAATGGTGGTTTGCGACAATGGCACCAACCTCCTCTCCACCCTCCGACAGGGACAAATGACCCATGTGCCCTGTTTGACTCACGTCCTTAACTTAGTGGTACAGTGGTTCTTGGGCAGGTACCCAGGCTTACAGGATGTCCTGAGGCAGGCCAGGAAAGTCTGTGTGCATTTCCGCCGGTCATATAATGCCAGTGCTCGGCTGGCAGACCTCCGAAAGGAGTTTAACCTGCCCAAGAACCGCCTAATCTGTGACATGCCCACCAGGTGGAACTCAACGTTGGCCATGCTGCAGCAGCTGCACACACAGCAGAGGGCCATCAATGAGTACCTGTGCGACTATGGCACCAGGACAGGGTCAGGGGAGCTTGGTTTTTTCCCCACGCCAGTGGGCCATGATCAGGAATGCATGCACTGTCCTGTCACCATTTGAGGAGGCCACAGGGATGGTGAGCAGTGACAGTGCATGCATCAGTGACACTGTCCCCCTTGTCCACCTGTTGGAGCATACGCTGCGTGGAATAATGGACAGGGCACTTGAGGCAGAACAGAGGCAGGAAGAGGAGGACTTCCTTAGCTCTCAAGGCCCACTTTATCCAGACAGTGTTCTGCGTGCCCACCGATCATACAGGAAGAGGACGAGGAGGAGGAGGAGGAGGATTGTGTCAGTATGGAGGTGGAGCCTTGCACTCAGCATCAGCAGCAGTCTTTAAGGGATCATTTACAGTCCCAAGAAACACATGGACTTGAATGTGGCTGGGAGGAGGTGGCTGCGGAACATGTCGTCCTTAGTGACCCAGAGGACTCCGGACCGAATGCCTCAGCAAACCTACGCTGCATGGCCTCCCTGATCCTGCAAAGCCTACGGAAGGATTCTCGTATTTGTGGTATCAAGGAGAAGGAACAATACTGCCTGGCAACCCTCCTTGATCCAAGTTACAAGGGTAAGGTTGCGGACCTTATCTTGCCGTCGCAGAGGGAGCAGAAGATGAAACATCTTCGGGAGGCCTTGCAGAAAGATCTGTGCAACGCGTTCACAGAGACTGGGAGGTTACAAACTCCTTTTTCTGGACAACGTGTTGCTGAGGCTTTGGTCAGTCAAAGAAGGAGCGGTGGAGAAGGTGGCCATCTGACGGATGTGTTCAGACAATTTTTTAGTCCGCAGCCCCAAGGTATGATCGGTTCCAGCAACCATCGCCAGCGTCTGTTTTACATGGTGCAGGATCTGACTTGGACACCTTTCACACCGAAAATCCTCTGGGTTACTGGGTCTTGAGGATGGATCACTGGCCAGAGCTTGCACAGTATGCAATTGAGCTATTGGCCTGTCCTGCATCCAGTGTTCTTTCGGAACGCACATTCAGTGCTGCTGGAGGCTTCGTAACCGATCACAGGGTGCGTCTGTCCACCGACTCGGTCGATCGACTGACCTTCATAAAAATGAATCAGTCTTGGATCACCTCCAGCTACCAAGCACCTGATGCTGATGTAACTGAATAATTTTTTTTGAAATGTCAGATCCCTTCAAAGACTGCCTATGCTGATGCTGAGTGACTACCCTGTTATGCTGAGTAATTATCCTCTTCCTCCTCAATGATCATGCTGATAGCTTGTAAGAACATTTTTGGTTCTGGGCACCGCCAGTCCCACCACCAGTGCCTAAGGCCCAATTTTTCAGCATCTGTTTAACAGGGGCGTGTAATTACAATTTTTGATGCAATTCTTTGCAGCAGGTCTAGTTCCTGCGCTCCAACTAGAGTATCTGTGAGGGGTTCCAGTGTTGTGGTACCAGCACCAGTGCCTAAGGCCCAATTTTTCTGCCCCTGTTCAACAGGGGCATGTAATTACAATTCTTGATCTAATATTTCACAGCAGGGCCCTGTGAGGGCTTACAGTGTTGTGGCCACAACAACACCTAAGGCCCAAATTTCTGTGTATATGGGGCAGGCCCCTACTTTCAAACATCCAACTTACAAACGACTCCTACTTGCAAACGGAAGGAGACAACAGGAAGTGAGATGAAATCTACCCCTAGGAAGGGAAATTCTCTCCTGTAAGATTTAAAATGGGAAAAACTTTTCTCCTTTCCACTAATGCTTTATCACCAATCCTTGTTTCACAAAAAAACCCAAATTTTCAAAAAACATTTGTCATTGGGACAAAAAGTGAGGTGAAATCTTCTGAAGAGGAGCACAGACAGCAAAACAAATGTCACAGGGGTAATAACCTTTCCCTAGGTTTTCCAAAAAGCTTAAAATAGATTTTTTGGCTGGAGCTAAAAAACATTAAAAATGTACCAGTTTAAAATTACAGATTCTACTTAACAACAAACCTACAGTCCCTGTCTTGTTTGCACCGCCTGTATACTGCTGTTCAGAGTATATAGGGCCTGGGGCCCCCACACCTTTCCTTTTTTAATTTGGGTACGGGGTTCCCCTTAATATCCACACAAGACCCAAAGGGCCTGGTAATGGACTTGGGGGTACCCATGCTGTTTGTCTCACTGATTTTCATCCATATTGCTATTACCCGACATTACATTAAAGCCGCAAGCAGTTTTAAATGACTTTTTTTCCTTTAAAAATGACATTTTGTGCAGGGACTGTTCTAAGCACAGGAAACACGCGCCACTTTTCAGGCATACTATAGACACCCCCCAGGTACGATATTTAAAGGAATATTTCATTTTTTTTATTTTTTTTTTACTTTAAGCATCATTAAAATCACTGCTCCTGAAAAAATGGCCATTTTTAAAAGTTTTTTTTGCATTGATACATATCCCCTGGGGCAGGACTCGGGTCCCCAAACCCTTTCTAGGACAATACCATGAAAATTAGCCTTTAAAATGAGCACTTTTGATTTTGAACGTTCGAGTCCCATAGACGTCAATGGGGTTCTAACATTCGTGCGAATTTTCGGTCCGTTCGCAGGATCTGGTGCGAACTGAACCGGGGGGTGTTCGGCTCATCCCTAGTCACAGTACATGGTTGCATTCATGGTTCCCTTAACCACTTGCCGACTGCCGCACGCCGATGTACGTCCAAAGTTTGCCGGCGGATATTGTTGTTATGGCAGCAGCTAGCTGCCATAACCCCGGTATCCCGGTTTTCATGTGGCGGCCGGCTTTCTGATAAAAGTGGTCTTTGCGGCAGTTTCGCCGCGAGATCACTTTTATCGGTGGCGGGAGAGGGCCCCAAACTCCTGCCGCGATCCGGTGCCCTCCGCCGCTTTCCGAAGCCGTCGGTAGTGGCGGAGGCGATCGCGTCTGGCTCCCTTCTGTGCCTGGAGACGAGTGAGGCTAAGATGGCGCCTATTCGTCTCCATGACACTGCTGGACGCCCATACGTCTTAAAGGCACATTTTTTCAAATATCATATTTTTAAATGACTTTTTTTTTATTGCATTTTAGTGTAAATATGAGATCTGAGGTCTTTTTGACCCCAGATCTCATATTTAAGAGGTCCTGTCATGCTTTTTTCTATTACAAGGGATGTTTACATTCCTTGTAATAGGAATAAAAGTGACACATTTTTTTTTTTTTTAAAACAGTGTAAAAATAAATAAAATCATGTAAAATAAATAATAAAAATAAAAAAAAGTGTTTTAAAAACCCCCCGTCCCGACGAGCTCGCACGCAGAAGTGAACGCATATGTGAGTAGCGCCTGTATATGAAAACGGTGGTCAAACCACACATGTGAGGTATCGCTGTGACCGGTAGAGTGAGAGCAATAATTCTAGCCCTAGAACTCCTCTGTAACACAAAACATGCAACCTTTTTAAACTTCGCCTATGGAGATTTTTGAGGGTAAAAGTTTGACGCCATTCCACGAGCGGGCGCAATTTTGAAGCGTGACATGTTGGGTATCAATTTACTTGGCATAACATTATATTTCACAATATAGAAAAAAATTGGGCTAACTTTACTGATGTCTTATTTTTTATTCAAAAAAGTGATTTTTTTCCAAAAAAAGTGCGCTTATAAGACCACTGCGCAAATACGGAGCAAAAAAAAAAATGGACTTGCCATTTTATTCTCTAGGGTGTTAGAAGAAAAACAATATATAATGTTTGGGGGTTCTAAGTAATTTTCTAGCAAAAAAACCTGTTTTAAACATGTAAACACCTAAAATCCAAAACGAGGCTTGTCCTTAAGTGGTTAATGAACTGTAGCTCCCCAGTGCCGGCAGCACTCATGCAACCCGAGACCATGACACTCCCACCACCATGCCTGACTGTAGGCAAGACACACTTGTCTTTGTACTCCTCACCTGGTTGCAGCCACACACACTTGACACCATCTGAACCAAATAAGTTTATCTTGGTCTCATCAGACTGCAGGACATGGTTCCACCATGTCCTTAGTCTGCTTGTTTTCAGCAAACTGTTTGCAGACTTTTTCGTGCATCATCTTTAGAAGAGGCTTACTTCTGGGATGACAGCCATGCAGACCAATTTGATGCAGTGTGTGGCGTATGGTCTGAGCACTGACAGGCTGACCCCCCACCCCTTCAACCTCTGCAGCAATGCTGGTAGCACTCATACGTCTATTTCCCAAAGACAACCTCTGCGTATGACGCTGAGTAGGGATGGGCTGGCTGTTCGAGTCGAACATGAGTTAGACTCGAACATCGGCTGTTCGATCGTTCGTCGAAGATCGAACATTATGGGCTGTTTGCGCCAAATTCGAGCAACACGTCACGGTCCATAATGCACTGCGTCATCGCAATGCATTGCTGGCTGATGATTGGCCAAGCATGCACTATGACCCACATGCTTTGGCCAATCACAGTGCCGTCAGCAAAGAGAGCCATAATTGGCCAAAGGCAGGGTGCCTTTGGCCAATTATGGCTCAGGGGGTTAAGTCCACACCCCACACTATATAAGGCCGCCTGCACGTTTGCCATGTTTAGTGTGTTGGTGGCGTTGTTAAGAGAGAGATAGAGAGAGACAAAAAAAAGTAGGTAGTACTACGTATTACCAGGGGGCGGACTATTTAGGCTGAGAAACACTGGGGAGGAAGTAAAAGTATAAAAATATAAATTTATTGAAGGTTACAAATACATAAAAGTAAGAATGAAGATTATAAAATAAATGCATCTATGAATATTGTGTGAATATTGCATCTATAATCCACTGCACATGTGGAGTGGATTGCTGTCTCCCAGGGGCATGCTGTGATATTGAAACTTTAAACATACAGCGATTGGTTGTTGGGCTATATAGCCATCAGCAGTACTGGAATTCAAATCCAGGATTCACTGTGGGATACTCTTTGATGGCCCTCCTCTCTCTGATGGCCGTTCCCAAAATAAAGAATACTATTCACATGCCACTGCTCATACATTCAGCGATACCTAATATATTTCTTTAACGTTTGAGTGAATTACCCACCGTATCATGACTGTACATGCATTCCAAACAAGATAGAGAAACATATTCTCTTATCTGTCTCGTCTGTGAACCTTGGCCATGTCCTGAGGAAGCCTAGCAGCGAAACACGTAGACATACAAGGGCTCACCGCACAATATTCATAGATGCATTTACGTTATAATTATCATTCTTACTTTTATGTATTTGTAACCTTCAATAAATTTATATTTTTATACTGTTACTTCCTCTCCAGTGTTTCTCAGCCTAAAAATTTCACCCCCTGGTAATACGTAGCACTACCTATTTTTTTTGTCTTCATATATGTACGGACGTGGCCTATTTTTGCACTTTCTTCCTTGTCTAGAGCTAGAGCGAGAGAGAGAGACAGAGAGAGGCAGAGAGAGTGTCATTTCATTTAGTTTGAGCAGGCAGTTGATTCAGTTAGCTGCAGTGTATTTCATATATATACAGTCAGTCTAGTATATATATATATATATATATATATATATATATATATATATATACTGCATACAGTTTAGGTAGATTTCACTGCAGACCGTTCCTGCTGTACTGTTTCTAAAATACCTTTGGCAGGCAGTTGATTCAGTTAGCTGCAGTGTATTTCATATATATATATATATATATATATACATATATATACAGTCAGTCTAGTGTATATATATATATATATATATATATATATATATATATATATATATATATATACATATATACACTAGACTACATATACATATATATATATATATATATATATATATATATATATATATATATATATATATATACATATATACACTAGACTACATATACATATATATATATATATATATATATATATATATATAAATAAAATACAGTGCATTTAATATATATATAAAGGCTTGTATATATATATATATATATATTGTAGCAGAGCGTCCCAGAGAGAGCCAGGAAAAGTCCTGTTCGGGGTTTATACATCTCCCAGGCTCCTCTCATACACGTTCAGGGATCTCTGATCCATGGTCCAGTTCAGGTCTTGGTCCTCTCAACCAGGCTAATTTAAGCTCACCTGAGCAGACAGCCTTTACTTTTGGCCTGGGATACTCAGACAACTTCTGTGTAGGAGAGCAAAAAGGTATGTGGAAGCTGACAAGCTGTAAGCTTGCTGAGCCTGGTAGTTAGGATCTGTAAATATTGTTTAGTTAGTGCCGAGACATGGCTAGGTTTTATTTTGGCTTTTTTTGTTCCTATTTGTTTTTTTTGGAACACTGTACAGCACCTGTATATAGACTTGTGTATATCACAAATAAACACTGCACTGTTTGTCACTATTTCACTGGATTTGTATCTGTGCGTGAAAGACTGCTCGTCCCAGGGAGCTTTGTACCTGCTACCTGTCCCCCAGGTTACATATGGTGGAGACTGCGACCAGCTGTAGTAAGTTACTACTCAAAAGGCCAGTACCTAGAGTGACTAAACATGGAGGAAATCCTAAAACAATTGGTGATATCCAATGCTGCACAGCAACAATCAAATGCTGCACAGCAACAAGCAAACGCTGCACTGCATCAAGCAAACGCTACACAGCAGCAAACAAACGCTATCGCACAGAAGCAAACCAAGGCGCTGTGCCAACAGATTGGTGCTGTACAGGAGCTATCACAGAGGCTGTTTGAACAGCTAGCCACTGATGCAAAAGAGGATAGGAAAACCCTGGCTGCGGTTGCGGAGACGCTAGCACAGTGGTCACCTGCAAAAGTTAATGTTGTTGGAGACAAGCCCTCAGCCATCCATGTGGGTCGCTTTCTTTCTAAGATGACTGCAGATGATGATCCAGAGGCCTTTCTCTTAACGTTTGAACGGACCGCTGAGAGGGAAGGTTGGCTCAAAACCCAGTGGGCAGGACTGGTCGCCCCCTTGCTGTCTGGAGAATCGCAGAAGGCCTACTATGATTTGGAGTCAGCAGAAGCAGGAGACTATGAAAAGGTCAAGCGAAAATCCTGGCGCGACTTGGTGTCACCTTGGCAGTTCGAGCACAGCGGGTCCACAGCTGGTTCTTCCAAGACGAGAGGCCCCCAAGATCGCAGATGTTCGACCTAATTCACTTGGTGAGAAAATGGCTACAGCCAGAGTCCTTGTCTGGGCCACAAATAGTGGAGCGTGTGGTCATGGACCGGTTCCTGAGGTCACTACCAGTTCCCCTGCAGAAGTGGGTGAGTCAAGGAGACCCCAATTCGGCAGACAACCTCGTGGAACTTGTTGAAATGTACTTCGCTGCAGAGAACCTGGTCACCACCCCTACAGCCGCATAGACATTCCGCCCAAAGCCACGGTCTCCCCAGGCAACCGGTAAGACTGTTCCAGGGGAAGTGGGTGGTAAGCATGGCAAGGAAATAGGGGGGAGGATTTTTGGTGCCAGGACTGAAGTTTGGCGTCCCAAACAAGGGAAGCTACTGCCTGTCAGCAAACCAAACTGGGGAAACATCAGGTGTTTTCATTGCCAAGAACTGGGACATATTGCAGCAAACTGTCCATTGACAGATGAACCAATGCAGTGTGATCTATCTATTAGAAGGCAGTCTATGTTTGCTGCTGTTTCATGCGCTGCAGCACCAAGTATGGGAAAACACATGTGCCAAATGACTGTTAATAATAAGCCTATTACGGCCTTGCTGGACTCTGGAAGTCTAGTGACTTTGGTTACAGCTGAGATGGTTGAAACTGTGAATTTGCATGCTAAAAAAGTTGCTGTGATCTGTGTACATGTTCAGTTTAAAACTGACTTACTTACGGTGACCCATCCGGCCAGACTTGTGCCCCACTTAGTGCACGAGGCCATCATTGGTAGGGACTTCCCTAAGTTTTGGGAACTGTGGGATCGTCCCGACCCGGTCACAGAAGCTGACTCAGTGACAGAGCCAGAACTCCTGGCCGCTACTGACAATGTGGGTTCAGGGGACTCTTCTGTGCAAGTTATTTAAGGTGTCGCAATTGTGAACCTCGGTGTACCATCCTCAAACGGATGGCTTGGTGGAACGCTTCAATAAGACATTAAAGAGCATGTTGAAAAAGGTTGTGACAAGGATGGGAAAAACTGGGACTTCCTGATACCATACTTGATGTTTGCCATCAGGGAGGTTCCCCAGTCCTCCACGGGGTACTCTATATTTGAGTTGCTTTATGGGAGACACCCTCGGGGACTCTTGGACATAGCCAAAGAAACTTGGGGAGGGGAGCAGACACCCCATAAAAGTGTCATTGAGCATATCGCTCAAATGCAGGACAGGATTGCAGCAATCATGCCGATGGTAAAAGAACACTTACAGCAGGCCCAAACAGCTCAACAGAGGATATACAACAGGGGGGCCCAACTCCGTGTTTTCTCACCTGGTGATAGGGTCCTGGTGTTAGTTCCCACTGTTGAGAGCAAGTTCCTGGCTAAGTGGCAGGGTCCCTTTTTGAAGTAATTGAAAGAGTTGGGGAGGTCAATTACAAAATATATCAACCAGGAAAAAGGAAGCCCGAACAGATTTACCACATAAACCTGTTAAAGCCCTGGAAGGATAGACTGGCGTTAACTGCGAGGTCCCTCACGGTAACGCCTAAGGGTACTGAGTCCCCTCTGATCCCTGAGGTCACGATTCCAGACACCCTGTCATATTCCCAAAAGCAGGAACCTAGAGAATTCCTGATAAGAAATAGAGAGAAATTTTCAGAGTTACCTGGCACGACTTCAGCAGTTCAGCATGATTTTGTTACTGAACCTGGGGTCCGTGTCAAGCTCAAAGCATACCGAATTCCTGAAGCGAGGAGAAAGGACATCAGGGAGGAAGTTAAAAGAATGTTGGAGCTAGATGTCTTTGAGGAATCCAATAGTGACTGGTCTAGCCCCATCGTGTTAGTCCCAAAACCGGATGGCACTTGGAGGTTCTGTAATGACTTCAGGAAGCTTAATGCAGTGACAAAGTTTGACACGTACCCAATGCCCAGAGTGGACGAACCTATAGACCGACTTGGCAAGGCTCGCTATCTGACCACTTTGGACTTGACAAAAGGTTATTGGCAAATACCCCTGACTGGTAGCGCCAAAGAGAAGACTGCATTTGTGACCCTGGAGGGTTCCTTTCAATATAAAAAAAAATGCCTTTTGGATTGCAAAATGCCCCCCGCGACATTTCAGAGGGCCATGGACAGGACTCTAAGACCCCACCGACAATATGCAGCAGCATATCTAGATGACATAGTGGTACTTAGCACTGACTGGGAGTCTCACTTGCCCCGTGTCCAGGCTGTCCTTGATTCCCTCTTCAAAGAAGGTTTTTCAGCAAATCCAAAAAAAGTGCCATTGGTCTAGAGGAAGCCAAGTATTTGGGATACACTATTGGGCATGGTGTCATAAACCTCAAGTGAATAAAATAGAAGCTATCCAGGAATGGCCACGTCCTGCAAACAAGAAGCAGGTCAGGGCCTTTCTTGGCATTGCGGGGTATTATAGAAGATTTATCCCAAATTTTGCAACTATAGCTGCCCCACTGACAGACCTTACGAAAGGGAAAGACTTTGTAATTTTGAAATGGTCCTCAGTAGCAGAGGAATCTTTCCAAGTCCTGAAGAAGGCTCTTTGTGCACAACCAGTACTGTACTCCCCCGATTTTCTCCAAAGATTTTTGGTTCAGACGGATGCATCTGATGTTGGTATCGGGGCAGTACTATCACAGGTACACAATGGGGAAGAACACCCTGTGGTGTACCTAAGCAGAAAGCTCAATGACCATGAGCAAAGGTATGCAGTCATTGAAAAGGAGTGTTTAGCCATAAAGTGGGCCGTGGACGCACTCAGGTACTATTTGTTAGGATGCCAGTTTGAGTTAATAACTGACCATGCTCCTCTGAAATGGATGGCCCAAAAGAAGGAGACTAATAGACGGGTGAACCGGTGGTTTTTGGCTCTACAGGATTACTCATTCACTGTAAAACACAGGCCGGATGTTGAGATGGGGAATGTAGATGCCCTGTCCCGTGTTCACTCCTGTTGGGCAACAGGTGTTCCAACCCTGGGGTTGAAACAAGGGGGGGATATGTAGCAGAGCGTCCCAGAGAGAGCCAGGAAAAGTCCTGTTCGGGGTTTATACATCTCCCAGGCTCCTCTCATACATGTTCAGGGATCTCTGATCCATGGTCCAGTTCAGGTCTTGGTCCTTCCCCCCCAGGCTAATTTAAGCTCACCTGAGGAGACAGCCTTTGCTCTTGGCCTGGGATACTCAGACAACTTCTGTGTAGGAGAGCAAAAAGGTATGTGGAAGCTGACAAGCTGTAGGCTTGCTGAGCCTGGTAGTTAGGATCTGTAAATATTGTTTAGTTAGTGCCGAGACACGGATAGGTTTTGTTTTGGCTTTTTTTGTTCCTATTTGTTTTTTTTGGAACACTGTACAGCACCTGTATATAGACTTGTGTATATCACAAATAAACACCGCACTGTTTGTCACTATTTCACTGGATTTGGTATCTGTGCGTGAAAGACTGCTCATCCCAGGGAGCTTTGTACCTGCTACCTGTCCCCCAGGTTAAAATATAATATAAATATAAATATATATATATATTGTGTGTGTGTGTATATATGTATGTGTAGCGCTGGTAGATTTGCAATCTACCGCATGTTAGGTAAATTTAGTAATTTGTGCGTTAGGAAGGTTAAGTTTGCATCTGTTCCAGCTTGGCTGACGTTGTGTGTGTTTCTGTGCTGACCGGTGGGTGTCGCTGTTACCACTGGTCAGGGTTGGAAAGGCAATGTGTTGAAGCGTATGGATGCTCCTCTGTCCCGGAGACAAGCTCGGTGGAGGTGGTCCTCCGGGTTGCATTCTGGGCGAGGGTATTTATGGGACAGACGCCATATATTGGGGTTGGTTTTACAGCCACCTCCTGGCCCTCCTGGCCGACAGGTATACGTTAAGGAGCTACCTCGTGGTCCTCCGTTCAGGAGGCCCACGATGCTGCGGCGCAGGGGTGGGTCCAGAGGCTTGTCTGGGGCCTACCACCACGGCCGATTAATGGTCCTGAGCTGTCGGTCCTGTGTGACGAGGCTGGACAGCCAAGGAGATCCCAGGGGAGGACCCCTCTTGGAGAGATCACGCGGCGTGCTGGTCTATAGAGGGGCCTGGTGACTCGGGTGGAGGACATATTCGAAAGTAACTATACAGCATAGTGTTGCCGGCTCGGCTTAAAGGTTCAAGCACTGTGACTGACATTTCACTAGACGAGCAAGGAGTGTGTCCCACGCGGGGAGCGCATTCCATATAGTATTTGAATTCCACCAGGACATTTGTCAAGAGAACCCTACCAGAGAATATTTGAGTTTCTTCTTCTGCAAGTCTCCTTTCCATCTCTTTCCTGCTATTTCCTAAGTCGTTTGTTTAATAAAGCATTGAAAACGTACTCCAGTGTTGGTGCATGTATCGTCCATCAGTAAACTCAACGGAACCCTAGACCCGGTGTCGGTGAAACAGAGGGAAGCAGAGTAAAGGTAACAGACACGCTTAAACCAGCAGCTCCACTGTGAGTTATTGCTACATGTGGGGACGTTGTCCGGGATTTGTTGATCGTCAATTCTCGCAACCCAGTGGAGTGTTTTACCGGGAGTTTACAGAGAGAGCTGGACTTTGAAAAAAAAAATCTTTTCAGGAAGAGGAAAGGTTAAATTGCAGGACTTTGCTTCTGAGTGCGTAGACGTCGGGTGTCAGAGAAAGGCCCGGGAGCTACGTGACTGGAAGAACAAGTGGGAGGAGCTACCCTACTTGATACCGCGTGGGACGTGTGTATGTGTTTGGCGCCAGAGGAAAAGAGGAGCCTCGTGATCGTGCTGAGAAGATCCGAGTGTGGCCATGTCTTTTCCGGCATTGCAATCGGTTGTGGGACCCAGAATGTTCCCTACAAGCACCGTGATGAATACTGTGCAATCTGGAACTCTGATTACGGATACTGGAGTTCGATTGAAGCCGCAGGGGAGGTTTGTCCTGTATACCTCAGGAGATATTGAGGGACTGGGCATGATCTGCCATCGATGCGAAGGATTGGCCATGCATCTTTGTCCATTTGGCCGATGTCCACAGTGTAGAGAATACCTGTTTGTGGTGGAGCAAACTACCACGTCGCCCCGTGCTTATTGGATGGATTGGGTGACAGGTATCGCTGCAGTGGAAGCTGCTATCGCTACGGAGAGAGAGCGACAGGCCGCCACTTTGCCTGTTGTTACTGACAACGTTTCAGAAAGAGACACTGCTGCTGTTGTCTCATCAGGAGACATTACTTCGGTTTCTGAGTCTACTACGCCTACTCCTATAGTGCCTGCTCAGAGGAAGGTGGGCTATGTAAAGGCTTCCCACGGCCGTGGTCGAGGCCTACCCCAGAGGTTACCTGAACCGGAGCTACCAGAGTCTACATCGGGGACGGGTAAGCCACTGTTGGGGAATGTGTTTGGGACTGTAAATAAATATTTGCCAGCAGAAGAATTGAGAGATTCGGAAATAGAATCCATGTCGGATGACTTATTTGAGAATATGTCACAGGGGATATTATGGTCTCAAGGTGATGATGTTGCCTCCGCAATGACTTTCCCTGAATGGACAGCTCTGAGTTCTAGGAAGACGTCACCCTGTGTGGAAACACACAATACTGTTGCTGGGACTTTGCCGAAAGCTACTAGTTCACTACAGACACCGGCTGGGTCTATGGTGAGCAAGTCACTGAATTCCTGTGTACCGCCTGGTATGGGGAGAGACAGATCTTTGCCAAAGTTTGCTTGTTTATAAAGGATGTTAAACAAATGTGTGGCTGCAGAGTATGGTTTGGAATTCCCCTATGTGCCCCAGGATATTATGCGGGAGATTGAAGCTAATCGGGAACTTTGGTACAGTGAAGCTGTTTGGGACTATTTGTCTGTACCTAAACCCTTTAGAAAGACTGGATGTTCCGTCCGGATAGATGAACGTTTTAACAGATGCTTTGTACATTGGAATTTTGGTTGGCACATCTATGCTGACAAAGTGGTAATCTGCAGACCGGGAAAGGATAATGTTGTATACTTTATTACCACTGTGGATAAAGAGGGAAAATTGTTGACTTTGCCAGATCCCCGGTTTTACTGGTAATTATGGACAATATAACTTTGAAATTACCTAGCTAGATAGTGTCAGGGTAAAGAGATCTGCGTGGTCAAGATCTATGGATCCTGTTCCATGTTTAAATCCAAGGACTTCTTTTTGCTAGCCGGATTTCTTTTATAGGAAAAAATTCTTATGCAGGGATGGACTCCTAAAGTTTTTAATGAGGCTTTGTTCCTAATGTTGTGTAGGATATATGTGTGTGTGTTTAACTATGTTTCCTTTTCAGGGATCATATGTAGAGCTGAGAGCCTTTTCAGCTAGTTAGATAGTGAGGTTGTGTATAATCATACTGTGGTTTTGTTTGCGGCTGTGAACATAATGTTTTATAGCTATAAGTCTTGTAATGTCTTTAAACTGTCCTTTCTCTCTGATTGTCTATCCAAAGTTATAAGAAACTCAAATGCTTACTCTCAGGCTTGAGAGTTACTGTTACTGTTTTCGGACAGACGTTGGGGACAACGTCTACTGTAGTGGGGGGAGTATGTAGCACTTGTAGATTTGCAATCTACCGCATGTTAGGTAAATTTAGTAATTTGTGCGTTAGGAAGGTTAAGTTTGCCTCTGTTCCAGCTTGGCTGACGTTGTGTGTGTTTCCGTGCTGACCGGTGGGTGTCGCTGTTACCACTGGTCAGGGTTGGAAAGGCAACGTGTTGAAGTGTATGGATGCTCCTCTGTCCCGGAGACAAGCTCGGTGGAGGTGGTCCTCCGAGTTGCATTCTGGGCGAGGGTATTTATGGGACAGACGCCATATTTTGGGGTTGGTTTTACAGCCACCTGCTGGCCCTCCTGGCCGACAGGTATGCGTTAAGGAGCTACCTCGTGGTCCTCCATTCGGGAGGCCCACGATGCTGCAGGGGTGGGTCCAGAGGCTTGTCTGGGGCCTACCACCGCGGCCGAGGAATGGTCCTGAGCTGTCGGACCTGTGTGACGAGGCTGGACGGCCGAGGAGATCCCAGGGGAGGACGCGTCTTGAGAGATCACGCGGTGTGCTGGTCTATAGAAGGGCCTGGTGACTCGGTTGGAGGACGTATCCGAATATAACTATACAGCATAGTGTTGCCGGATCGGCTTAAAGGTTCAAGCACTGTGACTGACATTTCACTACAGAAAATCTGTACATCCTGTAGCAGAGGATTGTTCCCAAGCAAGTCTGTGGCAGAGACTTTGATTCGTGCTGCGTGCTGGCTGCTAGACCGGTGAGAGAGGCCTATCCAGACGAGCAAGGAGTGTGTCCCACGAGGGGAGCGCATTCCATATAGTATTTGAATTCTACCAGGACATTTGTCAAGAGAACCCTACCAGAGAATATTTGAGTTTTTTTCTGCAAGTCTCCTTTCCGTCTCTTTCCTGCTATTTCCTAAGTCGTTTGTTTAATAAAGCATTGAAAACGTACTCTAGTGTTGGTGCATGTATCGTCCATCAGTAAACTCAACGGAACCCTAGACCCGGTGCCGGTGAAACAGAGGGAAGCAGAGTGAAGGTAACAGACCCGCTTAAACCAGCAGCTCCACCGTGAGTTATTGCTACATATATATATATATATATATAGTCTAGCCAAGCCTTTACCTGACTGTAGACCATTCCTGGAGTATGTGTTCAAGGACACTTTCAGGCAGGTGACTCGGTGAGCTGCAGTTCATTATGTGTGTGTGTGTGTGTGTGTGTGTGTGTGTGTGTGTGTGTGTGTGTGTGTGTGTGTGTGTGTATATATGTGTGTGTGTGTGTGTGTGTGTGTGTGTATATATATATATATATATATATATATATATATATATATATATATATATATATATACATATACATAATGAATTGCAGCTCACCGAGTCACCTGCCTGAAAGTGTCCTTGAACACATACTCCAGGAATGGCCTACAGTCAGATAGATAGATAGATAGATATAGATAGATAGATAGATATATATAGCCAAGCCTATACCTGACTGTTGACCATTCCTAGAGTGCGTGTTCAAAGACACTTTCAGGCAGTCATATACCAGATAAGACCAGAACTGTGTGGACTGCAACAGAGTGAACCAGACATAAATGGGTGAAAGTAAGCTTATTAAGGTAAATGCATGTACATGTGAACCAAACAACCAAACAGTGATCATAAACCAACCAGCATATGTAGCAAAAGGGAGTACCAGAATCGTAGTCAAGCCAGGCCAGGGTCATAAACAGGAGATCAGTAGATGGGGGCCAGGAGTAAACAGACAGGGAACAAGATGGAAGGGATCAGGCTGCAGGGCAAAGATCCAGGGATACAGGAACAGATATAACAGGCTGAGGATATGGAATACAGGCATCAGGCATCAGGATAACAGGTAAACAGGTATACAGGCTGCAGGTCAGGGCACAAGGACAATACCAGGGCAAGATGAGTGTGCACTTGCCGGGTATTTATACAATAGCTGCTAACGAGGTCAGATGAAACCTGATTGCAGAAGGTAATACCTGCTCCACACTGCCATAATCCCTCTGCTGGTGGGCGCCAGTACTGCGGTCAAAAGATGACATAATACCAGCAGGGGAAAGCTCTTCCGACAGCTCCAAACTGCCAGGAGACACCTGCTGGTGGGCCTCAGTACTGCACGCCAAATGACTGATATTACCAGTGGAGAGAACCTTTCCTGACAGTACCCCCCCTCGAAGGAGCGACCTCCGGACGCTCCAACTAGCTGTTGCTGGGGAAAGTCCATGGCGTCAAGCCAGGCAGCGGGCAAAGTCACATCAGATTGGGCAATAAGTACGTCAAGCTGGATAGCAGACACAGGAACCTCAAGCTGAGTAGCAGGCACATCAAGCTGGGCGGCAGGCACGTCAAGCTGGGCATCAGGCACGGGCACATCAAGTGGGGCAGCAGGCACATCAAGCGGGGCAGCGGGCACTTCAAGCTGGGCAGCGGGCACTTCAAGCTGGGCACGGCCACTTCAAGCTGGGTAGCGGGTACGGGCACTTCAAGCTGGGGCAGTGGGCACAACAAGCTGGGCAGCAGGCACATCAAGCTGGGCAGCAGGCATGGGCACTTCAAGCTGGGCAGAAGGCACGGGCACTTCAAGCTGGGCATCAGGCACGGTCACATCAAGCAGGTCGGCAGGCACATCAAGTGGGGTAGCAGGCACATCAAGTGGGACAGCAGGCACATGCACATCAAGCTGGGCAGCGGGCACTTCAAGCTGGGCAGCGGGCACGGGCACTTCAAGCTGGGCAGCGGGCAGAGGCACAGGCACATCAAGCTGGGCAGCGGGCATGGGCACAGCCTGGGCAGCAAGCTCCGGGTCATCAGGCTGGGCAGCAAGCTCTGGGTCATCAGGCTTGGCAGCAATCTTTGGGTCATCAGGCTGAGCAGCAGACAGTGGCACATCAGGCTGGGAAGCAGACAGCGGCACACCAGGCTGGGCAGCAGACAGCAACACACCAGGCTGGGCAGCAGACAGGAACACATCAGGCTGGGCAGCAGACAGGAACACATCAGGCTGGGCAGCAGACAGGAACACATCAGGGTGGGCAGCAGACAGGAACACATCAGGCTGGGCAGCAGACAGGAACAAATCAGGCTGGGCAGCAGACAGCAACACACCAGGCTGGGCAGCAGACAGCAACACACCAGGCTGGGCAGCAGACAGCAACACACCAGGCTGGGCAGCAGACAGAAACACACCAGGCTGGGTAGGAAACAGGAACACACCAGGCTGGGCAGCAGACAGGAACTCACCAGGCTGGGCAGCAGACAGGAACACATCAGGCTGGGCAGCAGACAGGAACACATCGGGCTGGACAGCAGAGAGGAAAACAACAGGCTGGAAAGCGGGCTCATCAGGCTGGAGAGCGGGCACATCAGGCTGGAGAGCGGGAACATCAGGCTGGAAAGCGGGCACATTAGGCTGGAAAGTGGGCACATCAGGCTGGAACACTGGTCCCTCAGGCTGGAAAACTGGCCCCTCAGGCTGGAACACTTGTGCCTCAGGCTGGAACACTGGCGTTTCAGGCTGGAACTCTGGCGCTTCAGGCTGGAAGGCGGGTACCAGGACATCAGGCTGAAAAGCGGACATCAGGACATCGGACTGGATAGCAGGCACTGGGACGTCAGACTGGACAGCAAGCACTGGGACGTCAGACTGGGTAGCAAGCACTGGGACATCAGACTGGTTTGTAACCATTGGGACATCAGACTGGGTTGCAAGCACTGGGACATCAGGCTGGATAGCAAGCACTGGGACATCAGGCTGGATAGCAAGCACTGGGACGTCAGGCTGGATAGCAAGCACCAGGACGTCAGGCTAGATAGCAAGCACTGGGACGTCAGACTGGATAGCAAGCACTGGGAAGTCAGACTGGATTGGATTAGCTGGTGTGGAGGCAGGTTGGGTTACTGGCAGGATCATCTTGGTTGGAAAAAACTTTCATTTTTTCTTTGGCTTCCCTGTGGATAACAGGCTGAGTAGTGCTCACAAAAATCGGCGGGATCATCTTCAAAAAGCCATACTAGGGATACAACCTGATTCATATCAAAAGGAGGAGTGAAATCATCACAGCCCTCTGGAATACAGGGCAGGGCCAGCTCAGTACAGATCTTGATCAAAGGCTGCACCTCCCCAAACAATATATAACCCTGATCGACCAGGGAGTGAGCCAAACGTATAGTTGCAAACAACTGGTCACTAGACCATCCTTTCAAAGCCTGGCGGCAATAATCACCACTTTCCGATGCCAGCAGAGAAAAATAAATAACCTCATCGGCATTCATGTTTGCAACCAAACTGAATCAAAATGGTTCCCCTGTGCAGCCACTTCCGGTCAGGGATGGCCCTGGTATTCTGTCATATACCAGATAAGACCAGAACTGTGTGGACTGCAACAGAGTGAACCAGACATAAATGGGTGAAAGTAAGCTTATTAAGGTAAATGCATATGAATGTGAACACACCACCAATACAAACAGAGGGAACAAACCAAACAACCAAACAGTGATAATAAACCAACCAACATATGTAGCAAAAGGGAGTACCAGAATCGTAGTCAAGCCAGGCCAGGGTCATAAACAGGAGATCAGTAGATGGGGGGCCAGGAGTAAACAGACAGGGAACAAGATGGAAGGGATCAGGCTGCAGGGCAAAGATCCAGGGATACAGGAACAG
Source organism: Lithobates clamitans (assembly GCA_037952925.1). Lineage (NCBI taxonomy): Eukaryota > Metazoa > Chordata > Amphibia > Anura > Ranidae > Lithobates > Lithobates clamitans. The sequence goes on along the minus strand of JBBGZY010000412.1, from coordinate 4,243,502 downwards.
ATATAACAGGCTGAGGATACGGAATACAGGAATCAGGCATCAGGCATTTGAATGATCTAGGGGTAGATAGACCCTCGATATGTCTGCATAAGGTGTGACTTCTAATTCCCGCAGGCCTGAAGAGTAACCAATTAAGACACAAGACACCAGACAATGGCAAGGTCTGTCAGAGTAAATCTGACGTGTAATTGTTCAGCATTAGTATTTATACAAACAATAAAAAAATTATCAGAAGGTTCAACCCTTCCGTACGTCATACAAATTATCCAATAAGACAAAGGCATAGTCTATGACAAAAATGAAACTAAGTTTGTTATCTCATTTATAAAAAGGCACATGATTTCTAAGAACTGGGAAGTAACTTAGCAGACACATGAGAAACAAAACTTAACAGTAAGCAATGCATGCATATAGCTGTTCTCCAAATAGAGGACAGAAGAAACAAAATGGAAGCTGATTATTATAAAATGGTTGCAGTTAAGCTAAATATGCCTTCAATCCCCTCTTATATCATATAAGATGATCTCTACATTCTATCCAGTGTTCTAATACTTCTTTGGGATTGTGGCATAGATTGCCTGATGATTCTTCACATATGTCATGTAAGACAGAACCTTATCATCAGGAGATTGAATATGTGCAATTATGCAGGTACACCACTTAAAACAGAGGTAAAGAATCAGAGCAAGGATAAATATCATAACAATGACAAGGACAATGTCTTTTAACCATGCAAATACACCTCCAAGCCCAAATTGTCAAAAGGGCTCCATGTTTTAGCAATGTCCCTAGCTTCTTGCTGGAGCTGGCCTACTTCTTCTTTCCGGTGTTGTGCAATAATATCATAGTAGTCAGGCACCTTGATACTTGTGTTAGAGATCCAAGTACAGCATTCGTAGTCCTCAGTCATTTCACATAAACCTGTGAGAGCTGCACTCATGCTTTCTATAGCCAACTCATGTAGTTCTAGCTGTTTTCTAATTGCTCTAGTTTCTATGTTTAACATAGCAATGTCATCTGAATTCCTCTCCATTATCTCATCCAATATACTTGAGTAATTGTTCAACCTTTTCATCATGTCTATACCCCATCCTGTCCAAGAAGGGAACCATGCCCAGGCCATATCTTTTTTTAAAAATAAGTCTCTTCTGTCAAGGTGTTTGAGGGGGTACCTAGGGTGTGTACTGGCCTCTAGGGGATGTCCCCTTTTATCATCCCCTATCACTCCCATGACAGGTACCAAGGATGCGAGGTAACACCATCCCCTAACATGGAGGGGCACCCAGGGATAACACACTTTCCCACAACATACATAGATGCTTTGTCCCAGTGTAAAAGGTCTCTCAGCGACAATCTTGTGAGTGTACAAATTGTGAGTGTATTAAATTGGTGTAATATATCACCTACCAGAGGCGGCTCCAGGCTTTGTGAGGCCTTAGGCAAAATTTAGACAAGAGGCCCCACTCACGCCCATAATGGATAAAAAAAATTCAAGCAAGTAAAAATGGCTGTAGAAAGATGCGTGGATCTAGCACACAGGCGATCAGCACCACTTCCAGGGCACCCTCCTCACCCATCAGACATATGCAGCCAATACAACATCTGGGACCCAGCAAGGTGACAACCCCTCTAGGGTTTTCCCCTGTGCCTTTGGAGAATGGGAAGGGGGTGTCACTGAATCATTCCACATCCACAGAGGAAGGAGAGTGGGGTGATCCCAGTGCAGAGAGAGATAGAGATAAAGAGAGGGTGAGGGTGAGGGAAGGTGAGAGGGAGGGAGGGTGAGAGGGAATGAGAGAGAAAGGAAGAGAGAGTGAGGGAGAGAGAGGGAGAGGGGGAAGGGGAGAGAGAGGGGGGGAGACAGAGGGAGGGAGAGAGAGGGAGGGAGGGGGAGAGAGGGTGGGAGGGTGAGGGAGGGAGAGAGAGTTAGGGAGATAGAGGGAGAGAGGGAGAGGAGGAGAGGGGGAGGGGGAGAGAGAGGGAGAGAGAGAGGGGGAGGGAAAGGGAGGGGGAGGGGGAGAGAGGGTGGGAGGGAGGGTGGGAGAGAGAGGGTGGGTGAGGGAGGGAGAGAGGAAGAGAGAGTGAGGGAGAGGGAGGGAGAGGGAGAGAGAGGAAGAGGGGGAGGGAGAGGGGGCGGGAGGGGGAGAGAGAGGAAGGGGGAGAGAGGGAGGGGGAGAGAGGGAGGGTGAGGGAGGGAGAGAGAGAGGAAGAGAGAGTGAAGGATAGGGAAGGAGAGAGAGAGGGGGAGAAAGAGGGAGGGGGAGAAAGAGGGAGGGGGAGAGAGAGGGAGGGGGAGAGAGGGAGAGAGAGGGGGGGAGAGGGAGAGGAAGGGAGGGAGAGAGAGTGAGGGAGGGTGAGGGAGGAAGAGAGAGTGAGAGAGGGGAGAGAGGGAGGGAAGGAGAGAGAGAGAGGGAGGGTGAGAGAGAGGGAGAGGGGGAGAGAGGGAGGGAAGGAGAGAGAGAGAGGGAGGGTGAGAGAGAGGGAGAGAGGAAGGTAGAGGGAGGGAGAGAGAGAGGGGGAGGATGAGATAGAGGGAGGGAGAGGGAGGGGGAGGGAGAGGGAGGGAGGGGGAGGTAGAGAGAGAGGGAGGGGGAGAGAGGGAGGAAGGGGGAGAGAGAGATTTCTAGCCCCGTTCCTGTCTGCAGCCCCTCCTGTGTACCATGTCCTAGTCTGCAGTGCCTGTCTGTGGGAAGCTGTGTGTGATGCTTGGTACGGTACCTTCCATGCCAGCAGGATGTTCATGACGGCCAGCAGCATTTCGTTCTCATTCTGGGTGGGGACAGTGTCCTGCTCCTTATAGAGGATCTGTTTGCTGTGAGATGGAGTGGTCCATGGTCACCTTTACCTTCCACCCGTCCTCTTTTTCCTGCCCAAGTCAACCTGTCCTCCAGTCCTGGGTATTCTTTAGAGCTCTTCTCCCTCCAGGACTATCGATTCTTGCAAGCCTCACTGCTCAACTTGCCCGCCAGGTCCGGACTGGGACAAAAAATAGACTGAGCAGCCCATGATAGCGGTCCCTTCCCTGCTCCCCAGCCTGAGAGACCCCTGCAGCAGCCAGAGTGAAAAGAGGGGAACCTAGCAGAACTGCCCAGGGGTGAGGGGGCCAGAAAAGAGAACCGGGGTTGCGGAGAGCACGGGAGTGAGGCTGAGAGCAGCAGGGGGGGACGAGAGTGTGGGGGGCAAGAGCACTGGGGGATAGGACAGCAGGGGGTGGAGAGCACTGGGAAAGCTGGAGAGCACTAGGGGGGTGCACTGGCGGGAGTGGAGAGCCTGGCAGGGGCAGAGAGCATGGGGGGGTGATGGAGAGCATAGGGGCCAGAGAGTACTGGGAGAGGGGCAGAAGAGCATAGGGAGGGTGGGGAATGGAGAACACCGGGGGAGCTGGATAGCACAGTGTGGTGGAGAGCATGGGGGGAGCCAGGGAGAAAAGTGGGGGCTGGAAAGCACAAGGGGGAGCTGGAGAGCACTGTGGGGGCTGGAGAGCACTGTGGGGGAGCTGGAGAGCACGGGGGAAGTTGAAACTGGACAGCACAGGGGGCAGAGAGCACTGTGGGTGCAGGTAGAACTGGGAGGGGTTAGGGAGCACGGGGGAGCAGAGAGCTCTGAGGTGCTGGAGAGCACTGTTGGGGGGAGCCAGGGAGCACGGGGGTCAGAGAGCACGGGGGAGAGTATGGGGGAGGCACAGAGGGGACCAGCACTGTGGGGGAGCTAGGGAGCACAGAGAGGACCAGAGATCCCTGGAGGGCAGCTGGGGAGCAGTGGGGGGGGAACTAGACAGCACTGTGGGGGGAGCACTGTGGGGGAGCCAGGAAGCACAGGAATGGGGGACTGGACAGCAAAGTGGGGGGTGAGCATGGGGGGAGCTGGGGAGCAGTGGGGGGGACTGTACAGCACTGTGGGGGAGCCAGGGAGCACGAGGGACCAGAGAGCACTGGGGGGAGCCAGGGAGCAGAGGGGGTATGCAGGGAGAACTAGGAGGAACCAAGGAGCACGGGGGCAGTAAAAGAGTTGGATAGGAGGAGCTCCGGTGGATGTATCCCATCCCAGCGCCTGCTGCTGCCTGGCCGACTGAACAGAGAGAACGTGAGTGCCTGGCCGTGCCACCCTCCTGTGTGCCTGGATAGGAGGAGCAGCGGGGACAGCTACATATGGAGGAATTGATCTTTCCATATTCTTTCGGCAGCCAATGAACGCCCGCAGAAGAAGCGGTCATTCAGCGGCTGCAGGAGGAATATATGGAAAGATCACTTCCTCCATATGCAGCTGTCCCCACCGCTCATCCTATCCAGGCACACAGGAGGGCAGCACGGCCAGGCACTCACGTTCTCTCTGGGCGGTCGGACAGGCTGCAGGAGGCGCTGGGATGGGATCCTTCTCCTTCACAGACAGTCATAGGGCAGGGATAGTTTCCGCCACCTGGCCCGACTCCTGACCCGAATAGGCAGCCGGCCAGATGCGGAGAGGCCAGATGAGCGGTGCGGGCTGAAGGAGCAGCCCACGCTGAACTTGGACATGAATTTGCAGTCCGCCCGGTGTGCCCTATGGCTGCCCGCACGGCTTTTACAGATAGCACCTGGAGCCTGTTGGTCAGTCCAGTGATCGAGCAGAGGCAAATTAGGCAGCCACGAGGCCCCTGTGAGTGCGAGGCCTTAGGCAGCCGCCCAATTTGCCTAATTAGAGAGCTGCCTCTGTCACCTACATTATCAGGGAGGGAGGAAAGGTTATGCAAAGTACGGTTTAGCTCTGGGTCAAATATTTGAAACCGTGAGCAGGCAGGGGCAGAGTCTTTGGATTCACACGTGGAGATGTTAAATACCTGCTGCAGGTGGAGGGGTTGGTCTCTGTCTCATTCCCTAAATTAAAACACCATTCAGGGAAATGACTTTTACCTGCTATTGGAAAGGTAACAGTGTTGTTTATGTACAGAGTAGATATGTTAGTTAAGAAGACAGGAGGAGTCTCGTTGAGGAAGGAAGTGACATTTAAAGGTACAGCCAAAAGGGGAATTCGGGCTGTGCTAGGATGTAATTTGCTACATATCCAACATTCTTCATACTCTGATTTTTGAGCATAAGCATACTTAAATTTTAGCAACAACATCAGTAAAACTATCTCCAATCTCTCTCTTTGTTCTAGCTTGTGTCACTGTAGTGTTCTCTTGTGTGTGTGCATTCCTACAGATACTTTTAATTGCACCCAAATCTTCAGGGTGGTAGATACAGTTAGTGATGATCCAGGTGGGCAGGAACACTGTCAGAGAGATCAGGATCAGGATGCAAAATGCCTTGCCAGAAATCTGTGGTGAAATAAGCCAGGTCATCTTCTCTCGCCGGACCTGCTTTTCCAGGCACTCCTCCTTCGTCTGCTTGGACTTCTGCTTGAGGGCCTCCTGTATCCAAGATCTCCTTCCTGCTCTTGGGGCTTTAGGCAACCTTTTTCACTCGGCTGGCATGGATCCAGGACTGGCAATTTTCCACTAGAGTAGCCATTCTAGTCACTGCAACCACCGTAGTAGGAGGTCCAAAGGGATATTCTTGCTTCTTATTTCTGTTCAGCTGTTGGACCACCACGGTGTCTCCCACCTTGCAGGTGTGAGTAGCTTCCTGTGAAGAAAAAGGAGAGGTGCGAGCAACATTTCTTTCAACTGTATCCAATGTTTCAACCAGTTTTATTACATATTCTTCCTGTATTAAATATAAACCTCCCTTTTCAACCATCAGGGGTGTTCCGGCCCATGGGGTGGAGAAAGGTCTACCCATCAAGACTTCAAAAGGTGAATACCCTGTTGTTTTGGAAGGGGTCATTCTTATTTCTACCAGGACTGCTGGGAGGACCTTCTTCCAGTAAAGGTTCCTCCTGTGGCCTTTCTTATTTTGTCTTTTATTGTTATGTTCATTCTTTCTACTATCCCTGAGCTTTGAGGGTGGTAGGGTATGTGAAACTTCCATTCTATCTTGAGAGTTTTTACCAGGTCCTGGCAGACCCTGACCATGAAAGCTGGACCATTGTCTGAGTTTATTTGAAGTGGGCATCCCCATCGATGAATGATGTCCTGAGTGAGGATCCTCAGTACTGTTTGTGCATCTTCTTTTGTGGTCACGAAAAGTTCAACCCATCTTGAGAACATGTCCACTATTACCAAAAGATATTCCTGTCTTTTGCCTAGTTTGGGCATGTGTGAAGTCAATCTGCAAATGTGTAAAAGGAGTTGTTGGATATAACATTTGTTCATGTTTGGCCTTGTGTGGGTTGTTTGGATTGTTCGTGATACATGTGATGCATCTTGATACATAATCCTTAACCAGCAAGATAAGTTCTGTGATATAAAAATCTCTACTCAGAAGATCAGCCGTGACCTGTATACCTGTGTGACCTATTCCGTGGTACTGTGAGATGAAGAGTAATGCACTTGCCATTGGTATACATGGTTTCCCCTCTTTGCAGAGAAGTCCAGTTTTTGGATCTTTCTGCACACCCTTTTTATCCCAGTCCCTTAACTTATAATTCGATGCATATTCCTGGAGATCTGTGAGTGACTGTTCAAATGGGGTTAGGTCATGTATCAGCATAGCCATTTGGATATCTGCTGTCTGTGAGATAGCAGCTTGTTTAGCAGCAAGGTCAGCCAGAGCATTTCCCCTGGCTATCTCTGTCTGTTGGCCAGTGTGTGCTCTGCAGTGTACTATAGCCAGTGTTTTAGACGGATAGCTTTTAGCAGTGACATTACCAAAGAAGAATGTGAAATGTTCTTTCCATCTGCTGCCACGAAGCCACGCCTACTCCATATGACACCGAAGTCATGTACCACACCGTACCCATACTTCGAGTCAGTGTAAATGTTTACATCCTGACCTTTAAAGAGCTGGCATGCTCTAGTGAGTGCAATTAATTCAGCAGCTTGTGCTGATTGATATGGGATAGGCTTGGCCTCAAGTATAACATCTGGAAGCTGCACAAATGCATAACCTGCATGGCATGTGTGATCATTTGGCCTGGAACAAGAACCATCCACAAAAACATTCTGTGTGTCTGGCAGTGCTGTGGGAGATAATTCAGACCTGAGTGATGTGTCTTGGTGAATGAGGTTTATGCAGTCATGTTGTGGCACAACCTCATCCTGCTCTCCTTTTAATCCTAAAAGGGCATTTAAGATTGGTGTTGGGCCCGCAATGGGGGATGCATATTTGATGTGCAATTTTAGATTAGACAGCAAGATCACCTCATAGCTGCTCAACCTCTGAACAGACATGTGCTGTGTATGTACATTTTTCAACAGGATTGATACATTGTGGGTGGTGTGAAGTGTGGTGTCCTGCCCCAGAGTGAAAGAAGTGGCCATCTCAACCACCAACGCACAGGATGCTAGAGCTCTTAGACACAAGCATGCCTTGAACATGCACTGGAACCATCTTTGAGAAAAAAGCAATAGGGCGCAACTTACCTCCATGCTCTTGAGCGAGGACACCTGCCAAAGTTTTACAATTTTCCCTTGCAAACAAATGAAACATCTTTCCATAGTTAGGGAGGCCGAGCCCTGGAGCTGTTACCATTGCATTTTTCAAATACACAAAAAGCATTGCACATTTCATCTGACCTTTTTTTTACAGTCTGGCATGTCTGAACCTGTGGCTTGTTTTAGGAGATTGTCATAGTAGGAACAGTCAGGTATCCATTGACGGCAGTAACCAATCATACCAAGAAAGGTGAGCATGTCTTTCTTAGTAAGTGGGCGGGGCAGACCCACAAGAGCGGCAGCTCTTTTGTGACTGACTTTCCTTTCTCCTTTTCAAAAGTACAAAACCAAGGTATTCAACCGTTTCCTTACACCATTGCAACTTTTTCTTTGACACTTTATGACCACTTTCAAAACAACATTTCAAAAAGATCCCTCCCATCCTCCAAGGCGGCCACCCTATTAGAACTGCAGAGGAAGATCATCTGCGTACTGCAGCAGGGATGAACAGTGTCTTAGTATCCCAGCTCTGAGAGTAGTTTGGAGGACAATGGAATAGACTGCAAGGAAGTCTATAAAGCCCTGGGTCATTCTACACCATGTTAGTTGAAGTTTTTTAAAGCACAAAGCAAGGATTGGCTGTGTCTCCTCATCCACAGGGAAGCTAAAAAACGCATTTGATAAATCAATCACTGAAAAATACTCTGCATTGTATGGTATGGCGGTAAGTATTGATGGCACATCAGGCACTATTGGGGCAATCTGTACCACTAGGCTACTGATGGCCCTTAGGTCTTGTACGAACCTATAGTCACCATTTGCCTTCTTCACCGGGTTAATGGGAGTATTGTAGTCGACAATTTCCCTTAAGTTTCCTTTCCATAAGAAATCCTCGACTATTGGCTGTAAGTAGGGATGGACTTTATGTTCGGGTCGAACATGAGTTTGACTGAAACATTGGCTGTTCGCCCATTCGCTGAATAGCGAACAATTTGGGGTGTTCGCGGCAAATTCGAAAGCCACGGAAACCCTTTAATAGTCTATGGGAGAAATCAAAAGTGCTAATGTTAAAGGATTATATGCAAGCTATTGTCATAAAAAGTGTTTGGGGACCTGGGTCCTGCCCCAGGGGACATGTATCAAAAAAAAGTTTTAAAAACGGTCGTTTTTTCGGGAGCAGTGATTTTAATAATGCTTAAAGTGAAACAATAAAAGTGTAATATTCCTTTAAATGGCATACCTGGGGGGTGTCTATAGTATGCCTGTAAAGTGGCGCATGTTTCCCGTGTTTAGAACAGTCTGACAGCAAAATTACATTTATAAAGGAAAAAAAAAAGTAATTTAAAAGTGCTAGTGCTGGCTATAATGAATTGTCGGTCCGGCAATACACATAAAAGTTCATTGAAAAAAATTGCATGGAATTTCCCCACAGGGGAACCCCGAACCAAAAATTTTTTTAAAAATGTGTGTGGGTCCCCCTAAATTCCTTACCAGGCCCTTCAGGTCTGGTTTGGATATTAAGGGGAACCCCGTGCCAAAATAAAAAAAAAAGGCGTGGGGTCCCCCAAAAAATCCATACCAGACCCTTATCCGAGCACGCAACCTGGCAGGCCGCAGGAAAAGAGAGGGGGACGAGAGAGCGCCCCTCCTGAACTGTACCAGGTCACATGCCCTCAACATTGGGAGGGTGCTTTGGGGTAGCGGCCAAATGTACCCCTACCATTTCACAAAAAAAGTGTCAAAAATGTTAAAAAAGACAAGAGACGGTTTTTGACAATTCCTTTATTAATTTCTTCTTCTTCTTTCCCCGTTTCTTCTTCTATCTTCTTTCTTCTGGTCTTCCTTCGGTGTTCTTCTTCTTCCTCCATCTTCTTCTTCCCCCGCTTTCTTCTCCGGTCTTCTTGTCTGGCATCTTCCTCCGGCTTCTTCTCCGCTTCGTCCTCTGCAAGATCCGCCTCAGTGGGAGTGTTCCGCTGTGTGACGTTTCTGATGAGGTGACAGTTCTTATATAATGGAGGGCCACCCGGTGACCCCGCCCCCTCTGACGCACGGGGATATCCCTATGGCTTTCCCTGTGTTGTTCACGGAAACAAATTATATAAGAACTGTCACCTCAACAGAAGCGTTACACAGTGGAACACTCCCACTGAGGCGGTGAAAGATGCTGGACGAGAAGACCAGAGAAGGAAGCGGAGGAAGAAAGCGGGGGAAGAAGAAGATGGAGGAGGAAGAAGAACACCGAAGGAAGACCAGAAGAAAGAAGATGGAAGAAGAAACGGGGAAAGAGGAATGTAATATAAGGGGGAGGAGGCGGGGCACATGGTACAGGCATAGAGAAGGTTGGTTTAACCCTTCTCTCACAGGAATGTAATCCTGGAGCTTCTTTGTCCCTTGAATTAAATTTTTATCTATTCTTTCATACCAGTAGGGGGCATAAGTTAACCAGTTCTCTCCTCCCTTTCTCATGTATGTCATGTCCCATTGTGGGTCACCCAAATGGTATGAAAAAGCCTCTTTATCTCCAAGACAAAGACCCTTTATCATGTCCATATGGAACTTGTCATTATCCCCGTCACGGGGGAATGGACTGCTGCAACCCATAGTCTCTGTCCATCCTGCTAAGTTGTCCACCCAGGGGTTAATGTACACATAGTCAGTTCCACACACACGGGCTACGTAACTTTTACAAGTCTCCCCCCCACTTCCGGTATCGGCATAGTTTCTCCATGAACTTTTCCCATTATAACACGTCGCCTTACCTACAACGCTTGACAAATTCCACACAGTACAGATTACAAATTATTTTATGACTTCTACGCGATAGGAAGATAAGCAAAGAGATCGGGTTTTGTCCGGCACACCTTATCAGACTTCTTTATAATTACAGTACGGTATAAATCATTTCTAAGGACTTCTCAGAGTCCTGGAGCTCCCCCAGAGCTTTCTCTCTCACTGTTTACTCAGAACAGCTGCTGCTTCTCAGAGTAGTTTAACTCATTACTGCTTCTCAGAGCAGTTTAACTTATCGAGGTCTAAAAACTATTTCTACACAAATTAAAGGAATCAATCTTTAAATAGAGGTCACGGCAAGAGAAAATAAATATAAATTCAACTCACCGGACGTATTATAATCGATCCCGAGACGAGTCCCCAAAACTGTTATGCCCTGTACACACGGTCGGATTTTCCAATGGAAAATGTGCGATTCTAGTGTGTTGTCGGAAATTACGACCGCATGTGGGCTCCATCTGACTTTTTCCGTTGGATTTCCCGACACACAAAGTTTGAGAGCAGGCTATAAAATTTTCCGACAACAAAATCCAATCGCGTCAATTCTGACCGTGTGTGGACAATTCCAACGCACAAAGTGCCATGCATGCTCAGAGGAAATTCCGAGACGGAACTGCTCGGTCTGGTAAAATTAGCGTTCGGAATGAATATAGCACTTTCGTCAGACTGCAATGTTTTAAATTGTTTAATGCAGCGCACTCTCTTCTTGTTTATAATGCTAGAAGAATGAAGTAGTTTTGCTGCTCATATTCACACAGACTTCCCACAAACTTCTTTCTTTATTATTTCTGTTGATTTCATCAATATAATATTTGTATTTGTCACATCTGACTCAAAAATTTTACTTTTTTTTTTTGTGTTTTGGTTAGTATTTTTTTCAAGCCTGATCTTTTTTCTTTTTTTTTTTAACTCCAGAATATTTTTGGGTGTGTTTTGTGTGTCCAGTTACCACAACACCATTATTATCTTGTATTATTTAATCTCAAGGAGATTGCTTGGTGTTGGTGTCTCTTGTTAATTTGACATTGTATTTTTTAAATGTACCTGCCTCCTCACAAACAAACTGTCCTTTTTGACGGAAAACACACATAGGCGAGTATAATTGAAACAAAAAATCCTTTATTAAGGGCTCATAACCAAACAAAAAGGGAGGCAACGCTGGAGAAATAGCAGAAATTGGCGAAGCCTTTGGCCCCCAGGGCACACATCAACTATTTTACTGCAAAATTGGTGGCCTGAGGAGTCCATATATAAGGGAGTGCAGTCTGGTCCAGAAGTCCAAGAGAATCATGAACAGCAGCAGATGACATATCTGTCCCCAGGCTGTGGTCATACAAGATCCTGCATCCTTTGTCAGACCAGACTGAACCCAGGCCATCACTCTCTGGTCTTCCTTCCACGCTTCCTTCCACGCTGTGTCTGTGGTGGTGGAATTGTGGCAGGAGGAGGAGGAGGAGGAGGAAGAGGAGGATGGTCCAACTCACACAGGTGGGTATTGGGTGTGATTTTGCCCCTCACCCCCTTAGTTAAGGTTTTATAAAGAAGGTCCACACACATCAGGTGTTGGCCCTCCTGCATGCCCTGCAGTTTTGTGGCAGCCATGCAGGCAAAGGCCTCTTCAGGAGTGGGGGTGGCTCTGAGGGACGCCGAAGCCTCCTGAATCAGCCTGAGTGCTGAATCCTGCATGTTACTCCCCTTCTTGGGTCTTTTGTTTGGAAGGCGGAGGGGAGGGACCTGTGATTCTTTCCGGCTCATACTGGGCCCGGCCTTCTCCTGGCTGCCACTTAGCCCCGCCTCCTCCTGGCTGCCACTTACCCCCGCCTCCTCCTGGCTGCCACATTCCACAGCCTCCTCCTGTGTGCCACATTCCACAGCCCCCTCCTGGCTGAGGTCTTCCTGTGTATGAAAAAGGGACATAGTTTTAGTTTTTTCTTCATCAATCACACACAATTTTCACCTCATGACTGTTGCAAATTGAATGTTAACAAATATAACAGACTATTATTCTGAGCCCAGCATATTTCATTCTTGTCCCAATTATTTTTGCCCACTACTGTCTATTGATATATAAGACACTATTAAATCAGCAATTAGTGATCAATAATAACATCTAGGAAACATCATTTATTTATTGACCAGAAATCTGTAGAACAATGCTATACCTGGCTCCAGCTGGGCTCCTCCACTTCTTCCTGGCTGGAAGTCCCAGGTTGGACATCAGAAGCCTCAGCTGGGGTTGAAGGTAGGGTGGAAGGAAGAGTGGAAGGAAGGGTTGAGAGGGATTCCTTGACTTCAGTCTGGTCTGACAGAAATCGCAGTCTCTCATAGTACCACAGCCTGAGGACATAAACGTCATCTGCTGCACCTCCGGATCTCTGGGAAACCGTGACCTTCTTGCGCTCCCTAAGATAAGTGCTCCTCAGGCCACCAATTTTGGCTTTTAAATAGGGGATGCTTGCCATGGGGACCACCGGCTTCACCAACTCCAGCAGTTTCTCCAGCACTGCCTGCCTCTTTTGTTTATTATTATACTGCGGGTGTTTGATCTGCCACAGACAGGGCAGCTCCCTGTATTTGTCTATGAACAGGGGAAGGAAGTTGTGGTCATTGAAGCCATCCATTTTATTTGCAATACACAAGACAAACCCTAATGTCAGGCTAAAGTCTCCTAATCTTGTCCCAATATAGGCCTCAATCTAGAATCAGTATAGGCCCAAGTTTAAATGTTACCTTCATTATCACGATCGGCGCTTCCAAAAATTCTTCCTCCGCTCACAGATCGTACGTACTACGCACGCGTGTTACGCTTTATCTACACTGCGCATGCGTGAAACTCCGCCCGCCCCTGACATTCTTTCTAGTCTATTCCCTGCCGCTTCTCGTTCGGCGCAGTGGGGGAAGAGCACATGGCGGAGACACAGCAGGTGCGTGCTAATTACAGCAACGAAGAGGAGGAGGAAGAAAGCCCAGAGCCAGAAATGTCCCGATTCCGGAAGAGACTATTTAAGGCCTCAAATATGTCCTTTGGGGAGATGTTGGAGATGGTCGACATCCTGAAGAGGGCCGACTATGACGGGAAGTATGGACCTTACCCCAACCCCAATGTCAGAAAGGCCAAGATCATGGCGAAAGTTGTCAAGAGTCTGCACAGGAATTTTGGGGTACGACGATCGAAAGATCAACTCAGGAAATGGTGGTCGGACCTCAAATTAAGGGAGCATGAGCAGTACAGAAGGATCAGGAGAGTGCTGCAAAAAAGTAAGTAGTTTTGCTGTGTTCCTATTCTTTATTTTTCTAACGTTCGTGCTGCTCCATGTGCTTTTCTTTACTTTTGTACAGTTTAAAATGGCAACTTTCATGTTCATGAGCACATTGTTCGTTCGTCATAAACATTGTTTGTTCGGCCTAGAAAACACCCTTGTTTTGGACATATGCATTTGTTTCATGTTCCTATTTCTGCCATCAAATACCTGTGTGCCAGTATACCTATTTTTTTTGACATAGGGGAGAAAAGACTCGGAGGACACCACTCATCTGAGGAGACCACAGACCCCCCACCTCATGAGGAAGTGGAAATCCACCAAAGTCAGCAGGAGGAGGAAGACGTGGTGGAAATAATCACCACAACAAGTGAGTGTCTGCAACCACAGCTTCAGGTAAGAGATGGATGCCGGCATATTTATAATACATGGTGTGTTTTTGTTTTTATATTTTTAGGTGATCGTGGTGTTGTGGATGAAGGACATTCGGGGAGATCATGGGGTGTAATAGGGACTTGGAAAACATCCAGAAAAACATCAATGATGTTAAAACCATAATGAACAACATCATTGATGTTTTAGGGAGAGTTTAAAACACCTCCAAATCCCTTACTTTTTTTTGTTTTTTTTAATCGAAAAATGTTTCCGATTTTTGGATATTCGAGAAAAGCCAAATTTTAAAGATGCACACACTGTGTCAACATGTGCTATCTGCCATCACGGGAGATCAATGAAGGCATTTTGTGGGTGCAACCCCTTCCTCAATAATAAAGTAGCTGAGAGGAAGGGGTTGCACCCAAAAAACACGTCCCTTGATCCCCCGTGATGGCAGCTAGCACATGTTGACATTCGGCAATTTGTGTGCATCTTCAAAATTTGGCTTTTCCAGGGGTGACTTCACCCCATCTGAATGCAATATCAAACACAGTTTATAAATACTCATGTCTGACATGCCTTTAATTTCTAACAAAGTTGAACTTTTTAAGTTCCAGATTTGTGTATTTCTTGTTGCTTTTAAACATGCCTGTTTTACCTTAAATGGACATTTCTACTTTAATTAATGTGACCCAAAAAATTGTTATACAACAAACATGTTGGTTTGTTTTAAAAAACCTTTTCTAAATGCACATGTGATTATGCTGGTATTAAAAAGATTGATAATCAAGAATGTGTGGATTATTGTTTCAATGCTCCAAAACTTTTGTTGTGTTAAAATTGGTGTTTTCTGTGACAATGGGGGTTATTTCCTAAGGGCAAATCCACTTTGCACTACAAGTGCAGTTTCAGTGCAGTCTCAAGTGCACTTGTAGTGCAAAGTGTATTTTGCTTTAGTAAATAACACCCAACAGTGCTTTCTAATGTTACACAATCATGCCATTTTCAGGACTACCCACATTTCAGTCAGGGTCAGCTAAAAGAAACACAAGCAGTAAATGTCAGCAAATATTTTAGTAGTTAAAATTATTTTTTTATTTAAAAAATGTCTCAGACATTGTCTGGCATATTGATGCCCCCCCTACCCGCAAAGCGGGTGGTGGGATGATGTGGACGTGTTTCCCATCAATTGCCCCTCCTCAGTTAGGAAAGTCCCACCGCTGGGCAAAGTGGGAGGCCACAGTCTGCCATTCCTGTGGGTTGGAAGGAAACTGTGGAGTCAAACAAGAAAAATAAATTAATCATTTTGCATATAAACATGGAAAGCAGATTAGACTCAAACATTCTTGGCCAACATCAGTATAACATTTATTTTAGGGAGTATTTAAAGACAAAGGTATAAGGTCCACCTATCAGACCCCCCCCCCCCTCATGGGCCATTTGTAAAATTTTATGGGGGGGGGGTGTTTTGGACAGGTAACCCTCTCCACTTCATTGAGAGATTAATGCCTAAATAATGTGTCTTACTTGGTCAGCCCCTCCTTACTTTACACTATTGGCAGCCCACTGGACAGGTAATAGTCATAATACAAAGAGATAAATACACACCGTACACATTTTAGCACATTTTTACATTCTGCTATTATCAAGATAATAATAGGATACAAAAACTTTAAACAGTACCATTTGAAAGTATACAGGCAGGCCCTTGCACTACATGCTTTGGGGAATTCATCCATAAATCTGACCACAAAAGAGGTAGGTATAGTGTGTATGGGTTTGGCAAAGTCAGCAGATAGAGGATTGGTATCAGGAGTTAGCAGTTGGGGGGAGGGAGGGTTCCAAATGATTTTGGGACACCAAAAAAAAAAGCCTCTGGCACTCTGAATTTAAAGCACAAATCACAATTTTACACATTTTAGGGGGTGTTTAGGGTAAAGCACTACTATGGAGCTGACAAAATACATTGTTAAGTGACTACACAAGGTGAATATAGGCCCAGGAGAGCATGCTGGGGAGGTAAGTGAAGGCAAATATGTAAGAAGGACAAAAACAATTACCGGTAATTAAAAAATCCAGCATGCATGAGGACAAAGGGGACATTCACAGCATATTACAATCATGGTAATTAAGGAATGAGAAAGAAATACAATACATTATCAAACATTAAATACAATAAAATGTGATGTTAAAGGATAAAAATCTTACCCAATATACTCCTTTTGCAGGACCTGGATGATGGCAGAACAGGTCTCTGGGATAATGATCCCCAGAGCCTGGGGGGAGATGCCTGTCAAGAACTTAAGGTCCTGCAGGCTTCTCCCCGTCGCCAAGTACCGCAGGGTGGCGACTAGCCTCTGCTCCGGAGTGATGGCTTGCCTCATGAAGGTATCCTGCCTGCTGATATAAGGGGTCAGCAAAGCCAACAAACGGTGAAATACGAGGTCCGTCATCCGGAGAAAGTTCCTGAAGTCATCAGGATTATTCTCACGGATCTCGCGGAGCAAAGGCATGTGACAGAACTGGTCACACTGGAACAACTAATTCTTGGTCCATGAACTCCTCCCCACCCTGTTCATTGACTGGACTTGTGTCAAAGTAAGGACCCCAACACCAAGCCCCCACACAGCATGAACTCTACGAGGAGTACGTATACGCAACATGGCTAGAAAATGGTGGGCTGCTCAGAATGAAGTAACAGAATGCACTGAAGAACAGCAAGGCCTGTGAAGAGTGACCTGAAAATCAGTAACGAATGAACACGACCACAATGACAAGTCAATTGTACTCGCTGCACGCACTGAAGACCAGATACAAACCCACAAGCACAAACTGAACAGCAGAAAATGATCTGAAAGCCACGATTCTGAAAAAGCGCAAATCGACTCTTAAAAAAACTTTTACTAACACGAGATTAGCAAAAGGAGCCCAAAGGGTGCCGCGCTTGGTTCTGAACTGCCCTTTTATAGTCTCGTCGTATGTGGTGTACGTGACCGCGTTCTTGGCGATCGGAAATTCTGACAACTTTGTGCGACCGTGTGTATGCAAAACAAGTTTGAGCCAACATCCGTCGGAAAAAATCCATGGATTTTGTTGTCGGAATATCAGATCAATGTCCGATCGTGTGTACACGGCATTAGGATGTGGATGGTCTAGGGCAGTGGCGGCTGGTGAAGTTTTAGGATGGAGGGGCGCCAGACCCCGCCCTCCCTATTTGACCCCTCCCGCTTGGTGAAAATGGGCGTAGTTTCAGTGAAATAGTGGGCGTGGCTCTAAGGTGGTGTGGTTAGCGTCTGATATGAATGAGGGATGGAGGGAGAGGGAGAGAGGGATGGAGGGACAGCAGGCCCAGATCCTACACAACAATAGAAATATGTGTATTCTAGAAAGTTTAACAATCAGCAGATAAAGATACTCCAAACACCTGGTGTTAGCACTTCAATCATCCCGCCACCATGGTTGTTATGGTGTCAGGATGATTGAAGTGCATTATTTCTATTATTACATTGTAATATAAAATTAAATCATTCAACTCACCATAATGCAGAATCAGTGAGCGTGTCACCAGCCACGTCGCCTACAACCAGATGCCATCAGGCATCCCCAGCAGAGTCCATCCTTACATCAGGTGCCCAGAGCGGAGTCCCTCCATGCAGCCTGTGTCACATAAATTGCAGCCTCTGTCCCATCAAATGCAGCCTCTGTCACACCAAATTCAGCCTCTGTCCCACCAAATGCAGCCTCTGTCTCCCCAAATGCAGCCTCTGTCCCCCCCCAAATGCAGCCTGTGTCCCCCAAATGCAGCCTCTGTTCCCCCAAATACAGCCTCTGCCCCCCCAAGGCAGCCTCTGTCTCCCCAAATGCAGCCTCTGTCCCCCCAAATGCAGCCTCTGTCCCCCCCAAATGCAGCCACTGTCCTCCCAAATGCAGCATGCCTGTGTCCCCCCAAATGCAGCCTCTGCCCCCCCAAATGCAGCCTCTGTTCCCCCAAATGCAGCATGCCTGAGTCCCATTAAATGCAGCCTCTGTCACTTCAAACCCCCCCCCCGGTACTTACCTTGCTGTTGTCCTCTCCTGCAATGTCTCCTTCCACTGGCAGCGGCGATGGAGCGGCATACTTTCTGTTTCCTCTCTCGGGCGCAATGGGAGAAAGAAACAGGAAGTGACATCTAACTCAGGTCAAATGTCAATCAAATCTGAAGCGCCGAGTAGCTTCCGCCTGGCGCCTGTAGTATATATTACTATGGCCGGGCAGAAGCTACTCGGCGCTTCAGAAAACACCGCAAGGCGGGCCAAATGCCCGCAAATGCAGCACCACGTCTGCAATCTCATGATTGCATAGATGTGGCGCTTCCTATAAGTGCACTGCGTCCGGCGTCCAAACACAGTACACTTAAGGACCTTTTTTTCATTTTTTTTTTAAAGGGCCAGTATTGCTGTTTGCAACATATGTCTGAAGCGTATCAAGCGTGGCCAAAACAGCAGCCACTTGGGCACCACATTCTTGACCAGACATATGTCGAGCTCCCATGCAGTACGTTGGCAACAGTACATAAAAGACCCACACCAAAGAACAAGGTGTACCTCTCCTTGCTCCTCATCAACTGGGATCTCCAACCCCACTATAACTTCAGTCCTCTCAGAGACCTGCACTGAGAGGAATGAAGGTGTAGAATTAGGTGTCCCAAGCACTTCCGGGCAATCTGCTAGCGGTACACCAACATCCAATTGTAGCAGGCAAATTTCCCTACCCCAGTTGCTAAACCGCCGAAAGAAATTTGGTCCCAGCCATCCACATGCTCAGTGGCTGAATGCTAGTTTGGCTAAATTGCTAGCACTCCAAGTGCTGCCTTTTCAGCTGGTAGACTCTGCCCCCTTTAGAGAATTTGTCAAATGTGCGGTACCTCAGTGGCAGGTTCCCAAACGCCAATATTTTTCTCGGAAGGCCATTCCGGCTTTCTACCGACATGTGGAAGGCAATGTCTTGGCCTCATTGGACAGGGCGGTCAGCGGTAAGGTGCATATTACCCCTGACTCATGGTCCAGCAGGCATGGAGGGACATTACCTTTCTTTCACGGCGCACTGGGTAACCCTGCTGGCAGCTGGGAAGGATGCAGGACAGGGTGCAGTATTGTTGGAGCTTGTTCCGCCACCATGCCTGCAAAATGTTGGTAGTGGTGATTCTGCCACACCTCTCTCCTCCACCCCCTCCTCTTCTTCTTCCTCTATGGCCTCTTCTTGTGCAGATTTGTTCTCGGAACCAGTGATGCTCCGTAGGCATTTTAGGGGCTATGCAAGCGGCAATCTTTTGCTTTGTGATTTCCACCTGGACTTTGTCTCTTTCCCACTTGCCTGCTCAGCTCTCCATTCTTTCACACCCAGTTTTTGAAGCAAGAGTTCTACGGCACCATCAACTACCCTATGGATATGGCATCTGTTTTATCTGAATTTGAATCTATAGCAGTCCCTTCCGACGTGGACACAGGATTTAGTCGGATCCTGACAGCTCCATCTGACAACCCACTCCGATCCAGTCAGCAAATCAGTTTATCACAAAATTCGGACACCAGTGACCTGACTTTAAAAAGGACTTTTAGAAGATTGGAAGGGTTAATGGCGAAATAAATCATACCGTTTTCGTGATGTTAACTACCTTACTGAATATCTAACGTTGGAACAAATTCCTCGAGGACTTTGTATTAAAAAATTCCCTACATTTGAATTTTCCGATGAGGAATCAAAATTAGAATGGACTAACACCCTTTCCACATGCTCTTTCAAATGAATGAAAATCATTGTCGATCATAAGAAAAAAGAGCTGGATCGTATACAAGGTGAAATGGTCCTGATTCAAAAAGAGCTTACAGAACAACAAAACAGGCCCAGCTTTACAGATCTCGATGGCCAACTCAATAAAAGATTGGACAAATGGGAAAGGAATATCATTGCTACCAAAAAAGAAAAACTCATTAGAGACCAAATTGATTATGACACCGACAATGTTTACATATGGAAGAAACCAACATTCTACCCCGGGCGTCAGCGGAGATCCTCATTCAAAAAACGGGTGAGTTTTTCAGACAACGAGGGAGAACTAGCCTATGATACCATGGCACTGAGAGGATCAGATTCATCCCCAGACACCAGTTCAGCCACTGGTCATACACACACAAATAAAACATCGTCTTTAAACACGGGCAGAATGGGACACAAGAAGAGATCCAGAAGAGAGAAAGGAAAACGAGGAGGGGAGGTCAAAGACACTGAAAAAACAAGCGAGAGTCGCTATCAACTGCGGGGACGGAAATAATCCAGCGTTTCAATGTGGTAAATTTATCGAAAAGACCGTTATCGGCCACTGACATTACATTGCTTTCAAGGGGTTTAAACTTCTGCCCCTCTAACCACTTTAATTTATTTGAAACAATTCTGGATGTGAACAGACTGGCTCGGACGTTAACATTACAAAAACACTATTTTTCTGAAACAGAAGATTCAGATACTTCCTTGCCAGCAGATCGGTCATTGATTGGTGAGTCTATCCCTTCTCCTCAATCTTTCAAAGATGTATGTGCCTTAATGGACCTCACTGACTTGGCTATTAAGTCAGATATAAATACAGATGACAATGATACTTGTTGCAGTTCAGTGTCATTTAAGATGAAATCTGATCTCTATCCAGTGAGTTCTAGAGGCAAGGACATGGACACATATTAGACTTTGGTTGAAAGGGATTTGACTTTGTTGGCACAGAATATTTCTAAAAAATCAGTTGATAATTTATCTGTTGATGAGAAAATGTCTACTAAAAATTTACGTAAAGATGACAGTATAGTTATCAAAAGTGCAGACAAGGGGGGTTCGGTGGTTGTCATGGATGTGGCCACATACAGAGATGAGGTCATGCGACAACGATCGGACACCACTACTTATTGTAAATTAAGGGGCGACCCTACCGATTCATTTAGGGCAGAGCTCTCCTTGTTATTGGATCTAGCTGTCCTTATGGGTTTATTTACACAAAAAGAAAAGGAGATGTTTATAACTATGTTTCCAGTTATGCCAATCTTCCACCATATTCCTAAATTGCACAAAGGGCTAACTTCCCTTACAGGTAGACCGCTCATGGCGGGCATAGACTCATTAAACCAGAGATTGGGTCATTGGGTGGACCAGCAACCTCAACCACTGGTAGTGGAGCTGCCAGGTTACCTCTGTGACACCAAACAACTTTTATCTAAACTTGATGGTTTAACTTGGAATGAGGATTACAGTTGGATAACATGTGATGTTTCCAATCTGTACTCTTCAATTCCACATGCCTTGGGTCTATAGGCAGTGTCCTTCTTCTTGAAAAGATCAGGAACTTTTTCTCTGGCTTCACAGGAGTTCATTATTATGTGCCTGGAATATCTCCTTACACATAATTTTTTTATGTTCAACGGGGACTTCTGCCTCCAAAAATGCGGGTCCTCTATGGTAGCCAAGTTCTCACCATCCCTGGCCAATTTGTATATGGGATGGTGGAAGAGGTCATGCATTTTTGGACCTGATAGTCCCCGTCGAAAAGATACTGCATTTTATTGTCGATATATAGACAATCCCCTGTTTATAGTCTCACATCTGCTTAGATCAAAGGTTGGAATATTTGAATGAAAATGCTTTGAATTTACAATTCACAGGACAACATGAACCAAAGTTTATAGAGTTTCTAGATGTTAAGCTTACAGGAGACAATAATGAAATAATCTCAAATCTCTATAGAAAACCCACTGCTGGTAATACTCTTTTGCGGGCAGACTCTAGTCATCTGACCCATACGATCAAAAGTATTCCAGTAGGCCCATTTCTCAGGTTGAAAAGACTATGCACCAGACAAATAGATTTTCAACGGGAGGCCATACATATGTCAGCAAGATTTGAAACTAGAGGTTATCCTAGGTCAGCTATTAATAGGGCTTTGTCCATTGCAAATAAAACACCTCGGGCCAATTTGCTAATGGACAAACCTAGAAATTGCAGTAGACGTAACAGATCAGATAAATCTAATTTTGTTCCAACATTCTCTACTCCGTATAGTGCTGAGTTTCACAAAATTAAGAAAATAGTCACCAAATATCTACCAGTGTTGTCTAAGGATCATGTCTATTCTCAATTTCTAAACAAAGGCATACTACAGTATCAAGGAAAGCACCCTCTCTAGGTGGACTTTTGTCCCCTAGTCTTTACATTAGCAAAAAACCAACTGCTCATTGGCTATAGTTTAGGGGAACATATAGATGCGGTGGTCGGTCTTGTACATATTGTCCCTTCATTAAAGGGGGTGACACTGTCATATCTGCATCAACAGGCAGATCACATAAAATACAGTCCTTCATCAATTGTAATATAATAATGTATAATGTAATGTAATACGTAGTTTATGTTATTACATCTACCATTTTCTCTATCCAATATGTTGGTAGAACCACTCGTAGGCTGAAGGACCGCGTTTACGATCACCTCTATGACATAGAGAAGGAACATGCCACTAACATTGCTCGACATTGGAATGATATTCATTCCAAGGACACATCTAGCCTGACTATTCAAGGCATCGAAAAGATTGTCAAACCTCCTAGAGGTGGGGACAAATTTGGTATATTGTGCAAACAAGAGGTTCTGTGGATTTTTATTTTAAACAGTAGACGTCCCACCGGCCTCAATTTTGAATGGGACGTATTCCATTTTTATCAATAGATACGCACCCTGTTATGCCCATGTGCATCCTCAATTCAATCCAAATAACATATTGATTGATTTATGTTAGTATTGTTTCCTATAACATTCCATATACATACGTGTCTATTTTGATATTTTTGCCCAAATTTATCTAGCATATGATGTAATGCTTCCTGGTTTATACTTGTTTCACTCCCTCCTATTTTGATTTTTGATTTTTTGATTTTCTCATTCATTATCATATCATATTATCAGATTTTCTGAATTTTCCAGAATTTTCCTGTGCTTCTGTGACTTTTTATGATATTTTGTGATTTTGCGACTTTTTGTGATTTTTGCGACTTTTTGCGATTTTTGTGACTTTTTGCTGTTTTTTCTTTTATATACATATTTTTTGGTGATTTGTTGCTTTCTGTGATCTATTTAGAGCCTGGTAGTTTAAATTACTGCTTTCATAGCAAGATTATTATCTTTATCTTGTCATTGCAGCAAGTATAATGAGACTATGTCTCCTACATACCTGCTTATATAACATCTGCTGATTCTCTAAGATTCTTTGAGATTCAACTGAAAAAAATCAGTAGCGTTACTATCTTTCCCATAGCTATTTAGACACAACGAGATTATTGCTTTTTGTTCACTGTTTCTTTTATAGCTATTCATGCAATATTCATAAATCTCCATGAACTTTAGATCACCGTTTAAAGTTCACATTATTTAGCACACATGGCTAGTCTATTTTCAAAAACGTTTATGTAACTTCTTTAAGGTCCCTCTCTACTTTCCCACTTTTTCCATGCACCATTGAAGTGCTCCCCCATCTGATGACGACTTTTGTGTTTTAGATTCAGAACAAAAGTCTGATATTATTATATCTACCCCTGTTATGGAAATTTGGTTGTACGCAGAGCACACAGCCAAATCTCCTGTTTCTCATAATAATAACAATTTCGTCTAATGATATAAATGCATCTCACCTTTTGATCGTATCCATTCTCTGGTGTGTGTGCCCCATCCATTTAACTAGACAAAACACATCCTTACGCTTCCAGTTCCAAGATCACACTGCCTGCTCAGCCGTGTGCTGACTCTTTATTAGCATAACAGGAAGTCCCAAAGCTCGAGGGCTTCCAACAGCCGAACACCTCTTACAAAAGCTTGTGACCTCACAAGAAATGAACACAGGATGTCAATGACCATATAAATATTTAACAACACAACACAATACATACAACCAAATGACGATGACTAGAGTTCCTCGTGCAAGGGGGATTATCTGCAGGTGTACGTTATGGCACCCCAAACATGTTGATCAGGCATATATCGGGGTGACAAGAGGAAACAACCGATAATGTCTTTGCAGAGCGAGCACACCCCCACCAGACGATCGTTCTGTGCATTGCACAGGGGCCCTTTGCTGGCGGACATGTCCTCTCTCCGCAAACACCTCTCTCCAAACACAAGGAAGTTTTCCACTACCTAACAGGTTTAAACCAGCGTCAGTCTGCCCCAGTCAGCTCTTTAGAGCGGGCTGCGATTGAACAGACACTGGGAGACTCTTATGACAATACATTAATATAATTTTTTCCACAACACCCCTTATCAAATTAAATGTAAAAACATGCATGCCATGAAGTAATCAAGCTCTGACACCCAGTTCAGAATAAAAACTTCTGAGCTTTATTTCCTCTTTTTCCTTCAGTTTTATACACTTTTTTTCAGACAGAGAATACGGCGTATGAAAAACATTTTATTGTGACATTGTCTGAGTTTTTAGCAGCTTCAGCAGTTTTAGCAATAATTTTAGCAAATTAAGCAATTAATCATAGCTATTATTAAATATCTTGGTAACTTCCTCTTGAAACATTGGATGTTGATGTCATGTCTGCCTTTGGTGCAATTTATAATTCTTTGCGGTTCGGCTTCAGACTGAGAAAAGGGAACTAGCAGATATCTGTTGTTATCTGAATTTTTTTAGAGTTAAGATTTAACAAGCTAAGCGATGACACACTATTACATTTGAAATAGGCATTTTAACATTTTTACCTGGTAACACCTTAATCACATCCATTACAGTTCCCCCCTTAAAAATGTCTATTTTAAATCTGTCCCTTACACTAAAAATCCTATCCAATCCCCTGGCCCGCTAACCTGCAACTCTTTTCAACTGTATATAGAGAAGAGCAATGACTAACTCATTACCCTACTCGATACAGCATGGAGGGGCAATCAGGTGCTGTCTGTCCCTGTAACCTTATGGTGTTGCACCCTGAGGGGAGGTGACTGTAATCGAGTGCATTTCATAATTTTCATCTGGTATTTCCTGATTCATAAATGTAGGAGAACATTGGTCAATAGCTTTCCCTACACACTTTTTAAGACAGGGGAGAATACAGCAAACTATGACAGCCAAGGTCACCAAAATTATCAGGATGGTTATTCCTATCTGTGTTAGTAATCCCTGCCACCCTCCCCTAATCCAGGTGAAGTATTGATCCCAAGGGTTGGTGAGCCCTGAATTCTTTCTTATTTCCTCGGACAAATCCTCAACTTTCCTGATGGCCAAAGTCACCTTACCGTTTGGGCCAGTGTTGTCTGGGATGTAGGTACAACATGTACCTGTTTTAGGCACCATTTTACACATACCCCCCTTTTATGGCCATATCTAAGGCCATACGGTTTTGGAAAGTCATGTGTGATGTGGCTTCTAGTTGTTCGGCTAAACCTTGGAGTGCATCTCTGGTGTAATTGACAAACCTTTGTTGGTTGTAGTAGATGTAATTTATCCAGTCTACATTCTTATTTACAGTGATGATGGGGATCAAAGATTCAAATCCTGCTGCTACTTGGTCTCTTGCTTTGAACTCATCTGGGACCACTCAAGGGATCCCTATGGTGTCTATGTATACATGAGGGTCAAAGCTTCCTGCTGGGGCACTCCTACGCCTCCTGTTAGGCCTGGGTGTGTTGTTTGTATTTGGCTTTGGGTTTTCTGAGAGAATATGTAGAGGCATTATGGCCTTGGCCAGTGCACATTCTCCTATTCACTGTGCTGTCAATCTGCTTCTGATTTTCATGAATCCGTAGATTCAGTACACGTCTCCCAATGACTGGACTTGATTTTGCACTAGACCCGCAGTCACCTCACTATAAGATCCACAGTAACCCTTAGTGAAATTCCCAAGAGGTTTCCCCACTCCCTGATACCGTCCATAGCATGTGTAATTGCCAGGATATATGGGGATACCGTCTCCTGGCTTGGGAGTCTTGGTGACTATGGGATATTCCTCCTGACAATGTTCACACAGGGAGTGGTTAGTGGTTGTGTTGGTAAACAGGCTAAGGAAACATGTCTCATGTTCAGGGGATATGTTCAGGGGTACCATTTCCAAGTGTGGTCTAGCCCCCCCACACACATAACAATTGGTCTTATTGTGTTTCCCTGCACTGTACCTCATCCACTTGAGCCACAAGTTGACATCTGAGAACCCGGTTTCTGCAGCCATGGTTTCCTCAAAGGTAGGGTCTGCTATGGCCACCATGTCCTTTAATGTCTGTATATGGGGCCCCAGGGGGTTTGAGCTAGATGTGGATTGGGGAACTCCCCACTCTTGGTTATTGAACATATCTTTCAGTTGGAAAGGCTTTCTAAAACCGGGATACCCACTTCCCCCCCATAGGCCCAGAACATAGGTCCCACTGTCTTCTGGGCTAGGATTCTCAATGGTCAGCCTAAACTCTTTGGTGTAAGGCTGATCTGTGTATTTGTTGATTGTCATTCTATCTAAGAGTGACTTCCCATTTTTGTCTTTTCTATTTTGGGCGTTTTCAGGTTTGTACCCCCAGTATTCCAACCCACTGCTCCCCAGGAGTCGCAGCTGTTACCCCAATAGGTGTCAGTGACGCATACATACACAGTCATGGGTCTTACTGCTTCATTCCAGGACCGGATCCCATACATAGTACCTGGAATTATCTGTTCATAAGAGGATATAAAAGTGGCAACATGTGTATTGGATGAGTTATACCAGAACTGGGTTACACCATCTTTTTGTTTGATGGCTACCTCTTGCGCCTGGGCAATGATTACTATGAAAAGGATATACAGAATCATTGTTTGGTCCCCTCGGCCTCTTCCTCAGGTACAGGGACTTTCTTGCAGTGAGAGGCGTGTGTCCACGTGTTCTTCCCGGCCACCTTGACTGATGTGGCAGTTGTTAGGAGAACCCGGAGAGGACCATCATATCTGGGTTCAAGGGTGTGTTTTCTCGCAAACTTCCTTACCAGGACCCAGTCGCCGGGGACCAACTTGTGTGATCCTGTATCTCATTCAGTATCTGGAATGGAGGAGAACACTTCCGAATGGATACAGGTTAATTCTCGAGATAAAGCAGTCACATAATCAGTCAATACATCAGATTGGAGCTGTAATTGCGGTGGAAAGTAACAACCCAGTCTGGGGGCTGAACAAAATAATATCTCATGGGGTGACAAACCATGGTTTCCCGTTGGAGTGTACCTAACACTGAATAAGGCTATGGGCAGGCTATCTGGCCAACTCATCCCTGTTTCCTGAGACATTTTTAGCATTCTAAATTTTATTGTGCCGTCTAATCTTTCCACCTTCCCACTGCTCTGAGGATGGTATGGGGTATGGGGTGTGGAAAGATAATGTGACCCCTAAAGCTGCCCATATTTCCTTGGTCACTGAGGCCATGAAAGCCGGCCCCTGGTCACTCTCTATAACCTCTGAGACACCATTCCTGCACACTATTTCCATTAAAAGTCTTTTAGTCGTGGTTTTTGCTGTCAATCAATGCATATTCATATCGACCACTCTTTGGTATCTGGATGTGTTCGATCTGTATCCTTTGAAAGGGGTACTGGGCCTTTGCTAGATGCTTCAAAGGTACCTTTTCCGTTCTTCCTGGGTTACATTTAGCACAGATAGTGAATGACTTGCAAAAGTTGTTGGTAAGTGGTATAATTCTCCGGGGCTAACTAGTATTTATTGATCAGGGCATTCATCAAAGTTTTTGACAGATGAGAGGCGCCGTGGGCCCACTCTACCACTGCAGGAAACATTGATCATGGCAGACACGGCCTCTTGTTTAATTCCATGATCCCTTCAGTTTCTATGGCTCCTTTCTTGATCCACACTTCTTTTTCTTCTTTGTCAGCTGCTTTTTGCTGCTCCTTGAGATGGATCCTGCTCACAGGAGGATTTTGTAGAATCATGGTGGTCTGTACAGTTTCTTCAGGGGTATCCACTGTACTGTCCAGGATGGATGCATCCACTCCACTGACCACTTCTTGTGTTTTGTTTGCAGCTTGTTTCGCAGCAGTATCTGCCAGGTGATTGCCTCGTGCTTCTTGGGAATCCAGCTTGCCGTGCACCTTTATCTTGAGTATAGCCACTTGTGCTGGAAGGAGTAGGGCATCCATTAACTCCTTGATAACTTTACTGTGTTTTACAGGTGTACCTGCTGTTGTTAGGAACCCTCTGGTTTTCCAAATTACCCCAAAATGGCAGGCAACGCCGAGGGTGTATCTTGAGTCTGTATAGATGTTAGCTCTTTTCCCCTCTGCCAATTTGCATTCCATTGTTAGGGCCTGGAGTTCTGCCTCTTTGGCAGACATGGAGGAAGGTAATGCTGAAGCTTGAAGAACTATATCTTCGGTGGTGACTGCGTATCCTGTGTGGTACCGTCCAGCGCTGTCAGCATACCTGGAACCATCTACAAAGATTGTCAAGTCAGGATTCTCAAGGGGTGTTTCACTGACTGTTGGTAAATGTGAAGTCTCCTTTTTCATCACCTTAAAACAGTCATGAGCAGTGATATGAGCATTATTCTCCAAAGAGGTTCCCCCCTCGAGAAGTGGAAGTAGAGTGGATGGGTTGAGAGTATCACATCGGAGGAGAGTTATGTTATCAGGTAGGAGCAAGGCTCACTGGAGTCTGAGGTGTCTTGCTGAAGACAGGTGCTTGGGCTGTACTTGGTTTAGTATGGCAGTTATGTCATGAGGGGCAAGAAGGATTAACGGGTGGCCCAACCCCAAGTCAGCAGTCTTGTCAAAAAGAGCTTGGGATGGTGGGGCGCATGCGCGGCACGAACCGAGGAGGAAGCAAGGGCTGAGAGCTCCGTGAGCCGCGGAGACTAACGGCACTTCCCCGGGGCGATCAACGCACGTTATTCACCTAACTTATCCCCGCACCCCCGGCGGAACACTCAGCGCATGACGGGCACTAGAAATCGCCGTGGAAAACCGGCCCAACGATCTTTAACGACCTATTTGTTAAGAGAGAAGGAGAGAAGCATGCAGGCCCAAGATGGCGCCCGGAAGACACAGTCACAGGCACATTCTTCTACAGCAGCTCCCTCACCACCGCACTCCCAGGGAGACAGTGAGTACACGTTCCAACTTACTAAGGCTGATCTGGATGAGAGGTTAACTTTAATGTATGACAAGATCGCCCAGAAATTTCAATCAGAGCTCCACAAATCTACTAACACGCTATCCCTGGAGATCGCGGCCCTGGGTAGCAGAACTGATTTACTAGAGACAAAACATGATGAACTCTCCTTGGTGTATTCTGACCTAAGGAAGGAACATGAGTCCCTATCTGACATGGTCCTGCAGCTCCAAGCTCACATTGAGGACCTCGATAACAGGAACCGCCGCAACAATCTTAGGGTGCGCGGAGTGCCTGAATCGGTCACCGATCTACTACCCATGGTACAGAAGATATTCCAATCCCTCTTACCAGACTCCCCACTATCGGCCTTCTCCTGTGATAGGATTCATAGGGCCCTTCGCCCTCCCCCTCCCCCAAAGAAACCACCAAGGGACATAGTACTCTGCCTTAAGGACTTCCTGATCAAAGAGGAAATACTTAGAGCTTCACGGAACACCCCTAATATTCGTCTGGAAGGTACCCCGATTCAAATCTACCCGGACATCTCCCCTACCACCCTGGATAAGCGCAGGAGGATGAAGGAAGTTACTTCTGTTCTTCAAACGGCCAGTATTCGCTACCGATGGGGCTTCCCCTTCAAGCTGCAGGTGCCCCACAATGGCACAACTTACACCGTAACCACACTGACAGAGGGAAAAGAATTACTGGTGAAGATGGGCCTCCTTGATGCGGCTTCCCTGCCCAGACTACCCTCCACTCCACGTCACTCAGCTATTTGGGCAACCCCTCCGCCTAGAAGAGACCGCCGAGATCAACGCCGTGACTGACGACAAGACACACTTTTCTTTTTTCTCTTTTTTTTCTTGCGTGTTTACTTTTTCCCCCTACCCTTGTTTTTCTCTTTATTTTTCTCCCTCCAAGGTATCAAGATTTGAACATCCCCCAACATGCTTAAAGAAAATTGGACTCTCCCGGCTCATTACGGACTCCCAGTTGCGTCCGCATGATTGTCCCTGCACTCTTTATTAATGAGAACTGACTGGCTCCCCGTCTGGTTAGTGATGTCAGAGCTGGTTGATTCCCCACAGGTAAATTCCTCAGACAAATTTATGTCTGTACGAATGACACGAACGCTACCACTTAGAGTGTCGGACCTTTTGGTCCGAATGGACACTTTTTTTTGGGTCCATGGGATGTTTTTCCCCATGACCCCCCGGAGCTATGTTTGGCCATTTTTTGGCCTAATATTCAGGTTTCTAGTTTTTTTGTTTCTCTATGTTTATGATTTTATGCTGTTGCTTTTTTTTGTGTTATTCACACCAATTGGCTCTATCTTAGTGATTTATGTGCTATTAACTCAGAGTATAGATGCGTGCAGCCCCACGGGACTGTGCGCCATAGCTGTGTCATGCCTCTGAAGAGGCCGGGTTGCTGTTTGGCTGCTCCCTCTCGGCCTGGACCCCTTACTGACCCTAGCGAATTTACTATAAACAACCATGGGTATTAAAATAATTTCCCATAATGTTAAAGGGTTTAATACCCCTCAAAAAAGAAGAAAAGCGTTCAAAACGTACAAATCTCTTGGCGCAGATGTAGTCTTACTCCAGGAGACTCATCTCTCCAGAGATAATCACCCATCATACTTTGACAAGTCTTTCAATCAAAGCTATTTCACCACCCATGGGTCCAGGTCTAGAGGAGCGGCCATTTTTATCAAAAACTCAGTGATGTTTCAGGCTCAAAAGATTTATAAAGATCCCAACAGTCGTTTTGTGATAGTTCAGGGTACTGTCCAAAACAAACTTCTAACTATGGCCTCAGTGTATGCCCCAAACGCCTCACAGGCAACATTCTTTAAAGAATTCTTTCAAACCCTAGATAGGTTCCACTCCCCCCATATGTTAATCGGAGGGGACTTTAATTTAGTGGCCCACTCAGGACTTGATAGAAGCCGAACATGCCCAACATCTAAGGCCTTTCCCAAATCCCTACAACATTCCCTAAAATCTTCTCAACTCATAGATATTTGGAGAGCCCACAATGTCGGCTCTAGGGAATATACGTTCTATTCCCACCCTCACGACAGTTACTCTCGCCTAGACTATATTTTTGGCACCCCCTCTCTGACAGTGAACTTTACTACAGCCAACATACATGTTTGCCCCTGGTCGGACCATCACCTTGTATCCACCCATATCTCATGTTTAGGCCTCCCATATATAGCCAGGTCCTGGCACCTTAATGACGCATTACTCACTGATCCAGTGATTATGGCTCTGTTGGAGGAACCTCTTAAAGAATATTTTAGGCTTAATAACGTAGAGAACATTTCTTCTATCTCTCTATGGGCAGCCCATAAGGCTGTGATGAGGGGCCATCTGATAGAGATTTCCACGACCCAAAAACGACAAAAACAACAGGACACCCACAAACTCACCTTAGAATTAGAACAACTATATCATAGACACACTCAGACCCCTACTCAGGAGTTGCTTCTCCAAATCACCAAAAAAAGGAGAGCCCTAGATGAAATACTTTCAGGTCACATCGAAAAATCTCTTAGATGGTCTAAAGCTCGCTTCCTCCTATACAGTAACTCTGCTTCCACGATGTTTGCGCGAAAGCTTAAACAGTCTACCCAACCGACCCATCTCTACAAATTAAAGGATAGCCACGGCAACCTAACCTCTCATCCAAAACATGTTCTGCAGATTTTCTGCCCCCTGCTCATCTGAGGAAGTTGCCTCTATTATCTCCTCTCTTAAACCCTCCAAAGCCCCAGGCCCTGATGGCTTCTCCCCTGTTTATTACAAAAAATTTGCTGAATCCCTACTCCCCACACTTACTAATATGTATAATCAAATACTCAAAGGAAAATGTTTCCCTGAAGAAATGCTGCTAGCCAACATGTCCCTTATTCCCAAACCCGGCAAAGATCATACCCTCCCCCAAAATTTTCGCCCCATTTCACTTATAAATAATGATCTTAAAATATTCGGGAGGATCCTGGCTGACAGACTGGCCAAAGTTATTATAACCTTGATATCGCCCGATCAAACCGGATTTATCCCATCGAGGCAGATCACAGATAATATACGTTTAGCCACTAATATCTTGCAGGACGCCCATATGAACTCAAACTCAGTATTGCTTTTGAGTTTAGATATAAACAAAGCATTTGATAGAGTCCTCTGGATGTATCTAGATACAGTCTTAGCCAAATTTGGTTTTAGTGGGGCATTTATACATGGCTTCAAAGCCCTTTACCATAACCCAAAAACCCGAATTAAGCTTCCAGGATGTTACTCAGATTATTTCTCTCTGAGGTGTGGCACTAGACAGGGGTGTCCTTTATCCCTGCTTCTGTTTGCGCTGGCTATGGAACCCCTGTCTAGATCCATCTCTAATGACCCAAACATCAAGGGCTACAGAAAGGGGGATCAGGAATTTAAACTTAGCCTTTACGCAGATGATGTACTGCTATTCATCTCAGACCCCCTACTCTCCCTCCCTAACCTCATGTCCTCCCTCGACTCTTTCTATAAATTATCAGGCCTGGGCGTCAACCCCTCCAAATGTTCGGCTCTACCAATTCACCTCCCGCAACTTCTATTGACCACCCTTACAGATAAATTTAAATTCTCATGGAACCATATCTCTCTACAATATCTAGGTGTTAAATTGGCCCCCTCTTTGAAACAGCTATACTCATTGAATTACCCTCCAGCTTTTTCCAATGTCAAATACCTCTTAAATCAATGGTCCTCCTATCACATATCATTTCTAGGGAGAATTCAGGCAGTGAAAATGAACATCCTCCCCAAACTCCTATTCCTCTTCAGATCCCTACCTCTATATGTTTCTCGATCAGTCCTTCAGAAGGTTCAGATGGACCTGCTCAGGTTTATATGGCAAAATAAAAAGCCACGAATGGGACGTGTACTGATGTATAGAGCCCAGAAGAGGGGAGGTTTGGGATGCCCGGATTTATGGAAATACTTCCTGGCATCTCGGCTTATCCAAATGGCACAGTGGCATACCATCCCTACCTCGGTGCCATGGCTACAATTTGAACGGATCTCGGTAACTCCATACTATCTCCCCGGTCTTCTCTGGTCCCGCTCAATCTCCCCCAAAGATATCACCCCATTAAATAATATTGTTGGTCAATCACTTTATCTATGGTCCCTTTACCGTAAAAAGTTCAAGTTGCATTCTGACGTCCCCCTTTTATAATCTTTTTTGGGAGAACCCTCATTCCCCCCAGCTTTTTCCTCCAGTTTGCCATATCTTAAATGGATTGCACTAGGCTTGGTGAACCTCGCATCTCTGCTGCAGAACGCCTCTTTTTGTTCCTACACTCACCTGCAGCAGGCTTATGATATGAGCAGATCCGAGTTTCACCAATACTTGCAAATTCGACACTTCTGCTCGACTTTTATGAAGGGCGGGGTGGAGATGTCGAAAACCCCATTTGAACATTTGTGTGGAGAAGAGGCGAGGGATAAGGGGACCATCTCCGTACTTTATCGATACCTTAATGATTATAACTCCCCTCAAAAATCCTTAGCAATGGTGGCATGGGAGGTAGAGATGGCCCAAGAGATCCCTGACGGAGATTGGCAGGACATGATAGACAACATGCACAAATGCACACGTTCTGTGTCAATTAAGGAAACGGTACTTAAGCTTCACACTAGATGGTACTACACTCCGGAACGTCTTCATAGAATATATCCCCTGGTCTCTGGCACATGTTTCAGAGGATGCCAGGACAGGGGTACGTTGCTGCATACGTTCTGGAGCTGTAAGGCCTTAGACATCGTTTGGCACAAGACTACATCCCTCATAAGGCTTCTCTCCGGAATATCGCTTACACTGACATGTCAAATGTGTCTGCTGTTTGCGGAGCTTCCAGATGTTCCCCTCCCCCTACAAAAATTAATCCATACACTCTTCAGTGCGATTCAATGGGCAATAGCATTGAACTGGAAGTGCCCCCAAGTATCCTGGTCACAGGTGATTTCTCGTATGGAGTCTATCAGGTCTATGGAGAGAATACATCATACTCTCCTAGATTCCATTCCTATATTTGACCAAAAATGGAACATCTGGACAGCTCATCTGCTTAGCAACAGACTGGAGGACCCCTCGGAACCCACAGCTGGCCCCCTTTAATGCAAATATTAATTCTACTTGTTAAGAACACGCAGAGGGGACACTCCAGGGCCTTCACAACATATCTGATCCTTACAATAATAGACACATTGTTTTTTACTCCCTGACTGTAAACTCAATTTATTAGAAGTGCACATTTATCACAACTGTATGCTTCCTGTTTTCCTATTTTTTCTTTATTTGTTTGTCTTTTTATTTCCTTTTTATTTTACTACCTTTGTTTTATGGGCTCATTTTGTATGATTATTCGAACTATGGTTCGCACTGTGTGTGATATATCATTTCTCTGTTATGGGCTTTCCAGCCATTGTGATTCATGTCACTACAGTGCCTGTACACCCAGATGTTATATTTTCCTACAATAAAAACGTTTGAAAACGAAAAAGAGCTTGGGATGCAAAGACAGCTCTGAGACAGGAGGATTCCCCCTTGGCTACTGGGTCCAGTTGACAGGAGTAATACCCAATGGGTCTGAGTCTGTTACCATGGGCCTGAGCCAAAACGCCTGTGGCATGTCCTTGCCTCTCTGAGACAAACAGTTTGAAAGTCTTTTAGTCCCAAAGCAGGGGCTGTTGAGAGGATCTCCTTCAGAGTTTAAAAATTGTCCACAGCTTCTGGAGAAAGTGAGAAAGGGCATCATAAAGGGGTTGCATGAAAAGGGAGGCTTC
Source organism: Lithobates clamitans (assembly GCA_037952925.1). Taxonomy (NCBI): domain Eukaryota; kingdom Metazoa; phylum Chordata; class Amphibia; order Anura; family Ranidae; genus Lithobates; species Lithobates clamitans. The sequence continues at coordinate 4,208,638 of JBBGZY010000412.1, read as the reverse complement.
TGGAATCCAAGAGCGGCAATAGGAGATTAATCATAGGAAAGCATGTAAAGGTTTATGACCTTGAGGCAAAGGGATGGCTTTGATTGCAGCAACTCTTTCTTCAGTGAGATGTCGGGTGTCTTGGGAGATGCAGAGGCCTAGGAAAATCACTTTCTCTCTGGACTTTTTGCTTTAAGGCCAGTCCCTTCGTGGTCGCCTCCATCCTTGCTCAGCCAGGTAGTGGAGAAGGCTTTCAGAGAAGATAAAGGCATCACCAAGGGTATCTGCACAAGTAGGAAGTCATCTACATACTGAAGGAGTACAACATCTGGGCATAACTTCATCCAGTTGTCCAGAATGAGGGCCATTGCCTTGGCGATTTGGGAGGGGGAGTTCTGGGCACCTTGTGGCATAACAGTTCAGGTGTAGCTGGCAGGTGACACAGGCTTGCCTCAAGAAGGGGTTCATGTGATCCGGAGAGGTGGGCAAGGTGGTAGGCGAGGTGGGGTGTCATGTCTCTGGTACTGGGCATTTTCATGTGGACCACAGTTGGGGCTTGTTTGCCTATGGGTGAATTTCTGGGGGCTTCTGTATTCCCTTCTGGAATGGCTGGGTCTTCCGCAGTTGTAGCAGACACGTGGAGTTGGTACTGGTGGGCGCAGATAGGGTGTGTCATAGGCCATCATGAGAGGAGCTACTCTCTACTGCTCTGTGAGGATTCTGGACCTAATAACTACTAATAACAACGTCTCAAGCTCCATTACTCTATACTCAGACCCTTTCGAATTGGCTCTTTAAGACCTGAAATAAATTAACATGTGTCTATGTGCTTTGTTCAGCACGCTAAAACCCAAATCAGTAAACTTCTTTACTTCTTCTCAACAGATTCGCCTTTCCTTGTGTGACCTCTTGTACACATATAGGTTTCAGGCATTTTAGAGTGGAGATATGAATACATACAGAATAATTGTTTTTTTGTTTTTTTTTCTTCAGAATAACCTACAAAATGCTCAGATGTGAATGGGCCCTAAATCTAGACATAGATTTAGGCAAGGAAAGCACTTCCTCTTTCGTTCTTCTTCTTTTGGCATAACGCCCAGAATACATAAACTATTTATAATACTCTTAAATATATTTTTGATTGAAACTGGATATTTTAAACTACATTTTAAACCAGTTATTGCTAATACAGCTTAAACGCAATTAAAACCATTTGCATAAATATGCTACATTCACTGTTATTAGAGAAACTCCTTAAAGTCAGACTCCCGGTGATGAAGGGAAGGGGCTGTTGTCTTTGGTGGTGTGAGGGTCCAGGAACCAATTCAAAGGGGGTTTAGGAAAAGTACAGGGTAATGGCTGCTGGATTTGTGTATTGGATTGCAAGGGGCGTAAGAGGGACTGTAAACGTGTGTCACCATATAGGTGGTCAAATGGGTCGTTGGACAATGGCGTGAAGGAACTCATTGCCCCAGCTGATGAGTCATACATGGGGATGGACCCAATGCAGGGTGTGCCTTGAAATGTAACAGTCTGTCATTTTGGGGTTGTACCTGTTCCGGCATGCCTGTCAGCTTGGTGCATCCTGGCAGGGCAGGCGTGACTCTGGTCCATTAGCATTAGGTCGGGCTAAGTCTGAGTCCCTAGTCCCAGGTCTGTTAGGGCAGGAGGGCCAAGGGGGGAACCTCCTGAGGCTTGAGTGTCTGCGTTTCCCCCCTTGGGAGCTGTCCGAGTCTTCCCCAGAATGTACACTTGTCATTAATGGGGTAGGTTGGGCCTTGTAATATGATACCGAGGACTGGTCAATCACCGGATATATGTGGGTAGGTTCCAGTGGGGGCGGTGGTACAGTTTGGGTCGGGCCTGTGTGGCAGCAACCACCCGAGCCGTACAAAGACAAGTGTACATTGTCTACTATTAAGTACGGCGGGTGAGGTGTCAGAGGCTCCTCTGTCACTTGTAGCAGAGGGGCAGTAGACGAAAGGGAGTGTCTACTTCCTGGGGTCCAGACGCCATTATAGGGCTGTGGCTGACTGTCTGTCTTTGATTTTGACCCCTTTTCTGGCATTTTTGTACACATACACAATACAACCATTTCAACACATTTCTTGTCTAGTCCACCTTTCTTCATGAATAGCTTTTGCAACTTTGAACCAAGCGTCTGCTGTTTGTAGCAACCCATGATCTGACAACAGACCTTTTTTTTATGTTTCAAAACAGTACGGCATTCATCTACCTGTAGCCTTCTGCCCAAATGCATATCAACCCCACACACTTTTGCCAACTTTTTCTCTTTCTTGACAACATCTTCTCCTTCTCGTTCTAATACCAAATCACAAGCCAAACTACCCTCTTTAGGCCTCTCTAACTTCTGCCCCATCATTAGCTATTGGGAAGTTTATGTGTCCAGGCTCAGGATTTGTATGGCGGTTTTATGAAGCTGTCTTGGACTCAAGGGTCTGACAATCCTCTGACCACCACCTGTCCTCTTTCGGACCACCTTCCAATATATAACACTACCTTGCTACGTTCTGTCTTGATGACTGTGATATTTATGTGTGTCTGCTCAGGATTTTTAACGGGTCACGAGACTGTCCTGGACTCAAGGGTCCGACAATCCTCTATCCGTCACCTGGTACCGGTTCAGACCATATCACAGTCTCAAGTTAACAAGAACAAAATGGATAGGGAGAGAGAGAGAGAGAAAGGAACGTCTACAGTGTTCACCTGCCGTGCAAGTCTCCTTACACGCGTCTGCCCAAAACGTAGACCAGTCACAGCCCTGCCCACTCAGGTGGCCACAGGTAGGGGAGCGAGTAATACATGACTACTTATTACTCTCAACAAGACAGTTTAACAAACAGATAAGGAGTACAGTAACTAATATTCAATGCGCCACTTTAAATGTCATCTACATTTCACAGAACCATGCCCAAATTCCTCACTCTATTTTTTTCCTTCCTCTTCAAACTGTTCTGGTTGTTGAAGTTGCAACGGACACCTTTCGGCTGCATGTCCCCTCCTTCTAACTGCAAACTTAGCAATTAATTATAGCTATTACTAAATATCTTGGTAACTTCCTCTTGAAACATTGGATGTTGATGTCGTGTCTGCCTTTGGTGCAATTTCTCGGAAGAGACAGTCTTTTTATAATCCTTTGCAATTCGGCTTCAGACTGAAAAAAGGGAACTAGCAGATATCTGTTGTTATCTGAATTTCTTATGCCGCATACACACGAGCTGATTTTACGGCAGACTTTGCCACGCTGACTTTTTGACCAACTTTATGATGGACTTTCAGAATGAATGGACTTGCCTACACACAATCCACCAAAGTCCATCGAATTTGTACGTGATGACGTATGACCGCACTAAAACAAGGAAGTTCATAGCCAGTAGCCAATAGCTGCCCTAGCGTGGCTTTTTGTCCATCGGACTAGCATACAGACGAGCAGACTTTTCGACCGGACTCAAGTTCGACCGATAGATTTAAAACATGTTTCAAATCTAAGTCCGTACAACTTTTGAGAAAACAAATTCTGCTGGAGCCCACACACGATCGAATTGTCCGACAAAATCCCGCCCGCCGGGCAAAGTCTGCCGTAAAGTCCGCTCGTGTGTACGCAGCATTAGAGTTAGGATTTAACAAGCTAAGCTTCTGACACAATATTACACTTGAAATAGGCATTTTAACATTTTTACCTGGTAACACCTTAACCACTTGACGACCGCCTCACGCCGATGTACGTCGGCAAGGTGGCACGGACAGGCAAAATCACGTACATGTACATGATTTGCCTTCCGCGGGTGGGGGGTCCGATCGGTCCCCCCCGGTGCCCGAGGCGGTCGCCATTTCTTCCCAGGCGATGAGAGGTGAGGGGGAGGCCATCCATTGTTGGCCACCCCCTCCCGATCGCTCCCGGCGAATGAGAATGCTTCCTTTCCCTCTGTAATGTAAACAGAGGGAAAGGAAGTGATGTCATCCCTCCTCGAGCCGGTCTTTTCATCGCAGCGCCGAGGAGAGAAGACATCAAGTAAGTCTGCACAACACTACACTAACAGTAGAACACGCCAGGCACACTGATCACCCCCCGATCACCCCCTTGTACCCCCTGTCACTCTGACACCAATAGCATTTTTTTTTTTTTGCATTGGTGTCAGTTTGTGTCAGTTAGAAGTGTTAGGGCAGTTAGGTTAGCCCCCTTTAGGTCTAGGGTACCCCCCCTTAGGTCCAGGGTACCCCCCTAACACCCCCTAATAAAAGTTAACCCCTTGATTACCCCCCGTCACCAGTGTCGCTAAGCGATCGTTTTTCTGATCGCTGTATTAGTGACACAGGTGACGCTAGTTAGGGAGGTAAGTATATAGGTTCGCTGTCAGTGTTTTATAGCGACAGGGACCCCCATATACTACCTGCTAAGGGTTTTAACCCCCTGATTGCCCCCTAGTTAACCCTTTCACCAGCGATCACCGTATAAGTGTTACGGGTGACGCTGGTTAGCTAGTTTGTTTTTTGTAGTTTATTACAGTTTATTACAGTTTATTATAGTTTTAGGGCACCCTATAAAGGTTTAACCCCCTAATTGCCCGGCGGTGATATAAATTACATTTTTAGGGTCAGCTAAGGTCTGCGTCGCCCCAGGCAGCGTCAGGTTAGCGCCAGTACCGCTAAAACCCACGCACGCAGCATACACCTCCCTTAGTGCTATAGTATCTGAGCGGATCGATATCTGATCCGATCAGATCTATACTCCCCAGCAGTTTAGGGTTCCCTGAAACGCAGTGTTAGCGGGATCAGCCCAGATACCTGCTAGCACCTGCGTTTTGCTCCTCGGCCCAGCCCTGCCCAGCCCACCCAAGTGCAGTATCGATCGATAACTGACACTTACAAAACACTAAGCACACATAACTGCAGCGTTCGCAGAGTCAGGCCCGATCCCTGCGATCGCTAACAGTTTTTTGGTAGCGTTTTGATACAGTCGCTGACAGTCAGGAGCTTTTTTGCCTGTGAGTCTCACTAGTGTACCCCTAAATTTAGAGGCCAAAATGGCAAATCGAAGGTACACTAGTGAAGAGGCCTACACATTTCTGAGTATGACAGATAGTGAAGAGGAAGTCACTCATCTGTCAAGTTCAGGCTCAGAATACAAACCTGTAGAGGACAGCGGCTCCATGACAGATAGCTCTGACGACAGAGTTGTGGTCCCTGCTAAGGTCAGGCGTACCAGACCCCAATCTTCTTCTGTCCTTGAAGTGCAAGGACCGCAGGGCTCTCGTATGGAGCAGAGAAGTACTAGCGCCGCTATTCCTTCTGGTGAACTGGCAAGCACCAGCGGCCTAGTACACCCTGGTCGTACATCCAGCACTGCAGTATCACGTGGTGACGTGGCGAGTCCCATAAGTGCAGTTCAAGCTGGCGAGGTGGCAAGCACTAGTAGTGTCCCGCTGCCACCAAGAAGACAAAGACAGGCCCGTCGTGCCCATAGTGCCCTTCCTGCTGCATTGGCCAATCCAAATTGGGAACCCACCACTTCTGTAGCACCCGTACTTCCCCCTTTCACTGGCCAACCCGGAATTCAGGTGGAAACAGTTGACTTTACGCCACTGGATTTTTATTCACTGTTTTTCACCGAAGATCTCTATAGATCTATTGTGGACCAAAGCAATTTATACGCTGGTCAACACATCGCCGCTAATCCCCAGTCCTCCCTTGCCAGAGATTGGAGACCAATTACGGTCTCTGAATTTAAGACCTTTCTGGGCCTTTCCCTCCTCATGGGATTGAATAAAAAGAGTAAGTTGCGGTCATATTGGTCCACTGACCCAATTTACCATTCACTCTTGTTCTCTGCTTCCATGGCCAGGGCACGATACGAGCAGATTTTGCGGTTCATGCACTTCAACGACAATGAACTCTGTCGTCCTTGTGGAGACCCTGCATACGATCGGCTCTACAAAATTCGGCCCCTCGTAAACCACTTCAACCAACGTTTTGCAGACTTGTTTACCCCCCATCAAGTTGTCTGCGTTGATGAGTCCCTGATTAAATTTTCTGGCCGCTTGTCATTCAAACAGTACCTTCCCAGCAAGTGTGCCAGATACGGGGTCAAGATGTATAAGCTCTGTGACAGGGCCACAGGCTATACATATAGTTTTATTTTTTACGAGGGCAAAGATAGTCACGTAGAGCCCACAAACTGCCCTGACTACATAGGAAGATAGTGTGGGACTTGGTGTCACCCTTATTCGGAAAGGGGTACCACTTGTACGTGGACAATTATTATACGAGCGTGCCACTTTTTAGTCACTTGTTTGATCACGATATATAAAGCCGTGACTTCAGCGCTGTCGGAGGTGATTTCACCACCACAGTTACATACTTCAGCATATATGCCGAAGCGTGGGGGCAGCAGTGGGTGGAGGAGCAATTTGCTCCTGCCTTTTGCGGGAGGATGCCCCCATGCTTCGGAATATATAAATGGTGCATGTATGCCCATCATTAGAAGTGGGTGGATGAAGGGAGGTATTCTAATGGTGGGCATACCCACCGATCAATAACTTTTTTTCATTCAGCCCACAGGCTGCATGAAAAAAAAGTTTACAATATATGCCTAACAAGGACCAGCAACGTACTGGTATGTTGCTGGACTTTGAGTGGTTATACCAGAATGATGCCTGCAGGTTTAGGTATCATCTTGGTATCATTCTTTTCAGCCAGCGGTCGGCTTTCATGTAAAAGCAATCCTAGCGGCTAATTAGCCTCTAGACTGCTTTTGCAAGCAGTGGGAGGGAATGCCCCCCCCCACCGTCTTCCATGTTTTTCTCTGGCTTTCCTGTCCCAACAGGGAACCTGAAAATGCAGCCGGTGATTCAGCCAGCTGACCATAGAGCTGATCAGAGACCAGAATGGCTCCAAACATCTCTATGGCCTAAGAAACCGGAAGCTACGAGCATTTCATGACTTAGATTTCGCCGAATGTAAACAGCGCCATTGGGAAATTGGGAAAGCATTTTATCACACCGATCTTGGTGTGGTCAGATGCTTTGAGGGCAGAGGAGAGATCTAGGGTCTAATAGACCCCAATTTTTTAAAAAAAGAGTACCTGTCACTACCTATTGCTATCATAGGGGATATTTACATTCCCTGAGATAACAATAAAATTAATTAAAAAAAATAAAAATTAAAGGAGCAGTTTAAAATTAAGATAAAAAAGCAAAAGAATATAAAAGAAAAAAAAAAAAAAAAAAAAGCACCCGTCCCCCCCTGCTCTCGCGCAAATGCGAACGCAAGCGTCGGTCTGGCGTCAAATGTAAACAGCAATTGCACCATGCATGTGAGGTATCACCGCGAAGGACAGAACGAGGGCAGTAATTTTAGCAGTAGACCTCCTCTGTAAATCTAAAGTGGTAACCTGTAAAGGCTTTTAAAGGCTTTTAAAAATGTATTTATTTTGTCGCCGCTGCACGTTTGTGCGCAATTTTAAAGCATGTCATGTTTGGTATCCATGTACTCGGCCTAAGATCATCTTTTTTATTTCATCAAACATTTGGGCAAAATAGTGTGTTTTAGTGCATTAAAATTTAAAAAAGTGTGTTTTTTCCCCAAAAAATGCGTTTAAAAATCGCTGCGCAAATACTGTGTGAAAAAAAAAATGAAACACCCACCATTTCAATCTGTAGGGCATTTGCTTTAAAAAAATATATGATGTTTGGGGTTCAAAGTAATTTTCTTGCAAAAAAAAATTATTTTTTCATGTAATCAAAAAGTGTCAGAAAGGGCTTTGTCTTCAAGTGATTAGAAGAGTGGGTGATGTGTGACATAAGCTTCTAAATGTTGTGCATAAAATGCCAGGACAGTTCAAACCCCCCCCAAATGACCCCATTTTGGAAAGTAGACACCCAAGCTATTTGCTGAGAGGCATGTCGAGTCCATGGAATATTTTATATTGTGACACAAGTTGCGGGAAAGAGACAAATCTTTTTTTTTTTTTTTTTTTTGCACAAAGTTGTCACTAAATGATATATTGCTCAAACATGCCATGGGAATATGTGAAATTACACCCCAAAATACATTCTGTTGCTTCTCTTGAATAATGACAAAAAAAAAAAATATTTACAAAAAGTTGTCACTAAATGATATATTGCTCACACAGGCCATGGGCCTATGTGGAATTGCACCCCAAAATACATTCAGATGCTTCTCCTGAGTATGGGGATACCACATGTGTGGGACTTTTTGGGAGCCTAGCCGCGCACGGGACCCCGAAAACCAAGCACCCCCTTCAGGCTTTCTAAGGGCGTAAACTTTTGATTTCACTCTTCACTGCCTAGCACAGTTTCGGAGGCCATGGAATGCCCAGATGGCACAACCCCCCATCCCCCCAAATGACCCCATTTTGGAAAATAGACACCCCAAGCTATTTGCTGAGAGGTATAGTGAGTATTTTGCAGACCTCACTTTTTGTCACAAACTTTTGAAAATTGAAAAAAGAAAAAAAAAAAAAATTTTCTTGTCTTTCTTCATTTTCAAAAACAAATGAGAGCTGCAAAATACTCACCATGCCTCTCAGCAAATAGTTTGGGGTGTCTACTTTCCAAAATGGGGTAATTTGGGGAGGTTTTGTGCCATCTTGGCATTTTATGGCCTTCAAAACTGTGATAGGTAGTGAGGAGTGAAATCACAACATTACGCCCTTAGAAATCCTGAAGGCGGTGCTTGGTTTTCGGGGCCCCGTATGCGGCTAGGCTCCCAAAAAGTCCCACACATGTGGTATCCCCATACTCAGGAGAAGCAGCTAAATGTATTTTGGGGTGCAATTCCACATATGCCCATGGCCTGTGTGAGAAATATATCATTTAGTGACAACTTTTTGTAAATATTTTTTTTTTTTTTGTCATTATTCAATCACTTGGGACAAAAAAAATAAATATTCAATGGGTTCAACATGCCTCTCAGCAATTTCCTTGGGGTGTCTACTTTCCAAAATGGGGTCATTTGGGGGGGGTTTGTACTGCCCTGCCATTTTAGCACCTCAAGAAATGACATAGGCAGTCATAAACTAAAAGCTGTGTAAATTCCAGAAAATGTACCCTAGTTTGTAGACGCTATAACTTTTGTGCAAAGCAATAAATATACGCTTATTGACATTTTTTTTACCAAAGACATGTGGCCAAATAAATTTTGGCCTAAATGTGTGACTAAAACTGAGTTTATTGGATTTTTTTTATAACAAAAAGTAGAAAATATCTTTTTTTTTCAAAATTTTCGGTCTTTTTCCGTTTATAGCGCAAAAATTAAAAACCGCAGAGGTGATCAAATGCCATCAAAAGAAAGCTCTATTTGTGGGAAGAAAAGGACGCAAATTTCGTTTGGGTACAGCATTGCATGACCGCGCAATTAAAAGTTAAAGTGACGCAGTGCCAAATTGGAAAAAGACCTCTGGTCCTTAGGCAGCATAATGGTCCGGGGCTCAAGTGGTTAATCACATCCATTACACATGGCTAGTCTATTTTCAAAAATGTTTATGTAACTTCTTTGGGGTCCCTCTCTACTTTCCCACTTTTTCCATGCACCATTGAAGTGCTCCCCCATCTGATGACGACTTTCTGTCCCCTTCGTTTTACCCTTTTTAATGCTGTTTGTTGCAGTTTTGGGATATACTGTATATACTCGAGTATAAGTCGTTCCAAGTATAAGTCGAGGCCCTAATTTACCACAAAAAAATGGGAAAAACGTATTGACCCGAGTATAAGACGAGGGTGAGAAATGCACAGCTACTGTAAGTGGAAAAGAGGGTCAACAATGCCCATTTGAAGCCTCACTGTGCCCATTTGCATGCCTCACTGTGCCCATTTGCAGCCATAGGTCCCCGAACTTCAAACTCGGTAGTTAAGGGTTCCTAGATGCCCCCTAGCTGCAGCCAAAATTTGGGGTCTCTGAACCCAAAGGGTCCCAAAATGACATTGCTGCAGATGGACACAGTTGACCGAATTTGGGGCCCCGTATCTTGGGGCCACTTAGTGCTAAGAACCCCAAATTTGGTGTGCAAACCCAGTGGAACTAGCACCATAAAATATCCAAAGCTGGGGTTTCTAGCACTAAGTGGCCCTGAGATACGGGGCCCCAAAGTCAGTTCAGAAAATGTCAAGCACTTTTCTGCAGCAGAGAATGACATTTTCCAAACCGATTTTGGGGCCCCGTATCTCGGGGCCACTTAGTGCTAGGAACTCCATCTTGGATATGTTGTGGTACCAGTTCCACTGGGTTTGCACCAGCACCAAGTGACCCTGAGATACAGGGCCCCAAAGTCGGTTCGGAAAAAGAATTTTTTTGCTGCAGAAAAGTGCTTGAATCGAATATTAGTCGAGGGGGGCACTTTCAGCACAAAAAAATGTGCTGAAAAACTCGACTTATACTCGAGTATATACGGTATATTTTTTGTCTGTAAATCCAACGCAAATGGATTCCAGATGTCGTCAGGTGAGGTTTTGCATTTTTCTTGGGTGCATGGATTCATGTGGGTATAATGATTTATATATAATAATTTTTAATGAAAATTTTTGTTTTATTTAGATAACTTTCAAATACAACTACATTCCAGGACGATGTGTATACATATACAGTTACCAAGATATTATTCATAGTGTTGAGAATGGGTTCACTCAGTATTTCCACATCAATTTCATGTATATGTCATTTTGCGATTTTGTATAAATTCAGCGGGTTTTGCATTTTCATGAATTTTGTTTATTAATCATTTATATACAGGTTTCCTTTGAGATTATTCTTTATTTACAATTTGGAAACCAATGTTGTTATTTTGATACTCTGCCATCGTTCAGTATTGTTTTAGTATTTATCATGGTCTTTATCCCAAGGTTATGGATGCACACAATGGGAGAAGTTGAATTATGCAAATAATGAAAACAATCATGTGTCTAGTACACATGTATATATGTATGCGTATTGGTTCACTTAATAAACTTTTTTAGTTTTGTGGACCTTTGCAGGCATTATTATATCATTATATTACCACATTATTATACTACTTTGCCTTCAAACTTTAATTTAAAATTCAGCTTCATATCCCAGGTGCATCCTATCTCTTGGGTGTTGTCCTAGAGTTTGATTGTGTGGGCGGGTCTCCTTTTGATACCATTTTTTGATTGGCCATCAAAACCTGAAGTCTCTATATATGCCCATGATAAAACTCTTAGCCATTTAGCTATGAATAAGCTCCACAATAGGGCATGAAACGCGTTAGATATTCTTCCTGCTTTTCCCTGTACATGAAGTGACTGCATTTGGATTTTACTTTTTCATATCAATAAAGATGCCTTCTATGGTGTGCGGCCGTCCAGGATCCTCTTTTTTCCTCAAGCAACGCAAGCACTCAGGCAAAAAGATGCCATGCGGTGCTTGAGTTGGTCTGCTTAGGGGACAGGAGCCACACTGGGGCAGAGATTCTGGCAGCTCTGCAGGGGCAGGCTCAGAGGTGGTTGACGCCACGCCAGCTTCACCCAGCAATAGCACCAACCTCCTCTCCGCCCTCCAACAGGGACACTTCACACATGTTCCCTGTTTGGCTCACGTCCTTAATTTGGTGGTGCAGTGGTTCTTGTGGAGGTACCCAGGCTTACAGGATCTCCTGAGGAAGGCCAGGAAAGTCTGTGGGCATTTCCGCCGGTCATATAATGCCATTACTCGGCTGGCTGACCTCCAAAAGGAATGCAACCTGCCCAAGAACCACCTCATCTGTGACATGCCCAGCAGGTGGAACTCAACGTTGGCTATGCTGCAGCGGCTGCACACACATCAGAGGGCCATCAATGACTATCTGTGCAAATATGGCACCAGGACAGGGTCAGGGGAGCTTGGCTTTTTTTCGCCACGCCAGTGGCTCATGATCAAGGATGCATGCACTGTCCTTTCACCATTTGAGGAGGCCACGAGGATGGTGAGCAGTGACAGTGCATGCATCAGTGATACTGTCCCTCTTGTCTACCTGTTGGAGCATATGCTGCGTGGAATAATGGACAGGGCACTTGAGGCAGAACAGAGGGAGGAAGAGGAGAACTTTCTTACCTGTCAAGGCCCCCTTTATCCAGACAGTATTCCTGCAGGCCTGCCTATCACACAGGAAGAGGAGGATGAGGAGGAGGAGGAGGATTGTGTCAGCATGGAGGTGGAGCCTGGCACTCAGCATCAGCAGAAGTCTTCAAGGATCGTTTCCAGTCCCCAGAAACCCATGGACTTGTATGTGGCTGGCAGGAGGTGGCTGTGGATCAGGTCATCCTTAGTGACCCAGAGGACTCCGGACTGAATGCCTCAGCAAACCTACGCTGCATGGCCTCCCTGATCCTGCAAAGCCTGCGAAAGGACCCTCGTATTCGTGGTATCAAGGAGAGGGATCAGTACTGGCTGGCAACCCTTCTTGATTCATGTTACAAGAGTAAGGTGGCGGAACTTATCCAGCCATTGCAGAGGGAGCAAAGAATGAAACCTCTTTGGGAGGCCTTGCAGAAAGGTTTGTGCAATGCGTTTACAGAGCCTGGGAGGTTACAATTTCTTGGTCCTCCTGGACAACGTGTTGCTGAGGCTTCGGTCGGTCAAAGGTGGAGCGTTGGAGAAGGTGGCCGTCTGACCGATGCGTTCAGACAATTTTTTAGTCCGCAGCCCCAAGGTCTGATTGGTTCCAGCAACCATCGCCAGCGTCTGTTGTACATGGTGCAGGAATAGCTAGGGGTAAGATTAGACTTGGAGACCTTTCCAACCAATCCACTGGGTTACTGGGTCTTGAGGATGGATCACTGACCAGAGCTTGCACAGTATGCAATTGAGCTATTGGCCTGTCCTGCATCCAGCATTCTTTTGGAACACACATTCAGTGCTGCTGGAGGCTTTGTAACCGATCACAGGGTGCGCCTGTCCACCGACTCGGTCGATCGACTGACCTTCATAAAAATGAATCAGTCTTGGATCACCACCAGCTACCAAGCACCTGATGCTGATGTAAAAAAATAATTTTTTTTTGAAATGTCAGATTCCTTCAAGACTGCCTATGCTGATGCTGAGTGACTGTCCTGTTATGCTGAGTGACTATCCTCTTCCTCCTCAATGATCATCCTGATAGCTGTAAGAACATTTTTGGTTCTGGGCACCGCCACCAGTGGCTAAGGCAAAATTTTTCAGCCCCTGTTTAACAGGGGTGTGTAATTACAATTTTTAATGCATTACTTTGCAGCAGGGCTCGTTCCTGCGCTCCAACTATAGTATCCATGAGGGGCTGCAGTGTTGTGGCACCAGCACCAGCGCCTAAGGCCCAATTTTTCTGCCCCTGTTCATTAAGGACATGTAATTAGAATTCTTAATCTAATATTTCACAGCAGGGCCCGTTTCTGCGCCCACCAAGAGTAACTGTGAGGACTTACAGTGTTGTGGCACCAGCACCACCACCATCACCAAAGGCCCAATTTTTCTGCCCCTGTTCAACAGGGGCATGTAATTATAATTCTTGATCTAATATTTCACAGCAGGGCCCTGTGAGGACTAAAAGGGCGTACACATGGTCGGAATTTCCGACAACACGCTCCAATCGGACATTTTCCATCAGAAAATCCGACCGTGTGTACGGGGCATTACAGTGTTGTGGCAACACTAACACCTAAGGCCCAAATTTCTGCAGAGTATATAGGACAGGACCCTACTTTCAAACATCCAACTTACCAACGACTCCTACTTGCAAACGGAAGGAGACAACAGGAAGTGAGATGAAATCTACCCCTAGGAAGGGAAATTCTCCCCTGTAATAGTTAATATGGGAAAAACGTGTCTCCTCTCCACTGATGCTTTATCAACAATCCTTGTTTCACTAAAAACCCCAAATTTTCAAAAAACATTGAACGGCTCACCTTCATAAAAATGAATCAGTCTTGGATCACCAGCTACCAAGCACCTGGCACCTGATACTGATGTAACCGATTAATTTTTTTAAGAATGTGAGATCCCTTCCAGACTGCCTATGCTGAGTGACTATCCTGTTATGCTGAGTGACTATCCTATTCCTCCTCAATGTTCATGTTGATAGCTTCTAAGAACATTTTTGGTTCTGGGCACCACCACCAGTGGCTAATGCCCAATTTTTCTGCCCCTGTTTAACAGGGGCATGTAATTACAATTTTTCCTGTAATATTTTGCAGCAGGGCTCTTTCCTGTGCTCAACAAGAGTATCTGTGAGGGGGTTCCGGTGTTGTGGCACCACCACCACTGCCTAAGGCCAAATTTTTCTGCCCCTGTTTAACAGGGGCGTGTAATTACAATTTTTGATCAAATATTTAACAGCAGGGCTTGTTCCTGCACTCAACAAGAGTATCTGTGAGGGTTTGCAGTGTTGTGGCACCACTGCCTAAGGCCCAATTTTTCTGCCCCTGTTTAACAGGGGCGTGTAATTACAATTTTTGATCAAATATTTAAAAGCAGGGCTTGTTCCTGCCCTCAACAAGAGTATCTGTGAGGGGGTTGCAGTGTTGTGGCACCACCACCACTGCCTAAGGCCAATTTTTATGCCCCTGTTTAACAGGGGCGTGTAATTACAATTTTTGATCTAATATTTCACAGAATTATGAAATATCAGACTACCAAATCACAGTAGAAATAAATATATCTATGTATATAAGGCCCTTCACCTCATTCCAAAAATCTAATAGAAGGAATGAAAGGGAAAATGCCGTGGGTGGGGGGGGTTTGTTTAAGGGGGAGTAGTGGGTATATGATTGGTATAACACGGGTACCCAAAAGTAGTAAAAATATTCTTTTTTCAAAAATTACAAAAAAAGCGTATCCTAGATAGATGAAATTTTGATGATTTATCAAATGACACTCCGAGTTCCAATCTCCATAATACAAGTCAAAATTGTCTTTTGAGAAGTAGAACGATATGTGGGCTCATAGATTTAGGCGTCTTTTCATGCAGTGACGCTGGATGCCGCCGCGCCGAGGCGCATGGTATCTCCTTACTGACACTCCAGTCAGCTGTTGGAGATGTGACGCCGAGCTCGGTCCAGCCCCCTCCTCACACAGCACTATCATTTGCTGTATTCCCCGCCCCTTGCAGGCGGGGTTTTCCTTGTTAAGCTGCTATTTCAATCCCCAGGTGGCAACATTTCTGTGTTGCACACCTAGACCGTACGTCTAGGAACAGGGTGATCTCACTGCAGATTCAACCATTGAGTAAGTACCTGGCTTTGTTGCCTGACCTTGTCCCCTCTTTTTTGTACTTTTATTGTTTAGTTAATCCTTACATTAATTACCTACATCATGGACACTCAAATGGTTCAATCCGTAAATACAGTTTCCAGCCGCACTGTATATTTCCCAGCATCAGTTCCTGTCGGGTCTTATAATAATGGTCTAATAATGTAGAGAGACTTACTAATTCATAAAACCGTAAGCGTATCCTAGATAGATGAAATTTTGATGATTTATCAAATGACACGCCGAGTTCCAATCTCCATAATACCAGTCAAAATTGTCTTTTGAGAAGTAGAACGATATGTGGGCTCATATGGATAAAAAAAAGAAAGAGAAAACCTGCGCTATCAAGCAAGAATTAATATAACTGCAGCTGCAACAAAACCACAAATATCAATGAGGTGAAAAATTACATACAAAGAAAAAATTGTGCGCTTGCATTAGATATTTAAATCTATATTATTACATCATTATCATAAGTAGATAAACAAATAAATAAAAAAATAAATAAGAAACGCCATCAAAGTTAATTGTGAATTAGAAAGTCGCTATGCTACAGAGCAAACAGCGACATGTAAGTCAAATACTAATATTGACCATTGCATACATATAAAGCAACAATAAAGTTATAAACTGGTGTGCAAAAAAGAAAAAACAAAAAAACATAGGTTATTCCACCCAAATGCAAAGTCATAAGTGAAAAAGTTCAAAATTGCATACTGAGTCGCAGGAAAAACGCATATCCAAAGTTCATGAATTGCATTCCTTAGTGTGTATAAAGGAATAAGGGGACGTGAAGGGACCTCCAACCACCAGTGGATCCGAAGGTTGATAATAGATGTATCCTTACCAGACATGTTGGACCTCCTTTATAGCAAGGTCTTAGAAGCATGCAGATTTAGCCCTCTGCAGGGACAGTAGATGACAGTTAACCACACAGCTGGAGATGGTTCCGACACTTCCGCATTGATGTAAACACTCCCTCGTTTGGACTCGTAGGTAAAGAAGGGGAGAAAGAAAAAACTCCAATGGTATAGTATGTAAAAAAGGGGGACATTTTATTGCCTCAGACAACTAGGCATCTTTAAAATATCCAAAACATAAAAGCCGGCAAAATATAAAAACAACAGAGACGCCTGTGCTAGGTTACACGGGGCTCTATGGCGATCTGGCGTACACTGCGTAGCCACGCCCTACATGTTTCGTGATAGGTCACGTCTTCAAATGGTGCCCCTTTGAAGACGTGACCTATCACGAAACATGTAGGGCGTGGCTACGCAGTGTACGCCAGATCGCCATAGAGCCCCATGTAACCTATCACGGGCATCTCTCCAGCTCACCATCTCCAGCTGTGTGGTGACCTGTCATCTACTGTCCCTGCAGAGGGCTGAATCTGCATGCTTCTAAGACCTTGCTATAAAGGAGGTCCAATGTGTCTGGTAAGGATACATCTATTATCAACCTTCGGATCCACTGGTGTTTGGAGGTCCCTTCACGTCCCCTTATTCCTTTATACACACTAAGGAATGCAATTCATGAACTTTGGATATGCGTTTTTTTCCTGCGACTCAGGATGCAATTTTGAACTTTTTCCCTTATGACTTTGCACTTGGGTGGAATAACCTTTGTTTTTTTGTTTTCTCTTTTTTGCACACCAGTTTATAACTTTATTGTTGGTTTATATGTATGCAATGGTCAATATTAGTATTTGACTTATATGTCGCTGTTTGCTCTGTAGCATAGCGACTTTATAATTCACTCACAATTAACTTTGATGGTGTTTTTTATTTATATATATTTATACACAATAAGGAATGTAATTCATGAACTTTGGATATGCGTTTTTCCTGCGACTCAGGATGCAATTTTGAACTTTTTCACTTATGACTTTGCACTTGGGTGGAATAACCTTTGTTTTTTTGTTTTTTCTTTTTTGCACACCAGTTTATAACTTTATTGTTGCTTTATATGTATGCAATGGTCAATATTAGTATTTGACTTACATGTCGCTGTTTGCTCTGTAGCATAGCGACTTTCTAATTCACAATTAACTTTGATGGTGTTTTTTATTTATTTTTTATTTATTTAATGATAATCATGTGGTAATATAGATTTAAATATCTAATGCAAGCGCACAATTTTTTCTTTGTATGTGGGCTCATATATTTAGAGCTACGGATTAGACATTATCTGAAATTCCTCCAGTATGTCTAAATGGAAGTCAACATCACATCAGGGACATGTCGGATATGTCAGGCCAAAGAGTCCACAAGGAACAGCAAAAAAGGGAGAGAGGTGCAGGTCCCTAAATGTAAATATGCGGTATAGTATGAGTATAAAATCAATGTATACAATAAAACTGACAATGTGTAATGTCATGAAAGGGGGGATTTTGAGATTTTGTATGTGTATGGTCACTCAGTTGAGCGATAATTAGATGCCAGAAATTGCAAACAGATATATAGTGAATTTACATACATATAGGTTGCTTAAAAAAGGGGGCATATAAGGGTAATAGGATGATGGGATAAAATGTACCAAAAGGAGCAGGATGAAAAAAATTTGAATAGAGACACTGTATGAGACCGGACAGGAACTGATGCTGGGAAATATACAGTGCGGCTGGAAACTGTATTTATGGATTGAACCATTTGGGTGTCCATGATGTAGGTAATTAATGTAAGGATTAACTAAACAATAAAAGTACAAAAAAGAGGGGACAAGGTCAGGCAACAAAGCCAGGTACTTACTCACTGGTTGAATCTGCAGTGAGATCACCCTGTTCCTAGATGTACGGTCTAGGTGTGCAACACAGAAATGTTGCCACCTAGGGATTGAAATAGCAGCTTAACAAGGAAAAACCCGCCTGCAAGGGGTGGGGAATACAGCAAGTGATAGTGCTGTGTGAGGAGGGGGCCCGGACCGAGCTCTGCGTCACATCTCCAACAGCTGACTGGAGTGTCAGCAAGGAGATACCATGCGCCGAGTACTATTCCCTCGGCGCGGTGGCGTCCAACGTCACCGCGTCAAAAGGTGCCTAAATCTACGAGCCCACATATCGTTCTACTTCTCAAAAGACAATTTTGACTGGTATTATGGAGATTGGAACTCGGAGTGTCATTTGATAAATCATCAAAATTTCATCTATCTAGGATACGCTTACGGTTTTATGAATTAGTAAGTCTCTCTACCATTATTAGCTGTTTTCCCTTTCTTTCTTCCCAAGCTCCTATCCACACCATTCATACTCTATTGCATATATTTATTTATTTATGTATTTTTGTAATAATGATTTGTATGTTTTATTTATGCATTTTTCTAGATCATACAATATATCCTCACAGGAAACCCATGAAGAAGGAATTATACTTATAATAATCCGAAACATGTTGGGTTTCTACCATATCATGTTTATATGTGTTTTTTTACCCTAAAGCCTTTGTTAACATGATATAGGAATTATTTGTATGAGCTGTTCATTGTTTTTTAACTATCTAATTTTTGTAATTTTTGAATAAAGAATATTTTTACTACTTTTGGGCACCCATGTTATACCAATCATATACCCACTACTCCCCCTTAAAGGGGTTGTAAAGGTATAAATTTTTTCACCTTAATGCATTCTATGCATTAAGGTGAAAAAACTTTTGATAATACCGCCGCCCCCAGCCCCCCCGTTTTACTTACCTGACACCTCGAAACTCGGCCGCTTGCTCCCGACCTCCATTCCGCCGCTCAGCCTGGTCGCTGATTGGCTATAGTGGATTGAAAGCAGCGCAGCCATTGGCTCGCGCTGCTGTCAATCACATCCAATGATGCGGCTCGCCGGGGGCGGGGCCGAGTGATACAGCCAGCGGCTATAGCCGCTGGCTGTATCACGGGAGCGCGCCCGCAATAACTAACCACCATGCGAGGGAGCTCGCATTAAGGTGGTTAGTTATTGCGGGGAGGAGCTGAAACAGCCGCCGAGGGACCCCAGAAGACCAGGTTCGGGGCCACTCTGTGCAGAACGAGCTGCACAGTGAAGGTAAGTATAACATGTTTGTTATTTTTAAAAAAAAAAAAATTTACCTTTACATCCCCTTTAACCACTTCAATACCAGGCACTTAGACACCTTCCTGCCCAGGCCAATTTTCAGCTTTCAGTGCTGTCGCAGTTTGAATGACAATTGCGCGGTCATGCTACACTGTACCTAAACAAATTTTTTATCATTTTGTTCCCACAAATAGAGCTTTCTTTTGGTAGTATTTGATCACCTTTGCGGTTTTTATTTTTTGCGCAACAAATAAAAAAAGACCGAAAATTTTGAAAAAAAACAAGTTTTTCTTTGTTTCTGTTAAAACTTTTTGTAAATAAGTATGTTTTCTTCTTCAATGACGGGCACTGATATGGCTGCACTGATGGGCACTGATACGGCGGCACTGATGGGCACCGATGAGGTGGCACCAATGAGGTGGCACTGAAGAGGTAGCACTGACGGGCACTGATGATGGGCACTGATAGGCGGCACTGATAGGTGGCACTGATGCGCACTGATAGGTGACACTGGTATGCGGCACTCATAGGTGGCATTGATGGTTACTTATGGGTGGCACTGATAGTTGGCACAGATGGGCACAGATGGGCACTGATAGATGGGCACTGATGGGCACGGATGGGCACTGACAGGTGGCATGAATGGACACTGATGGGTGGCACTGATGGCATTACTTGTTTGCAGTGATGCCCCTAAGGGTGGCATTGCTGGGCATCACTGCAACATAATTGTGCCAATCAGTGCCCATTTGTGGGCACTGATTGGCACAGATTTGGCACACTGGGCACATGTGGATGGCCATGGGGTACATACCTGGCCATCCACATGTTGCCCCTTCCCTTGTGGTCCTAGTGGCGATCCCTGGTGGTCCAGTGTGGTGATCTGCGGGGGGGCCAGGAGAGCTGCCGATCGGCTCTCCTCTACTTGCGTCTGTCAGACGCGAGTGAGGAAGAGCCGATCAACGGCTCTTCCTATTGACAGCGTGATCAGCCGTGATTGGATACGGCTGATCACGTGGTAAAGAGCCTCCGCCGGAGGCTTTTTACCAAGATCAGTGTAGCGGTGTGTCAGACTGACACACCGCTCCACCGATCGCCGCGATGCGTGCCCCCGGGGGCGCGCTGCGGCATGTTATCCTGCTGGACATCGTATGATGCCCAGTCAGGATAACAGAACCACTTCCCGGACGTCAATCCGCTATAGGGCGGGCGGGAAGTGGTTAAACAACCCCCACCCATACAATCCCTGGGGCATTTTTCCTTTCATTCCTTCCATAATATTTCACAGAAGGGCCTGTTCCTGTGCTCAACAAAAGTATCTGTGAGGCTTTACAGTGTTGTGCCACCACCACCACCACCGCCTAATGCCCAATTTTTCTGCCGCTCTTTAACAGGGGCATGTAATTACAATTCTTGATATAATATTTCACAGCAGGGCCCATTCCAGTGCCCACCAAGAGTAACTGTGAGGGCTTACAGTGTTCTGGTACCACCAACACCTAAGGCCCAATTTTCCGCAGAGTGTATAGGGCGGGCCGTATAGTATATACAGGCGGTCCCCTATTTTCAAAAATCCGACTTACAAACGACTCTTACTTACAAACGGAGGGAGACAGCAGGAAGTGAAAGGCAATCATTTACCCCTAGGAAAGGAAATTCTCTCCTATAAGAGTTAATATGGGAAAAAGGTGTCTCCTCCACTGATTTATCACCAATCCTTGTTTCCCTTAACCACTTGCCGACCGCCGCACGACGATGTACGTCGACAAAGCGGCACGGGCAGGCAAAAGGGCTTACCTGTACGTCCCTGCCTGCCCGCGGGTGGGGGGTCCGATCGGACCCCCCCCCCGGTGCCTGCGGCGGTCGGCAAATGTCCCCCGGCGATCGGTGGTGAGGGGGAGGCCATCCATTCGTGGCCCCCCCCTCGCGATCGCTCCCAGCCAATGGGATCATTTCCCTGCCTCTGTATTGTACACAGAGGCAGAGGAAATGATGTCATCTCTCCTCGGCTCGGTATTTTCCGTTCCGGGCCGAGGAGAGAAGACTGAACTGTGAGTGCACCAAACACACACACACAGTAGAACATGCCAGGCACACATTTCATCCCGATCCCCCCCCGATCGCCCCCCGATCCCCCCCCGATCACCCCCCCCCCTGTCACAAACTGACACCAAGCAGGTTTTTTTTTTTTTTTTTTTTTTCTGATTACTGTATTGGTGTCAGTTTGTGTCAGTTAGTGTGTTAGGGCAGTGAGTCTTAGGCCCCCTTTAGGTCTAGGGTACCCCCCTAACCCCCCTAATAAAGTTTTAACCCCTTGATCACCCCCTGTCACCAGTGTTGCTAAGCGATCATTTTTCTGATCGCTGTATTAGTGTCGCTGGTGACGCTAGTTAGGGACGTAAATATTTAGGTTCGCCGTCAGCGTTTTATAGCGACAGGGACCCCCCTATACTACCTAATAAATGTTTTAACCCCTTGATTGCCCCCTAGTTAACCCTTTCACCACTGATCACCGTATAACTGTTACGGGTGACGCTGGTTAGTTCGTTTATTTTTTATAGTGTCAGGGCACCCGCCGTTTATTACCGAATAAAGGTTTAGCCCCCCGATCGCCCGGCGGTGATATGCGTCGCCCCAGGCAGCGTCAGATTAGCGCCAGTACCGCTAACACCCACGCACGCAGCATACGCCTCCCTTAGTAGTATAGTATCTGAACGGATCAATATCTGATCCAATCAGATCTATACTAGCGTCCCCAGCAGTTTAGGGTTCCCAAAAATGCAGTGTTAGCGGGATCAGCCCAGATACCTGCTAGCACCTGCATTTTGTCCCTCCGCCCGGCCCAGCCCAGCCCACCCAAGTGCAGTATTGATCGATCACTGACACTTACAAAACACTAAACTCATAACTGCAGCGTTCGCAGAGTCAGGCCTGATCCCTGCGATCGTTAACAGTTTTCTTGGTAGCGTTTGGTGAGCTGGCAAGCACCAGCCCCAGGCAGCGTCAGGTTAGCGCCAGTACCGCTAACACCCACGCACGCACCGTACACCTCCCTTAGTGGTATAGTATCTGAACGCATCAATATCTGATCCGATCAGATCTATACTAGCGTCCCCAGCAGTTTAGGGTTCCCAAAAACGCAGTGTTAGCGGGATCAGCCCAGATACCTGCTAGCACCTGCGTTTTGCCCCTCCGCCCGGCCCAGCCCAGCCCACCCAAGTGCAGTATCGATCGATCACTGTCACTTACAAAACACTAAACGTATAACTGCAGCGTTCGCAGAGTCAGGTCTGATCCCTGCGATCGCTAACAGTTTTTTTGGTAGCGTTTTGGTGAACTGGCAAGCACCAGCCCCAGGCAGCGTCAGGTTAGCGCCAGTACCGCTAACACCCACGCACGCAGCATACACCTCCCTTAGTGGTATAGTATCTGATCGGATCAATACCTGATCCGATCAGATCTATACTGGCGTCCCCAGCAGTTTAGGGTTCCCAAAAACGCAGTGTTAGCGGGATCAGCCCAGATACCTGCTAGCACCTGCGTTTTGCCCCTCCGCCCGGCCCAGCCCAGCCCACCCAAGTGCAGTATCGATCGATCACTGACACTTACAAAACACTAAACGCATAACCGCAGCGTTCGCAGAGTCAGGCCTGATCCCTGCGATCGCTAACAGTTTTTTTGGTAGGGTTTTGGTGAACTGGCAAGCGCCAGCGGCCTAGTACACCCCGGTCGTAGTCAAACCAGCACTGCAGTAACACTTGGTGACGTGGCGAGTCCCATAAGTGCAGTTCAAGCTGGTGAGGTGGCAAGCACAAGTAGTGTCCCGCTGCCACCAAAAAGACAAACACAGGACCGTCGTGCCCATAGTGCCCTTCCTGCTGCATTCGCCAATCCTAATTGGGAACCCACCACTTCTGCAGCGCCCGTACTTCCCCCATTCACATCCCCAACCAAATTCAGTCAGCTGCATGAGAGGCAATTTCTTTATGTCCTCCCGAGTACCCCTACCCAGCGAACCCCCCCAAAAAAGATGTCGTGTCTGCAGCAAGCGCGGATATAGGCGTGACACCCGCTATTATTGTCCCTCCTGTCCGGACAATCCTGGTCTTTGCATTGGTGAATGTTTTGAATGCTACCATTCACTAGTTGACTATTAGCGTAGGGTACAGCATTGCACAGACTAGGCACACTTTCACAGGGTCTCCCAAGATGCCATCGCATTTTGAGAGACCCGAACCTGGAACCGGTTACAGTTATAAAAGTTAGTTACAAAAAAAAGTGAAAAAAAAAAAAAAACACAAACAAAAATATAAAATAAAAAAAAAAATAGTTGGCGTTTTATTGTTCTCTCTCTTTCTATTCTCTCTCTATTGTTCTGCTCTTTTTTACTGTATTCTATTCTGCAATGTTTTATTGTTATTATGTTTTATCATGTTTGCTTTTCAGGTATGCAATTTTTTATACCTTACCGTTTACTGTGCTTTATTGTTAACCATTTTTTTGTCTTCAGGTACGCCATTCACGACTTTGAGTGGTTATACCAGAATGATGCCTGCAGGTTTAGGTATCATCTTGGTATCATTCTTTTCAGCCAGCGGTCAGCTTTCATGTAAAAGCAATCCTAGCGGCTAATTAGCCTCTAGACTGCTTTTACAAGCAGTCGGAGGGAATGCCCCCCCCCCCCAACGTCTTCCGTGTTTTTCTCTGGCTCTCCTGTCTCAACAGGGAACCTGAGAATGCAGCCGGTGATTCAGCCAGCTGACCATAGAGCTGATCAGAGACCAGAGTGGCTCCAAACATCTCTATGGCCTAAGAAACCGGAAGCTACGAGCATTTTATGACTTAGATTTCGCCAGATGTAAACAGCGCCATTGGGAAATTGGGAAAGCATTTTATCACACCGATCTTGGCGTGGTCAGATGCTTTGAGGGCAGAGGAGAAATCTAGGGTCTAATAGACCCCAATTTTTGCAAAAAAGAGTACCTGTCACTACCTATTGCTATGATAGGGGATATTTACATTCCCCGAGATAACAATAAAAATGATTTAAAAAAAAAAAATGAAAGGAACAGTTTAAAAATAAGATAAAAAAATAATAATAATAATGAAAAAAAAAAAAAAAAAAAAAAAAAAAGCACCCCTGTCCCCCCTGCTCTCGCGCTAAGGCGAACGCAAGCGTCGGTCTGGCGTCAAATGTAAACAGCAATTGCACCATGCATGTGAGGTATCACCGCGAAGGCCAGATCGAGGGCAGTAATTTTAGCAGTAGACCTCCTCTGTAAATCTAAAGTGGTAACCTGTAAAGGCTTTTAAAGGCTTTTAAAAATGTATTTAGTTTGTCGCCACTGCACGTTTGTGCGCAATTTTAAAGCATGTCATGTTTGGTATCCATGTACTCGGCCTAAGATCATCTTTTTTATTTCACCAAACATTTGGGCAATATAGTGTGTTTTAGTGCATTAAAATGTAAAAAAGTGTGTTTTTCCCCAAAAAATGCGTTTGAAAAATCGCTGCGCAAATACTGTGTGAAAAAGAAAAATGAAACACCCACCATTTTCATCTGTAGGGCATTTGCTTTAAAAAAAAAATAATGTTTGGGGGTTCAAAGTAATTTTCTTGCAAAAAAAAATTATTTTTTTATGTAAACAATAAGTGTCAGAAAGGGCTTTGTCTTCAAGTGGTTAGAAGAGTGGGTGATGTGTGACATAAGCCTCTAGATGTTGTGCATAAAATGCCAGGACAGTTCAAAACCCCCCCAAATGACCCCATTTTGGAAAGTAGACACCCCAAGCTATTTGCTGAGAGGCATGTCGAGTCCATGGAATATTTTATATTGTGACACAAGTTGCGGGAAAGAGACAATTTTTTTTTTTTTTTTTTTTTTTTTGCGCAAAGTTATCACTTAATGATATTTTGCTCAAACATGCCATGGGAATATGTGAAATTACACCCCAAAATACATTCTGCTGCTTCTCCTGAGTACGGGGATACCACATGTGTGAGACTTTTTGGGAGCCTAGCCGCGTACGGGACCCCAAAAACCAAGCACCGCCTTCAGGCTTTCTAAGGCCGTAAATTTTTGATTTCACTCTTCACTGCCTATCACAGTTTCGGAGGCCATGGAATGCCCAGGTGGCAAAAAACCCCCCCAAATGACCCCATTTTGGAAAGTAGACACCCCAAGCTATTTCTTGAGTGGTATAGTGAGTATTTTGCAGACCTCAGTTTTTGTCACAAAGTTTTGAAATTTGAAAAAGAAAAAAAAAAAATTTTTTTCTCGTCTTTCTTTATTTTCAAAAACAAATGAGAGCTGCAAAATACTCACCATGCCTCTCAGCAAATAGCTTGGGGTGTCTACTTTCCAAAATGGGGTCATTTGGGGGGGGGTTTGTGCCACCTGGGCATTCCATGGCCTCCGAAACTGTGATAGGCAGTGAGGAGTAAAATCAAAAATGTACGCCCTTAGAAATCCTGAAGGCAGTGATTGGTTTTCGGGGCCCCGTACGCGGCTAGGCTCCCAAAAAGTCTCACACATGTGGTATCCCCATACTCAGGAGAAGCAGCTAAATGTATTTTGGGGTGCAATTCCACATATGCCCATGGTCTGTGTGAGCAATATATCATTTAGTGACAACTTTGTGCAAAAAAAAAAAAAAAAAAAATGTGTCACTTTCCCGCAACTTGTGTCAAAATATAAAACATTCCATGGACTCAACATGCCTCAAAGCAAATAGCTTGGGGTGTCTACTTTCCAAAATGGGGTCATTTGGGGGGGGGTTTATGCCATCTGGGCATTTTATGGCCTTCAAAACTGTGATAGGTAGTGAGGAGTAAAATCAAAAATGTACGCCCTTAGAAATCCTGAAGGCAGTGATTGGTTTTCGGGGCCCCGTACGCGGCTAGGCTCCCAAAAAGTCCCACACATGTGGTATCCCCATACTCGGGAGAAGCAGCTAAATGTATTTTGGGGTGCAATTCCACATATGCCCATGGCCTGTGTGAGCAATATATCATTTAGTGACAACTTTTTGTAATTTTTTTTTTTTCTTTTTTTTGTCATTATTCAATCACTTGGGACAAAAAAAATAAATATTCAATGGGCTCAACATGCCTCTCAGCAAATTCCTTGGGGTGTCTACTTTCCAAAATGGGGTCATTTGTGGGGGTTTTGTACTGCCCTGCCATTTTAGCACCTCAAGAAACGACATAGGCAGTCATAAATTAAAGGCTGTGTAAATTCCAGAAAATGTACCCTAGTTTGTAGGCGCTATAACTTTTGCGCAAACCAATAAATATACACTTATTGACATTTTTTTTACCAAAGACATGTGGCCGAATACATTTTGGCCTAAATGTATGACTAAAATTGAGTTTATTGGATTTTTTTTAGAACAAAAAGTAGAAAATATCATTTTTTTTCAAAATTTTTGGTCTTTTTCCGTGTATAGCGCAAAAAATAAAAACGGCAGAGGTGATCAAATATCATCAAAAGAAAGCTCTATTTGTGAGAAGAAAAGGACGCAAATTTCGTTTGGGTAGAGCATTGCATGACCGCGCAATTAGCAGTTAAAGCGACGCAGTGCTGAATTGTAAAAAGTGCTCTGGTCAGGAAGGGGGTAAAACCTTCCGGGGCTGAAGTGGTTAAAAACACCAAATTTTCAAAATCTTCTGAATAGGGGCACAGACAGCAAAACATATGTTACAGGGGTGATGATAACCCTTCCCTATGTTTTCCAAAAAGCTTTAAAATATATTTTTTGGCTGTTCCAAATTACAAACAGATTCTACATACACTTTAAGCATCATTAAAATCACTGCTCCCGAAAAAACGTCAGTTTTTAAAACTTTTTTTTCCATTGTTACATGTCCCCTTGGGCAACACCGGGTCCCCAAACCCTTTTTAGGACAATAACTTGCATCTTAGCCTTTAACTACTTCCATACAGGGCATTTTCACCCCCTTCCTGCCCAAGCCAATTTTCAGCTTTCAGCGCTGTCGCATTTTGAATAACAATTGCGTGGTCATACTACACTGTACCCAAATGAAATTTTTATCATTTTTTCCCCACTAATAGAGCTTTCTTTTGGTGGTATTTGATCACCCCTGCGGTTTTTATTTCTCGTGCTATAAACAAAACGAGTGACAAGTTTGAAAAAACACAATATTTTTTACTTTTTGCTATAATAAGTATCCAATTTTTTTTTTTTTTTTAAACAAATTTTTTCCTCATTTTAGGCCAATACGTATTCTTCTACATATTTTTGGTAAAAAATATCGCAATAAGCGTATATTTATTGGTTTGCGCAAAAGTTATAGCGTCTACAAAATAAGGGGATAGATTTATAGCATTTTTATTATTAATTTTTTTTTTACTAGTAATGGCGGTGATCTGCGCTTTTTATTGTGACTGCGATATTGTGGCGGACACATCGGACAATTTTGACACATTTTTGGGACCATTCACATTTATACAGCGATCCGTGCTATAAAAATGCATTGATTACTGTATAAATGTGACTGGCAATGAAGGGGTTAACCAGGAGGGGACGCTGTAGGGGTTAATGTGTTGCTAGGGAGTGATTCTAACTGTGTGGGGAGGGGGTTCACAAGGGGAGGAGACAGATCGGTGTTCCTCTGTACAAGGAACACACCATCGGTCTCCTCCTCCAATCTGACAGGACATAGATCTGTGTGTTTACACACACAAATCCACGGTCCTGCTCGGTTACCGGGCAATCGCGGGTGCCCGGCGGACATCGCGGCCACTGGGCACACGCACCGGGACCCGAGCGATGCGGCGGGTGCGCATGTGCGCCGCCGGCGGCATGCGTGCCCCCTGGGCTGCCTGGAAGGCTGCGCCGTCATATGACGGCGGCCCAGGATAACAGCTGCACCGTCCCACCATCATATGACGGCGGGCGGGCAGCAAGTGGTTAAAATTCACGCTTTTGATTTCTCACGTTCGAGTCCCATAGACTTTAACGGTGTTCGAATGTTCACGCAAATTTTCGGTCCGTTCGCATGTTCTGGTTGCGAACCGAAAAGGGGGGTGTTCGGCCCATACCTAACGCTGAGCATGTGCACTCAACTTTTTTGGTCGACCATGGCAAGGCCTGTTCTGAGTGGAACCTGTCCTGTAAAACCACTGTATGGTCTTGGCCACCACACTGCAGCTCAGTTTCAGGGTCTTGGCAATCTTCTTATAGCCTAGGCCATCTTTTTTTCATATCCTCAGAGAGTTCTTTGCCACGAGGTGCCATGTTGAACTTGCAGTGACCAAGATGAGAGAGTGAGAGCGATAACACAAACGTTAACACACCTGCTCTCCATTCACACCTACGACCTTGTGACACTAATGAGTCACATTACACCGGGGAGGGAAAAAGGCTAATATGGCCTAATTTGGACATTTTCACTTGGGGGTGTACTCACTTTTGTTGCCAGCTGTTTAGACATTAATGGCTCTGTGCTAAGTTATTTTGAGGAGACAGCAAATTTATACTGTTATACAAGCAGTAATAGTCACTACTTTACAGTGTAGCAAAGTGTAATTTCTTCAGCGTTGTCACATGAAAAGATATAATAAAATATTTACAAAAATGTGAGGGGTGTACTCACTTTTGTGAGATACTGTAAATGAGGGGGTGAGAACTACAGTGGGGAAAAAAAGTATTTAGTCAGCCACTAATTGTGCAAGTTCTCCCACTTAAAAAGATGAGAGAGGCCTGTAATTGTCATCATAGGTATACCTCAATTATGAGAGACAAAATGTGGAAACAATTCCAGACAATCACACTGTCTGATTTGGAAAGAATTTATTTGCAAATTATGGTGGAAAATAAGTATTTTGTCAATATCAAAAGTTCATCTCAATACTTTGTTATATATCCTTTGTTGGCAATGACAGAGGTCAAACGTTTTCTGTAAGTCTTCACAAGGTTGTCACACACTGTTGCTGGTATGTTGGCCCATTCCTCCATGCAGATTTCCTCTAGAGCAGTGATGTTTTGGGGCTGTCACTGGGCAACACGGACTTTCAACTCCCTCCAAAGGTTTTCTATGGGGTTGAGATCTGGAGACTGGCTAGGCCACTCCAGGACCTTGAAATGCTTCTTACGAAGCCCCTCCTTTGTTGCCCGGGAGGTGTGTTTGGGATCATTGTCATGGTGAAAGACCCAGCCACATTTCATCTTCAATGCCCTTGCTGATGGGAGGATCAAAATCTCACGATACATGGCCCCATTCATTCTTTCATGTACACGGATAAGTCGCCCTGTTCCCTTTGCAGAGAAACAGCCCCAAAGCATGATGTTGCCATCCCCATGCTTCACAGTAGGTATGGTGTTCTTTGGTTGCAACTCAGCATTCTCTCTCCTCCAAACACGACGAGTTGTGTTTCTACCAAACAGTTCTACTTTGGTTTCATCTGACCATATGACATTCTCCCAATCCTCTTCTGGATCATCCAAATGCTCTCTAGCAAACCTCAGACGGGCCCAGACATGTACTGACTTAAGCAGGGGGACACGTCTGGCACTGCAGGATCTGAGCCCCTGGAGGCGTAGTGTGTTACTGATGTTAGCCTTTGTTACGTTGGTCCCAGCTCTCTGCAGGTCATTCACTAGGTTCCCCCGTGTGGTTCTGGGATTTTTTCTCACCGTCCTTGTGATCATTTTGACCCCACGGGGTGAGATCTTGCGTGGAGCCCCAGATCGATGGCGATTATCAGTGGTCTTGTATGTCTTCCATTTTCTAATTATTGCTCCCACAGTTGATTTTTTAACACCAAGCTGCTTGCCTATTGCTGATTCAGTCTTCCCAGCCTGGTCTACAATTTTGTTTTTTGTGTCCTTCGACAGCTCTTTGGTCTTCACCATAGTGGAGTTTGGAGTGTGACTGTTTGAGGTTGTGGACAGGTGTCTTTTACACTGATAACAAGTTCAAACAGGTGGCATTAATACAGGTAATGAGTGGAGGTCTGTGAGAGCCAGAAATCTTGCTTTGTTTGTAGGTGACCAAATACTTATTTTCCACCATAATTTGCAAATAAATTCTTTCAAAAATCAGACAATGTGATTGTCTGGATTTGTTTCCACATTTTGTCTCTCATAGTTGAGGTATACCTATGATGACAATTACAGGCCTCTCTCATCTTTTTAAGTGGGAGAACTTGCACAATTGGTGGCTGACTAAATACTTTTTTGCCCCACTGTATATGGATGGATGGTATATGGGGGGGGGGGGGGGGGCAGAACTGTATGTATAGATAGTGTATGGTGGGGGGGAGTGGTGAGGACTGTATGTATGTATGGGGGGGGTGAGAGCCCATTAATATCCTGACATACTAACATCGCAAACACGTACTTTAAAAGCTAGGCTCCCAGCAAGATCTCTGCACACTTTTCAACAGAGCAGCAGGGAACGTGGAGGCTCCGCCTTCAACCCCACCTCCATGTCTCTTCTGCAGCGAGCCACAGAAGAGCACTCTGCCTCTGTGTCCCCGTCTGCATCCAGCTCTGCAGCACACTGAGCGGACAGAGGCACGCCACTGACAGTGCGGGGGGGGGGGGGGTGTAGATGGGGAGGGAGAATTGGAAACCTTGGTCCGTTATGGAGCAGGAGCAGAATTCACTGCAGACCCGAACGCGGGACATGGCCTTGGTGGCACAGCTTAGGCACAGCTTAGACACAGGTACCGTGAGCCACCAGTGGGTCTGAACAATGTGTCCGGGTCTCAGGCGGGCAGAGACCCGGACACATGTTTCAAAACACGGAATGTCGGGGTGAATCCCGGACAGGTGGCAACCCTAGAGAGGGCTGTAATGGGTTAGGGGGAACAACAAGAGTTCGATAAAAGGTTTTTTGTTCTTTGGATTATCATTTTTTTATTATTATTTGGTTTTCTCTCCCATTTTTTTGGGAGCACTATACAAGAGAAATGGATCACAAATAAAATAACACATATCACTTTGGTTGGAGGGAACGGTCACTTTAGAAGTCCCCGGTATAGGCCTAAAAAAGGCCAGAGAGGGAAAGATGGGGAATGGCTGTGAGGGGGAAGTTTTTATGGGGTGAGTAGGGGATGAATGGGTGTGTGTGAGAATATGAAGGAAGGGTTTTGTGATCGAATGAAAAATATCCACAGACTTAACACAGAATGGGGAGGTTTCATAGATTCATGAGCTTTTTGATTTTACACAAGAACACAAACACAGTAAAATTTAATTTACCCTCCCTGGCGATTTTCCCGAATGTGGATCGGGGTTAAATTTCAGCACCATTAGCGGTAACCCCGAGCCACACTCGGAATTACATCTCAGTATCCTGGTTCATTGTACTTACCTTGTCCCCAGGATCCTGCGATGTCCCCCCCCCCCCCCTCCGCTGTGTTTGCGGGCTCCATCCTCCTCCCAAAGCCTCTGTGTGCCGGGCTCCGTTCCAATATAAAACGCCAAATTTCTATGCAAAATAATGGTACCACTTTGAGACCCAAAAATCTGAAATAATCATACCGCCAGGGAGGTTAAGAAGGAAGAAGCAGAAGTGACATGGGTGGGATAAACTGCAAAAAAGAAAAGAAAAAAAAAGAGAGGGAAAAATAACACACTTAAATGAGAGGAAAATATGCCATATGGGGCAATTTAGAATGTTAAAGGACTGTCCGGGGGTTGAGGGATCCGGTTAAAAGATCAGCAATTTTTTCAACAGCAGGTATAAACAAGGTAAAGAAAGTCTGCTTGCAGGAGACACACCTTTAGAGAAGTTATTTTTTGACGCACAGCTACAGCACATGAAAGGGAAGTAATTTGCTAGTAGGAGGTGATACAGGATACGGCAGTGGAAGCAGTTGAGGCGGGTCCTTTCCTCTCTAGATGCCCCACAGCGCAATTAATGGTAAAAAGTTGGGAAACTGTCAATGCTTTATTGAAATACAACAGGTTTACAGAGTACTCCTGTCATGTATCTGGGTGTCATTGAACCAGGGTGCTCCTGGTTCCACAGCTGCAGCCTTACCTGTTGTGCCACAGGGTAGCTCTGGAGTTGCTGCAATGTTCTTCCAGCTTGATGCATTGCCTTGGACTCATTAGCCCCACCTGCTGTCAGCTGCAGACAATGTACAATCAAGCAGCCCATAAATAGCGGCACTTCATGCCTGTTTGTGTGGACTAGCTCCCTGGGTGTAGTGATAGTGCTACGATTCTGATTACCTTGTATGGACTTCTGCCTCAATTTTTGACCACTCTCTAGCTTGCTGATTTAGTACTTCCCACCAGCTCGTATATGACCTCTGCCTGTCTGACCACTCTCTGGATTTTGATTGTGTACCGCTTTGCCTGATCTGTTGCCAACTTGACCTGCCTAACTACATTTTTGTCTAAATCCTCAGCACACAAGCTCCACTTCGGACACTACAGGGGCGGATCTAGGGGGGGCAACAGGGCAATATGCCACCCACCGGCACCTCCTCCCTCCGTCTTCTCCACAGTCCACACTGCAGGCTTTGGCCTTTGCCCTGAGTGAGAGTGTTGGCCCCACCCACCGACACCTCCTCCCTCCATCTTCTCCACACTGCAGGCCTCCGCCCCTGAGTGTTTGCTCCACCCACCTCCTCCCTCCATCTTCTCCACACTGCAGAGCGGCGTGAACACAGGAAGTCATCTAAGTCATCTAGTCATCTAATGCTGTCTTTGGCTACGGACAGTGAAATTACCGGTTGCATCTTCATTGCTCCTGCATGGGAGCCCCTCCCCCCCACCAGAGCACCAAAATATTTTTCTAAAAGTGAGTAAATGAATGAGTGTCATGTGTCAAATCGCAAAATACATGTGTACCATTATGTATGTAAAAAAAAATGCCCTTTTAGTCTTGACTTGTTCAATCTTAACCCCTTCAGCTATGGAAAGTTTTACCCCCCCTTCAAGGCCAGGCTATTTTTTGCGATACTGCGCTGCATTACTTTAACTGTCTGGAAATTGCGCGGTCGTGCGACACTGTACCCGATTAAAATGTACGTCCTTTTTTTTCCCCCACAAATAGAGCTTTCTTTTGGTGGTATTTGATCACCTCTGCCAGTTTTTATTTTTTGCGCTATAAGCAACACCTTATTTTTTGGCAGTGCCCCTCCCGAGACTAGACTCTGGATCCGCCCTTGTACCTACTACAGGTATCTTACATTTCCCCCTGTAACGGACCTCCGTTCTCAACAGGACAATGTCCGCCATAAATGCTTCTTCTGTCCGGTACCACACGATCCAAGACCCCTTAGCCCACCCAGTCACTAGCCGTTACTCAGTGTAGGGTGAAATACAACTCAGGGACACGCCCCCTCCCTTGGATTCAGGGCGGGTAAACTGTCCAA
Organism: Lithobates clamitans; assembly: GCA_037952925.1. NCBI lineage: Eukaryota > Metazoa > Chordata > Amphibia > Anura > Ranidae > Lithobates > Lithobates clamitans. Next base: position 4,175,015 of record JBBGZY010000412.1, on the reverse strand, counting down.
TAACAATAGACACACAGGTCAGGTGTATTCAAACTACTCATCAGTAAACAGTCTTATCAGCAGGGAGGGGCTGCTGGAGGAGTCCCCCGCCTCCACATACAGACAGACATACATGCCATAATATACTTTTCTCCCAAGGCCGACAGACACAACAGGACAATTGAATACAACCACACCGAAAGTGACTCCCATCCCAGTGACACTTGGCACAAACACTTGTAGGGCTGGTGCTAGGGTGCAGTAGGGCAATCAGGGGAAGTAGGGTCCCCATGACAACCCTTCCCCCCTCCACTTTACGAGTGCCAAAAGGGGAACCTCAACAGGCTACCCTAGAGGCACTTGTGGGTTGCTTGGCTTTGCTGGGAATCTTGTTGAGGAGAGAGCCCATCTGCATTTTGGTGTTGACTCCCCCTTCAGTACTGAATAGTGAAGTTGTACGGTTGTAAGGCCAAACTCCACCTTAGCAGGCGGCCGTTATCCCCTGAGACCCGATTCAGCCAAATGAGGGTGTTGTGGTCTGTGAGAATGGTGAACTCCCTGCCGTACAAATAGGGTTGCAGTTTTTTTAAGGCCCATACAGCCAGGCACTTCTTTTCGATGGTGGCATAGGCCACCTCCCTGTCCAGCAACTTTTGGCTAAGAAAGACCACTGGGTGCTCCTCCCCCTCCTCATTTACCTGGCTGAAGACAGCTCTCAGCCCATATGTGGAGGCATCTGTCTGTACAATGAACCTTCGTTTGTAGTTTGGAGCCGCCAGGATGGCATCACGGGCATATTTCAGCTGGTCAAAGGCAGTCTGGCAGGCCATGGTCCAAGTCACCACCTTGGACATAGTCTTCTTGGTCAGGTCCATCAGTGGCTTGGCAATTGTGCTGAAATGGGGAACAAATTTGCAATAATAGTTAGCAGTGCTCAAAAAGGCCATAACCTGCTTCTTATTCTGAGGAGTGGGCCAGTCCCTAATGGCTTTGATTTTAGCTGGTTGAGGGCTCAGTCTGCCTCCCCCCACCTGGTGTCCCAAGTATTAAACCTCGGGCATTCCCATCTGGCACTTATTGGGCTGGATAGTGAGGTTGGCCCCTGTAATTAGGTCTAGGATGGTGCCCACATGCCAGAAGTGGTCTTCCTATGGATCACTGAAGATGGCAATGTCATCAAGGTAGGCGCAGGCAAAGTCTTGGCAGCCCTGCAGCAACTGATCCACCATGCGCCGGAAGGTGGCAGGGGCATTCTTCATCCCAAAAGGCATGCTGAAATTGAAATTTCAGCAAATTGAAATAGCCCAAAGGGGGTGATGAAGGCGCAAAAGTTCCCTCCCTTCCCCCTGTAAGGGGATTTGACAGTAACCCTTGCTCAAGTACAGGGTAGTGACATAGCGGGCCCCAGCCAGACGGTTCAGCAGGTCATCTATACGGAGCAACAGGTAGGCGTCAATAACGGTGTGGTCATTAAGACGTCGGTAGTCTACACAAGATCGAATGGTGCCATCTTTCTTGGGTACAAGAACAGGTGAGTCCTAAGGACTGGGGGAGGGTTGGATAATTCCCAGGTCCAACATTTCGTTCAGTTCTTGTTATATGGTGTTCCGGACAGCTTCTTGAACTCGGTAAGAGGCTTGTTGGATGGGCGGGGTTTGCAAGGTTTCTAAATGAGTGGTGAGGGTCGTCCTTCTGGGCCGAGGGGAAAAAATGGGACGGCGATGGTGCACAACGGTCTTCATGGACACCTGCTGTTCCTGGCTGAGCTGGGGGCCCAAGGGTACCTGGTGTAAGTCAGCCTAGTGGCGAGCTACCTCCAGGAGATCAAGCAGAACTTTGTCATCTTCTTCAGAGGGTAGGGGGCAGACCGCCAGGATGGGAAGGTTTCTGCCATGGTATTCCTTGTTCATATTGACGTGCACAGTCTTTTGCCACTTCCCCCCAATCATCCAGCGTGAGAACATAGTTGGTCTCATTTAACTTCTTGATGATTCGAAAGGGCCCCTCCCATGTAAATTGTAATTTGTTTTGGGGATTTGGCACTATCATGAGGATCTGTTGGCTCTCAGCAAATTAATGGGTTTGAGCTTTGAGGTCATACCACGTCTTTTGGCGGGTTTGGGCAGCCTTGAGATGGTCCCCCGCGGGCCCAGCAAGTTGGCCACTTCGCTCATGCAGTTCTAGGACATAGGGGACCACAGGAACTTCTGTATTGTGTAGTTGGCCCTCCCAGTATTCTTTCAGCAGGGTCAGGGGGCCTCGGACCTTCCTCCCATATAGCAGCTCAAATGGAAAACCCAGTGGATTCCTGCGGGACCTCCCGGTAGGTGAATACAAGGTGGGGGAGGTACCGTTCCCAGTCTGGTTCCTGGTTGATAAAGGCACGTAGCATGGCCTTCAGGGTCCTGTTAAAACGCACACACAGTCCGTTGGTTTGGGGGTGATAGGGGGTGGTCCTGGTAGCCCTCACCCCACAGGTGTGCCAGAGGGACTGAATCACATCGGACATAAACTGTGTAACTTAGTCTGAAAGAATTTCGGCTGGAAAGCCCACTCGTGTGAACATCGTAACTAGGGCTTCTGCGACTTTGGGCACTGTGATGTTTGAGAGGGCCACTGCTTCGGGATAACAGATAGCATAATCCACCATGGTTCAGGATGTACCACTTTTGAGTTTTGCTGGAGAGAGCCAAGGGTCCCAGGATGCCGATATCCGCTGAAGTGGCTCCTCAATGATGGGCAAGGGTTGCAGGGGGGCTCATTGGCCACCCGTCCTCCCATGTTGCTGACTAGATCGCAGGTGCGACAATAGTGGGCTACCGCTTGGGACATCCTGGGCCAATAGAAGGCCTGGGCTAACCATTTTTCTGTCCGTTTTCTTCCGTAACTTCCCTTCATTCCCCACCATGGGAATGTCGTGGGCTAGGGGTAGCAGTTGGGCCCAGAACTACTGGGGCACTATCAGCTGCTTGGTAATGGTCTGGGGTCCGCCTGCGGAGCGATTTCTACAATTCGGTATAATAATCCATTTTCCTGCACATATTAGTCACCAGCTCCCGAACATGGCAGCCCTACCTGGGTCCAGAAGTCTGTCAGAGTAGGGTCAGTGGTTAAGTCCTGTTTAAACTGATCCTAATCCCAGGTTACTCAACTAGTGGTAGGTGTTGGGGAAGGGTCACTCTCCGCAGGCAGCAGATTTCCATCCAGGTGCTGGAGCTCCTCCTTCTGCTGGGTGGCTTCCCGGTGGGCTTGATTTCGCTTGACAGCCCCGACAAAGAGACACTGAAGGTCACCGACATCATTCCCAAGAAACACATCTGCAGGCAATCCTCCCATTACTCTTAAATCACAGCGCTTGGGCCCCAGTCCATAGTACAGGGTGACAGTAGCGAGGGGAATGAAGCGTTTGGTGCCGTCTGCCAATTGGATCACTATTCCTGGGCTGGGCTGGAGAGCGCCAGGGTGCACAACTCGTGGGTCCACAATCTTGAGGAACGCACCAAATCTTGGAATCGCCTTTTGACCGTCCACGGTGACCTCTAGGTGCTTTCCTTGGAGAAGCAATGTAGGTGCCTCAGCAGGTTGTAAGCCAAAAGACTCCTGGAAGGGTGTCCCAGTCAGCAGAAGAGGAACACCAGTCTGAAGGGGGTGGCGTCAGGTCCTCGGGAGCTTGGTACAGATCCACATAATGTACTGGCATGCCAGGGCTAGGTCCGGGAGTCTTGGTTCTGGCAGGGCAGCTGGCCTGATAGTGACCAGGCTGCCCACAGCCAAAACGGCACCTTTCCAAGGTGGGTCTTGCGGTCCACTGTGGGGGGATCGGGTGGTGTGGTAGTGGGACCCGAGGGGTTGGTGCTGCCTGGGGGTACATCCAACTATGGGGAGGCATGTAGAGCCCAGAGGTGGGGCTGGACACCCTGGGAACTCGGGGTGCCTTGGGGGATTCCGCCATTGTGTGTTGATCAAGAGGGCCTCATCCGCTAAGGCTGCAGCTTCCTCTAGGGTGGCAGGTTTTCGTTCCTGCACCCACTGTCGGAGCTCGGGGGGGCACTTAAAAAAGAATGGTTCCTTCAGGACAGCCTGTATGATTGATCCCCTCAGGGGAGGTGGCCTTCTCCCCTTCCAGCCATCGGCAGGATGCTACGGACAGCTTGTGCGCAAACATTTTGAATGAGGTCTCGGGGACCCGAGGGGTAGTCTGGAATTGGGCCTAATATGCCTCTGGCGATACAGCATAATAGTCCACTATTGCCCGTTTTAGGTCCTCATAGCTACGTTTCTTAAGAGGGTCCATCATATGATAAGCCTCAGCTGCCCCCCTCCAGCAGTTCTACTCTATGGAGGGTCCATTCTGCGGGCGAGACCCCCAGTAGTCTGCATTGATGTTCAAAGTCATGAAAGAACCCATCCACATTGCCCGTATTGTCTTGGTAGGGCTTAAAGTTCTACCTGGAAATTCTTTGGGTCTCCGTACCACAGGGTGGTGGCTCGGTTTTTTCCAGTCTCCCATTCTTTTGGTCTTTTTTGTGCCTTTTCAATGGCTGCAAGCTTTCTTTCAGTGGTGGCATCCTTCCCCAGAATGGCCATCTCTTCCTCATATCAGACAACCCAAGGGCTCCTGGTGTGCAGACTTTCATCGGCCATCTTGAGTGTTCTCGTCCCGCTGCTGCCAACCAGTTGTAATGGACCTCCGTCCTCAACAAGACTATGTCCACCTTAAATGACTCCTCTGTCCTGTACCACATGATCCAAGACCCTTTAGTCCACCCAGTCATTAGCTGTAACTAAGTGTAGGGTGAAAAACATCAGACTCTTTATTCAAGCACATGTAATAATAGATTTACAGCTCAGGGAAACTCCCCCCCTCCCTTGGATTCAGGGCGGGGCAAACTGTCCAATAACTGTCTAGTCTCCCGAGACTAGACTCTGGATCCGCCCTTGTACCTACCACAGGTATCTTACATTTCCCCTGTAACGAACCTCCGTTCTCAACAGGACTATGTCCACCATAAATGCTTCCTCTGTCCGGTACCACACGATCCAAGACCCCTTAGCCCACCCAGTCACTAGCCGTAACTCAGTGTAGAGTGAAATACAACTCAAGGACACGCCCCCTCCCTTGGATTCAGGGTGGGGTAAACTGTCCAATAACAATAGACACACAGGTAAGGTGTATTCAAACTACCCATCAGTAAACAGTCTTATCAGCAGGAAGGGGCGTGGAGGAGTCCACCCCCCCCCCACATAGACATACATCTCATAATATACTTTTCTCCCAAGGCCGACAGACACAACAGAACAATTGAATACAACCATTCCCAAGGTGACTCCCGTCCCAGTGACACTTGGTGCGAACACTTGTAGGGCTGGTGCTAGGGAGCAGTAGGGCAATCAGGGGAAGTAGGGTCCCCGTGACACCCCCCTATGGGATAATAAAAACCCATTACGTAATGGGGAAAATAGAGGAATGGGAACGATGTAGCATCCATTACCTGGCACAGATGAATAGGGCAGATAAGCTGAAATCATTCCAAGAAATAAAGGAGGAATACCCTGTCCCATCCCATCTTTGCCAAATTTTTGGTAATTGGTTTATTGTATATCCTTCATTTCTTATCTGTTTTTCCATGTATTGTATTTCATTCATTTCACCTATCCAATCTGCTATTGTTGGACTCCTTATTTTTTTCAAATTTCTTGCTATTATTGTTCTTGCTGCGGATGTCATATGGTGGATGATATCTGTTTTATCTGTCTTTACTGATTTCAGTATCAGGGACAATAACGAGATTTCCATACTTGGGGTTATTTCTACTCCTGATACTTTGTAGTAAATCTCGAATATCCTGTTCCAGAATCCTCTCACCAGGTGACATCCATACCATATATGTTCCATTGTTCCTTTTTCTATTTTGCACCTCCAGCATAAGTCTGTATTTCCTTTATTAATTAAATTTAAGGTAACCGGACTCCTATACCATCTCATTACAATTTTGTAGTTTCTCTCTTGATATTTATTTGCTATGGTTGTTCTATGTATAACTTTGAATACCTTTTCCCATTCTTCCTCTGATAAGGATTTACCCGTTTCTGCTTCCCATTTCTTTATGCTTGTTATCTCTTTGAGGGGGATATTCGGAATTAATTCATCATATATCTTTGATAAGTTCTTAACTGGGGTCTGTTCTCTCAATAATAATTTTTCAAATTTAGTTAATGGTCTATTTATCTTAAATATTTTGGGCTCTATAAACATCTTTAAATGTTGGTACTGTAACCATTTATTTTCGTTTTCCAATCCCAGTTCCCGCAGCTTGGGTATTTTCCCATTCTCAAGAACTTGTACCAGTCTTGTATGTTCAGATCTATTCCATTTTAGAACATTTTTAACTCCCCTAGCTGGAGGGAACTCGGGATTGAGAAATAATGGAGTCATAGGTCCAATCAACGTGGAGAGCTTCCCCCTTTTCACTACATCGTCCCATATCTTTAGTGTAGCCTTTACAAAGAGTGTTAATTCATTACTTTTAGGTCTTAAGTGGGGCTCTATCCATTGAAGAACTTTTAATTGGGGCTCCACTATTTCTTCCTCCATACTAACCCATTGCTATTTTTCTTTATTATGGTACCAATCTACTATTCTGGTCATTGATGCTGCCTGCAGGTATTTTACACAATCTGGTAGCGCAAGCCCTCCATTTCTTTTTTTCCTTATTAGATTTTCTCTTTTTATCCGGGGAGTTTTATGCGCCCATATAAACTCAACTATAGTTTTCCTTAACTCCATCTCCAGCTTTTTTGGGGGTTCCAATGGTATTGTTTGAAATATGTATAGAAGTTTTGGTAAAATGTCCATTTTTACTATGTTGACTCTTCCCGTCCATGAATATTTTAATTTATCATATTTCTGTAGTAATTTAATAGCCTTTGGAATTGCTTCCTCGTAGTTCATCCCCTGTAATTGTTTCAAATCTTTTGTTATAAAGATTCCCAGGTATTTTATTGCGTCTTGCTTCCATTTAAATGGAAAATCTTTTTGCATAAGTGAATATGTTTTTTCATTTATTGATATATTCAATATTTCTGATTTATCGTAATTTACTTTGAAGTAACTTAATTCCCCGAATCTTCTAAATTCCTTCATTAGGTTTGGGATAGTTATTAAGGGGTTAGTTATATATGTTAGCAGATCATCTGCGTATGCCGCTATCTTGTACTCTTTTCCACCCACCTTTATTCCCTTTATATCTTTATTATTTCTGATTGCTGTAATTAGCCACTTGCCGACCGCCTCACGCCTATATACGTGAGCAGAGCGGCACGGGCAGGCAAAATCACGTACCTGAAACGTGATTGCCTTCCCGCGGGTGGGGGGTCCGATCGGACCCCCCCCCCTGTGCCAGCTGCGGTCGGCATTTGGTTGGGAGCGATGAGAGACGAGGGGGAGACCATCCGATCGTGGCCCCCCCCTCGCGATCGCTCCCAGCCAATGAGAGACATCCCCTGCCTCTGTATAGTACACAGAGGCAGAGGATGTGATGTCATCTCTCCTCGGCTGTCAGTTTCCGTTCCAGCGCCGAGGAGAGATGACATGTAAGTAAGTGCACAACACAAACACACACAGTAGAACATGCCAGGCATACATTACACCCCCGATCCCCCCCCAATCACCCCCCCCCCCTGTCACAAACTGACACCAAGCAGGTTTTTTGTTTTTTTTTTTTTTTCCTGATTACTGCATAGTGTCAGTTTGTGACAGTTAGCAGTGTTAGGACAGTTACTGTAACCCCCCTGTAGGTCTAGGGTACCCCCCTTACCCCCCCTAATAAAGTTTTAACCCCTTGATCACCCCCCCTCACCAGTGTCGCTAAGCGATCATTTTTCTGATCGCTGTATTAGTGTCGCTGGTGACGGTAGTTAGGGACGTAAATATTTAGGTTTGCCGTCAGTGTTTTATAGCGACAGGGACCCCCATATACTATCTAATAAATGTTTTAACCCCTTGATGGCCCCCTAGTTAACCCTTTCACCACTGATCACCGTATAACTGTTACGGGTGACGCTGGTTAGTTAGTTTATTTTTTATAGTGTCAGGGCACCCGCCGTTTATTACCGAATAAAGGTTTAGCCCCCTAATCGCCCGGCGGTGATATGCGTCGCCCCAGGCAGCGTCAGATTAGCGCCAGTACCCCCCCTAATAAAGTTTTAACCCCTTGATCACCCCCTGTCGCCAGTGTCGCTAAGCGATCATTTTTCTGATCGCTGTATTAGTGTCACTGGTGACGCTAGTTAGGGACGTAAATATTTAGGTTCGCCGTCAGTGTTTTATAGCGACAGGGACCCCCATATACTATCTAATAAATGTTTTAACCCCTTGATTGCCCCCTAGTTAACCCTTTCACCACTGATCACCGTATAACTGTTACGGGTGACGCTGGTTAGTTAGTTTATTTTTTATAGTGTCAGGGCACCCGCCGTTTATTACCGAATAAAGGTTTAGCCCCCTGATCGCCCGGCGGTGATATGCGTTGCCCCAGGCAGCGTCAGATTAGCGCCAGTACCGCTAACACCCACGCACGCACCATACACCTCCCTTAGTGGTATAGTATCTGATCGGATCAATATCTGATCCGATCAGATCTATACTAGCGTCCCCAGCAGTTTAGGGTTCCCAAAAACGCAGTGTTAGCGGGATCAGCCCAGATACCTGCTAGCACCTGCGTTTTGCCCCTCCGCCCAGGCGAGCCCAGCCCACCCAAGTGCAGTATCGATCGATCACTGTCACTTACAAAACACTAAACGCATAACTGCAGCGTTCAGAGTCAGGCCTGATCCCTGCGATCGCTAACAGTTTTTTTGGTAGCATTTTGGTGAACTGGCAAGCACCAGCCCCAGGCAGCGTCAGGTTAGCGCCAGTACCGCTAACACCCACGCACGCAGCGTACACCTCCCTTAGTGGTATAGTATCTGATCAGATCAATATCTGATCCGATCAGATCTATACTAGCGTCCCCAGCAGTTTAGGGTTCCCAAAAACGCAGTGTTAGCGGGATCAGCCCAGATACCTGCTAGCACCTGCGTTTTGCCCCTCCGCCCGGCCCGGCCCAGCCCACCCAAGTGCAGTATCGATCGATCACTGTCACTTACAAAACTCTAAACGCATAACTGCAGCGTTCGCAGAGTCAGGCCTGATCCCTGCGATCGCTAACAGTTTTTTTGGTAGCGTTTTGGTGAACTGGCAAGCACCAGAGGCCTAGTACACCCCGGTCGTAGTCAAACCAGCACTGCAGTAACACTTGGTGACGTGGCGAGTCACATAAGTGCAGTTCAAGCTGGTGAGGTGGCAAGCACAAGTAGTGTCCCGCTGCCACCAAAAAGACAAACACAGGCCCGTCATGCCCATAGTGCCCTTCCTGCTGCATTCGCCAATCCTAATTGGGAACCCACCACTTCTGCAGCGCCCGTACTTCCCCCATTCACATCCCCAACCAAATGCAGTCGGCTGCATGAGAGGCATTTTCTTTATGTCCTCCCGAGTACCCCTACCCAGCGAACCCCCCAAAAAATATGTTGTGTCTGCAGCAAGTGCGGATATAGGCGTGACACCCGCTATTATTGTCCCTCCTGTCCTGACAATCCTGGTCTTTGCATTGGTGAATGTTTTGAACGCTACCATGCACTAGTTGAGTATTAGCGTAGGGTACAGCATTGCACAGACTAGGCACACTTTCACAGGGTCTCCCGAGATGCCATCGCATTTTGAGAGACCCGAACCTGGAACCGGTTACAGTTATTATAGTTAGTTACAAAAAAAAGTGTAAAAAAAAAAAAAACACAAACAAAAATATAAAATAAAAATAGTTGTCGTTTTATTGTTCTCTCTCTCTCTATTCTCTCTCTATTGTTCTGCTCTTTTTTACTGTATTCTATTCTGCAATGTTTTATTGTTATTATGTTTTATCATGTTTGCTTTTCAGGTATGCAATTTTTTATACCTTACCGTTTACTGTGCTTTATTGTTAACCATTTTTTTGTCTTCAGGTATGCCATTCACGACTTTGAGTGGTTATACCAGAATGATGCCTGCAGGTTTAGGTATCATCTTGGTATCATTCTTTTCAGCCAGCGGTCGGCTTTCATGTAAAAGCAATCCTAGTGGCTAATTAGCCTCTAGACTGCTTTTACAAGCAGTGGGAGGGAATGCCCCCCCCCCAACATCTTCCGTGTTTTTCTCTGGCTCTCCTGTCTCAACAGGGAACCTGAAAATGCAGCCGGTGATTCAGCCAGCTGACCATAGAGCTGATCAGAGACCAGAGTGGCTCCAAACATCTCTATGACCTAAGAAACCGGAAGCTACGAGCATTTTATGACGTAGATTTCGCCGGATGTAAACAGTGCCATTGGGAAATTGGGAAAGCATTTTATCACACCGATCTTGGTGTGATCAGATGCTTTGAGGGCAGAGGAGAAATCTAGGGTCTAATAGACCCCAATTTTTGCAAAAAAGAGTACCTGTCACTACCTATTGCTATCATAGGGGATATTTACATTCCCTGAGATAACAATAAAAATGATTTAAAAAAAAAAAAATGAAAGGAACAGTTTAAAAATAAGATAAAAAAATAATAATAATAAAGAAAAAAAAAAAAAAAAAAAAAAAAAAAAGCACCCCTGTCCCCCCTGCTCTCGCGCTAAGGCGAACGCAAGCGTTGGTCTGGCGTCAAATGTAAACAGCAATTGCACCATGCATGTGAGGTATCACCGCGAAGGCCAGATCGAGGGCAGTAATTTTAGCAGTAGACCTCCTCTGTAAATCTAAAGTGGTAACCTGTAAAGGCTTTTAAAGGCTTTTAAAAATGTATTTAGTTTGTCGCAATTTTAAAGCATGTCATGTTTGGTATCTATGTACTCGGCCTAAGATCATCTTTTTTATCTCATCAAACATTTGGGCAATATAGTGTGTTTTAGTGCATTAAAATGTAAAAAAGTGTGTTTTTTCCCCAAAAAATGCGTTTGAAAAATCGCTGCGCAAATACTGTGTGAAAAAAAAAAATGAAACACCCACCATTTTAATCTGTAGGGCATTTGCTTTAAAAAAAATATATAATGTTTGGGGGTTCAAAGTAATTTTCTTGCAAAAAAAATTATTTTTTTATGTAAACAATAAGTGTCAGAAAGGGCTTTGTCTTCAAGTGGTTAGAAGAGTGGGTGATGTGTGACATAAGCTTCTAGATGTTGTGCATAAAATGCCAGGACAGTTCAAACCCCCCCCAAATGACCCCATTTTGGAAAGTAGACACCCCAAGCTATTTGCTGAGAGTCATGTTGAGTCCATGGAATAATTTATATTGTGACACAAGTTGCGGGAAAGAGACAATTTTTTATTTTTTTTATTTTTTTTTGCGCAAAGTTGTCACTAAATGATATATTGCTCAAACATGCCATGGGAATATGTGAAATTACACCCCAAAATACATTCTGCTGCTTCTCCTGAGTACGGGGATACCACATGTGTGAGACTTTTTGGGAGCCTAGCCGCGTACGGGACCCCGAAAAACCAAGCACCGCCTTCAGGCTTTCTAAGGCCGTAAATTTTTGATTTCACTCTTCACCGCCTATCACAGTTTCGGGGGCCATGGAATGCCCAGGTGGCAAAAAAACCCCCCAAATGACCCCATTTTGGAAAGTAGACACCCCAAGCTATTTGATGAGAGGTACAGTGAGTATTTTGCAGACCTCACTTTTTGTCACAAAGTTTTGAAAATTGAAAAAAGAAAAAAAAAATTTTTTTTTCTCATCTTTCTTTATTTTCAAAAACAAATGAGAGCTGCAAAATACTCACCATGCCTCTCAGCAAATAGCTTGGGGTGTCTACTTTCCAAAATGGGGTCATTTGGGGGGGGGGTTGTGCCACCTGGGCATTCCATGGCCTCCGAAACTGTGATAGGCAGTGAGGAGTAAAATCAAAAATGTACGCCCTTAGAAATCCTGAAGGCGGTGCTTGGTTTTCGGGGTCCCGTACGCGGCTAGGCTCCTAAAAAGTCCCACACATGTGGTATCCCCGTACTCAGGAGAAGCAGCTAAATGTATTTTGGGGTGCAATTCCACATATGCCCATGGCCTGTGTGAGCAATATATCATTTAGTGACAACTTTGTGCAAAAAAAAAAAAAAAAAATTGTCACTTTCCCGCAACTTGTGTCAAAATATAAAACATTCCATGGACTCAACATGCCTCAAAGCAAATAGCTTGGGGTGTCTACTTTCCAAAATGGGGTCATTTGGGGGGGGTTTATGTCATCTGGGCATTTTATGGCCTTCAAAACCGTGATAGGTAGTGAGGAGTAAAATCAAAAATGTACGCCCTTAGAAATCCTGAAGGCGGTGCTTGGTTTTCGGGGCCCCGTACGCGGCTAGGCTCCCAAAAAGTCCCACACATGTGGTATCCCCGTACTCAGGAGAAGCAGCTAAATGTATTTTGGGGTGCAATTCCACATATGCCCATGGCCTGTGTGAGCAATATATCATTTAGTGACAACTTTTTGTAATTTTTTTTTTTTTTTTTGTCATTATTCAATCACTTGGGACAAAAAAAATGAATATTCAATGGGCTCAACATGCCTCTCAGCAAATTCCTTGGGGTGTCTACTTTCCAAAATGGGGTCATTTGTGGGGGTTTTGTACTGCCCTGCCATTTTAGCACCTCAAGAATCGACATAGGCAGTCATAAATTAAAGGCTGTGTAAATTCCAGAAAATGTACCCTAGTTTGTAGACGCTATAACTTTTGCGCAAACCAATAAATATACACTTATTGACATTTTTTTTACCAAAGACATGTGGCCGAATACATTTTGGCCTAAATGTATGACTAAAATTGAGTTTATTGGATTTTTTTTAGAACAAAAAGTAGAAAATATCATTTTTTTTCAAAATTTTCGGTCTTTTTCCGTGTATAGCGCAAAAAATAAAAACGGCAGAGGTGATCAAATACCATCAAAAGAAAGCTCTATTTGTGGGAAGAAAAGGACGCAAATTTCGTTTGGGTACAGCATTGCATGACCGCGCAATTAGCAGTTAAAGCGACGCAGTGCCGAATTGTAAAAAGTGCTCTGGTCAGGAAGGGGGTAAATCCTTCCGGGGCTGAAGTGGTTAGGTGTTCCATTATTAATACAAACAATAAAGGGGAAAGGGGACAGCCCTGGCGGGTTCAGTTCGTTATTTTTATATCCTTTGATAATATGCCTCTTAATCTCACTTTTGCTTTCGAGTTGGAGTACAGAGCGGAGATCCTACTACGCATTATTGGACCCATGCCAAGTTGTATTAGTGTTTCTTCCAAGAAGCCCCACCCTATCCTATCAAATGCTTTTTCGGCATCTACAGCCATCATACATGTTTCAGTGGCTGTTTTTTGGGCGAATTCTATCAGTGTGCAAGTCTTTTATGATATTATGTTTAGTTTCTCTACCTTTCGTAAATCCAGCCTGATCTAATTTTATGTAATTAGGTAGGATTGGTGTTATTCTATTCGCAATAATTTTCGAATATAGCCTTATATCTATGTTGGTTAGAGAAATAGGCCGGTAGTTTTTACAAAGCGTGTGATCCTTCTCTGGTTTTGGAATTAAGGTAATGTGGGCTTCTGTGCTTTGTGGTACGAAGCCTTGAATGTTGGATATAGAGTTGTATGTTTTTTTCAAAATGGGGGCAATTATATCCTGGAAATACTTGTAAAATCTAGTGGTATACCCATCAGGTCCTGGACTTTTCCCTGGAGCTAATTCTGTAATCGCTTGCTGGACCTCTTCTATTGAGATATCCTTTTCCAGGGCCTCAAATGTTTCTTTAGGGAATCTCAGCAGGGCTGTTTCTTCTATGTTTTTTTTAATTTTTTCCCTATCCGTTTCCTCCCTCTTTTTTCCCCCGTGGTGTTTTAATATTATATAGATTAGAGTAATATACATGGAATTCCTCCAATATTTCTTTTGGGTCGTATGTATATACCCCGTCTGTTTTTAATATTTTAATTATAGATGTTGTGGATAGTTGCCCTTTTAATGTTTTAGCCAATATTTTCCCTGTCTTATTTCCCTGCTGATACCATTGTGCTCTTCTTCGATCCATAATGCTGAGAGATTCCTCATCAAGCATGGCTTGTAGTTCGGTTCTTTTCCCTTTTAATTTTATTTTATCTGATGAATTAAGGGTCTATTTATGTTTTATTTCCAGTTCCTCTATTTCTTTTATTAACTGGAATTCCTTTTGATTCTTTCTTTTTTTTAATCTTGAGCCGTGCTTGATGAATGTCCCTCTTATTACACATTTTAATGTTTCCCATTGCATGGGTATTGATGTTTCATCTTTCTCATGAATCTCCAAAAATTCCCTTATTGTTTTGCGTATATCTTCTACACACTCTTTATCTTTTAACAAATTATCATTTAGCCCCCAGTTACCTTTTATTATTTCACGTTCTATTACCTTAATTTCCAAAAACACCGGGGTGTGATCTGACCATAAAAACCCCCCTATATCTGATGATGGAGTCATTACCATTCCTGAGTGGTTAATAAAAAAGTAATCTATCCTATGATAGGAATCGTGTATATTAGAATAATATGAATAATTTTTTTCTGTTTGGTGTTGGGCTCTCCAAATATCCACCAGATGGTACTTTGCTAATGTCCCTTTAAATTCCTCTATTTGATTTTTATTTCTATAAGCGTAGATATTAGTTGTATCAATTTTTATATCCATAATAAAATTAAAGCCCCCACCCATTATCACTGTACCTTCCGCTTTCTCCATAGCGCTGTTTATAGCCCTTATTCCCATCCTTATTTGATCGTAATTTGGTAAGTATAGGTTAATGATTGTGAAAATTTTTCTATATATCGCTACCTTTATGACCAGAGATCTACCATCTTTACCCATATATTTTTGTATTATTTGATGGGGTACATTCCTGTGGAAGGTGATGGATACCCCTCTTGATTTAGAATGGGAAAATGTATCGTGTATCCAGTTATTATAGTTTCGATTATTAAATTTCGGTATGTGATTTGAACGAAAGTGCGTCTCTTGGAACAATATGATGTCCACATTTTGTTTATTGAATAAATTTAAGATTTGATTTCTTTTGTTAGGAGAGTTAAGGCCCCTTGCATTAAAGGAACAAAATTTGATCTCACCCATTCAAGAGAAAAAAAAAAAAAAAATTCTATCTCTACACCACAATCAAACACAATCACACTTGTCACTCGTACAATCTACTCTACTACTACTTGACTTAAAAAACCAAAGTCTATCTTACTATCTAAAGTAAGTTCCCTACTATGGGGGATTTTGAGCCTGCTGACCAGGAACTTCCGTCCGACCTCTGGCCTCATGCCGCATTTTAAGTGCTGGTTTTCATTCCTTTTTTGTTCTTTCTTTTTCTCCCTTCCCTTACTCTTTTCCTTGTCAAAAGATTTTATTGTACATACAATGAGTTATTTGACATTACAGTGAGTACAAGTTATGCAATAAAGGAAATTAAGCTCAGAAATACATATTTAAACAATGTAGATTATATATTGAATTATAAGTTCTTATGGTATTAATAATACATACAAATGGTGCTGGTTGTAAAAGGAATTGTGTTCTATGGTTAGTATGAGCTTCCAAATAAAACAAAAAAAAAAAGAATATGTAGAGAAGAAAGGAGAGATAGAAAGAGGAAGTACTAGAAAAAATAGAAAGAAGAGTCCGTAGGGTTGAGTCGAGGCGAGGTCCATCACAGTCGCTAAAGACTATATAATGCATTGGTTCACTGGGTCAGCTACCATGGTAGTAAAACTTCTTTGTTAAAAGTTGAAAGCAAGTAGTTGCTAATCCATGGTTGCCATATTTTATCAAATTTGACAAACGAGTCATTTTCAATGGCTACCATTTTAGCTTGAGTCATGGTGACGTTCATTCGATTTACTACCTCTTCCACTATCAATGAAGGAGATCTCCAGGCTCTTGCCAGCGTTTGTTTCGCCGCTGTAAATAGTTGGATGAGTAATTTAAATTGGTTATGTGTTAAAAATTCTGGTTTTCGATTAATGAGAGCCATTGCAGGATCAGGGGTGATGGATATTCCTAACATTTTAGATGCAATAGTAAAGATAGCCTTCCAAAAAATTTGTGCTTTGGGGCATGACCACCAAATATGAAAGTGAGTACCTGAGTCAGAGCATCCACGATAACATTCTGTCGAGTAATTATGCACATATTTCGCTATTCTAACCCGGTACAAGGTACCATAGTATTAAAACTTTATAATTAGCCTCTATTGCTAGTATGTTTGGGGAAGCCGATTTGGTTGTTAACCAAATTTAATTCCATTCTGTTGTTTCCAGTATTCGTTCTAAATCTCCCTCCCATTTCTGTACATACAATGGTTTCTCCGTTTCGGGTTGGTTTACTAATTGAGCATAAAGGACCAAAATCATGCCTTTAGCATGAGGATTATTTTTACAAAATTTTTCAAATTCAGTGAATTGAGTCAGTGGGGATTTTGTGGTTAAGAGAGGCATAAAGAAATTTTTAATCTGAAGGTATCTAAATAACTCCGATTGAGGTAATCCATATTTGTCGCAGAGGGTTGGGAAGGGAATAAAGGATGAGGAATTTACAAATTTGTGCATGTTTAGTACATCATAAGTAATCCACGCTTTCAAAGATCTAGGTGAGACCCATGCTGGGTAGAATGTAGGGTTTTTATAGAAAGATAATAGAGGGTTATGCAAAGATTGTAATTGATTTCTGAGTTTGTATTTGTCCCACATGGAGACAAAATGTTTGGTAATTGGGTTACCTAACCCTCTACGATCTCTTGGTGAAAGCCAGAGTAGATTTGCGATTGATAAGGGATCGCAGTCAGCTGCTTCAATTGACACCCAAAGAGGGGATTCGTGTTGTGTATGGTATTTAGTTAAAGTTGCTATATGAGCCGCTCTATAGTAAGAGGCAAAATTGGGACATCCTAGACCACCATTCAACTTAGGGAGATATAATGTATGCAGTTTCGTACGAGGTTTAGAGGAGCCCCAAATAAATGAATTTGCTTTTCTTTGTATAATTCTTAAGTAATAGGCAGGAATTGGGATAGGTAAAACTCTGAATAAATATAATAATTTGGGTAAGATTGTCATTTTTATTGTGTTAATTTTCCCAAACCATGATAGAGGGAGGTGATTCCAGGATTTCAGCATATTTGTTATATTTTTAACCATTGGAGGGTAGTTAGCAGAAAAAAGATCCAAATGGGATGCAGTGAGATGTATTCCTAGATAAGGGATAGATTTATCTGCCCAAGTAAATGGGAGACCGTTTTTAGCTGAATTTAATTCTAATGTTGAGAGGGATATGTTTAATGCTATACATTTTTTAGAATTAATGAAAAGACCCGAAAAGGCAGCAAAGTCATCAAGTATTGGCATCAAATTGGGGCCTGATATTTGCAGTGATGAAAGAAACAAGAGGATGTCATCCGCATAGTTTGTGATGAAATCCTCGTATCTCAATTCCAGTTATGGTTGGTTCTGATCTAATTCGTTGGGCAAGAGGTTCTATGAGCAGGGCAAACAACAGGGGTGAAAGCGGGCACCCCTTTCTAGTGCCCCTCTCAATGTTAAAGGCCTCAGATTTATACCCTGCATATTTAACGTATGCTTTGGGTTTATTATATAAAGCTTTGATCCAGTTTATAAAATCGGGCCAAAACCCCATTTTTGTAACATATAATGCAGGTATGGCCAAGATATGGAATCAAAGGCTTTTTGAATATCAAGTGAAAGAAAACAGGAGGGAATGCGTCGGGTCTTGGCAATTTGTGCTAAAAGAACCGCTCGTCGTACATCATCGCCTGCTTGGCGATTTATAAGAGTACCAATGAAACCACCAAGACGGGACGATAAAATTTTTGCCAGAATTTTGATGTCTATATTAAGCATCGAGATAGGACGGTAGTTAGTACAGGATGTGTCATCTGCATGAGGCTTAGGAATCATGCATATGATCGCCGTTAGGGATTCCTGTCTAAATTAATTGTTTTCAAGTAGTGCATTAAATGTTTCTGTTAATATGGGGGAAATAGAGTCTGAAAAGGTACGATAATATAATGCTGAATAACCATCATGTCCTGGTCTTTTATTAATTTTTAATTCTTTGATGATTTTTGCTACATCTTCTACCTTGATGGGTTCCTCTAATTGCACTTTTTGTGAATCAGATAATTCAGGTAAATTAATTTTTGAGAAAAAGGAATCTGCTTCGTTTAAATTAAACGAATTTGATTCCGTGTATAGTGTTTTTAGGTGGGAACGAAATTTATGGACAATTTTAAGGGGATTACTAGTGTATATATTTTTAGATATCTTCAGCTTAATTGGTTTAAAAGATTTATTAATTGTTTTGAGTGCACGTGCCAAGTATGTGCCTGGTTTATTCAATTTCATATAAAAGGCATGCCTGGAATGACGTAATATTTTATCAGTAGATTCTGTTAGAAAAAGATCATATTCCAGGCGTGCCTTCTCTAATTCACTTTTAGTAATTGGGTTAGGATTGTTTTGGAAGGCTAAGAAGTGGGAATTAAATTGTGTTTCTAATTTTCGTGCAAGATTTCTATGTTCTCTTTTGAGTATACCAATCTGTTGCTGAAATATCCCTCTCAACACCGGTTTATGAGCTTCCCAAAGTGTTATTGGAGAAATTTCTTGGCTTTTGTTGAGTATGAAATATTCTTTCAATGCATGCTCAATTTTGTTTCTATATATAGGTTGTTTGAGTAATATTTCTGGTAGATACCATGTTTTATCTTGAGTTTTAGGTATAGTGGATGCAATGGTGGTTAGGACTGCGTTGTGATCAGACCATGGGATGGGGATTATGTTTGATGATAGAATTTCTGGTATCATCCCTGTGGTAAGAAAAATATGATCTATATGACTGAATGTTTGATGGGGGTGTGAAAAATTTGTGTAGTTTCTTTTTGTTGGGTTACTCTCCCTCCATGAATCAACTAGATTGTGTTTCGAAAGAAGTTGAGAGAGGGATACTTTAGATTGGTTTCGAGGTGGCATATATGGAGTTTTGTCCAGAAATGGAAGGAGAACCTGGTTGGAATCACCACATACTATAATTGTTCCCATTTTATGTGCATTAACTACTTGCAAGAGATGTGTTAAAAATGGAATTGGTTGTTTGTTTGGAGCATAATAGGAGACCACAGTTACTTCTGTATCTAAAATGTTTCCCGTCTCATCAACATGGGGACAATGTGTTTTGGGGGGCTACCCCAAAGCACCCTCCCAATGTTGAGGGCATGTGGCCTGGTACGGTTCAGGAGGGGGGGGCGCACTCTCGTCCCCCCCTCTTTTCCTGCGGCCTGCCAGGTTGCGTGCTCGGATAAGGGTCTGGTATGGATTTTTGGGGGGACCCCACGTCGTTTTTTTTTTTGGAGCGGGGTTCCCCTTTAAAATCCATACCAGACCTGAAGGGTCTGGTATGGAATTTAGGGGGAACCCCACGTCATTTTTTTTTTAAATTTTGGCCGGGGTTCCCCTTAATATCCATATCAGACCTGAAGGGCCTGGTATGGAATTTAGGGGGACTCCTACGTCTTTTTTTTTTTTTTAATTTTGGTTCGGGGTTCCCCTTTGGGGAATTCCCATGCCGTTTTCATCAATGAACTTCTATGTGTATTGTTGGCAATGCAATAGCCGCGGTAGTTTTAAATGAGTTTTTTCCTTCAAAATGTCATTTTGCTGTCAGACTGTTCTAAACACAGGAAACATGCGCCCCTTTACAGGCACACTATAGACACCCCCCAGGTACGAAATTTAAAGGGATATTACACTTTTATTGTTTGACCTTAAGCATTATTAAAATCACTGCTCCTGAAAAAACGTCAGTTTTTAAAAAATTTTTTTGCATTGATCCATGTCCCCTGGGGCAGGACCCAGGTCCCCAAACACTTTTTATGACAATAACTTGCATATTAGCCTTTAAAATTAGCACTTTTGATTTCTCCCATAGACTTTTAAAGGGTGTTCCGCCGGCATTCGAATTTGCCGCGAACACCCCAAATTGTTCGCTGTTCGGCGAACTTGCGAACAGCCAATGTTCGAGTTGAACATGAGTTCGACTCGAACTCGAAGCTCATCCCTACTCCTGAATACACACAATGTGTGCCTTTTGTGTTTGGAATGATCTAAACACTTTAGTACATTTCTGTGGTACATTGAGTCCCTGCACATTGAGGGATAAGATGTTTAAAGGAGCCATGGTAACTGAGTCAGTAGGCAGCACTTACCAATTATTCTGGTTTGGAGAACGCTCAACTCAACCCATACGGACTTGAAAAGGGAAAAGAGAAAAAAGAATCTTGTGTGATCTGGTTTAGGGAAGAAGAAGAAAACAGGTAAGATTTCATTACATAAGCTTAAGAATAAAATACTAAGGTGTTCAGAATTTGCCCGTGGTGAGGGGTGAAACCTCTCAACAGGGGGTCGAAGGCCTTCGTCAGGTCTCCCCATATTAAGCGGGGGGATCCGAGGAAGACTAGGTGAGGCGCACAGAACTTCTGTGAGCAGGAGAATCACTTTATGAAAATGTAAAAAGGAAAAATAACATCACTAGGATGTAAACTGGTAGCCCTTAAGGCTTGGAACGAAACATATCTATATTATCTAATGTTTTGAAGAAAAACGTAACACTTATGAAATAAAGATTGTTTAAATTCTCTGTTATTTAAGTAGAATAAACTATCCAGTCTGGAAAAAGAGGAGAAAAATAAATAAATAAATAAATAATATATATATATAAAAAAAATATGTTTTGTGGTTAGTGTTTAGGTTTACTACTAAACTTTGTTTCAGTAATTTACCTAAAAGTATCAATTATAGAAGTAAATTTGTATCATTTCAGTCATGACTAGGTCTTCTTTTGATAATATTAGTGTTTAACTCAAAGTTGCAACTGATAAATAGGAAAGGTATTTTAACCAATCTGGTTAGGGGAAAAGAAAAAGCTACTTAGTTTCAAAATATGAAGTAAGTATGGAACTTATAGGAATGGTGTTCTCGTATGATAATATTCAACAAACTCAGATGACATCTGAGTAAAGAATTAATCTAACCCATCTTATATTTCATTTTTAGAATAATAGTATGGGCTATAGCTTCTGGATAAAAAACTTAGTTTAAAAAAAAAATAAAAATGTGTATATAATCTATATAACAATATATCTAAGAAATAAAATTATATTTCTCCTGACATGACTGAGCTTCCTTATTTATTTGATTATAATAGTGTGGAACTCAATGCTGCATACAATAAATAAGGAGAGCTACTTTAAACCATTCCATTTAGGACAAAAAGAAAAGAGAACAAAAAAAACCTGGTTTCATGTTTTGGGAATAAATATAGAACTAAAAAGATCTATGTTCTCAGATGAGTATGTTAAGCATATATAATTGTTACTTGAATCTGGGATTTACCCTTATCCATATTGTATTCTATTTATTAGAATACAAGTATGGGATGTAAATTCATGTAAGAATTGCATTGTGAATGCATCCAATATGCTGTGTATTCATTGAGAGCATATCTTCTTAGCTAATTTTATATTTTATGTTTAATTCATGTTCCTGGAAAAATAGTCTTTCAGTCCATTGGATCTACTTCTTGGTCTTGTGGAGGGGATACATAGCGGCCTCTCTTGTGAACATGCTGGTTGCCGTTTTTTTCTATAGCAGGGGATGAAGTTGGTAGTGAAGAAGCGGATGCTGTTCGTCTTCGTGAGGTATTGATTGCAGATGTTCCATCAATCAAATTAAGATCTTGTAGAGCTTGTTGTAATTCGTTCGGAGATCTACAAATATGCCTGTTTCCTTGGTAGGTAAAACGTATGGAGAATGGAAAACCCCATTGGTATGTGATATTGTCTTTTAGAGATGGTAACTTGAGAGAGATCTGCGAAAATCTGAAAATTGTGACCTTGAAAGGTTAAGTTTTTTTTTCTCTCTGGCCGCAAATAAAAGTTGTTCTTTCGTTCGATAAAAATGGAACTTTGCTATAATGTCACGAGGGGGTCCATCTGCTTTTTTAGGCATGAGGGCTCTGTGTACCCTATCCATTTCCAACCTTTCGATCGGTATTCCTGGTTGTAATTCTTGGCATAAAGCTGTTATTGTAGAAGATAGGTCAACGATCGATTCAGGAATGCCTCTGAAACGCAAATTTGACCTTCTTGCACAATTTTCATAATCTTCCTATTTGTTTTGGAAGATTATATTTTCTTCTTTAACCACTTGCCGACCGCCTCACGCCTATATACGTGAGCAGGTCGGCACGGGCAGGCAAAATCACGTACCTAGTACGTGATGCCTTCCCGCGGGCGGGGGGTCTGATCGGACCCCCCCCCGGTGCCCTGAGTGGTCGGCTCTTGTTCGCGGGCGATTAGGGGTCAGGGGGAGGCCATCCATTGATGGCCACCCCCTCCCGATCGCTCCCACGAATCAAATGCTTCCTCTCCCTCTGTAATGTAAACAGAGGGAGAGGAAGTGATGTCATCTCTCCTGGAGCCGGTCTTTTTGATCCGACGCCGAGGAGAGAAGACATCCAAGTAAGTGCACCAACACCACACGCTCAGTAGAACACGCCAGGCACACTTTTCACCCCCCTGTCACCCCCCTGTCACCCCCCGATCACCCCCCTGTACCCACTGTCACTCTGACACCAATAGCAGTGTTTTTTTTTTTTTTGCATTGGTGTCAGTTTGTCAGTTATAAGTGTTAGGGCAGTTAGGTTAGCCCCCTTTAGGTCTAGGGTACCCCCCCTTAGGTCCAGGGTACCCCCTAACCCCCCCTAATAAAAGTTAACCCCTTGATTACCCCCCGTCACCAGTGTCGCTAAGCGATCGTTTTTCTGATCGCTGTATTAGTGACACAGGTGACGCTAGTTTAGGGAGGTAAGTATATAGGTTCGCTGTCAGTGTTTTATAGCGACAGGGACCCCCATATACTACCTGCTAAAGGTTTTAACCCCCTGATTGCCCCCTAGTTAACCCTTTCACCAGCGATCACCGTATAAGTGTTACGGGTGACGCTGGTTAGATAGTTTGTTTTTTGTAGTTTATTATAGTTTATTACAGTTTATTATAGTTTTAGGGCACCCGCCGTTTATTACCTTATAAAGGTTTAACCCCCTAATTGCCCGGCGGTGATAGAAGTTAAGTTTTTAGGATCAGATAAGGTCTGCGTCGCCCCAGGCAGCGTCAGGTTAGCGCCAGTACCGCTAAAACCCACGCACGCAGCATACACCTCCCTTAGTGCTATAGTATCTGAACGGATCGATATCTGATCCGATCAGATCTATACTCCCCAGCAGTTTAGGGTTCCCTGAAATGCAGTGTTAGCGGGATCAGCCCAGATACCTGCTAGCACCTGCGTTTTGCTCCTCGGCCCAGCCCAGCCCAGCCCACCCAAGTGCAGTATCGATCGATTACTGACACTTACAAAACACTAAGCACACATAACTGCAGCGGTCGCAGAGTCAGGCCTGATCCCTGCGATCGCTAACAGTTTTTTGGTAGCGTTTTGAATCAGTCGCTGACAGTCGGGAGCTTTTTTGCCTGTGAGTCTCACTAGTGTACCCCTAAATTTAGAGGCCAAAATGGCAAATCGAAGGTACACTAGTGAAGAGGCCTACAGGATTCTGAGCATGACAGATAGTGAAGAGGAAGTCACTCATCTGTCAAGTTCAGGCTCAGAATACGATCCTGTAGAGGACAGCGGCTCCATGACAGATAGCTCTGACGACGGAGTTGTGGTCCCTGCTAAGGTCAGGTGTACCAGACCCCGAACTTATGCTGTCCTTGAAGTGCAAGAACCGCAGGGCTCTCGTAGGGCGCAGAGAGGTACTAGTGCCGCTACTCCTTCTGGTGAACTGGCAAGCACCAGCGGCCTAGTACACCCTGGTCGTACATCCAGCACTGCAGTATCACGTGGTGACGTGGCGAGTCCCATAAGTGCAGTTCAAGCTGGCGAGGTGGCAAGCACTAGTAGTGTCCCGCTGCCACCAAGAAGACGAACACAGGCCCGTCGTGCCCATAGTGCCCTTCCTGCTGCATTGGCCAATCCGAATTGGGTACCCACCACTTCTGCAGCACCCGTACTTCCCTCTTTCACTGGCCAACCCGGAATTCAGGTGGAAACAGTTGACTTTATGCCACTGGATTTTTATTCGCTGTTTTTCACCGAAGATCTCTATAGATCTATTGTGGACCAAAGCAATTTATACGCTGGTCAATACATCGCCACTATGCCCCAGTCCACCCTTGCCAGAGATTGGAGACCAATTACGGTCTCCGAATTTAAGATCTTTCTGGGCCTTTCCCTCCTCATGGGGTTGAATAAAAAGAGTGAGTTGCGGTCATATTGGTCCACTGACCCAATTTACCATTCACCCTTGTTCTCTGCTTCCATGGCCAGGGCACGATACGAGCAGATTTTGCGGTTCATGCACTTCAATGACAATGAACTCTGTCGTCCTCGTGGAGACCCTGAATACGATCGGCTCTACAAAATTCGGCCCCTCGTAAACCACTTCAACCAACGTTTTGCAGACTTGTTTACCCCCCATCAAGTTGTCTGCGTTGATGAGTCCCTGGTTAAATTTTCTGGCCGCTTGTCATTCAAACAGTACCTTCCCAGCAAGCGTGCCAGATACGGGGTCAAGATGTATAAGCTCTGTGACAGGGCCACAGGCTATACATGTAGATTTATGGTTTACGAGGGCAAAGATAGTCACGTAGAGCCGACAAACTGCCCTGACTACATAGGAAGCGCTGGCAAGATAGTGTGGGACTTGGTGTCACCCTTATTCGGAAAGGGGTACCACTTGTACGTGGACAATTATTATACGAGCGTGCCACTTTTTAGCCACCTTTTTGATCATCAGATTGGAGCATGTGGCACCGTGCGACCTAATCGCCGGGGCTTTCCCCAGCGGCTTGTAGATTCCCGTCTTAGGCTGGGGGAGAGAGCCTGCTTGAAGTATAATAATTTGCTCGCTATGAAGTGGAGGGATAAGAAGAATGTTTTCGTTCTCACCTCCCTTCATGCAGACACGATGGTCCAAATTCCTACGGCGACTGGTGTTGTGGAGAAACCCCTCTGTGTCCACGAATATAACCTTAATATGGGAGGGGTGGACCTCAACGACCAGTTGTTGGCGCCGTACCTAATTGCCCGTAAGGCCAGACGCTGGTACAAAAAAGTGTCTGTTTATTTATTTCAATTGGCTTTGCTGAATGCTTATGTGCTATACAGTGCTTCAGGACGGACTGGATCCTTCCTTAAATTCCAGGAAGAGATCGTCAGAGCCCTTCTGTTTCCAGACGGTGCTCCACCTCACCATCCCCAACCAAATGCAGTAAGCCGGCTGCATGAGAGGCATTTTCTTTATGCCCTCCCGAGTACCCCTACCCAACGAACCCCCCAAAAAAGATGTCGTGTCTGCAGCAAGCGCGGATTTAGGCGTGACACCCGATATTGTTGTCCCCTCTGTCCTGGCAATCCTGGTCTTTGCATTGGTGAATGTTTTGAACGCTACCACACACTAGTGGAGTATTAGCGTAGGGTACAGCACTGCACAGACTAGGCACACTTCCACAGGGTCTCCCAAGATGCTGTCGCATTTTGAGAGACCCAAACCTGGTACCAGTTAAAAAAGTTAAAGTTACAAAAAAAAGTGTAAAAAAACCAAAAAAAAGTAAAAAAAAAGAAAAAAACACAAAAAAAATATAAAATAAAAAAACCAAAAATAGTTGTTGTTTTATTGTTCTCTCTCTATTCTCTCTCTATTGTTCTGCATTCTATACTGCAATGTTTTATTGTTATGTTTTTATCATGTTTGCTTTATAGGTATGCAATTTTTTTATACTTTGTTTTTTTCATTGTTAACCACCTTTGTGTTTTCAGGTACGCCATTCAGCTGCAGAGCGGATTTATTTATCTTGACAGCAACAGCGTTTGCTCCCACGATACATAAAGCCGCGACTCCAGCGCTGTCGGAGGTGATTTCACCACCACAGTTACATACTTCAGCATATATGCCGAAGCGTGGGGGCAGCAGTGGGTGGAGGAGCGATTTGCTCCTGCCTTTTGCGGGAGGATGCCCCCATGCTTCGGCATATATATATTTTTAGGTAGGCACAGGTTGCGTTAAATGTTTTATTTTTTACTATGTTTTTTTTTGTATTTTGCTTTGCAGGTATGGTAAGTAATACTGTTATACTGTAATGTTACTTTGTTTTTTTGTTAACCATCATTTGCTTAGCAGTTACGCCATTCAGTTGCAGCACGGATTTATTTATCTTGACAGCAACAGCGTTTGCTCCCACGATACATAAAGCCGTGACTCCAGCGCTGTCGGAGGTGATTTCACCACCACAGTTACATACTTCAGGATATATGCCGAAGCGTGGGGGCAGCAGTGGGTGGAGGAGCGATTTGCTCCTGCCTTTTGCGGGAGGATGCCCCCATGCTTCGGCATATGTATATTTTTAGGTAGGCACAGGTTGCGTTAAATGTTTTATTTTTTACTATGTTTTTTTTGTATTTTGCTTTGCAGGTATGGTAAGTAATACTGTTATACTGTAATGTTACTTTGTTTTTTTGTTAACCATCATTTGCTTAGCAGGTACGCCATTCAGTTGCAGCACGGATTTATTTATCTTGACAGCAACAGCGTTTGCTCCCACGATACATAAAGCCGTGACTCCAGCGCTGTCGGAGGTGATTTCACCACCACAGTTACATACTTCAGCATATATGCCGAAGCGTGGGGGCAGCAGTGGGTGGAGGAGCGATTTGCTCCTGCTTTTGCGGGAGGATGCTCCCATGCTTCGGCATATATATACGGTGCATGTATGCCCATCATTAGAAGTGGGTGGATGAAGGGAGGTATTCTAATGGTGGGCATACCCACCGATCAATATCTTTTTTTCGTTCAGCCCACAGGCTGCATGAAAAAAAAGTTTACAATGTATGCCCAACAAGGACCAGCAACGTACTGGTATGTTGCTGGACTTTGAGTGGTTATACCAGAATGATGCCTGCAGGTTTAGGTATCATCTTGGTATCATTCTTTTCAGCCAGTGGTCGGCTTTCTTGTAAAAGCAATCCTAGCAGCTAATTAGCCTCTAGACTGCTTTTACAAGCAGTGGGAGGGAATGCCCCCCCCCCACACCGTCGTCCATGTTTTTCTCTGGCTCTCCTGTCCCAACAGGGAACTTGAGAATGCAGCCGGTGATTCAGCCAGCTGACCATAGAGCTGATCAGAGACCAGAATGGCTCCAAACATCTCTATGGCCTAAGAAACTGGAAGCTACAAGCATTTCATGACTTAGATTTCGCCGGATGTAAACAGCGCCATTGGGAAATTGGGAAAGCATTTTATCACACCGATCTTGGTGTGGTCAGATGCTTTGAGGGCAGAGGAGAGATCTAGGGTCTAATAGACCCCAATTTTTTCTAAAAAGAGTACCTGTCACTACCTATTGCTATCATGGGGGATATATACATTCCCTGAGATAACAATAAAAATGATAAAAAAAAAAATAAAAATGAAAGGAACAGTTTAAAAATAAGATAAAAAAGCAAAAAAAATAATAAAAAAAAAAAAAAAAAAAAAAAAAAGCACCCCTGCCCCCCCCCTGCTCTCGCACAAAGGCGAACGCAAGCGTCGGTCTGGCGTCAAATGTAAACAGCAATTGCACCATGCATGTAAAGGTATCACCGCGAAGGTCAGATCGAGGGCAGTAATTTTAGCAGTAGACCTCCTCTGTAAATCTAAAGTGGTAACCTGTAAAGGCTTTTAAAAATGTATATAGTTTGTCGCCACTGCACGTTTGTGCGCAATTTTAAAGCATGTCATGTTTGGAATCCATGTACTCGGCCTAAGATCATCTTTTTTATTTCATCAAACATTTTGAGAAAATAGTGTGTTTTAGTGTATTAAAATTTAAAAAAGTGTGTTTTTTCCCCAAAAAATGCGTTTGAAAAATCGCTGCGCAAATACTGTGTGAAAAAAAAAAAAAAACACCCACCATTTTAATCTGTAGGGCATTTGCTTTAAAAAAATATATAATGTTTGGGGGTTCAAAGTAATTTTTTTGCAAAAAAAAATAATTTTTTCATGTAAACAATAAGTGTCAGAAAGGGCTTTGTCTTCAAGTGGTTAGAAGAGTTGTCGATGTGTGACATAAGCTTCTAAATGTTGTGCATAAAATGCCAGGACAGTTCAAAACCCCCCCAAATGACCCCATTTTGGAAAGTAGACACCCCAAGCTATTTGCTGAGAGGCATGTCGAGTCCATTGAATATTTTATATTGTGACACAAGTTGCGGGAAAAAGACAAATTTTTTTTTCTTTTTTGCACAAAGTTGTCACTAAATGATATATTGCTCAAACATACCATGGGAATATGTGAAATTACACCCCAAAATACATTCTGTTGCTTCTCCTGAGTACAGGGATACCACATGTGTGAGACTTTTTGGGAGCCTAGCCGCGTACGGGACCCCGAAAACCAAGCCCCGCCTTCAGGCTTTCTAAGGGCGTAAATTTTTGATTTCACTCTTCACTGCCTATCACAGTTTCGGAGGCCATGGAATGCCCAGGTGGCACAAACCCCCCCCCCCAAATGACCCCATTTTGGAAAATAGACACCCAAAGCTATTTGCTGAGAGGTATAGTGAGTATTTTGCAGACCTCACTTTTTTTCACAAAGTTTTGAAAATTGAAAAAAGAAAAAAAAATATGTTTTTCTTGCCTTTCTTCATTTTCAAAAACAAATGAGAGCTGCAAAATACTCACCATGCCTCTCAGCAAATAGCTTGGGGTGTCTACTTTCCAAAATGGGGTCATTTGGGGGGGGTTTGTGCCATCTTGGCATTTTATGGCCTTCAAAAGTGTGATAGGTAGTGAGGAGTAAAATCAAAAATGTATGCCCTTAGAAATCCTGAAGGCGGTGCTTGGTTTTCGGGGCCCCGTACGCGGCTAGGCTCCCAAAAAGTCCCACACATGTGGTATCCCCGTACTCAGGAGAAGCAGCAGAATATATTTTGGGGTGTAATTCCACATATGCCCATGGCATGTTTGAACAATATATCATTTAGTGACAACTTTGTGCAAAAAAAAAAAAAAAAAATTGTCACTTTCCCGCAACTTGTGTCAAAATATAAAATATTCCATGGACTCAACATGCCTCTCAGCAAATAGCTTGGGGTGTCTAATTTCCAAAATGGGGTCAATTGGGGGGGGTTTGTGCCATCTGGGCATTTTATGGCCTTCAAAAATGTGATAGGTAGTGGGGAGTGAAATTACAACTTTACACCCTTAGAAATCCTGAAGGCGGTGCTGGGTTTTCGGGGCCCCGTACGCAGCTAGGCTCCCAAAAAGTCCCACACATGTGGTATCCCCGTACTCAGGAGAATCAGCAGAATGTATTTTGGGGTGCAATTCCACATATGCCCATGGCCTGTGTGAGCAATATATCATTTAGTGACAACTTTGTGCAAAAAAAAAAAAAATTCTCACATTCCTGCAACTTGTGTCAAAAAATAAAATATTCCATGGACTCAACATGCCTCTCAGCAAATAGCTTGGGGTGTCTACTTTCCAAAATGGGGTCATTTGGGGGGGTTTTGTGCCATCTTGGCATTTTATGGCCTTCAAAACTGTGATAGGTAGTGAGAAGTGAAATCAAAAATTTATGCCCTTAGAAATCCTGAAGGCGGTGCTTGGTTTTCGGGGCCCCGTACGCGGCTAGGCTCCCAAAAAGTCCCACACATGTGGTATCCCCGTACTCAGGAGAAGCAGCAGAATATATTTTGGGGTGCAATTCCACATATGCCCATGGCATGTTTGAGCAATATATCATTTAGTGACAACTTTGTGCAAAAAAAAAAAATTGTCACTTTCCAGCAACTTGTGTCAAAATATAAAATATTCCATGGACTCAACATGCCTCTCAGCAAATAGCTTGGGGTGTCTACTTTCCAAAATGGGGTCATTTGGGGGGGTTTTGTGCCATCTTGGCATTTTATGGCCTTCAAAACTCTGATAGGTAGTGAGGAGTGAAATGAAAAATTTATGCCCTTAGAAATCCTAAAGGCGGTGATTGGTTTTCGGGGCCCCGTACGCGGCTAGGCTCCCAAAAAGTCCCACACATGTGGTATCCCCATACTCAGGAGAAGCAGCTAAATGTATTTTGGGGTACAATTCCACATATGCCCATGGCCTGTGTGAGCAATATATCATTTAGTGACAACTTTGTGCAAAAAAAAAAAAAATTGTCACATTCCCACAACTTGTGTCAAAAAATAAAATATTCCATGGACTCAACATACCTCTCAGCAAATAGCTTGGGGTGTCTACTTTCCAAAATGGGGTCATTTGGGGGTGTTTTGTGCCATCTTGGCATTTTATGGCCTTCAAAACTGTGATAGGTAGTGAGGAGTGTAATCAAAAATCTATGCCCTTAGAAATCCTGAAGGCGGTGCTTGGTTTTCGGGGCCCCATACGCGGCTAGGCTCCCAAAAAGTCCCACACATGTGGTATCCCCGTACTCAGGAGAAGCAGCTGAATGTATTTTGGGGTGCAATTCCACATATGCCCATGGCCTGTGTGAGCAATATATCATTTAGTGACAACTTTTTGTAAATTTTTTTTTTTTTTGTCAATATTCAATCACCTGGGACAAAAAAAATAAATATTCAATGGGTTCAACATGCCTCTCAGCAATTTCCTTGGGGTGTCTACTTTCCAAAATGGGGTCATTTGGGGGGGTTTTGTACTGCCCTGCCATTTTAGCACCTCAAGAAATGACATAGGCAGTCATAAACTAAAAGATGTGTAAATTCCAGAAAATGTACCCTAGTTTGTAGGCGCTATAACTTTTGCGCAAACCAATAAATATACGCTTATTGACTTTTTTTTTTACCAAAGACATGTGGCCGAATACATTTTGGCCTAAATGTATGACTAAAATTGAGTTTATTGGATTTTTTTTATAACAAAAAGTAGAAAATATCATTTTTTTTCAAAATTTTCGGTCTTTTTCCGTTTATAGCGCAAAAAATAAAAATGGCAGAGGTGATCAAATACCATCAAAAGAAAGCTCTATTTGTGGGAAGAAAAGGACGCAAATTTTGTTTGGGTACACCATTGCATGACCGCGCAATTAGCAGTTAAAGCGACGCAGTGCCAAATTGTAAAAAGTGCTCTGGTCAGGAAGGGGGTAAATCCTTCCGGGGCTGAAGTGGTTAAGAAGATTTATTTCAGTCATGAATTCCTGTGTTGTGTTTTCTAGTTCTTCAGTTTTAATTTCCAGCGCTGCTGTACGGTTCCCCAATTCTCTGATTTCTTTAGTAAGATTATTGGTTATTTGTTCTGAGGTAATCTTTAATGCTTTGTGTAGCATTTTCTCAAATTGTTTAATAAGGTTTGGAGTTGCTGCTGGATCTTGTGAAGATTTTTGTGACAGAAATAATTCTGTGTCAGATTCATCTGAGGAGATTTGCTGTGACAGCTTTGTCTTTCTCCTGCGCTCTGAGGTGATTATGCCTGAGGCTGAGGAGACTGAGGGGACTGGCGCCAATTTCACTGCAGTCTTAGCCTGTGTGCCTCCGCTGGGGGCATTTTTATACTTATTCTGGGTTCCCCCTAGTACCATTTTGCTTTCGAAAATTCTCTCACCTCTCAGGAGTATAATGTCTCGTTTTTTAAATGAAAAACTTCGGCGGGCTGCCTTTTATACAGCGGTTCTCCCTTTTCACGGAGCGGAGCTCTAGCAGGACATGTCCGCTGCGCTAGACTCTGTGCATGCGCCTGCCTCCCTTACTCTTTTAATCTATCTTCCTTCTTCCATTTCGTTTTATCCACCCTTATTGCATTATATTACTTATTTGCCGCTACTGAACCCTCTATCCTCTCTTTACTATGTTACCTCTCTATTTCCCTCCTATTTCCCTTTTTCCCTTTCCCCTCTCTTCCCCTTCCCTTCTCCTCCCTTCTCTCCCTCCATTTCTTTTCTCTTATATATCAAAACCTGTAGAGATGGGGGGTACGGGGTGGGGGGGGGTCATTATAGATTATGATATTATGAGAAAAAAAAAAATTCACATTAAATAATCCTTAACCCTCCTATTAAGTGCATCCTATACGATATATAAAAAACGTAGTTATCTCTTCTATACTTATTTCTTCCCCTTCTGCATTATTATTATTTTTCCATTATAAATTCATCCAGTTCAACATCCCGGTGCAAAAAACATAGATATTATCTCTTCTGTGCTTACAATTTCCCTTTATATATGACCATATCACAAAAAAATAAAAAAAATAAAAAAACGTGGTTGTCTCCTCTATACTTATTATTTCCCTTTTATAAATTATTATTATTATTATTATTCATATATAATCTCATCCCGTTCAATATCCTGGTGCAAAAGAAATAATTATTGTCTCTTCTGTGCTTGCTATTACCCTTTATACATTACTTTTATATCATGTCCCCCCCTTCACATCCCAAAAAAAAAAAAAAGTTTTCTTTGGTGCTCTAATTTAAATAATATTATCACATATTTCCTCCTATTAAGTGCATCCTATACGATGTATAAAAAACGTAGTTATCTCTTCTATACTTGTTTTTTCCCCTTCTGCATTATTATTATTTTTCCATTATAAATTCATCCAGTTCAACATCCCGGTGCAAAAAACATAGATATTATCTCTTCTGTGCTTACAATTTCCCTTTATATATGACCATATCACACAAAAAAAAAAAAGGAGAAAAAATGTGTTGAATTATTATATACCTCCATTTCCATGTCGCAGTGCTTGAAACATACATATTATCTCTTCTATACTTATTATTTCACATTGTGCATTATTATTATTACAAAAAAAAAAAAAAATTAAATTACTCTTTCTTAGTAAGTTATTATATACTTCCATTTCCTTAACGCAGTGCATGAAACATACATATTATCTCTTCTATACTTATTATTTCCCATTGTGCATTGTTGTTATTACAATAATAAAAAAAATTATATATATATTTTTTACCAAGTTTTACGTCCCCCTCCCTCTATCCCAAACATCTCTTGACCCTTTTTATATTTTTTAAAATATTTGTATATATGGAATGGGCCAGTCCGGTAGTGTTATCTCTGGAATTTTAAGGATATCTAAAAACTCTAGCAAGTCCTCCAAGTCTCTGAATAATATAACATGTCCCTCTTTTTGAACCTGTAGTTGAAATGGAAATTTCCATCTATATTGAAGATTGTTCTTTATTAATTGTCCACTAGGGGCCTTAGCGCTCTTCTGCGATCCAATGTAAATTTTGATAGGTCCTGGAAGAACATTAAAGGTTCTCCGTCATGTTGAATGTTTTTATTTTGACGGGTTGCGAGCATTATTTTATCTTTTATATGAGCAAAATGCATTTTACAGATTACATCCCGGGGCTTTTTTGGATCTAGTTTCCTTATTCCTGTTGCTCTGTGTGCTCGGTCTATGATTAAATCTTTTATATCAATATCTGGAGCAATTTCCTGAAAGATTTTTTGTAGTGTTGTTATGAGTTCTTTTGGGCTCACCTCTTCCCTTAGACCTCTAATTCTTATATTGGATCTTCTATTTCTGTTTTCTTGTTCATCTACGTTGTTTATAGTTTGCTTTAGTTGTTTTCCTTGTTTCTGTCAGTCAGTCAGACATGCTTTGAACGCTCAGTTTAGGGGGAAAGCATTGGAGTGGAGCGAGATGCCTCTTCTCGGAAAGGTGGTTAATGCTGGGACCTCTGAGGGGTTGATTTCCGATATGTATGTGCATATAGAGAAAATAGACATGGGGGAGACGTAGATCTCCAGAGTAAGAAAAAATGGGAGGAGGATATTGGGAACATAACAGAGGAGCAGTGGAGCCGTATATTGGAATTGGGGCCCAGGGTGTCACTGTCACCCTCGCAGATAGTATCTCACTTATTTTTTGTACATGGATCATACTATACCCCTTTAAAGATGTTCTTGTTTGGAAGGAGACTAGATGCCAAATGCCCAAGATGCAGCAATACAAAGGGAGATCTTATACAAATGGTTTGTAGGTGCCCAAAGCTATATAGATACATAGTTACATAGTTAGTAAGGTTGAATAAAGACACCAGTCCATCCAGTTCAACCTGAGTGAGTGTGCGTGTCTACAATTATCCCTATCCCTGTACATTGCATCTCATTAAGATGCTCATCTATTATATTATTATTTATTTAAGGTACCCATATAGCGCCATCAATTTACACATACATCGCACACTCACATTGGTCCCTACCCACAAGGAGCCCACAATCCAAGGTCCCCAACCCACATTCATACATTAGGGCCAATTTTGGACAGAGGCCAAGATATTGGAGTGGGATAGTCAACATAATAAACTCAGTCTTTGGGACATCCCTAGACCTAAATGTTAAGATGTGTGTATTGGGGCATATGGAGAGGAACGGATTGCCAGGAAATATACAGACTGCAATAATTAGATGTTTATTTCAAACAAAAAAGATTGCACAGAAATGGCAAGCGATAGCCCCCCAACATGTGGAGAATGGGTGAATGCCATAAATGACACGATATGGAAGGAAAACTTTACATACAGTAAGAGGGGATGTCCAGGGAAATATGATAGAATATGGAAACCCTGGTTAGAGGTGAAGAAATCCTGGTTACATAGAGATGGGTGTGGATAGGGCCGGAGAGGGGAATGAGAGATTGGATAACAGGGGGAGTGAAAGGGTATATGAAAGTATGTGTAATTCATGGGGCAGGAGAAGTGGGCGGATGGGGGGGGGGGGTGGGGGGAACGGGCGGGTTATAGGACGTGTTTTTGTATCTTTTGTATAGATTTGGAAAAAGTTTTTCAACAAAGAATATTTAATTAAAAAATAAAATAAACAGAAGCCAATTAAGAGTATAGAACAATATTTATTTTTTGAATACTTGAGACTTTTAATTCCTTACACAAAATAAATAAACACATAGTCTTTATATTCCATTCTTCCAATAAGAAAAACAGACAGGATTTGCCCCAAACAGATGGGGTTTTTTTTGTTTTTTTGCTACTGTACATAGGGGGTTAAAGTAGGTCGCATTAATAATGTCCATCTCCATTGCCCATGGGGTTTGACAATGATGACTGATCCATGACAAGGAGATAGTTGCAAATTTAGCATCTTCTTGGTTTAATGTCTGCTAAAAAACCACATTGTATATTTCAATCTTGCACTGGTTCACTGGTGTCTTTCTAGTCTCATCCCAGTGTAATTTCTGAAAAGTCACAAGCAGATGCAGGGCTAGGAGATTTGAAGTTGTTGATCTGGTAGGACCAAGTTACTAATTTGGGCACAGCAAATTCAGTGGTAATTGTTGGGTAAGGGGGCAACATCTTGGCATTCAGTACAAAATTGAGTCGATATATTCTACAGCTTGAACAATGCTTGAACAATGCTGAATGCCAGTGTTTGCTATCAGCCATGTTATGGTCGAACCATGGCTTAAATTGTCTTTGTGTTATAGAAAGCTTACAGACTTAAATGGGGTCCAGTGCCCAGCTTTGTGTTTCAAAAGCTCAAATTTTGCTTCTATTCAAATATGTTGGCGACAGTCCTGCACAAAGATAAGACAGTGTTATAAGGTGTACCTAATCCATCTGCTGGGTCTGTATACTACAAATCATATTATATTAACATACATAGTGCAACAGACAACAATTCAGACACTTTTAACAACCGCAATAAGTACTTAATAAATTAAAGTATTAATGGCTCTTGTGTGACAGTCTAAACTGGTCTCAACTACATAATGCAAATGCCTCATAATTGAAGAAAAAAAACTGTCTTTACCTCACCGTAATGAGCCAAATCCTCCTTTATTTGTGCCTTACATGCTCCCCCTCCCAGACACTGCAGGACAAAGTGGGAGAATGTCAGCAGCAGAGGCATTACTGTCATTTCAAAATGCATTGGGCAGGGCTAGCAGCTGTTTCACAAGCTACAAACTTGTGAATCAGCAGTGACAATTCAATCACAGCAACTGTACCATCTTTTAATCCTACTCTACAGCAAACAGGCACAGCCTCCATGAGGGTGAAAACACTGCTCTGGATTTAGGAGCAGTACAGCAATGTTGTCCCCTTGTAAACTGGGGTTAGTACCCCTTTTGGGGAGACCCCTCCCCTGGGTGGATGCTGTGGGTGGGGCTAGTTTAGAGAGCAGAGGGTGAAGGACAGAAGCTACCACTAGTATACTGTCATGTAAGCTTGTCGATTTAGGAAGAGAACCCTTTGGGCTGGGCCTGGTACGGTGCCTTGAAAAAGTATTCATACCCTTTGAAATTTTCCACATTTTGTCATGTTGCAACCAAAAACATAAATGTGTTTTATTGGGATTTTATGTGATAGACTAACGCAAAGTGGCACATAATTGTGAAGCGGAAGGAAAATGATAAATGGTTTTCAAAAGTTTTTACAAATAAATATCTGAAAAGTGTGGCGTGCATTTTAATTCAGCCCCCTCTGATACCCTTAACTAAAATCTAGTAGAACTAAACAGAGTCCACTTGTGTGTAATTTAACCTCAGTATAAACACAGCTGTGCGGTGAAGCCCTTAGAGGTTTCTTAGAGAACCTTAGTAAACAAACAGCATCATGAAGGCCAAGGAACATACCAGACAGGTCAGGGATAAAGTTGTGGAGAAGTTTAAAGCAGGGTTAGATTATTTTAAAAAATCCCAAGCTTTGAACATCTCATGGAGCACTGTTTAATCCATCATCCAAAAATGGAAAGAGTACGGCACACCTGCAAACCTACCAAGACATGGCTGTCCAGGCCAGGCAAGGAGAGCATTATTCAGAGATCCACAGCTCAGGTGGGAGAATCTGTTCACAGGACAACTATTAGTCGTGCACTTCACAAATCTGGCCTTTATGGAATAGTGGCAAGAAGAAAGCCATTGTTTAAAGAAAGCCATAAGAAGTCCTGCTTGCGAGAAGCCACATGGGGGACAAAGCAAACATGTGGAAGAAGGTGCTCTGGTCAGATAAGTCCAAAATTGAACTTTTTGCCCTAAAAGCAAAACGCTATGTGTGGCGGAAAACTAACACTGTACATAACCCCAGCGGTGTATTTAGGGTTTGTGCTGCCCTAGGCCTGACTAAACCCACACTCCCCTAATTTAAATATGACCCACCCCTTCCTGTCAAGGCCACACCCCTTCCAGTTTAAGACCCACTCTGCCATCTGTAAACCACACCCCTTCCTCTTTAGGCTCCACCTTTTCCTCTTAGAGCTCCACCTCTCTGTACATTAGTGCAGTCCCATCAGTGCCCATATCAATGCAGATTTATCAGTGCCCATCAGTCCAGCCTCATCATGGGCCACCAGTGCAGCCTCATCATAGGCCACCTATCAGTGGACATCAGTGCGGCCTTATCAGGGGCCACCATTGCAGCATATCAGTGCCCATCAGTGCAGCAGATCAGTGCTGCCTTATAAGTGCAGTTTAAGTGTGCTGCCTCATTAGTGGGCATCAGTGCCCATCAGTGCCCATCAGTACAGCTTGAGGCGATTCAGTTCGCATCTGCAGCTATACAAGTCTTTCAATCTTTCATTCAGTACAGTCCCATCGGTGCGGCCTCATCAGGGGCCACCGTTGCCCCCTATCAGTGCCCATATCAGTGCAGCCCCATCAGTTCAGCCTCATCAGGGGCCACCGTTGCAGCCTATCAGTGTCCATCAGTGCAGCATGTCAGTGCAGCTTAAGAGTGCTGCCTCATTAATGGGCATCAGTGCCCATCAGTGCAGCCTATCAGTGGCCACCATTGCAGCCTATCAGTGGCCATCAGTGCAGCATTCCAGTGCTGCCTTATCAGTGCAGCTTAAGAGTGCCACCTCATTAGTGGGCATTAGTGCAGCCTATTAATGCAACCAGTGCAGCCTATCATTGCCCATCAGTGTAGCATATCAGTGCAGGTTATGAGTGCCGCCTTATCAGTTTCAAATATCACACTTATTAGTGTGTGTGTGTGTGTGTATATATATATATATATATATATATATATATATATATATATATATATATATATATATATATATATATATATATATATATATATATATATATATATATATATATATATATTACAGTCAGGTCTATAAACATTGGAACATCAACACAATTCTAATCTTTTTGCCTCTATACACCACCACAATTGATTTGAACTGAAACAAATAAGATGTGCTTTAACTGCAGACTTTCAGCTTTAATTTGAAGGTGTTTACATCCAAATCAGGTAAACGGTGTAGGAATTACAACAGTTTGTATATGTGCCTTCCACTTCTTAAGGGACCAAAAGTAATGGGACAGCTTAACAATCATCCATTAAACTTTCACTTTTTAATACTTGGTTGCAAATCCTTTGCAGTCAATTACAGCCTGAAGTCTGGAACGCATAGACATCACCAGACGCTGGGTTTCATCCCTGGTGATGCTCTGCCAGGCCTCTACTGCAACTGTCTTCAGTTCCTGCTTGTTCTTGGGGCATTTTCCCTTCAGCGTGAAATGCATGCTCAATCGCATTCAGGTCAGGTGATTGACTTGGTCATTGCATAACATTCCACTTCTTTCCCTTAAAAAACTCTTTGGTTGCTTTCGCAGTATGCTTCGGGTCATTGCCCATCTGCACTGTGAAGCACCGTCCAATGAGTTCTGAAGCCTTTTGCTCAATATGAGCAGATAATATTGCCCGAAACACTTCAGAATTCATCCTGCTGCTTTTGTCAGCAGTCACATCATCAATAAATACAAGAGAACCAGTTCCATTGGCAGCCATACATGCCCACATCATGACACTACCACCACCATGCTTCACTGATGAGGTGGTATGCTTTGGATCATGAGCAGTTCCTTTCCTTCTCCATACTCTTCTCTTCCCATCACTCTGGTACAAGTTGATCTTGGTCTCATTTGTCCATAGGATGTTGTTCCAGAACTGTGAAGGCTTTTTTAGATGTTGTTTGGTTTATGGTTTATATCTTGTGGTGAACCCTCTGTATTCACTCTGATGAAGTCTTCTCTTGATTGTTGACTTTGACACACATACACCTACCTTTTGGAGAGTGTTCTTGATCTGGCCAACTGTTGTGAAGGGTGTTTTCTTCACCAGGGAAATAATTCTTCGGTCATCCACCACAGTTGTTTTCTGATCCCTTCCGGGTCTTTTGGTGTTGCTGAGCTCACCGGTGCATTCTTTCTTTTTAAGGATGTTCCAAACAGTTGATTTGGCCACACCTAATGTTTTTGCTATCTCTTTCATTGGTTTGTTTTGTTTTTTCAGCCTAATGATGGCTTGCTTCACTGATAGTGACAGCTCTTTGGATCTCATATTGAGAGTTGACAGCAACAGATTCCAAATGCAAATAGCACACTTGAAATGAACTCTGGACCTTCTATCTGCTCCTTGTAAATGGGATAATGAGGGAATAACACACACCTGGCCATGGAACAGCTGAGCAGCCAATTGTCCCATTACTTTCGGTCCCTTAAAAAGTGGGGGGCACATATACAAACTGTTGTAATTCCTACACCGTTCACCTGATTTGGATGTAAATATCCTCAAATTAAAGCTGAAAGTCTGCAGTTAAAGCACATCCTGTTTGTTTCATTTCAAATCCATTGTGGTGGTGTATAGAGCCAAAAAGATTAGAATTGTGTCGATGTCCCAATATTTATGGACCTGACTTTATATGAAAAGAGAGGGGGGGTTTGGGACTTTAAATGAGGTGAGTACACATGGCTAGAAGATGAGTAGATATCAAAAACATGTTTTTATTGGTGAAACAAGGAACATGGCAAAATGACATGATACATGCAGCAATGAATAAAATTGTCAATCACATATTACAGACCATCTATAGAAACAAACATTAATAGCAACCAGCCAACCATTGTGTGGTATGGAACGAATCCTGAATGTAGTAAAAACACTTAAAATTACATGGTAGATGGAGAACCCAAGATAATGTATTCAGTAGGGGCGTCTGCATGAGAATAAGTGCATCTGAATTGGCCGATGCGTTTC
Organism: Lithobates clamitans; assembly: GCA_037952925.1. NCBI lineage: Eukaryota > Metazoa > Chordata > Amphibia > Anura > Ranidae > Lithobates > Lithobates clamitans. The sequence goes on along the minus strand of JBBGZY010000412.1, from coordinate 4,134,807 downwards.
GTGGATAATACCACTCTTAACAACTTGCTGACCGCCTAACGACGATATACGTCAACAGAATGGCACGGGCAGGCAAAATCACATACCTGGTACGTGTTTGCTTTCCCGTGGGCGAGGGGTCCGATTGGACCCCCCCGGTGCAAGCGGCGGTCGGCTTTGGTCTAGGAGCGTTCAGAGATGAGGGGGAGGCCATCCGTTCGTGGCCCCCCCTCGCGATCGCTCCCAGCCAATGAGAATCATCCCCTGCCTCTGTGTAGTACACAGAGGCAGAGGATGTGATGTCATCTCTCCTCGGCTCGGCAGTTTCCGTTCCGGCGCCGAGGAGAGAAGATATGTGAGTGAGGGCACAACACACACATATCACAGTAGAACATGCCAGGCACACTTTACACCCCCGATCGCCCCCCGATCACCCCCCAATCACCCCCCCCGTCACACTAACACAAAGCAGTTTTTTTTTTTTCCTGACACTGCATGGTGTCAGTTTGTGACAGTTAGAAGTGGTAGGGCAGTTAGTGTTAGCCCCCTGTAGGTCTAGAGTACCCCCCTAAACCCCCCTAATAAAGTTTTAACCCCTTGATCACCCCCCGTCACCAGTGTCACTAAGCGATCATTTTTCTGATCGCTGTATTAGTGTCGCTGGTGACGCTAGTTAGGGACGTAAATATTTAGGTTCGCCGTCAGCGTTTTATAGCGACAGGGACTCCCATATACTACCTAATAAATGTTTTAACCCCTTGATTGCCCCCTAGTTAACCCTTTAACCACTGATCACCGTATAACCATTACAGGTGACGCTGATTAGTTCGATTATTTTTTATAGTGTCAGGGAACCCGCCATTTATTACCGAATAAAGGTTTAGCCCCCTGATCGCCCGGCGGTGATATGCGTCGCCCCAGGCAGCGTCAGATTAGCGCCAGTACTGCTAACACCCACACACGCAGCATACGCCTCCCTTAGTGGTATAGTATCTGAACGCATCAATATCTGATCCGATCAGATCTATACTAGCGTCCCCAGCAGTTTAGGGTTCCCAAAAACGCAGTGTTAGCGGGATCAGCCCAGATACCTGCTAGCACCTGTGTTTCCCCCCCCCGCCCGGCCCAGGCCCAGCCCACCCAAGTGCAGTATCGATCGATCACTGTCACTTACAAAACACTAAACGCATAACTGCAGCGTTCGCAGAGTCAGGCCTGATCCCTGCGATCGCTAACAGTTTTCTTGGTAGCGTTTTGGTGAACTGGCAAGCACCAGCCCCAAGTAGCATCAGGTTAGCGCCAGTACCGCTAACACCCACGCACGTAGCATACACCTCCCTTAGTGGTATAGTATCTGAACGGATCAATATCTGATCCGATCAGATCTATACTGGCGTCCCCAGCAGTTTAGGGTTCCCAAAAATGCAGTGTTAGCGGGATCAGCCCAGATACCTGCTAGCACCTGCGTTTTGCCCCTCCGCCCGGCCCAGCCCAGGCCACCCAAGTGGAGTATCAATCGATCACTGACACTTACAAAACACTAAACGCATAACTGCAGCGTTCGCAGAGTCAGGCCTGATCCCTGCGATCGCTAACAGTTTTTTTGGTAGCGTTTTGGTGAACTGGCAAGCACCAGTGGCCTAGTACACCCCGGTCGTAGTCAAACCAGCACTGCAGTAACACTTGGTGCAGTTCAAGCTGGTGAGGTGGCAAGCACAAGTAGTGTCCCGCTGCCACCAAAAAGACAAACACAGGCCCGTCGTGCCCATAATGCCCTTCCTGCTGCATTCGCCAATTCTAATTGGGAACCCACCGCTTCTGCAGCACCCGTACTTCCCCCATTCACATCCCAAACCAAATGCAGTTGGCTGCATGAGAGGCATTTTCTTTATGTCCTCCCCAGTACCGCTACCCAAAAAACCCCCTCAAAAAAGATGTCATGTCTGCAGCAAGCGTGGATATAGGCGTGACACCCGCTATTATTGTCCCTCCTGTCCTGACAATCCTGGTCTTTGCATTGGTGAATGTTTTGAACGCTACCATACACTAGTTGAGTATTAGCGTAGGGTACAGCATTCCACAGACTAGGCGCACTTTCACAGGGTCTCCCAAGATGCCATCGCATTTTGAGAGACCCGAACCTGGAACCGGTTACAGTTATAAAAGTTACAGTTACAAAAAAAAGTGTAAAAAAAAAAAAACACAAACAAAAATATAAAATAAAAAAAAATAGTTGTCGTTTTATTGTTCTCTCTCTCTCTATTCTCTCTATTGTTCTGCTCTTTTTTACTGTATTCTGTACTGCAATGTTTTATTGTTATTATGTTTTATCATGTTTGCTTTTCAGGTATGCAGTTTTTTATACTTTACCGTTTACTGTGCTTTATTGTTAACCATTTTTTTGTCTTCAGGTATGCCATTTACGACTTTGAGTGGTTATACCAGAATGATGCCTGCAGGTTTAGGTATCATCTTGGTATCATTCTTTTCAGCCAGCGGTTGGCTTTCATGTAAAAGCAATCCTAGTGGCTAATTAGCCTCTAGACTGCTTTTACAAGCAGTGGGAGGGAATGCCCCCCCCACCGTCTTCCTTGTTTTTCTCTGGCGCTCCTGTCTCAACAGGGAACCTGAGAATGCAGCCGGTGATTCAGCCAGCTGACCATAGAGCTGATCAGAGACCAGAGTGGCTCCAAACATCTCTATGGCCTAAGAAACCGGAAGCTACAAGCATTTTATGACTTAGATTTCGCCGGATGTAAACAGCGCCATTGGGAAATTGGGGAAGCATTTTATCACACCGATCTTGGTGTGGTCGGATGCTTTGAGGGCAGAGGAGAAATCTAGGGTCTAATAGACCCCAATTTTTTCAAAAAAGAGTACCTGTCACTACCTAATGCTATCATAGGGGATATTTACATTCCCTGAGATAACAATAAAAATGATTTAAAAAAAAAAATGAAAGGAACAGTTTAAAAATAAGATAAAAAAGCAAAAAAATAATAATAAAAAAAAAAAAAAAGCACCCCTGACCCCCCTGCTCTCGCGCTAAAGCGAACGCAAGCATCAGTCTGGCGTCAAATGTAAACAGCAATTGCACTATGCATGTGAGGTATCACCACGAAGGTCCGATCGAGGGCAGTAATTTTAGCAGTAGACCTCCTCTGTAAATCTAAAGTGGTAACCTGTAAAGGCTTTTAAAAATTTATTAATTTTGTTGCCACTGCACGTTTGTGCACAATTTTAAAGCATGTCATGTTTGGTATCCATGTACTTGGCCTAAGATCATCTTTTTTATTTCATCAAACATTTGGGCAATATAGTGTGTTTTAGTGCATTAAAATTTTAAAAAGTCTTTCCCCAAAAAATGCTTCTGAAAAATCGCTGCGCAAATACTGTGTGAAAAAAAAAATGAAACATCCACCATTTTATTCTGTAGGGCATTTGCTTTAAAAAAATATATAATGTTTGGGGGTTCAAAGTAATTTTCTTGCAAAAAAAAATAATTTTTTCATGTAATCAAAAAGTGTCAGAAAGGGCTTTGTCTTCAAGTGGTTAGAAGAGTGGGTGATGTGTGACATAAGCTTCTAAATGTTGTGCATAAAATGCCAGGACAGTTCAACCCCCCCCAAATGACCCCATTTTGGAAAGTAGACACCCCAAGCTATTTGCTGAGAGGCATGTCGAGTCCATGGAATATTTTATATTGTGACACAAGTTGCGGGAAAGAGACAAATTATTTTTATTTTTTTTGCACAAAGTTGTCACTAAATGATATATTGCTCAAACATGCCATGGGAATATGTGAAATCACACCCCAAAATACATTCTGTTGCTTCTCCTGAGTATGAGGATATCACATGTGTGAGACTTTTTGGGAGCCTAGCCTCCTACGGGACCCCGAAAACCAAGCACCGCCTTCAGGCTTTCTAAGGGCGTAAATTTTTGATTTCACTCTTCACTGCCTATCACAGTTTCAGAGGCCATGGAATGCCCAGGTGGCAAAAAAACAAAACAAATGACCCCATTTTGGAAAGTAGACACCCCAAGCTATTTGCTGAGCGGTATAGTGAGTATTTTGCAGACCTCACTTTTTGTCACAAAGTTTTGAAAATTGAAAAAAGAAAAAAAAATTTTTCTTGCCTTTCTTCATTTTCAAAAACAAATGAGAGCTGCAAAATACTCACCATGCCTCTCAGCAAATAGCTTGGGGTGTCTACTTTCCCGCAACTTGTGTCAAAATATAAAATATTCCATGGACTCAACATGCCTCAAAGCAAATAGCTTGGGGTGTCTACTTTCCAAAATGGGGTCATTTGGGGGGGTTTTATGCCATCTGGGCATTTTATGGCCTTCAAAACTGTGATAGGTATTGAGGAGTAAAATCAAAAATTTACGCCCTTATGGGGCGTACACACGGTCGGACTTTTCGTCTACAAAAGTCCGACAGCCTGTCCGACAGACTTCCGGCGGACTTGTGGCAGACTTTCTAACGAACGGACTTGCCTACACACGACCACACAAAAGTCCGACGGATTCGTACGTGATGACGTACACCGGACTAAAATAAGGAAGTTCATAGCCAGTAGCCAATAGCTGCCCTAGCTTGGGTTTTTGTCCGTCAGACTAGCATACAGACGAGCGGATTTCGGGGTCCGTCGTAGTTACGACGTAAAGATTTGAAGCATGTTTCAAATCTAAAGTCCGTCGGATTTGAGGCTGAAAAAGTCCGCTGAAAATCCGGAGAAGCCCACACACGATCGGATTACCAGCCAGCTTTAGTCCGTCGGCGTCCGTTGGACTTTTGTAGACGAAAAGTCCGACCGTGTGTACGCCCCATTAGAAATCCTGAAGGCAGTGATTGGTTTTCGGGGCCCCGTACGCGCCTAGGCTCCCAAAAAGTCCCACACATGTGGTATCCCCATACTCAGGAGAAGCAGCTAAATGTATTTTGGGGTGCTATTCCACATGCCCATGGCCTGTGTGAGCAATATATCATTTATTGACAACTTTTTGTAATTTTTTTTTTGTCACTATTCAATCACTTGGGACAAAAAAAATGAATATTCAATGGGCTCAACATGCCTCTCTGCAATTTCCTTGGGGTGTCTACTTTCCAAAATGGGTAATTTGTGGGGGTTTTGTACTGCCCTGCCATTTTAGCACCTCAAGAAACGACATAGGCAGTCATAAATTAAAGGCTGTGTAAATTCCAGAAAATGTACCCTAGTTTGTAGGCGCTATAACTTTTGCGCAAACCAATAAATATACACTTATTGACATTTTTTTTACCAAAGACGTGGCCGAATACATTTTGGCCTAAATGTATGACTAAAATTGAGTTTATTGGATTTTTTTAGAACAAAAAGTAGAAAAAATCATTTTTTTTCAAAATTTTCAGTCTTTTTCCGTGTATAGCGCAAAAAATAAAAATGGCAGAGGTGATAAAATACCATCAAAAGAAAGCTCTATTTGTGGGAAGAAAAGGACGCAAATTTCGTTTGGGTACAGCATTGCATGACCGCGCAATTAGCAGTTAAAGTGACGCAGTGCCAAATTGTAAAAAGTGCTCTGGTCAGGAAGGGGGTAAATCCTTCCGGGGCTGAAGTGGTTAAGGGGCAGGTGCACGCAAATATTGTAATAAGTCTGGCAAATGGGGGACGAGGAGTCAGAGGCTGTCCAAATTGTCTGTACCGGGAGCTGTGGAAGGGACCCGCTGAAAAGGGACGGTGTGCATAAAACATGTCTGTGAGATGCGAGTTCAGCCATATGCTGTATGCTATACACAGACACACACGCACACACATGTACACAGACACACACACATGTACACAGGCACACACATACACATGTACACAGACACACGTGTAAAAAGACACACACATGTACGCAAACACACACATGTACACATACACCCCCCCCTTACTTGTAGAACAGCCCTTACTTGTTAGGTGGTGTTCCTTGTCCCACTCCCAGCTTTTGTGCAGGACACACAAGAGGTTTACCAGAGGGGGCAGCAAAGAGCCCGATGTCAGCTCAATGACTCTCACACACATTCCAAAAGCCAGAGCAGCCACGGAGCTCTCCTGCACCCGCCCCTGCCTTTTCCCATCCCCGTCAGACAGCCGGGCCCTTTTAGACACTCGTGCCTAGTGTATGGGCTGTACTCCCCTGATGGCGGCCCTGCCCACCTGACTGCCTGTGCCCGCTAGCCCTGACTCCCTTGCCCCACTGCTACTTCTATTTGTCTGGCACTGATGGGGCCCCAGGTTCAGTGCCCAGGGGTGCCAGCTCAGTAGGACGGCCCTGTCTGTCAATGACAGATCATATTGCAATACAGTGATCCATGGTACAAATTTAACAGACTGACATGACATAAGTATTCATTGTACTTGCTGTCCTGGCCGCCGCCTGGGGGTTCCCCTCATCTGCTTCTCTCTCTCTCTCTCTCTCCCTCTCCCTCTCCCCTATCATCATTAACAGACCCTGCCCCTGACCGGGGAGAAGATGCAATGGCCAAGCGGAGGAGGGTAGGTGGAGCCTCCGCCGGTGGAATAACGTGTAGCCAGTCACTGGCTGCATTATGGGGTTGCCAGGCACCCCCCCCCCCGGCCAAGTACGCTCCCATACCAACAAGTGCCAGCCGTCGGGGACAATATAAGAGCAGGAGGCGGTCGTGGGAGCCGACACTCGGCAGGATGGTTGGTGGGCTTTTTTAGTGTGGGGGGGTGGCTTTTTTGCTGCCCCCTGCAAAGTGTCGCCCTAGGCCTGGGCCTTGTCGGCCTAGACCAAGTCACAGCACTGCATCACCCTGAAGACACTGTTCCCACCATGAAATATGGTGGGGGAAGCATCATGTTGTGGGGATACTTTTCTTCAGCAGGGACAGGGAAGCTGGTCAGAGTTAATGGGAAGATGGATAGAGCCAAATACAGGGCAATCTTAGAAGAAAACCTGTTAGAGTCTGCAAAAGACATGAAACTAGGGTGGAGAATCACCTTCCAGCAGGACAACGACCCTAAACATACAGCCATAGCTACAATGGAATGGTTTAGATCAAAGCATATTCATGTGTTAGAATGGCCCAGTCAAAGTCCAGACCTAAATTCAATTGAGAATCTGTGGCAAGGCTTAAATTGCTGTTCACAGATGTGCTCCATCCAATCTGACAGAGCTTGAGCTATTTTGCAAAGAAGAATGGGCAAATATTTCACTCTCTAGATGTACAAAGCTGGTAGAGACATACTCAAAAAGACTTGCAGCTGTAGTTGCAGAGAAAGGTGGTTCTACAAAGTATTGACTCGGGGAGACTGAATATACACGCCACACTTTTCAGATATTTATTTGTAAAAAATCTTTAAAACTATTTATCATTTTCCTTTCATTTCACAATTCTGTGCCAGTTTGTGTTGGTCTATCACAAAAAATCCCATTAAAATACACTTACGTTTTTGATTGTCATATGACAAAATGTGGACAATTTCAAGGAGTATGAATGATTTTTCAAGACACTGTATAGGCTCCATGGAGAACCCACCCAAGAGGACCTATAATGAGGAAACTGGAATGGCTGGTCAGCATTTCTATGTTAAAGTTGAGCCTGGTGGGGGGGGGGGTGCTAGATGTACTAGCAGATTTAGATACACTAACAAATAGAATTCAAACCCCGGCTCACACTGAAGTTACACAAACAATTACAGCAACAGTTTTTTCCTTTTGGGATTACGTTTTTACATGAGTAAATGAAAGCTGATCATTGTAAGCACCCCTGTCAATGCTAAATGGTTTGTCTCAACACTCTGCAACATTTTTAGGGGAGTTTGTTCTTTTGAAAAACAACAGGCCTACTGGCTGGATTACCAGATGAAAATAGGAAAAAAATCCTAAAAAAGAAAATGAATGCATCCATCATATCTAAGAATTGGTAAGCTGTAATATAATACATATTTGCTTTTGGCTTTAATACTGCTTTAAATGGAAGGACTTGTAGTTTGTTATTAAAGCGGGATTCCGTCCTAAAAAAAAAAAAATTAAAAGTCAGCAGCTACTAACACTGTAGCTGCTGACTTTAAATAAGTACTTACCTGTCCTGGGTGCCCGTGATGTCGGCCACCCGAGGCCGACCCGTCCCTCGGCTCTCGGGTCCCGGCACCGCCATCCTAAGTAAGGGAAACAGGCATTGGAGCCTAGCGGCTCCACTGCCAGTTTCCTACTGCACATGCGGGAGTGGCGCTGCAATCCGTTCTGTGAATGGCCCCGTGGTGTTCTGGGAACACACACAGTTCCCAGAAGACAACGGGGCTGCTCACCGAGGAGCAGAATACACCGCAGAAGAGGAAGAGGCAGATTAGGAAGACTGCCTAGCAACAAGGGTTTAGGTAAGTTTAAAATGTTTTCTTTTTTTCAAATGTTTTTTTTTCTTTTTTTTAGTATTTTTGGTGATTTTTTTTTCAGGGTGGCCCTCCACTTTAAAGACTGAATCCAGTGAAAACCTTTTTTCTGAGGCTTAGATAAAGCAGGAAATAGATAGAACCACTGTCAGGTTTAAAGGCTAACTTCACCTTTTTGTTCACTTAAACTTGCATTAATGTACTTACTTTGCAAAAATAAAACAGCTTTGCTGCCTTACTTCCTGAACATAACTTAGGTCATGACACAGGAAAGAGTTGACCAGCTGAGGGTAGATGATGCAGGGTGTGTGCTAATGAGATCAGCTGGTCAACTCCTTCCTGTGTCATGACTAGGGATGAGCTTCGAGTTCGAGTCGAACTCATGTTCGACTCGAACATTGGCTGTTCGCAAGCGAACAATTTGGGGTGTTCGTGGCAAATTCGAATGCCGCGGAATACCCTTTAAAGGGGCGCATGTTTCCTGTGTTTAGAACAGTCTGACAGCAAAATGACATTTTGAAGGAAAAAACTCATTTAAAACTACCCGCGGCTATTGCATTGCCGACAATACACATAGAAGTTCATTGATAAAAACGGCATGGGAATTCCCCAAAGGGGAACCCCGAACCAAAATTTTTTAAAAAAATGACGTGGGATTCCCCCTTAATTCCATACCAGGCCCTTCAGGTCTGATATGGATATTAAGGGGAACCCTGCGCCAAAATTTTAAAAAAAAATGACGTGGGGTTCCCCCTAAATTCCATACCAGACCCTTCAGGTCTGGTATGGATTTTAAGAGGAACCCCGTGCCAAAAAAAAAAAAAACGGCGTGGGGTCCCCCCAAAAATCCATACCAGACCCTTATCCGAGCACGCAACCTGGCAGGCAGCAGGAAAAGAGGGGGGGACGAGAGTGCGCCCCCCCCTCCTGAACCGTACCAGGCCACATGCCCTCAACATTGGGAGGGTGCTTTGGGGTAGCCCCCCAAAACACCTTGTCCCCATGTTGATGAGGACAAGGGCCTCATCCCCACAACCCTGGCCGGTGGTTGTGGGGGTCTGCGGGCGGGGGGCTTATCAGAATCTGGAAGCCCCCTTTCACAAGGGGACCCCCAGATCCCGGCCCCCCCCTGTGTGAAATGGTAAGGGGGCACTTACCCCTACCATTTCACTAAAAAACTGTCAAAAATGTTAAAAATGACAAGAGACAGTTTTTGACAATTCCTTTATTTAAATGCTTCTTCTTTCTTCTATCTTCCTTCATCTTCTGGTTCTTCTGGTTCTTCTGGCTCTTCTGGTTCTTCCTCCAGCGTTCTCGTCCAGCATCTCCTCCGCGGTGTCTTCTATCTTCTTCTCCTCGGGCCGCTCCGCACCCATGGCATGGGGGGGAGGCTCCCGCTCTTCTCTTCTTCTTTTCTTCTCTTCTTCTCTTCTTCTCTTCTTCATTTTCTTCTCCGGGCCGCTCCGCAACCCATGCTGGCATGGAGGGAGGCTCCCGCTGTGTGACGGCGCTCCTCGCCTGACAGTTCTTAAATAACGGGGGGCGGGGCCACCCGGTGACCCCGCCCCCTCTGACGCACGGGACATGACGGGACTTCCCTGTGGCATTCCCCGTGACGTCACAGGGAAGTCCCGTCAAGTCACCGTGCGTCAGAGGGGGGCGGGGTCACCGGGTGGCCCCGCCCCCCGTTATTTAAGAACTGTCAGACGAGGAGCGCCGTCACACAGCGGGAGCCTCCCTCCATGCCAGCATGGGTTGCGGAGCGGCCCGGAGAAGAAAATGATGAAGAGAAGAAAAGAAGAAGAGAAGAGTGGGAGCCTCCCCCCCATGCCATGGGTGCAGAGCGGCCCGAGGAGAAGAAGATAGAAGACGCCGCGGAGGAGATGCTGGACGAGAACGCCGGGGGAAGAACCAGAAGAGCCTGAAGAACCAGAAGAACCAGAAGATGAAGGAAGATAGAAGAAAGAAAAAGCATTTAAATAAAGGAATTGTCAAAAACTGTCTCTTGTCATTTTTAACATTTTCAACAGTTTTTTATTGAAATGGTAGGGGTAAGTACCCCCTTACCATTTCACACAGGGGGGGGCCGGGATCTGGGGGTCCCCTTGTTAAAGGGGGCTTCCAGATTCCGATAAGCCCCCCACCCGCAGACCCCCACAACCACCAGCCAGGGTTGTGGGGATGAGGCCCTTGTTCTCATCAACATAGGGACAAGGTGTTTTGGGGGGCTACCCCAAAGCACCCTCCCAATGTTGAGGGCATGTGGCCTGGTACGGTTCAGGAGGGGGGGGGTCCGCACTCTCGTCCCCCCCTCTTTTATTGCGGCCTGCCAGGTTGCGTGCTCGGATAAGGGTCTGGTATGGATTTTTGGGGGGACCCCACGCCGTTTTTTTGTTTTTTTTTGCCGCGGGGTTCCCCTTTGGGGAATTCCCATGTCGTTTTTATCAATGAACTTCTATGTGTATTGTCGGCAATGCAATAGCCGCGGGTAGTTTTAAATAAGTTTTTTCCTTCAAAATGTCATTTTGCTGTCAGACTGTTCTAAACACAGGAAACATGCGCCCCTTTACAGGCATACTATAGACACCCCCCAGGTACGAAATTTAAAGGGATATTACACTTTTATTGTTTGACTTTAAGCATTATTAAAATCACTGCTCCTGAAAAAACGGCCGTTTTTAAAACTTTTTTTTGCATTGATCCATGTCCCCTGGGGCCGGACCCAGGTCCCCAAACACTTTTTATGACAATAACTTGCATATTAGCCCTTAAAATTAGCACTTTTGATTATTCATGTTCGTGTCCCATAGACTTTAACGGTGTTCGCGTGTTCGAACGAACTTTTTTCCTGTTCGCATGTTCTGGTGCGAACCGAACAGGGGGGTGTTCGGCTCATCCCTAGTCATGACCTAATGTCTGTTCAGAAAGTAAGGCAGAAGTAATGGAGCAGGGTTTTTAAACATCCATGAAGATAGCGAGGTAAGTGTAGGTAGAATAAACGGAAAGCTGTTTTATTTTTGCAAAAAAAGTACATTTATTGCTATATTGGTACATAAGGGAGCAGACAGTAGGAGGGTTTTGGCATACTGTCAATTTAGAAAGCAGTGGGCTGGTTTATGTGTGTTCAGGTGCTGACTAACAAGCTGTAGCTTTGTAAATTATCAATGACAAGGCAAATAGCTACACCCCCTGCAACATTTTTTCATTCCACTGTAGAGCAAGCAGGCACAGCCTTCAGTAGAGTGGCAACTCTGCCCTGAATTCAGGAACAGTGCAGCATTGTTGCCACACCATTACAGGAAGCCGTATTAGGCTAAACTTTACTGTCAAGCTGAATGGCTATTTGTGGGACTTAGCAGGGATACTAGGAGAAAACGTTAAGCACAGATGCAATCATAGGTAAGTGTGCAATGGGAAGATATAGTTCTATTTTAAAAGGAAACTATGACAATTTATTATTTTATTTAGTAAGTAGATTGTTAATATAAAAACACAAAATATATAAAAAAAATGAAAGGACATTTTTACCTTTTAAAAAAATTAAAATAAATGTGCATTTTTTGCAGGTAAAAAATGTGCATCAACTTTTTCTTTTCTTTTTTTTGGGGGGGTGGGGGCTGGAAAGCATTGCACCAGCAATTAGCATGAGCCATGCCATGACGGGGCTATGCAAGTCTTCTGCAGACTTTCAGTGTAAGGCCCCTTTCACACGAGGTGGGCTCCGTTACTACGGAGCCTGCCTCGGTCCGCCGGCTCAGCGGGAGATCTGTCCGTTGATCTCCGCTGAGCCGGCGGATGACAGGTCCCTCTCTGCTCACTGAGCGGGGAGGGGCTTGTCAGGCGCCGCTGCCGCCTATGGAGGGATCGGACGAAAACGGACAGCGTGTCCGTTTTCGTCAGATCTCACCCGATCCGATCCACCAGCGACGGATCTGGACGTAGAGCCATACGTCTGCTTTTAGCGGATCGGACGGGGTCGGATGTCAGCGGACATGTCTCCGCTGACATCCGACACTCCATAGGCTAACATGGACCGCCCGTTCAGGTCCGCCGTCAAAACTGACAGGCGGACCTGAACGGTCCGATCGTGTGAAAGGGGCCTAAGCTGTCTGCCCGTACATCATACGAGCAGGCAGTTTCACACTGACAGGAAGAATGAATGAACTACCACAACACTCAACAGAGCCGTGGTAGTTCATTGAGATCTACAGGCCGAGAGCCACAAGAAATGTCAGTACTTGTAGTTAATTCATTTACAGGACTCTGGGAATGAATGACTTTCAAAAAGTTACAGCTAGTACGGGGAAACTCTCCCCGTACTGCTGTCACACAGAGAGCTCAGATCGCTGAGCCACTGCAGGTGCACAAACATGCTACATGTTCCACCCTAAAAACACGGGTGGAAAAGGTAACATGTTCCCAAAGCTGAACTTATCCTTTAAACTCTGTAAGTTCATTTTAGTTGTTTATGGGATGGCAATGTTAACCCTATTTAGTGCTAGGAGCAATATCTTATTAATCTTTCATTACTTGAGCTTGTACCTGTATACCCCTTATGGACCAGATAAATATTTACATTTCAGCTATGGGCCTATTTATTTGGTGATAATTTTTGTCATTATATAGGTAATACATATAGTATCTCAGTGAGTACACCCCTCACATTTTTGTAAATATTTTATTATATATTTTCATGTGCCAACACTGAAGAAATGATACTTTGCTACAATGTAAAGTAATGAGTGTACAGCTTGTATAATAGTGTAAACTTGCTGTCCCTTCAAAATAACTCAACACACAGCCATTATTGTCTAAACCGCTGGCAACAAAAAAGAGTACACCCCTAAGTCAAAATGTCCAAATTGGGCCCAAAGTGTCAATATTTTGTGTGGCCACCATTATTTTCCAGCACTGCCTTAATCCCCTTGGGCATGGAGTTCACCAGAGTTTCACAGGTTGCCGCTGGAGTCCTCTTCGACTCCTCCATGACGACATCACAGAGCTGGTGGATGTTAGAGACCTTGTGCTCCTCCACCTTCCATTTGAGGATACCCCACAGATGCTCAATATGGTTTAGGTCTGGAGACATGCTTGGCCAGTCCATTACCTTTACCCTCAGCTTCTTTAGCAAAGCAGTGGTCATCTTGCTTGGAGGTGTGTTTGGGGTCATTATCATGTTGGAATACTGCCCTGCGTCCCAGTCTCCGAAGGGGGGGGATTATGCTCTGCTTCAGTATGTCACAGTACATGTTGGCATTCATGGTTCCCTCAATAAACTGTAGCTCCCCAGCGTCGGCAGCACTCATGCATCCCTAGACCATGACATTCCCACCACCATGCTTGACTGTTGGCAAGACACACTTGTCTTTGTATTCCTCACATGCTTGACACCATCTGAACCAAATAAGTTTATCTTGGTCTCATCTTACCACAGGACATGGTTCCAGTAATCCATGGCCTTAGTCTGCTTGTCTTCAGCAAACTGTTTGCAGGCTTTCTTGTGCATCATCTTTAGAGGAGGCTTCCTTCTGGGATGACAGCCATGCAGACAAATTTCATGCAGTGTGCGGCGTATGGTCTGAGCACTGACAGGCTGACTCCTCATCCCTTCAACCTCTGCAGCAATACTGGCAGCACTTCAACATCTATTTCTCAAAGACTACCTCTGCATATGATGTTGAGCACTGGCACTCAACTTCTTTGGTTGACCATGGTGAGGCCTGTTCTGAGTGGAACCTGTCCTGTTAAACCGCTGTATGGTCTTGGCCACCATGCTGCAGTTCAGTTTAAGGGTCTTGGCAATGTTCTTATAGCCTAAGCCATCTTTATGTAGAGCAACAATTCTTTTTTTCAGATCCTCTGAGTTCTTTGCCATGAGGTGCCATGTTGAACTTCCAGTGACCAGTATGAGAGAGTGAGAACGATAACACCAAATTTAACACACCTGCTGCCCATTCACACCTGAGACCTTGTAACGAGTCACATGACACCGGGGAGGGAAAATGGCTAATTGGGCCCAATTTGGACATTTTCACTTAGGGGTGTACTCACTTTTGTTGCCAGCAGTTTAGACATTAACCACTTCCGGATCAGCCACCGCAGTTATACTGCGGCAGGTTGGCTCCCCTGCACGAAACCACGTAGCTGTACATTGGCTCGCGGGGTCCAGATAGCAGGCGAGCACGTGCTCGCTGCACAGCGGGGGATGCCGATGCTCGTGGCTGACGGTCGCTATGACCGCCGGCCACAACGATAGTGACCAGGAGAGACAGAACAGGGACGAGTTTGTGTAAACACACACTTTCCTGTTCTGTTCTGACAGGAGTGACAGAGTGTGTGTTCCTATTAGCTAGGAACCACAATCCGTCAGTTCCTCTAGTTAGACCCCTCCCCCTTTAGTTAGAATCACCTCCCAGGGAACATAGTTAACCCCTTCACTGCACTGCCAGTGACATTTTTACAGTAATCAATGCATTTTTAATCGCACTGATCGCTGTATTAATGCCAATGGTTCCAAAAATGTGTCAAAATTGTCCGATGCGTCTGCCATAATGTCGCAGTCACAATAAAAATCGCAGATTGCCGCCATTACTAGTAAAAAAAAATAATAAAAATGCTATAAATATACAGTACCTGACTGCGAGATTGTGTTTCCAGCGCGATACCATCGCGCTGGTTCTCGGCGACAGCGTACTGTGCATGTCGCGCTGGCTCACTCATCGGGAAAGGAAAACTTTGTTTTCCTTCCCCGATGAGTGACAGGCAGTGCTGACAGCTGTCTGGTATGAATCCTGAGGCGGGAACACCGCGCCAAATTTTAAATGAAAAAACCGGCGTGGGTTCCACCCTCAGGGGCATACCAGGCCCTTAGGTCTGGCATGGATTGTAAGGGGAACCCCCCTACGCCGAAAAATCGGGGTGGGGGGTCCCCCCCCAAATCCATACCAGACCCTTATCCGAGCATGCAGCCCGGCCAGGAGAGGGGGTGGGGGTGAGCGCCCCCCCCTCCTGAGCCATACCAGGCCGCATGCCCTCAACATGCCCACCCCAAAGCACCTTGTCCCCATGTTGATGAGGACAAGGGCCTCTTCCCGACAACCCTGGCCGTTGGTTGTCGGGGTCTGCGGCGGGGGGCTTATCGGAATCCAGCAGCCCCCTTTAATAAGAGGGCCCCCAGATCCCGGCCCCCCACCCTGTGTGAATGAGTTTGGGGTACATGGTACACGGCCAGGGTTGTCGGGAAGAGGCCCTTGTCCTCATCAACATGGGGAAAAGGTGCTTTGGGGTGGGGGGGCCCGCAGGGCGCCCCCCCTCCCCCAAGGCACCCACCCCCCCATGTTGAGGGCATGCGGCCTGGTACGGCTCAGGAGGGGGGGCTCGCTCGTCCCCACCCCCTTTCCTGGCCGGCCGGGCTGCATGCTCGGATAAGGGTCTGGTATGGATTTTGGGGGGACCCCCACGCCGATTTTTCAGCGTAGGGGGGGTTCCCCTTACAATCCATGCCAGACCTAAGGGCCTGGTATGCCCCTGAGGGTGGAAAACACGCCGGTTTTTTCATTAAAAATTTGGCGCAGTGTTCCCGCCTCAGGATTCATACCAGACAGCTGTCAGCACTGTCTGTCACTCATCGTGGAAGGAAAACAAAGTTTTCCTTTCCCGATGAGTGAGCCATCTCGGTGCTGGCTCCTGCGACGGGGCTCGCAGGTGTCAAATCTCGCCGAGAAGTGCGGCGAGATTGACACAATATCGCGGTCACCTACTGTATTCCCTATTTTGTAGACGCTACAACTTTTGTGCAAACCAATCAATATACGCTTATTGCAATTTTTTTTTACCAAAAATATGTAGAAGAATACATATTGCTCTAAAATGAGAAAAAAATTTGCTTTTTAAAAAAAAAAAATGGGGATATTTATTATAGCAAAAAGTACAAAATATTGGGTTTGATTTACTAAAGGCAAATCCACTTTGCACTACAAGTGCACTTGGAAGTGCAGTCGCTTTAGATCTGAGGGGAAGATCTGAAATGAGGGGAAGCTCTGCTGATTTTATCATCCAATCGTGTACAAGCAAAAATGCTGTTTTTTATTTTCCTTGCATGCCCCCCCCTCAGATCTACAGCGACTGCACTTCCAAGTGCACTTGTAGTGCAAAGTGGATTTGACTTTAGTAAATAAACCCCATTGTGTTTTTTTCAAAATTGTCGCTCTTTTTTTGTTTATAGCGCAAAAAATAAAAACTGCAGAGGCGACCAAAGGAAAGCTCTATTTGTGGGAAAAAAATGTTGTTTGGGTACAACGTCGCACGACTGCGTAATTGTCAGTTAAAGCGACGCAATGCCAAATCTCAAATAACGCTCTGGTTAGGAAGGGGGTAAATTCTTCCAAGACTGAAGTGGTTAATGGCTGTGTGTTGAGTTGTTTTGAGGGGACAGCAAATTTACACTGTTATACAAGCTATACACTCACTACTTTACATTGTTGCAAAGTGTCATTTCTTCAGTGTTGTCACATGAAAATATATAATAAAATATTTACAAAAATGTGAGGGGTGTACTCACTTTTGTGAGATACTGTATATATAGATAGATATATATCCATATATATATATATATATCTATATAGATATATATAGGTTTTTGGGTGTAAAAAAGGCTTTATCTTGAAAAGTGCTGGATCATGTAATACATTACACCGTAATGTTGGCTGCAATGTGTAACATGCTCCGAAAGGTAAACTTAATCATGAATGTACATTTTTTCTGCTAAAAATATGTGCATTCATTATTATTTTTTTAAGAACATAGACTTTAAGTAAATTTTGATCCACCAGCATCTATTCCACCTCAATAAAAATTAAAGCCAGTGTGGCATGATTAAAAAGTTGTACTTACTGATATACTGCTCCTGAAAGTTCATCTATGTAGCTCCCTGCAAAATAAAATAAATCGCATATATTTTAAGTACACATCTGTTTCCATAGAAAAGGAAATCTACCATTTTTAAAGTGTAGAAGTGAGGTGCAGAAAACAAAATGTTACATGCTAACTATACTTATCTTGCCTCTGGGGAATTTTCATATTCATGTGCCTAAAGTCATACATCAATGTCGCTTCAGACATTCTGCCTGGTTGTTTTAGTAATAAAGGATCACTTCCGCATTTGGGCAATGTGCAACCATGGGCCGATGGGTTCATTTCTCACCAGGGTCACTATCTCCTTGGGGTTTATATGTTCAGTTCACTATCTCCTTGGGGTTTATATGTTCTTCTCTATGTTGGTGGCTTCTAGGTTCCCCATTTTTCCCCACAACTAAAATAGTGGAAAATTAGTTGGCTTCCACCTGTAGACTGTTCCTGGTATAACTTTATGCCGGCCAGAAGGATATTGATGTGTAAACTTCTCTGGGGGCAAGTACTGAATAGAGTGGTAACCTGTAAAGAGCTGCATAGTTTTTGGTGCTAGATAAATTAAATAAAATAAATGATGGAATTCTAATCAGAACAACCGATCCTCCAATACCTCTCTGCAGATGAAGATATGGAAGTGATGTTGTTGTTGAGATCACTGGAATGTGTTGAAAATGCTGCCAATTTTATTTGGAGATCACTTTATTAGTTGCTTGTATTTCACAGTGGATGCAGGGCAAGTACCATGCTAATATATAACTTTGTTGTCTTACTCTTCGTGTAGTGGTCTTTTAATGAATAAATGTGACACCCTTTTATAGCTTAAAGAGAAGAGACACAACCTACAGTTGGTGAAGTTCTCACTGGTGGCCTCACTGTTGGAAATAATTGCACTGGAATGGTGATCAAGTTTTTAAATCGTTTGCATGGATGTTATGCTGCTAAAATAGTGTAACTACCTAGTAAAGTATTGTTTTACTCTCATCCGCCCAGTATTTTTGGCAAGGCCTTTTATAGATGATAAGGAACAAGAGTCATAGACCCTGTCTTAAAGTTATTTGTTCCTGTGTTTGATACTGGATTCACTCCACTGGGAAGGGCAGAAGAACACAACATTTCAGCAGCTCATGGGGGAGTCAGTGGTAGATTATTTCCAGGCTTTAGATATTATGATTGATTGTTTCTAGCAACTGTGTTTTGGCACAAGAGATTTCAGATAGGTACGTTTTGGTACAAATACTGATTCATCACATCCCAGAAAGATATAGCTAATTACTGACCCTAAACCTCACCACAATCCTTAAAAAGGAATTCCTGCCTAAACCTAACTAGTCTTAAAAATGCCCCCTTCCCCTCCTAACACCTATGCTGACTAACTTGTGTAAAAAAAGGGACATACTAAAACATTTAATGTGAAAATGGCTTAATGTAGCTTAACGTGTAATAAACCTCAATTGCCCTGAAACTTTGCACAGCCTAAGTTTTTACATTTCCAAACCTATCCAAGAAATTGAATGCGATTCGGTGTTCCACAAGGCAAATTAGGGACATTAAGCTTGTTTTTTGGGGAGCTTAATGTGGCTTAACGTACAAAAAAAAACCTTAAATGTTAACCAATTTCCCCCAAACTTCACACAATAGAAGACTCTATCCATGCCAGCACATTCTGAAAATTCAGCTCATTTGGTTAATCACACCAAAAGTTTTTCACGTTAAGCTATATTTTACAGTGCTAAAACATTTAATATGAAAATTGCTTAATGTAGCTTAAAGTGAAATAAAGCGCCTAAACCTCAATCAATTGCCCTGAAACTTTGCACAGCCTACGGTTTTACCTTTCCAAACCTATCCAAGAAGTTTCATGCGATTCAGTTTTCCACAAGGCATACTAGGGACATTAAGCTTGTTTTTTTGGGGAGCTTAACGTACAAAAAAACCTTAAATGTTAACCAATTTCCCCCAAACTTCACATAATAGAAGACTCTATCCATACCAACATATTCTGAAAATGTCAGCTCATTTAGTAAATCACATCAAAAGTTATTCACGTTAAGCTATATTTTACAATGCTAAAACATTTAATATGAAAATGGCTTAATGTAGCTTAACGTGTAATAAAGCACCTAAACCTCAATCAATTGCCCTGAATATTGCACAGCCTACGTTTTTACCTTTCCAAACCTATCCAAGAAGTTTCATGCGATTCAGTGTTCCACAAGCAAACTAGGGACATTAACCAGTTGCCGTCCGGGCACCGTCAAATGACGGCGGGGCGGTGCAGCTCTTGTTCTGGGCCGCCGTCATATGACGGCGGCCCAGAACAGCCACTCTCGCGCGCCCACTGGGGCGCGCAGCACGGTGATCGTGGCCGCACCGTGTTGCTAGGACACGGTGCGACACCAATCTGTGTAAAGAGCCACGTCTGCAGCTCTTTAACCATGTGATCGGCTGTGTCCAATCACAGTCGGTCACATGTAAACACGGAGATGCCGGTAATCGGCTCTCCTCGCCTCACACTGACAGAGTGTGAGGAGAGGCAAGCCGATCAGTGGCATCTCCTCACAGAAGGACAGCTAGGGAAGTAATCAGGGCACTGATCATCAGTGCCCTGATTACAATATATGAATAAAGTGTAAAAATACTATGCCCACCAATGCCAGCATACAGTGCCCACCAATGCCAGTGATCAGAGCCCACTAGGCAGCAATCAGTGCCCACACTGCCTACAAGTGCCACAAATCAGTGCCCATTAGCCATGCCAGTCAGCACTGGCAATCAGTGCTGCCCATCATTGCCCATCACTGCTGTCCATCAATGCCCATCAGTGTCGCCCATCAGTGTCACCCATCAATGCCCAACAGTGCCCATCTGTACCGCCTATCCATGCTGCCTATCCGTGCCCACCAGTGCCCCCTCTCAGTGCCCGCCACTGCCGCCTATCAGTGCCCACCAGTGCTGCCTATTAGTGCCCATCAGTGCCACCTATCAGTGCTCATCAATGCCACATATCAGTGCCACATATCAGTGCCCATAAGTGCTGGCAGATTAGTGCCTCCACATCAGTGCCGCCTCATCAGTGCCCATAAGTGCCATCTCATCAATGCCCACCAGTTCAGCCTATCAGTGCCCATCAGTGCCGGCTCATCAGTGCACATCAGTGAAGGTGAAAAATTACTTAGTTACAAAATTTACTGACAGAAAAAAAAGTAAAAAAAAAACAATTTTTTTCAAAATTTTTGGTCTTTTTTTTTGTAAAAAATAAAAAACCCAGCAGTGATTACATACCAGCAAAACAAAGCTCTATTTGTGTGAAGAAAATGATAAAAAAATTGTTTGGGTACAGTGTAGTATGACCGTGCAATTGTCATTCAAAGTGTGACAGCGCTGAAAGCTGAAAAATGGCCTGGGCAGGAAGGGGGTGTTCGTGCCTGGTAGGCAAGTGGTTAAGCTTGTTTTTTGGGGGAGCTTAATGTACAAAAAAGACCTTAAATGTTAACCAATTTCCCCCAAACTTCACACAATAGAAGACTCTATCTATACCAACATATTCTAAAAATTTCAGCTCATTTGGTAAATCACATCAAAAGTTATTCACATTAAGCGATATTTTACAATGCTAAAACATTTAATGTCTTTACATGTACCATAAGTAGGGATGAGCTTTGAGTTCGAGTTGAACTCATGTTCAACTCGAACATCGGCTGTTCGTCAGTTCGCCGAACAGCGAACAATTTGGCGTGTTCGCGGCAAATTCGAATGCCACGGAACACCCTTTAAAAGTCTATGGGAGAAATCAAAAGTGCTAATTTTAAAGGCTTATATGCATGGTTTCCCGTGTTTAGAACAGTCTGACAGCAAAATGACATTTCAAAGGAAAAAAAGTCATTTAAACTACTTGCGGCTATACTGAATTGCCGGCCCGACAATACACATAAAAGTTCCATGATAAAAACGGCATGGGAATTCCCCACAGGGAAACTGTCTCTTGTCATTTTTAACATTTTTGACATTTTTTTTGTGAAATGGTAGGGGTACTTTTGTACCCCCTTACCATTTCACACAGGGGGGAGGGTCGGGATCTGGGGGTCCCCTTGTTAAAGTGGGGTTACAGATTCCAATAAGCCCCCTACCCGCAGACCCCCACAACCACAGGGCCAGTGTTGTGGGGATGAGGCCCTTGTCCTCATCAACATGGGAACAAGGTGCTTTGGGGGGCTACCCCCAAAGCAACCTCCCAATGTTGAGGGCATGTGGCCTGGTACGGTTCAGGAGGGGAGGGCCACTCTCTCGTCCCCCCTCTTTTCCTGTTGCCAGGTTGCGTGCTCAGATAAGGGTCTGGTATGGATTTTTGGGGGTACCCCACGCCATTTTTTTAAAAATTTTGGCGCGGGGTTCCCCTTAAAATCCATACCAGACCTGAAGGGTCTGGTATTTTGAGGGGGACCCCACGCCAATTTTTTTTTTACATTTTGGCCGGGGTTCCCCTTAATATCCATACCAGACCTGAAGGGCCTGGTATGGAATTTAGGGGGACCCCCCACGTCATTTTTTTTTTAAATTTTGGTTCGGTGTTCCCCTGTGGGGAATTCCCATGCCGTTTTTATCAATGAACTTTTATGTGTATTGTCGGGCCGGCAATTCAGTATAGCCGCGAGTAGTTTTAAATGACTTTTTTCCTTTGAAATGTAATTTTGCTGTCAGACTGTTCTAAACACGGGAAACATGCGTCCCTTTACAGGCATACTATAGACACCCCCCCAGGTACAAAATTTAAAGGAATATTACACTTTTATTGTTTGACTTTAAGCATTATTAAAATCCCTGCTCCCGAAAAAACGGCCGTTTTTCAAACTTTTTTTTGCATTGATACATGTTCCTTGGGGCAGGACCCGGGTCCCCAAACACTTTTTAGGACAATACCATGCAAATTAGCCTTTAAAATTAGGACTTTTGATTTAGAACGTTCGAGTCCCATAGACTTCAATGAGGTTCTAACGTTCGTGCGAAGTTTTGGTCTGTTCGCAAGTTCTGGTGCGAACCGAACCGGGGGGTGTTCGGTTCATCCTTTTTTTTTTTTAAAGGTAAATTTTTATTTGGTTTTTTGGTACAAAACAAACATACAAACATAAACACACATATTCTGAGCGAACGTCGCTCATTGCAATACAGAGTGTAAGACAATGGTATACATTTGACACATATGTTTTCATATTGTACAGCTGCATATGTCTGTTCAGTTTTTATTAAACTTGGTATCATTGATTGGAGTTTCTTTATTAGCTTTATATGGTAGGTGTAATAGTATTTTCAGAGCTAGTCCACAGACCCCATATTTTGTGAAATTTTTTTGGGCATCCTCTGGCTTCATATGTTAATTTGTATAATGGTATAGCCTGATTAACCATGTTCAGCCAGAATGCTATCGTAGGTGGGGATTGTGATTTCCAATGAATAGTGATAGATTTTTTGGCATAAAACAGTACAATTCTCAGGAAAGTTTGCTTATTTTTAGATATACTCTCATCGTCCATATATCCTAGTAAGCATCTCAGGGGGTTGCAGATATTAGGCAATTGAGTCAAGGAACTGACAAAAGCAGTAACCCCTGACCAGAACCGCCTGATCTCGGTGCACTCCCACATCAGGTGGAAAAAGGTGGCCTCCGCAATGCTGCATCTGGAGCACAATGCCGATGGTAGTTTTCTGAGTTTAAATAATAAGGATGGCGTAAAATATGCTCTATATAATAGTTTGGTTTGTATGACCCTGTCCCTGGAGGAGATGACAGAGGGGACCTGGAGGGGGAGTATGTCCTGCCAGATATCCTCTGTCAGCTCAGGGATATCAGCTTTCCACTTAGTAAGCGTGTTACTGAGTCTGAGCATTGTGGTATGCAATAGAGTTTTATAGTATGTGGAGATCAATTTGTCATGGGAAGGATCTATCTAGCGGAGATAATTGAACAGTTATATTACGCAACCCAAACTGGGTGGTTGCCGTGTGGCGTATTTGTAAATAAAGAAAGTAAGCTGGCAGCTGGTAGTCCTGGCGAAATTCCTCAAATGACCGAAACGTATTGTTTGAGAACAAATGCATTATAGTTTTTACCCCTCTTTTCGACCAGTATTCCCCATCTGTCCTACGGACAAATTCCTGTAGATTTGGGTTCCCCCATAATGGAGTATTTGGAGTAAATATGATGCTCAGTATCTGGCAGCATTTTAGTTAATTTAAAAATTCGTAGAGTCATTTCAAGGATTTTAGTGCTTTCCCTCCCTCTAAGAGATAGACGGTGGACCAGATACTGTAGGGATTCGTAAGAGGTGAGTATGGCTGCTTCTAGGGACGTAGCCGCATTGTTGGCTTCAGGGAAGAACCACCAATGGGCATGAACCAGTTGTGCGGCTATGTAGTATGTCTGGAGACATGGTAATGCCAATCCTCCCTCCAACACCGGCAGTTGAAGAGTATTTTTTGCAATTCTCACTGCTCCCCCCTTCCAAATGAAGGCGATAAGGATAGAATCAATCTCTTTAAATTTAGTTTTGGTGATGTATACTGGTGAGTTGCATAGGAGATATAGGAAACGTGGGAGGAATATCATTTTAAAGATGTTTATCCTACCTAATATCGTTAAGGGAAGATTGGTCCATGTCTTCAGTGTGGTCTTCATTCTGCTAATAAGTGGGTCTAGATTATATTTACTATAAGAAGAAAGAGGATGTTGGATCATGACCCCCAGGTATCTGAAAGAGTCAACTATTTGTAGCGGGCAAGAGGAAGGGAGTGTAAACACCGCCTCTTGATCTATCTTAAACATAAGGGATTTGTCCCAATTAACTTGAAACCCTGAGAAGAGGCCAAACTGTCGAATAATTTCCAGCAGGGTTGGGAGAGACGACTGGGGGTCCGCCAGGTATATTAACATGTCATCAGCGTATAAAAATACTTTCTCTTCTAGGCCCCCAATCGTCAGTTCCTTAATTTCCCCACTGGATCTTATCAGTGCCGCTAAAGGTTTTATCGCAATTGCAAATAACAACGGCGACAGGGGGCAGCCCTGCCTGGTACCCCTTTTAATCAGGAACGGATCGGTTACTGATGTATTTATCCTTAGCCTAGCGGTAGGTTTTGAATATAACAGTTGAACCCATTTGATGAAGATATTTCCAAACCCAAATTTCGCCAGGACTTCCAGCAAATAAGGCCACTCGACCGAGTCAAATGCCTTGTGCGCATCTAAGGCCAACACCGCTCTGGTCACCACAACATCATGGGTGGCTTGTAAATTTGTGAACAGTCTTCGTAAATTTATGGACAATGATCGTCCTGGAATGAATCCAGTCTGATCCGCCCCAATAATGGTGGTAATAACTAAGTTCAATCTCCGGGCGAGCACTTTGGCTAAGATCTTGACGTCTGAGTTAATCAAGGATATTGGTCTATATGACTCACAAAGTAGATGATCTTTATGGGGTTTGGGGATGAGAACAATCAGTGCCTCTGACATAGAGGGCGGTAGCTGTCCCGTTTTTATAGCAAAATTATAAACTTTTAGTAAATGGGGTATCAAAAGTTCCCTGAATTGTATATACCATTCTATGGGGAAGCCATCCAGTCCCGGTGTCTTGTTCCTGGCAAAGGACTGTATGGCCTCTCCAATCTCCTCCTCTGTCAGAGGATCATCAAGGAGTGAGGCCTGTTCTTCTTGGAGCCTTGGTAGCGAAATGCCGGCCAAGTAATCATCTAGCTCTACAATAGTATAGTGAGCTTTGGTAGCATATAATGAAGAGTAGAATTTCACAAAAGCATCTACTATTTCCCCACTCTGTTCCACCACCGTACCTATTATATTCTTAATTCTTGGAATACTGCACGGTTGATAATCAGGCCTAGATAAATACGCTAATAATCGGCTATTTTTGTCTCCAAACTCAAAGATTCGCTGGTTTTGATACAGCAATTTCTTCTGAGTGCGCTCTAAAAGGACTAAATCCAGGTCTCTGGATCTATGTTTCCAGGTATTATGTGTTGCTGGGGTAGGGGTTGTGGAGTAAGCAGCCTCAGCTGCCCTAAGATCCTTCTCCGCGTCCTTTAATTTGGACTGGGATGCCTTGCGGGCCTGCCCAATCGCCGCTGCAAAAATGCCACGCAAGGTGGCCTTAAAGGCATCCCAGGTCAATGGGACAGAGACACTTTGACGGTTACGCAACCAATATGCTTTCATTTCCGCTGTGCCTTGATCTACCACCATCTGATCTGCTAGCCACAGTGGGCTCAGTTGCCACATGCGGTATGAGGTGGGGGGGCCCAGGGCAAGGTCCACCATTAAAGGGGAGTGGTCAGACACTGCCCTAGGGAGATATTTGGCCTCAATCACCCTATTCAACAGCTCAGATGAAACCAAACATAAATCTATCCGGGACAGAGTACCATGCGTTTCAGACTGACATGAGTACTCCCTCCCGTCCACGTGCTTCCACCTCCAGGTCTCCACCATGTCAAATTGGGTCAAGAAAGAGCATAGGGGTGTGGGGGCAATGTAGAACACTTGAACCTGTCTATGGAATTATCAAATACTGTGTTAAAGTCCCCTGCTATCAGCAAAGGGCCTTCTGCTATTGCTAAGAGGGAACTCATTACCCGTTCGAAAAACAGTTTAGTGAAGGGTGGTGGGACATATAGGCTTGTAACCGTATAAGGCTTACCCCATAATTCAAGTACCACAAAAACAAAACATCCATTAGGGTCAGTTTTAATATGTTTTATAGTGATAGGAGCTGATTTTGCTATAAGGATAGACGTGCCTCTGGCATACGTGGAGTAAGTAGAGTGTATTGCATAGGCAATTTTTGCTCTCTTTAGAGCCATTACTCTTGACCCCTGAAGGTGGGTTTCCTGGAGGAGGATCACGTGTGGACTGTGTCTTGCCAAATATTCAAACATCAGTGACCTTTTGACCTTGGAGTTAAGCCCCCTGACATTCCATGAAACTATACGGAGCTTAGACATGCGTATAAACAATTTATGACTATTCGAGTCCATTTCTCATCGCTCGCCAGAACCCAGCCCCGGACGAGGTCCAGCGAGCCCTGAGAAATAGACCAAAATATAAACATCTCTGATATGCTACTCATCAATCTATGAATCTCAATCCTGGATTGCAGAAACTGTAGGACCAAAAAAACATTTTTAAAGTATGCATATACAATTGAACACCATTGTCGTTTGTAGATAACCATAACGTTGAAGTAAAACCCCTCAAAGTATTCCCCAACAAATTTTCCCTCCCTAACCCTCCCGGCTCTCATCCCCCAACATATGAGAGCTTTATTCCCGTAACCAAACCTATTTGGCAGGAGGGCCATGGCTCAGACCCCTAGCCAACTAATCTCAGGAGACGCGGAAAGGTCCACAGCTCTGGGTCTCCATCCGCATTTGTCCGCACAAATTAAAGAATGTCTGGTATCTCAAGGCCTGAAAAATCATGGTGACAAAGAATAATAATAAGAATAAAAGAAAAAAGGGAGAAAAAAAAAAAAAGGGGGGGGGGAGGAAAAAACAGGAAGGATGATAGGTTGCTGAGTGGCATCCGAGGGTAACGTGGGAAATGTCTTCTACTTCAGAGAGATTCAGGATGTACAGTCCTGTATCGGCTGTGTGTAGATGGGGGTGTATCTTCTGCTTCTGGGGATGCAGGAAACAAAGTCCCATAACAGCTGCGTGTGAATGGGGAAAGATAAAGTAGAGGGGGCAAAGTGAACAAAACAGAAACAAGGCCCCTCCAGGTCTCCTCATTTCCTTGCTTTTCCCATCTACCGGCAATGGGGTGTAGTGAAGGCAGCTTGGTGGGCTTCATGCAGAGTGAAGCACTACCGAGGAGGAGATCTCCTATCCTGGTTTCTGCGATTCGGATGTCCTAAGGTGTCCACCCATTGTGATGCTTCCCTGGGATCCGTAAAGAAATAGGCCTTGCCCTGGTAGATGATTCGCAAACGTGCAGGATATAACATGCCATATGAAAGGTGAAGCTCCCGTAACCTGCGTTTAATTGCCAGGAAAGTGGCTCTCTGCTTCTGCGTAGCTACGGAGAAATCTGGGAAAATGGTGATATTATTGCCATTAAAGGAAACTTTGCCCCTCTCTCTAGCTACTCTGAGAATAGCCTCTCCGTCTCCGAAGTGTAGCAGCTTTATGATCATGGCACGTGGTGGGGACGCAGGTGGTAGAGGGCGCATAGGGATTCTGTGCGCCCTTTCTATGGCGAACATTGGTGAAAAGGTGTTGGCCCCGAACTCATTCAACAGCCATCTTTCCATGAATGTTTCTGGTGTTTTACCCTCCGCACCCTCTGGGAACCCCAAAAAGCGCAAATTGTTTCTTCTTAGGCGGTCTTCCATATCAGTGATCTTATCTGTAGTGTACTCATGAGCCTGCCGCAGTTCCCTCATAGAGCCCTGTAAGGGACATGTCTCATCCTCCATGTCACTAATACGTTGCTCAGCATTTGTCACTCTATGGCGAATATTGTGGACATCCTGTTTCAAAAAGGATAATTCTGTCTTGATAGTGTCCATTTGTGAGGTAAGAGATGCATGGCTGTGCTGGATGGCTGCCATAATCTGGGCTAGTGATGGCTCTGCAGGGCCTGCATCATCCCTGTCTGCTCTGGGGGATTGAGGATCATGTCTCTCCGCAGGGGAGAATAAGAGAGGGTCTTCTGGGCTTAAGGTAGGGGGGATCTTTGTGACTCACCCTTCCCCTTGAGCTGCTTCCAGGGTGTGGATGTGGAGGCTGCTTGCCGCTGTGTGTCCCCCTCATGCTGATCGGTGCCATTTTGCTGCGGCCTGCATGGCGGTAACGACGGCCTGATTCCCGGGGCCTCCTCCATCGGTGGGCCGTATTTAACCATCCCCCGATGGTCTCAGTGCTCTCCGGGAGCTGTGGGGGTATATGAGACCCTTGGATGCCGGCCTGGATAGCAGGATCTGGGCAGGATATGTGCGGTGTGGACGGAGCTCAGGCTGAGCACGTCCTCACATCCCAGGTGCTGGCCACGCCCCCCCTCGGCTCATCCTTAACCATAAGCTTAATGTACCATAATGTGCCTAAACCTTGTTGTGGAAAATTTTATATTAATGTATTGTCATAAGAGTCTCCCAGTGTCTGTTCTCTCGCAGCCCGCTCTAAAGAGCTGACTGGGGCAGACTGACGCTGGTTGAGACCTGTTAGGTAGTGGAAAACTTCCTGGTGTTTCTAGAGAGGTGTTTGCGGAGAAAAGACATGTCCGCCAGCAAAGGGCCCCTGTGCAATGCACAGAACGATCGTCTGGTGGGGGTGTGTTCGCTCTGCAAAGACATTATCAGTTTAGCGGTTGTTTGCTCTTGTCACCCCGGTATGCCTGATCAACATATTTGGGGTGCCATGACATACACCTGTAGATAATCTCCCATCCACGAGGAACTCTGTTCATCGTCATTTGGTTGTATTTTGTTGTGTTGTTAAATCCTTATTTGGTCATGTCCTTATGTGTTAATTTCCTGTGAGGTCACAAGCTTTGTAAGAGGTGTTTGGCTGTTGGAAGCCCAACCCTCGAGTTTTGGGACTTCCTGTTATGTTAATAAAGGGCCAGGACACTGCTCGGCAGGCAGTCTTGCTGGGAGAGTGATGCTGGAGCTGAGAACATAAGGATGTGTTGATGTCTGTTTGTGGGTAATGGGGCACACACCAGAGGATGGGCTACGGCAGAGGATGGCATACGATCAGAAGGTGAGATGCATTTATATCATTAGATGAAATTGTTATTATTATTAAAAACAGGGGATTTGGCTGTGTGCTCTGTGTGCAGCCAAATTTCGGTAACAGAATGGTGAGTCAGGTACTTTATGGAGCAGACAGAGCCCCCCTCCCACATCGGCCAGAAAAGGGGGGAGAATGGATCCCAGTCCAGGACATTTCTTTCCGATGTGTTGGGGAGCCTCTGCTCTGCAAAAGAGCTAATTTTTCGTCTTTTGAAATAATGCTGGAAGTTTGATCGTTTGTCTGGTGTGTGCCTGCGTGTGTGTGTATGTGTAAGTAACTGTATGTTGTGTAATAAGTATATGAGATAATAGAAATGTATGATTATTTGCAGTCTGCAATGTGTGTGTGACTGATGCTGTGTAACAAGTTTGTGATGCATGTGAGAAATGGATGAATTGTAATTATTACTTATGTATGAGACAAGTAGATTGCATGAGTTTTGTAGAGTGTTTAATTGTCTCAAGACACAGATGGTTAGTGGACTTTGATGGTTGTTTAGAAAAGCTTTTGGTTTGAAGATGGCTGGCGCATTTTTAAGTGGCCATGCGGCCTGGGGGAGGGTCTGCCAAGCATTTTACAATGGTGAAAGTTGGCTGCTCCCTGTGGACAATAGAAAGGTTTTGTTTTGAGATGAAAAGAACATGCAAGCATTCACTGTTTGTATCTCTAAATGTCTTGTTCCTGTGAAAGCTGATGTGAACTGAGTTTGAGAAGAGAGGGTATGTTTCAGCCATGTGATAGTGGGTTATGTGGCTTTGTTGTTTCATTGCATAACATGTGTTCCTAAGTTGTGCTTTTTCGTAACTCTAACACTTTTTTAAATGTTTGTCTAAGTGTTCATTTAGTATCTCAAATGTGTAATTTTGTGGGGAGAAATTTTTGGTTTTGGCAGGAAAATGGTTTTCCTCTGCTATTTCCTTTTGTTGTTGTCTACCATGTGACTACAGTCGGACATTTTCTATTCCTTTGTGTGTGAACTTTGAAATGTTTATCCATCTTTGTATTGGATTTCAGTTTTGGCGGGAAAATACGCCATTTTGTTGTGATCTGGCTTTTGTTGTAGTCACCATGTGGATCGGCTGCCATTTTGAAGACCTGTGGGCCTTCCTACAGGGAAAGCTGCTCCAATTTTCCTTTGTGTGTGCAAAGCCATGTGGTATAAGCTGCCATCTTGTTTCTAGACTCCTTTGTGTGTGCAAAGCCATGTGCTATAAGCTACCATCTGGCTTCTAGGCACCATTTTGTTTTCCTTTTAAGTGAATTCTATTTTTGTACCGTTTACACACTCTTCAAGGAAGCTATTGCGTTTTCTGTATTGAATATTGGTTTTGAGTGGAATCTCTACTTTGCACTGAATTTCAATGGATAACAAGACTAGCTTTAACTGTGAGTTTTTGTACTTTTAGCGGTGTGTGTAATTTTTATTTGTTTTGTGTTTTTGTGTATTTAGCTGAGGATTGTATTGTATAGCCTGCAATATATGAAACTAGGCTTACCCTCCCCTCCGTTTTCCTGTACATTGATATGTAAATAAACCAGTTTGAGGGGTTTTAGAGCTGGGCATGCAACAGGAAGCTCTTTTCAGCATTTTATGTATCCGCAGGAAGTTGGGGGGGGGGGAGTAGGCATGTGCATTTCGTTTCGTTCCGAATCGAAATTCGGAAGAATTTTTCATTATTTGGAAATTCGGATGCATCCGAATTTCCGAATTACAAAAGTAAAGAATTTAAACGAATCCGAAAAAAAACGAACGAATTCGAAAACATATTCGAATCGAATTCGGAACATGGCTTCTGAAGTTTGAATTTCGTATAGAATGAATTTGAATTTGAATAGAAAAGAATAGACTAGAAAAACAATAGAACAGAATAGAAGAAAATATGATATATATATATATATATTATATTTTCTTCTATTCTGTTCTATTGTTTTTCTAGTCTATTCTTTTCTATTATTTTCTATTCTATTCTAATCTTTTATATTCAAATTTGACTTTGGTCTATATGAAATTTGAATTTTGGAAGATGTTATATTTATATATATATATATATATATATATATATATATATATATATATATATATATATATATATATATATATATATATATATATATATATATATATATATATATATATATGATTTTTTTCTATTCTGTTTCATTGTTTTTCTATGCTATTCTTTTCTATTCTATTCTAAACTTTTCTATTCGAATTTGAATTCATTCTATACGAAATTCGAATTTCGGAAGATGGCTTCTGAAAGTGGAATTTCGTATAGAATGAATTTGAATTTGAATAGAAAAGATTAGAATAGAAAATAATAGACTAGACAAACAATAGAACAGAACAGAATAAAATATAA
This sequence comes from Lithobates clamitans, assembly GCA_037952925.1. Classification (NCBI taxonomy): domain Eukaryota; kingdom Metazoa; phylum Chordata; class Amphibia; order Anura; family Ranidae; genus Lithobates; species Lithobates clamitans. The sequence continues at coordinate 4,103,369 of JBBGZY010000412.1, read as the reverse complement.
TATATATATTTTATTCTATTCTGTTCTATTGCTTTTCTAGTCTTTTCTCTTCTACTCTATTCTAATCTTTTCTATTCAAATATTCAAATTCAAATTCATTTTATAAGAAATTCAAATTTCGGAAGATGGTTTTATATATATATATGTATATTTTTTTTATTTTTTTTTCTATGCTGGTCTATTATTTTTCTATTCTTTTCTATTATTTTCTATTTTATTCTAATCTTTTCTATTTAGAATGCAAATTCATTCTATACGAAATTTGAATTTCTGAAAATGGTTATACAGAAACAGAATTAAATAGAATGAAATCGAATTCTAATAGGAAAGACTGAAACAGAAAAACAATAGAACAGAATAGAAATTTATATATATATATATATATATATATATATATATATATATATATATATATATATATATATATATATATAAATATAAAAACATCTTCCGAAATTGGAATTTGGTACAGAATGAATTCAAATAGAAAAGATTATTATAATATTATAATATTATATTATATAATATTTCTTTCTATTCTGTTCTACTGTTCTATTGTTTTTCTATTCTATTCTTTTCTATTAGAATTTGATTTCATTCTATTTCTATATAACCATTTTCCGAAATTCAAATTTTGTATAGAATGAATTTGAATTCAAATAGAAAAGATTAGAATATAATAGAAAATAATAGAAAAAATATTTTATATATATATATATATATATATATATATATATATATATATATACACATATATATATATATATATATATATATATAAATAAATATACCGTACGCGCCGGCGTATAACACGCACCCCAAGTTTAGGAGGGAATTTTAAGGAAAAAAACTTTTAGGAGGGAAGTTTAAGGAAAAAAAACTTACATTTAAATGCCCATCAATGCAGCCTCATCAGTGTTCATCTGCAGCCTTTCCCCAGTGTCCAGTGCAGCCTTGTCAGTGCAGCTTTGCCCCAGTGCAGCCTTGTCAGTGCAGCTTTGCCCCAGTGCAGCCTTGTCAGTGCAGCCTTGTCCCCAGTGCAGCCTTGTCCCCAGTGCAGCCTTGTCCCCAGTGCAGCCTTGTCCCCAGTGCAGCCTTGTCCCCAGTGCAGCCTTGTCCCCAGTGCAGCCTTGTCCCCAGTGCAGCTTTGCCCCAGTTCAGCTTTGCCCCAGTGCAGCCTTGTCCCCAGTGGTCCATGCAGCCTTGTCGCCGCCGACATACAAACGTTTCGTTTGTATTTTTAAACATGGCGCTGCGGAGTTCGAAGGGACTCGGGGGCGCTCGTTCAGCTGAACGAGCGCTGCCGAGGACACAGTGACTGGGCGGAGCCGAGATACACATAGCCGAGGCTTCTCGGCTATTCTCGGCGCCGTTCACAGTCACGCCCAGTCCCTATGATGGACATAACACAGGTCCAATGGCGGGACTGGGCGTGACTGTGAACGGCGCCGAGAATAGCCGAGAAGCCTCGGCTATGTGTATCTTGGCTCCGCCCAGTCACTGTGTCCTCGGCGGCGCTCATTCAGCTGAACGAGCGCCCCCGAGTCCCTTCGAACTCCGCGGCGCCATGTTTAAAAATCCAAGCTATGTGATCTGTCGGAGCGATCGCCGCGATCGCTCCGACAGATCACAAAATAGCGGGGATCGGCGTATAACACGCACCCACGGTTTTCCCCTTATTTTAAGTGCGTGTTATACGCCGATAAATACGGTATATAAAAACATCTTCCGAAATTCGAATTTCGTAAAAAAAGAATTCGAATTTGAATAGAAAAGATTAGAATAGAGTAGAAAGAATAGACTAGAAAAACAATAGAACAGAATAGAATAAGATATAATATATATATATATATTATATTTTATTCTGTTCTGTTCTATTGTTTTTCTAGTCTATTCTTTTCTATTATTTTCTATTCAAATTCGAATTCATTCTATACGAAATTCGAATTTCAGAAGCCATCTTCGGAAATTCGAATTTCGTATAGAATTAATTCAAATTCGAATAGAAAAGTTTAGAATAGAATAAAAAAGAATAGCATAGAAAAACAATGAAACCGAAGAGAAAAAAATATAATATATATATTTTATTCTCTTCTGTTCTATTGTTTTTCTAGTCTATTCTATTTTTATTATTTTCTATTCTAATCTTTTCTATTCAAATTCGAATTCATTCTATACGAAATTCTCATTTTAGAAGCCATCTTCCGAAATTCAAATTTTGCATAGAATTAATTCAAATTCGAAAAGAAAAGTTTAGAATAGAATAGAAAAGAATAACATAGAAAAACAATGGAACAGAATAGAAAAAAAATATAATATATATATATATATATAACCATCTTCCGAAATTGGAATTTGGTACAGAATGAATTCGAATTCGAATAGAAAAGATTAGAATACAATATATTATATTTTTTTCTATTCTGTTCTATTGTTTTTCTATGCTATTCTTTTATATTTTCTATTCTATCCTAATCTTTTCTATTGGAATTCGATTTCATTCTTTACGAATTTCAAATTTCGCAAAATGGTTATATATAGTTTACTTTTTCAAATTCAGTTAATGTTTTTTTCGAATGCGGTAGAATTTTTTTCGAATTTTATAGTTTTTTTCGAATGTGGTAGAATTTTTTCGAATTTGATAGTTTTTTTCGAATACGGTCGAATTTTTTTGAATGCGGTCGAATTTTTTCGAATTCGAATACGAAACTAAACAAATTCCGAAAACGAATGTAATGAATGCAACGAATTTAACTAAACAAATTTAGTTAAATAACGAATCGAAACTAAACTAAACAAATTTTTTCATCCTGCACATGTCTAGGGGGGAGCTTGGGGTATCACACAAGTAAATGAGATTTGTGCTTGGAAGAACAATGGGAAAATACTGGCGTTTGAAAGTGCTTTAAATATCTCCCAGCTGTCTTTTTAGTTTTATACTGTAATACAGTTTTCAGTAGAGAGCAAACAGGAGGCATCCATGTTATCAAGGTACAGAGAGAAGCCGCAGTGTTTTGTAAAAGAAGCAGGCAAAAGTGCTCTGTGTGGAATCGTCTGGCGACGCAGTGTACGGTCGTACAGCGCAATGCGCTTGTGTATGCATACACTGTGAGGGGTAGAGACTTAATTCGGGGGTTGATCTGTGGTTGTTGGTGAATCATTTGGCATAGTTAATAGTTTGGTTGTTAAAAGAGTGGTACTCTGTAGTTCTGTGCCAAAAGTGTTGGGACAAAAAGCCATAGAGTTGATGCCTCTTTTTAGTGTTTCTAGTTGAGCGACTAATAGTGGTTGTAGTCCGTCAATCCACCGTGAAAGAAGACACCGGGCGGTGGTCTCTGAAATGGGTGCAAGGGTTTCCCTGGACGCAGGGGTAAGACGATAAGCCAATTCGAATCGCCATGGGCAATGGCAGTCAGTGCAAGGGAAGGATTGCGAGGCTTCCCAGAGTCAAATGGATGCACAAGAGCATGGAGTCTAGTTCTGAGGAAAAGGCCATTAAACCCCAGAAAGATTGACATAGGTGGTCCAAGGATACTATATTGGGTATCCCTCTGGAGTTGATGTAGCGTGACTGCGGCTTCAGAAATCTGTAATGTTGAGTGAGTTGATGGATGCATAGTACACGTTTGTGTGATTAAAAATATACAGGCCTGTTTTTGAACTTTGTGTGGCTGGTCCATGCAAAGATTTAGAAATGCTCTCGTGCTTTTCAATTTGTATTCTCTTTCTATCGCCAAAAGAGTGAAGGGAACTTCGTTTTTGGGAACTATGAAATATCTCCCCCACATTTGCATCTAAATATTTGTCTCTTTTCAATGTTTGTATGTAGTAACATGTTTGAACCTACCCCGACAGCCCTCTTGCGTGTCACGGCTGTTGTATTTTAAGTAAAAATGTGAAAGTAATGCTGCGTACACACGAGCGGACTTTACGGCAGACTTTGCCCGGCGGACTTTGACGGACTTTACGACGGACTGTCTGAATGAACGGACTTGCCTACACACAATCCACCAACGTACGACCGGACTAAAACAAGGAAGTTCATAGCCAGTAGCTGCCCTAAAGTGGCTTTTTGTCCGTCGAACTAGCATACAGACAAGCGGACTTTTCGACCGGACTCAATTTCGACGGATTGATTTAAAACATGTTTCAAATCTAAGTCCGTCCAACTTTTGAGAAAACAAAGTCTGCTGGAGCCCACACACGATCAAATTGTCTGACGAAATCCAGTCCGCCGGGCAAAGTCTGACGTAAAGTCCGCTCGTGTGTACGCGGCATAAGACTTACAGAGGGTTTAGTTATTATCGGTTTTGAGGAATGTCAGTGACAATTTACCAATGTACATGAATGTTGTATTGTTTACCATTCTTTAAAGGATAGAGTAATAACTTTTGTTTATAAGTATCTTTTCAGGTCCAAAGAGTTTCTGGAAGTGTGTGTATAAGATGTGTATAAGAAGGTAAAAGTATCATAGGCTATTTCACTGTTTTATTCTGCACCATTCTAAACCCTGCATGTCTTCCTCCAGTTTGTAATGAGGAGAGAAGAAAAGGGGGGATGATAGTGGTGAGAATGAATGACACATTTTCAAACCAACAATACTAACTGCTCTAATTCTAACCAAGTTTGTGCCAAGACTGTCTTTCTTTGATGGAATTTGAATCAGCAAGCAGCAGTCTGGTGAAGTAGGCTCCCATCCCAGATGCTAAGAACCTTTTTGTCACTGGTTCCAGGTATTACACCCCAGATGGTAAGCCACGCACAGGTTATGCAGTGACCACAGTCCCGTTGTCTGGGTTATTGGGTTATTGTCATATGAGGTTTGTTTGGAGGTCACCCGAAAACAGAATTGTACTTTCCTCATTAGCTGTCACCTACATTCTCAGCTGATGGGGTGGGTGCAATCACTGTAACATGAACTTCAAAAGGTCCACCACAGGGTTCACGGGTCCATCCTGGACCCTGACACAATAACCAGTTTACATTCTTTCCAACCAGGTTACTGGGTCATTGTAAAGAAGCTTGAGGGATGAGACCACGCCAGCCACTGCAAGAAGCGGATCAACCACAAAGAATAGAGGAGTATCTTTGTTTATTTATATTTTTTTGTTTAGTAAATTTTAGCAAGGGTAACGATGAAAAGCATCCCAACTAGCTAAGAAAGAGAACAGGACACATGGTCGGGTATTAGTGCCCCAGCGGTACATGCTATATGTGACTTTCATATTTGTGTGAGGAGTTTTGACAGACTAGTAAAATCCAAACAGACACCTGTCAAAGGAACTTAACAAAACATTTCTAGAGGGTAAAATTAGTTATATTTTTAACAATAGCTCTGGTTCTTGCCAGCTTTGGTATCGGGATAACTACAGTACCTAAACGCGAGATTGTGTTTCCAGCGCGATACCATTGCGCTGGTTCTCGGCGACAGGGTACTGTGCATGTCGCGCTGGCTCACTCATCGGGAAAGGAAAACTTTGTTTTCATTCCGCGATGAGTGACAGGCAGTGCTGACAGCTGCCTGGTATGAATCCTGGGGGGGAACGCCGCGCCAAATTTTAAATGAAAAAAAAACGGCGTGGGTTCCCCCCCAGGGGCATACCAGGCCCTTAGGTCTGGTATGGATTGTAAGGGGAATCCCCTACGCCGAAAAATCGGCGTGGGGGTCCCCCCAAAATCCATACCAGACCCTTATCCGAGCACGCAGTCCGGCCGGCCAGGAAAGGGGGTGGGGACGAGCGAGCGCCCCCCCCTCCTGAGCCGTACCATTCCGCATGCCCTCAACATGGGGGGGTGGGTGCCTTGGGGGAGGGGGGCGCCCTGCGGGGCCCCCCCACCCCAAGGCACCTTGTCCCCATGTTGATGAGGACAAGGGCCTCTTCCCGACAACCCTGGCCGTTGGTTGTCGGGGTCTGCGGGCGGGGGGCTTATCGGAATCCAGGAGCCCCCTTTAAAAAGGGGGCCCCCAGATCCCGGCCCCCCACCCTGTGTGAATGAGTATGGGGTACATGGTACCCCTACCCATTCACCTAGGGAAAAGTGTCATTAAAAAAAAACACACAGTACACAGGTTTTAAGAGTAATTTATTAGGCAGCTCCGGGGTCTTCTTCCGACTTCGGGGGGTCTCCTTTTGACTTCTCCCGGTGTTGCGCCTCTTCTCCCGGGCCCCACCTTCTTCCAGCTCTATTGCCAGCGAGGGGCTCGGTCTGCTGTTGCTGTCTTGGCGCCGCTGTCTCGTTGCTTCTTCTCTTCTTCTCTTCTTCCGATGTTGACACGACGCTCTCTCTGGCTGGAATGCTTTGTGTGAGCTGCGGAGCCATTTATATAGGCGGTGACCCCGCCCCCCTGTGACTTCATGTTCCCAGCATGCGCGGGGACTCTGACGTCACGCCCCCTAATGACGCCAGAGTCCCTGCGAATGCTGGGAACATGACGTCACAAGGGGACGGGGTCACCGCCTATATAAATGGCTCCGCAGCTTGCACAAAGCATTCCAGCCGGAGAGAGCATTGTGTCAACATCGGAAGAAAAGAAGAAGAGGCGAGACAGCGGTGACAAGACAGCGGCGACAAGAAAGCGGCAGCAGACCGGGCCCCTCCCTGGCAATAGAGCTGGAAGAAGATAGCGGCGGGGCCCGGGAGAAGAGGCGGAACACCGGGAGAAGAGGCGGAACACCGGGAGAAGTCGGAAGGAGACCCCGGAGCTGCCTAATAAATGACTCTAAAACCTGTGTACTGTGTTTTTTTTTATTGACACTTTTCCCTAGGTGAATGGGTAGGGGTACCATGTACATACTCATTCACATAGGGTGGGGGGCCGGGATCTGGGGCCCCCCTTATTAAAGGGGGCTCCCAGATTCCGATAAGTCCCCCGCCCGCAGACCCAGACAACCAACGGCCAGGGTTGTCGGGAAGAGGCCTACAACATGGGGACAAGGTGCTTTGGGGTGGGGGGGCCCCGCAGGGCACCCCCCTCCCCCAAGGCACCCACCCCCCCATGTTGAGGACATGCGGCCTGGTACGGCTCAGGAGGGGGGGGCGCTCACTCGTCCCCACCCCCTTTCCTGGCCGGCCGGGCTGCGTGCTCGGATAAGGGTCTGGTATGGATTTTGGGGGGACCCCACGCCGATTTTTCGGCATAGGGGATTCCCCTTGCAATCCATACCAGACCTAAGGGCCTGGTATGCTCCTGGGGGGAGGGAACCCACGCCGGTTTTTTCATTTAAAATTTGGCGCGGCGTTCCCCCTCAGGATTCATACCAGACAGCTGTCAGCACTGCCTGTCACTCATCGCTGAAGGAAAACAAAGTTTTCCTTTCCCGATGAGTGAGCCATCTCGGCGCTGGCTCCTGCGATGGAGCTCGCAGGCGTCAAATCTCGCCGAGAAATGCGGCGAGATTGACACAATATCGCAGGCACCTACTGTAGGTAGCCCACAAGTGTGCTTCAACTGTAGTTTGGTATTAATGCGGATCTACAGCTTATAAGGTAATTCCCCTAAGGCAAGAGGTTCATGTGTGCTGGTGAAACTTGTTCCAGCATCTTATGTCGCGGCCGATCATGAGGATCTAATGGCGCGAGAGAAGATAAGAATGGCAGGGACAGCTGGAAGGGAATTGCTTGTACACAGTGGGGGCTTGAGCTTATGAAACGCTTGAACAATTTCTCATCCATTGAGGATGGGATGTCTTCATGTAACTGTTGAAGCTACAAGGAAGTTCCCACAGTCCAAGGGGGTTTCTGGGAATTCATAAGTAAAGATTGTTATATCTGGATCGGGGATAGAAGTGACAAAGTTCAGGCCCATATGGATAAGGTTTAGATCCCTACAAGGCAAAGCCAGAGCTATAGCTAGTGAAGGTTGGAATCCTTTTTAAGGGTTTGGGAATCATTGGGGATTTAATTTTTATTTTGCAGTGGATCATAGTGAAGGAAGTAGGGGTAAATATGCTCATGTTCTTTTTGTTTCTATTCCTTCTATATGCCATGATGAGGTGCTCCTGTTGCCTGATTGGATGCGTGACCAGAGCCTGAGCAGATGACCACATCTTCCCTGATGAGATGCCCCGAAGCCCGACCCACGTACAAGACACAGAGGATCCCAGACCGACCGGCGATTACTACAGCTCACCACGTCATCTCCAACAGAGTCTACATGTCAAGCCGTGTTTTACTTTTTATGGACTAAGAAGAAGATCAGGATTCATCGAGGGACACATGGGATCATATGACAAGAGGAGGGACTGTTGTGGAAAATGTTATATTAATGTATTGTCATAAGAGTCTTCCAGTGTCTGTTCTCTCGCAGCCCGCTCTAAAGAGCTGACTGGGGCAGACTGACGCTGGTTGAGACCTGTTAGGTAGTGGAAAACTTCCTGGTGTTTGCAGAGAGGTGTTTGCGGAGAGAAGACATGTCCGCCAGCAAACGGCCCCTGTGCAATGCACAGAACGATCGTCTGGTGGGGGTGTGTTCGCTCTGCAAAGACATTATCGGTTTAGCGGTTGTTTGCTCTTGTCACCCCGGTATGCCTGATCAACATATTTGGGGTGCCATGACGTACACCTGTAGATAATCTCCCAACCACGAGGAACTCTGGTCATCGTCATTTGGTTGTATTTTGTTGTGTTGTTTAATCCTTATTTGGTCATGTCCTTATGTGTTCATTTCCTGTGAGGTCACAAGATTTGTAAGAGTCGTTTGGCTGTTGGAAGCCCAACCCTCGAGTTTTGGGACTTCCTGTTATGTTAATAAAGGGCCAGGACACTGCTCGGCAGGCAGACCTGCTGGGAGAGAGATGCTGGAGCTGAGAACGTAAGGATGTATTGATGTCTGTTTGTGAGTAATGGGGCACACACCAGAGAATGGGCTACGGCAGAGGATGGTATATCATCAGAAGGTGAGATGCATTTATATCATTAGACGAAATTGTTATTATTATTAGAAATAGGAGATTTGGCTGTGTGCTCTGTGTGCAGCCAAGTTTCTGTAACAGCCTCAATCAATTGCACTGAAACTTTGCACAGCCTAAGTTTTTACCTTTGCAAACCCATCCAAGAAGTTTCATGCGATTCAGTGTTCCACAAGGCAAACTAGGGACATTAAGCTTGTTTTTTGGGAGCTTAATGTTGCTTAACCACTTCAGCCCTGGAAGAATTTACCCCCTTCCTGACCAGAGCACTTTTTGTGATTCGGCACTGCACTGAAACTTTGCACAGCCCATATTTTTACCTTTCCAAACCTATCCAAGAAGTTTCATGTGATTCAGCGTTCCACAAGGCAAACTAGGGATATTAAGCTTGTTTTTTGGGAGCTTAATCTGGCTTAATGTACAAAAAAGACCTTAAATGTTAACTAATTTCCCCAAACTTTACACAATAGAAGAATCTATCGATGCCAACACATTCTGAAAATTTCAGCTCACTTGGTTAACCACACCAAAAGTTATTCACGTTAAGCTATATTTTACAATGCTAAAACATTTATGCCCTGTACACACGGTCGGGCATTGATCGGACATTCCGACAACAAAATCCATGGATTTTTTCCGACGGATGTTGGCTCAAATTTGTCTTGCATACACACGGTCACACAAAGTTGTCGGAAAATCCGATCGATCTGAATGCGGTGACGTAAAACACGTACGTCAGGACTATAAACGGGGCAGTAGCCAATAGCTTTCGTGTCTTAATTTATTCTGAGCATGCATGGCACTTTGTGTGTCGGATTTGTATACACACGATCGGAATTTCCGACAACGGATTTTGTTGTCGGAAAATTTTATAGCAAGCTCTCAAACTTTGTGTGTCAGAGATTCCGATGGAAAATGTGTGATGGAACCCACACATGGTCGGAATTTCCATTAACAAGGTCCTATCACACATTTTTTGTCGGAAACAACATCGTGTGTACAGGGCATTAATGTGAAAATGGCTTAATATAGCTTAATGTAGCTTAATGTGTAATAAAGTGCCTAAACCTCAATCAATTGCCCTGAAACTTTGCACAGCCTAAGATCTCAACTTCCCAAACCCATCCAAGAAGTTTCATGCGATTCGATGTTCCACAAGGCAAACTAGGGACATTAAGCTTGTTTTTTGGGGAGCTTAATGTGGCTTAAAGAGGAGTTCCACCCAGGGGGGCCATTAAAAAAAAAAAAATTAAAAGTCAGCAGCTACAAATACTGCAGCTGCTGACTTTTAATTGGACACTTACCTGTCCCTGGGTCCAGCGATGCGGGGTATTGAAGCCCCGCTCGTCCCCCCCTCCGCTCGTTGGTGCCGGCATTTCAACTGTGGGTGCCGGGCTGTGGCTGCACAGCCTGGCACCCACTGCTCATGCGCGAGCGGCACCGAGCGCCGTGATTGGCCGCTCAAGCACCTGGGACTTGTAATGGGTCCCAGATGATTGACAGGAGGGAGGGAGAAGAGCCGAGCCCTTCCTGTGCCAGGGGGAAGTGATGTCACCAGCCCAGGCAGAGGAAGGAGCAGACTATGAGGGACCACCTAGCAACAGGCATTTAGAGGTAAGTAAAAAAAAAAATATTTAAATGTTTTTTTGGTTTTTGTTTTTTAGAATTTTTTAGATATGTTTGTTTTTTTGGGTGGAACCCCCCTTTAAATGTACAAAAAAAACCTTAAATGTTAACCAATTTCCCCAAACTTCACACAATAGAAGACTCTATCCATGCCAACATATTCTAAAACTTTCAGCTCATTTGGTTAATCACACCAAAAGTTATTCACATTAAGCTATATTTTTACAATGCTAAAACATTTAATGTGAAAATGGCTTAATGTAGCTTAATGTAGCTTAATGTAGCTTAATGTGTAATAAAGTGCCTAAACCTCAATCAATTGCCCTGATACTTTGCACAGCCTAAGATCTCAACTTCCCAAACCTATCCAAGAAAATTCATGCGATTCAGTGTTCCACAAGGCAAACTAGGGACATTAAGCTTGTTTTTTGGGGAGGTTAATGTGGCTTAAGGTACAAAAAAAGACCTTAAATGTTAACCAATCTCCCCCAACTTCACACAATAGAAGACTCTATCCATGCCAACATATTCTGAAAATTTCAGCTCACTTAGTTAATCACACAAAAAGTTATTCACATTAAGCTATATTTTACACTGCTAAAACATTTAATGTGAAAATGGCTTAAAGTGGAGTTCCACCCATTTTACACACTTCCTCACTCTGGTATCCGCCGTAAAAATCCTTTTCACCATTGAAATTCTTTTTTTTTTTAAAAGGAAATACCTTATTTATATTTTTTCTCCTGCATTTCCGGTAGCCCCGCCGAGGCGATTACGTCACTAGGCGATTTGCAAGGGCCCATGGGATAGCGGCTTCATGTATCCCAGGAGTCCTTGTGAATAGCCTAGTGACAAAATCTCACGATGTTTGACGGTACGTCTACGCCGCTTTGGCAACGTGTCAGGACTCAAGAGGAAGGAGCGCCGTGCGGTGGTATTACTGCACAGGCACGAGATGTGGAGGTGCATGCTGCACCGATTCCCGGAAATGGATAGAAGAGGGCTTCAGATACCCAAAGTGGAGATGGACACTGCCAGCTTTCGAGATCCAGATCTTTTTATTTATGTTTGAATAGAAAAAAAGTGAGTACTAGAATAACACTATCTAAAGATTGCATATAAAGTGGATCAAGTTGAAGTGGAGTCTTAAAAAAAAATAAAAAATTGAGCCGGGGACTGGAACTCTACTTTAATGTAGCTTAACGTGTAATAAAGTGCCTAAACCTCAATCAATTGCCCTGAAACTTTGCACAGAGTAAGAGCTCAACATTCCAAACCTATCCTATAAGTTATATGCGATTTGGTGTTCCACAAGGCTAACTAGGGACATTAAGCTTGTTTTTTGGGAAGCTTAATGTGGCTTAATGTACAAAAAAAGACCTTAAATCTTAACCCATTTCCCCCAAACTTCATACAATAGAACACTCTATCCATGCCAACATACTCAGAACATTTCAGCCCATTTGTTAAATCACACCAAAAGTTATTCACATTAAGCTATATTTTACAATCCCAAAACATGTGGCTCAGTGTAAAAAGAGCCTAATGTACCATAATGTGCCTAAACTGTCATAAATTGACGTGAAACTTTGCATAACCAAAGTTTTCAACTTCCTAAACCTATCCTAGAAGAGTCAAGGATTTTGGTCTCCCACAAAGAAAATGAACGTGTTAAGCTTGTTTTTTGGGGAGCTTAATGGGGCTTAACTTACAATAAAGTGCCTAAACCTTAATCAAAACTTTGTACAACCCAAGCTTTCAGCTTCCCCAAACCTATCCTAGATGTTTCATGGAGTTTTGTTTTCCACAAAACAAGTGAGTGCCATTAAGCTTGTGAAGCCCCTACCAACTTTTGTGTAGTGACTGTAGTGTGGGACAGCCAATGGGGGAATATTATGAGTGTGTGTGTGTGGCTCACCAGCCATTCACTAGGGGTTTCTTAGCCAGTGGTGCATGCTGGGGAAGTGCATATATACTTAGGAGAATTGCCATATGCTCAGTCTTCATACAGCCTACATCCAGGCTTGTCCCGGAGATGGGAATGCTCAAGTGTGGGAAAGGTTTGACTAGGACTCAAGCCTAGAAGAGGCCTCACATGCAGATTGTGGAGGAGCACCAGAGAAGCTGGATGGCTACTGGAGGTATCTGTTACTGGAAAGGACCTGGGGAGCAAGTCTGGTATCCCTCCTACTGAAGATCTTATATCTATTCCCTATTCAGCTGTTTCTCTAATACCCAGTGCCAGCCTGTGCTCCTATTGAGTCTGCACTGTGGAATACTGAAAGAGACTGGTGAGTCTGGAGTTATGTTCTTATCTAGTTTTGCCATGGATATTCTCAGCCCTATGCCTTCTGTCAGTTATTGACTTCTCCAATAAAGCATTTAAAAATGTACTTAAAATGACTGGCGCCAAACCTTTCTTTGATCGCACAGCCCTTCACTGGGATAGGATCTGCCCAAGATCAAAATGTCAGTCTTCCCTGCCTTTGGGTGTCCATGCTATGCCTCTAGGGGTTGGGGGGTGCTGTACTTTTTTTTCTGGATGTTGTCCAATTTCCCTAAAATTCCCACAATGGAAGACTGTATCTATGTCAGCATATTCTAAAAATCTCAGATTGTTTGGTAAAACAGACTAAAGGTTATGCACTTTTAACAATTTTATTATAGTCCTAAAACATTTAATTGGAATAGCTTAAAGGGTAAGTTCACCTTTACAGAAAATCTGTAAGGTGAACTTACACTGGACCCCCTCCCCATCCCCCTCGCCCACACGAGTTCCCTCAAGGGAGAGCGGCTCTCCAACGGGTCACTCAAGAAGAGGAGGAGCCAGGAGCACCGCTGAGGGACCCCAGAAGAGGACCGGTGCTACTCTGTGCAAAACCAACTGCACAGAGGAGTTAAGTATGAAATGTTTGTTTAAAAAAGAAAATGAACATTTACATATTCTTTAAGCTAAATGTCACTCATTTCCCTTGTGGAAAACCAAAATCCATATTCAGGATAGGGTTGGGAAGATAAAAACTTTGGTTGTGCAAAGTTTCAAGGCTATTGATTAACCACTTCAGCCCCGGAAGGATTTGCCCCCTTAATGAATAATAAATATCCCCCAAAAAATGTAAAAAAAATTCAGTTTAGGCCAATATATATTCTTCTACATATTTTTGGTAAAAAAATAGCAATAAGCGTATATTGATTGGTTTGGGCAAAAGTTATAGCGTCTACAAAATAGGTAATAGGGATGAGCCGAACACCCCCCGGTTCGGTTTGCACCAGAACCTGCGAACAGACCGAAAATTCGCACGAACGTTGGAACCCCATTGACGTCTATGGGACTCGAACATTCGAAATCAAAAGTGCTCATTTTAAAGGCTAATTTGCATGGTATTGTCTAAAAAGGGTTTGGGGACCCGGGTCCTGCCCCAGGGGACATGTATCAATGCAAAAAAAACTTTTAAAAACGGCCGTTTTTTCGGGAGCAGTGATTTTAATGATGCTTAAAGTAAAAAAAAAAAAAAAGTGAAATATTCCTTTAAATATCGTACCTGGGGGGTGTCCATAGTATGCCTGTAAAGTGGCGCGTGTTTCCCGTGCTTAGATCAGTCCCTGCACAAAATGTCATTTTTAAAAGGAAAAAATGTCATTTAAAACTGCTTGCGGGTTTAATGTAATGTCGGGTCCTGGCAATATGGATGAAAATCAGTGAGACAAACGGCATGGGTACCCCCAAGTCTATTACCAGGCCCTTTGGGTCTTGTATGGATATTAAGGGGAACCACGCACCCAAATTAAAAAAAGGAAAGGTGTGGGGCCACAAGGCCCTATATACTCTGAACAGCAGTATACAGGCGGTGCAAACAAGACAGGGACTGTAGGTTTGTTGTTAAGTAGAATCTGTTTGTAATTTTGAACGGGTACATTTTTAACGTGTTTAGCTCCAGCCACAAAACCTTTTTTTAGCTTTTTGGAAAACATAGGGAAGGGTTATCACCCCTGTGACATTTGTTTTGCTGTCTGTGCTCCTCTTCAGAAGATTTCACCTCACTTTTTGTCCCAATGACAAATGTTTTTTGAAAATTTGTTTTTTTTTTGTGAAACAAGGATTGGTGATAAAGCATCAGTGGAAAGGAGAAATGTTTTTCCCATATTAACTCTTACAGGAGAGAATTTCCCTTCCTAGGGGTAGATTTCATGTCACTTCCTGTTGTCTCCTTTTGTTTGCAAGTAGAAGTCGTTTGTAAGTTGGATGTTTGAAAGTAGGGGCCTGCCCTATATACTCAGCAGAAATTTGGGCCTTAGGTGTTGTTGTGGCCACAACACTGTAAGCCCTCACAGGGCCCTGTTGTGAAATACTGTATTAGATCAAGAATTGTAATGACATGCCCCTCTTGAACAGGGGCAGAAAAATTGGGCCTTTGGTGGTGGTGGTGGTGCTGGTGCCACAACACTGTAAGTCCTCACTCGCTCTTGGTGAGTGCAGAAACGGGCCCTGCTGTGAAATATTAGATCAAGAATTGTAATTACATGCCCCTGTTGAACAAGGGCAGAAAAATTGGGCCTTAGGCACTGGTGCTGGTGCCACAACACTGCAACCCCTCACAGATACTCTAGCTGGAACACAGGAACGAGCCCTGCTGCAAGGTATTGCATTAAAAATTGTAATTACACGCCCCTGTTAAACAGGGGCTGAAAAATTGGGCCTTAGGCACTGGTGACGGTGCCCAGAACCAAAAATGTTCTTACAAGCTATCAGCGTGATCCTTGAGGAAGAGGATAATTACTCAGGATAGTCACTCAGCATCAGCATAGGCAGTCTTTGAAGGGATCTGAGATTAAAAAAAAAAATATTCGGTTACATCAGCATCAGGTGCTTGGTAGCTGGTGGTGATCCAAGACTGATTCATTTTTATCAAGGTCAGTCGATCGACCGAGTCGGTGGACAGACGCACCCTGTGATCGGTTACGAAGCCTCCAGCAGCACTGAATGTGCGTTCCAAAAGAACGCTGGATGCAGGACAGGCCAGTAGCTCAATTGCATACTGTGCAAGCTCCGGCCAGTGATCCATCCTCAAGACCCAATAACCCAGAGGATTTTCGGTGGGAAAGGTGTCCAAGTCAGATCTTGCCCCTAGGTATTCCTCACCATGTAAAACAGACGCTGGCGATGGTTGCTGGAACCGATCATACCTTGGGGCTGCGGACTAAAAAATTGTCTTAACGCATCGGTCAGACGGACACCTTCTCCACTGCTCCTTCTTTGACTGACCGAAGCCTCAGCAACACGTTGTCCAGAAACAGGAGTTTGTAACCTCTCAGTCTCTGGGAACGCGTTGCACAAACCTTTCTGCAAGGCCTCCCTAAGATGTTTCATCCTCTTCTCCATCTGCGACGGCAAGATAAGGTCCGCAACCTTACCCTTGTAAACGTGGATCAAGGAGGGTTGCCAGCCAGTATTGGTCCTTCTCCTTGATACCACGAATACGAGGATCCTTACGCAGGCTTTGCAGGATCAGGGAGGCCATGCAGCGTAGGTTTGCTGAGGCATTCGGTCCAGAGTCCTCTGGGTCACTAAGGATGACATGGTCCGCAGCCACCTCCTCCCAGCCACGTACAAGTCCATGTGTTTCTTGGGACTGATCCCTTAAAGACTGATGCTGAGTGCCAGGCTCCACCTCCATACTGACACAATCCTCCTCCTCCTCGTCCTCTTCCTGTGTGATCGGCGGGCACGCAGGAACACTGTCTGGATAAAGGGGGCCTTAAGAGCTAAGGAAGTCCTCCTTTTCCTGCCTCTGTTCTGCCTCAGGTGCCCTGTCCATTATTCCACGCAGCGTGTGCTCCAGCAGGTGGACAAAGGGGACAGTGTCACTGATGCATGCACTGTCACTGCTCACCATCCTCGTGGCCTCCTCAAATGGTGACAGGACAGTGCATGCATCCCTGATCATGGCCCACTGGCATGGGGAAAAAAAAACAAGCTCCCCTGACCCTGTCCTGGTGCCATAGTCGCACAGGTACTCATTGATGGCCCTCTGCTGCGTGTGCAGCCACTGCAGCATGGCCAACGTTGAGTTCCACCTGGTGGGCATGTCACAGATTAGGCGGTTCTTGGGCAGGTTAAACTCCTTTTGGAGGTCCGCCAGCCGAGCACTGGCATTCAATGACCAGTGGAAATTGCCTGCCTCAGGACATCCTGTAAGCCCGGGTACCTGCCCAAGAACCGCTGCACCACCAAGTTAAGGACGTGAGCCAAACAGGGCACATGAGTCATTTGTCCCAGTCGGAGGGCAGAGAGGAAGTTGGTGCCATTGTCGCAAACCACCATTCCTGCCTTAAGTTGGCGTGGCGTCAACCAACTCTGAACCTGCTCCTGCAGAGCTGACAGAACCTTTGCCCCAGTGTGGCTCCTGTCCCCCAAGCACACCAGCTCAAGCACCGCATGGCATCTTTTGGCCTGCGTACATGCGTAGCCCCTTGAATGCCTACAGAGCACCGCTGGTTCTGAGGACAAAGCACAGCAAGAGGCCATGGAGGAAGAAGAAGAGGAGAGGGTGGAGGAGAGAGGTGTGTCACAATCATTAGTAGTGGCATTTTGGAGGCATGGTGGCGGAACAACCTCCAACACTACTGCACCTTGTCCTGCATCCTTCCCAGCTGCCAGCAGAGTCACCTAATGCGCCGAGAAACTTAGGTAACGTCCCTGTCCACGCCTGCTGGACCACCAACCTTCTACAGGTAGCTTTAGCTGAACACTGTGCAGAGCTCGCAAAAAACTAACTTGTAGCTTATTTAGTGATAGGATCAGGAAAACACCACCAACCTTCTACAGGTAGCTTTAGGTGAACACTGTGCAGAGCTCGCAAAAAAATAACTTGTAGGTTTAGCTGAACACTGTGAGGAGGACGCACTACACTAACTTGTAGTTTTAGCTGAACACTGTGCAGAGGTCTCATAACACTAACTTGTAGTTTGAGCTGAACACTGTGAGCAGGACGCACTACACTAACTTGTAGCTTTAGCTGAACACTGTGCAGAGGTCTCACTACACTAACTTGTAGTTTTAGCTGAACACTGAGCAGGACGCACTACACTAACTTGTAGCTTTAGATGAACACTGAGCAGAGGTCTCACTACACTAACTTGTAGTTTTAGCTGAACACTGTGAGCAGGGCACACTACACTAACTTGTAGCTTTAGCTGAACACTGTGCAGAGGTCTCACTACACTAACTTGTAGTTTTAGCTGAACATGTGAGCAGGACGCACTACACAAACTTGTAGCTTTAGCTGAACACTGTGCAGAGGTCTCACTACACTAACTTGTAGTTTTAGCTGAACACTGTGAGCAGGATGCACTACACTAACTTGTAGCTTTAGATGAACACTGTGCAGAGGTCTCTATACACTAACTTGTAGTTTTAGCTGAACACTGTGAGCAGGACGCACTACACTAACTTGTAGCTTTAGCTGAACACTGTGCAGAGGTCTCACTACACTAACTTGTAGTTTTAGCTGAACACTGTGAGCAGGACGCACTACACTAACTTGTAGCTTTAGATGAACACTGTGCAGAGCTCTCACTACACTAACTTGTATTTTTAGCTGAACACTGTGAGCAGGACGCACTACACTAACTTGTAGCTTTTGCTGAACACTGTGCAGAGGTCTCACTACACTAACTTGTAGTTTTAGCTAAACACTGTGAGCAGGACGCACTACACTAACTTGTAGCTTTAGCTGAACACTGTGCAGAGGTCTTATTACACTAACTTGTAGTTTTAGCTGAACACTGTGAGCAGGACGAACTACACTAACTGTAAATAGTCTAGCTGCCTGACTGTGGTACTAATAGGATCAAAAGAACACCAGCAATTTTCTTCAGGCAGCTGTAAATACTGTAACAAGAC
This sequence comes from Lithobates clamitans, assembly GCA_037952925.1. Lineage (NCBI taxonomy): Eukaryota > Metazoa > Chordata > Amphibia > Anura > Ranidae > Lithobates > Lithobates clamitans. The sequence goes on along the minus strand of JBBGZY010000412.1, from coordinate 4,084,931 downwards.
AAGCCTGCCTGTCAGTAGGAAGATAACAGGAACGGATCTAGCTAAACTGAATACAGTGTATATATATATATGCAACACCTGGGATGCATATATATACGCAATACACTGTAAGTGCAGCTAACTCACTGACTGTCCTGCCTAATCTAGCTAACTCAAATGAAATGACACTGTCTCTCTGTCTATCTCTCAGCACGCCGGAACACACTACACAGGGCCGCTGTGCAGGTGGCCTTATATAGTGTGGGGCGTGTTCTAAACCCCCTGAGTCATAATTGGCCAAAGCCACCCTGGCTTTGGCCAATTACAGCTCTCTCTACCGACGGCGCTGTGATTGGCCAAGCATGCGGGTCATAGTGCATGCTTGGCCAATCATCAGCCAGCAATGCACTGCGATGCCGCAGTGAATTATGGGCCGTGACGCGCCACACAAATTTGGCGCGAACGGCCCATATCGTTCGCAATTCAGCGAGCGATCGAACATGGGTTTGACTCGAACATGAAGCTCATCCCTAATAGGTAATAGATTTATGGTATTTTTATGGAATTTTTATTATTTATTTATTTGTTACTAGTAATGGCGTCGATCTGCAATTTTTAGCGGGACTGCAACAATGTGGCAGACAGATCGGACACTTGACACTTTTTTGGGACCATTGACATTTAATTATTTATTTAAAGTGTTCGATGTGTCCACCATAATGTCGCAGTCTTAGTAAAAATCGCAGATCGCCGCCATTACTAGTAAAAATAATAATAAAAATGCCATAATTCTATTCCCTATTTTGTGGACGCTTTAACTTTTGCGCAAACCAATCAATATACTTTTTTTACCAAAAATATGTAGAAGAATACATATCGGCTTAAACTGTGGGAAAAAAATGTGTTTTTTTATATATTTTTGGGGGATATTTATTATAGCAAAAAGTTAAAAATATTGCTTTTTTTTTTCAAAATTGTCATGCTTTTTTTTGTTTATAGCGCAAAAAATAAAAACTGCAGAGGTGATCAAATACCAACAAAAGAAAGCTCTATTTGTGGGAAAAAAAAGGATGCAAATTTTGTTTGGGTACAACGCCACGCCACCACTTAATTGTCCGTTAAAGCAACGCAGTGCCAAATTGTAAAACGTGCTCTGGTCAGGAAGGGGGTAAAATCTTCCAGGCCTGAAGCGCTTAAAGGGATTTTGAAGTCAGAAGGTTTATTTATCTTCATGCATTCTATGCATTAAGTTAAAAAGCCTTCTGTGTGCAGCAGCCCCCCTAACACTACCCTGAGTCCCATCTAGATCCAGCGATGACATTGCAAGATCCTGACAATCAGAGGCATGACTCCTAGAGGCAGAGGCATGATGGGATTTGTAGTTTCACCACAGCTGGAGTGCTGAGCTTGCCTAACCCCTGACTTAAGATAACAACCTAATACATGCATTTTTTTAAGGACAAACAAGGCTTTCTTTTTTGTGAATATTGTCCTGCAACAATAATTATTTTTTGCAATCCTTAGACAATTAAGTGTAATAAAACTAAACAAAAGGCATTTTTTCGTTCTTTCAGTATATATATGTAAAAAGGTGTCAAAAATATTATTTTCAAAATATTTTATTGAATTTTCAAGAAAAAGCATACAAATTATCAGCGTTAAATGAGGGAGTATAAAGCAGAAAAATTAGAACCCTCATGGGGTTACAAGTCAAACTTACGACAGTAGATATGAGTATGTCTCTGGTCTGTGACCTTACATAAATACCTTCATAGACCAAAAGTCTTTCACGTAAACCATAGAACCCTGAGACTTGAACTGGTTGGGAGAAGGGGAGGAAGGAGAGACCGTCTGCACCCCAAATAAGAACACACTGTGCCTGAACGGAGCACTCCAACTCACCCCTATCACCCCCTTAGTTAATACAAAAGATCTCTTGGCATCGAACAAGGAGATAAAAACCTACGTCGTATGCTTCCCTTGGGAGTAGGACCCCCAGGGGTCCCTACTACGGTATGAACTAAAACAGACAACACATTGTCTTGTTAAATCATCCTGATAATCAACAAAAGAAAGGAGAAGAAAAAGGTAGAAATGAGAGGGGGGAGAGAGAGAGAGAGGAAAGAGTAGACGGAAGCCATTCCACGGGAGGAGTCCCACCAGACCCCGAGACAGCCAGACTCATCAAGGTTGAACCCCTGGAATCAAGGAAATGCCTATGAAATTAGCCCAGGGTTCCCAAATAGCTTCAAATTTCTCTTTGGTGTTGTTCAGGGTACTGGCAAGCTTCTCTTGGGCCATGATCCAAGAAATTTTGCGGATAGCCGCTTTGAAGGACACCTTGGGTTGTTTCCAAGCTTTGGCAATAGATAGCTTAGCTCCCAGCAAAATGAAGTGTATCAATTTACGGGCCAGTTTGGGAGTCTAATCGTTTAATAGTGCCAATAGTGCCAAGGCGGGGGTCCTCAGGATCTGAACTCCAGTAACTTTCTTAATCATGTGAAAAATCCTGCTCCAGAAAGGCCTCAGTCGTGGACATTCCCAAAAGATATGGGCCAAGGAGCCCCTGAGTAGACAACCCCTAAAACACCCGGGGTCCGTGGAGGGGAACATTTTGGCCAGTCTCTCCGGTGGAAGGTACCTTCTTTTGATGACCTTTACGCTAAACTCAACCAGTGAGATGTTCAAAATGCTCTTGTATGCCCTACTAAAAGTGACCCTCCACTTCTCTAGGTCCCACTCCAAGGACAAGTCTGACTCCCAAGCTGTCATGTATGAGGTCTTGGTGGTTTGACTAGAGAGTGACTGGTAGATGATGGAGATTCCACCCCTCTGCTCTGTGGACTGACCGCACCATATTTCATATGGGGTGAATGCGAGGTTTGAAGGTTTGTCTTTTCCCATATGAGTGAGGAAGTGTCTGATCTGCTGGAAACGAAAGTTCTCGGAGTTGACTCACACAGAAGGCCCTGGTGATAGGCCCCATTGATGTGAAGTAGTGTCCAATCCGGTACATCCCCTTGTTCAACCACCATCGGAATGCTTTAATGTCAGTTCCCGGGGGAAAGTCAGGGTTATTGAAGATGTGAGCCAGGGGGTGTCTGTTGGAAGTTATGGATTGAAGGTTTCTCAGAGAGTCCCATAATTGAAAGGATTGCGAGAGGATAGGGGATAAAATGGGGGGACGTTTTTTGGGGGGGACCCACAACAGAAAGTCGATAGTGAAAGAAGGAACTGCCTGTCTCTCAATCTGTATCCAATCCGGTCTCTCAGCCTTCGTGTATACCGTCGAGATCTGGGCTAGCCTGGCTGATTGATAATACCAAAATAGCTGCGGGAGGCCTAATCCCCCTTGTGGTCTATTTAAGTATAATGTGCACCGTTGAAGTCTGTACCCCTTCCCTCCCCAAATGAATTTTATTATTTTCCTTTGGAACGATTTCAAGTGCTCTTTAATGATGTTTATTGGAATGGCTCTAAAGAGGTAGAGGATTCTGGGGAGCAAAGTCATCTTGACTGCATGAATCCTCCCTAACCAGGATAAACCCCCTTTAGCCCATTTGGATAAGTCTGCCTCCAGTTTGTGGTATGTGTGAGGAAAGTTGGTTGCATAAAGGAGTTCTGTCTTAGCTGTGAGCCTTATCCCCAAATAATCAATGTATGAGTCACTCCATTTGAATTCAAAGGCACTCTGCAGGGATGCCAATATAGATGGGTTAAGGAAGATGTTTAAGGCTGAAGATTTGGTATAATTGACCTTCAGCCCAGAAACCATTGAGAATTGTTTCAGGAGTTTGCAAAGGTTTGGAAGGGAGGTGGTTGGGGACGTGATAAAAAGGAGCATATCGTCCGCAAACAACCCACATTTGTGGACCTGGTCACCACAAGCAACCCCTTGAATGTTGGGATCTGCTCTTATTGCTATTGCTAACGTTTCGATCGCAATAGCAAAAATTAGGGGGGAGAGTGGGCATCCCTGCCTAGTGCCTCTTGCAATGGTTAGGGGTTTAGAGTATTGACCTTGTAAACGAATCACCGCTTGAGGGGAGGAATATAGCGATTTTAGGGTCCCTAAAAAGTTGGGTCCAAAGCCCCACTTCTCCAATATGGAGAAAAGATAAGGCCATTCGATCGAGTCGAAAGCTTTGTGTAGATCCAGCGAGAGGATCATACCTTCTTTTTTCGGCCCCCCTTCCCAGTTAGATTGTAATATGGATACTATATCTATTGCTCTCCTAATTTGGTCGGGTCCTTGCCTACCAGGTATAAAACCAACCTGATCCTTGTGTACATAGAGATTGATGAAGGAGGAAAGGCGGTTGGCTAGAATTTTAGTAAGAATTTTGAGATCATTGTTAATTAAAGATGTGGGCCTGTAGTTCTCAACTTCCTCATGATTTTTGTTGGGTTTGGGGATCACTGAGATAAATGCTGTGTTTAGTTGGGTTTCCAGGGGGGATCCTGTCTTTTTAGAGTTAAAGAACTTCGCCAGGTACGGGGCTAGGATAGCGCTATATTCCTTATAGTAGGGGACTGAGAGGCTGTCTGGCCCAGGGGCAGAGCCAGATTTAAGACCTTTAATTACCTCCCTAATTTCGGCCTCCGTGATAGGAGCTTCCATTAAGTCTTTACATTCTCTTGAGAGTGAGGGAAGTTGTAGATTCAGTAGGAACTCAGTAACTAAGGGGCCTTTTTCCGATTGGGGTGGGTTGTAAAGATTAGCATAAAAATCGTGGAAAGCAGACATAATACTGATCGGATTTGCTGTTGGAGGTTGACCTGCTATCCTCAATTTGGGGAAGGAGAGAGAACGAAATTTAGGTGAGAGTTTAGATGCCAACATTGAGCCGAATCTATCCTTGTGGCAGTAAAATTTGGCTCCACCCCATCTAAGATTTTTCTCTGCTTTAGCCGTTAAAGCGAGATTCAGCTCAAGTCTGGTGGCGTCAAGTTTGCTCAAAAAGGGTCCTGGACGGGTGTTTTTTGTGTTCCGCTTTTAGTTGGAGGAAGGATTTTTCGAGTCTTTGAATGTCGATCAATCGCTCCTTCTTAAATTTGGTGGCTAACCTAATTATAACTCCTCGAATAGTTGCCTTGTGGGCTGCCCAGAGGGTTTCGTGGGATATGTTCTCCACATCATTTAAGAGGAAATATTCTTTGATAGATTTAGCTATTTCCTGGACCAGACTAGGGTCAGCTAAAAGGGATTCGTTTAGTCGCCAAAAGAAGCCTCCTCGCCCAGACAGAACATTTCTCAAGGTAAGGAGAACCAATGAATGATCCGACCATGCAGTGTCTAGTATTTCTGCCTTAGTGGACAAGGGAATGAGGGCTGTCTGGGTGAGGATGTGATCAATTCTAGCGTAAGACTGGTGGGGAGCGGAAAAGTGCATGTAGTCCCGTTTGTTGGGGTTCATTTCCCTCCATACGTCTACCAGGCCCTGTGAGTGAACCATCTTGGCGATCCTAGTGCTAAGTTTTGTTGGGCGTGTGAGTTGGTCTTTAGGGGGCTTAGTTTTGTCTAGACCCTGATCAAACGCAACATTTGAGTCCCCTCCTAGGATAACTTTGCCTTCCAGGAGCGGTTCCAAAGTTGAGAACAGGTCCTGGAAGAACGACGCTTGGCCCTTGTTTGGGGCGTAGTAGTAGACGAAAGAATATAAAACACCTTCCAGGGTACCCTTCACCAAAATGAATCTGCCCTCTGGATCCCTAGAGTCAGAGAGATGTGAAAATTTGCAATTTTTGGAGAAGAGAATAGCTACCCCCTTCGTCTTACTAGGGGCATTCGCTAAATAAAATGTTGGAAAGTGTGCATGTAGGAACTTGGGGGTGTACCGGATGTGGAAGTGCGTCTCCTGCAGAAGCACCACATCGATTCTCAGGGATTTATAATGATCCAGTGCTAGTCTCCTGTTCCTAGGAGAGTTTAGGCCCTGGACGTTATGTGAACCTATCTTGAGGTTGTTACCCTTCGCATTCAGGTCAGCCATAGGAGCAGAGGGGATAGAAGCTAGAGATCAAGCAGTCACTTACCCTTGGGAGTCTTCTCATACCGGATTTAGGCCAGGTTGTTTGGAGTAGTCCTAGGACCGACTCTGGGGCGTGGGGGGAAACCCCCCCCCCGGGATGGCTAAAAGAAAGAAAAGGGATGAGATGGGGAAGAAAAAGATAAGAGACTTACTGACAAGTAAAGACACACACAAAGACATGGGTGCCAAGAAAATACCCTTGGGGTTATGCGAATCAAAATCCGCTATAGCCCCAATAAACCACTTCAGACCGCCCTGAGGGGCGTCTGAAGTTCTGACACCAAAGGACACCATAGGTTCTTTGGAATCGAGTGGAGGCACAAGGGTTCCACCCCGGACCCTTGTTATGTCAAATTTGAACCATAAAATATACACACAAAAATGGTAAACATAAAAACTGTAGTGTCAGCCCTAATTACGGGGCTCTAAACGCCTGAAACAACATTCAACCCAGGCAGGAACATATAGTCAAGAACCTGAGAATCCCGCCCCCTACACATTCACAAAAGTCCCCCCGCCCCCTATCTGACTATGTGAGGGAAAATGCCTGGGGGGTCCCCGGATAATGAGGGAGGCCATAATGGCCTAGCGAACAGGACCTCCCTCTGAAAGTGGGGAAGAAATATGGGTATCTCAGACAAACCGAGACTCCTAACTGAACTAAGAAATGACTCAACCTAATTAAGACTGGAATTCTAGTCCTGTAATCTGAACTTTATATTGGAGAAACCGTGGTCTTCATGGAGGAGCATATTCTCTGTAGAAGTCTTCTTCCTCTGAGAAGGTTGCAAGCTAAGTTAGCTGGTTCTTGAGGGAAGCAAGTTGAAGAAAAGGGTGGTAAGTGTTTGTTTCAGACCTCCTTTATCAAAATAATTTTGCTAATGTGGAAAATGGGGTGTAAAACAGTAAAACTCGATGTGAATCTAGATGTGGGGTTTTCCATGTCCATAAGACGAGAGAGGGTTTGGAGCACCTGCTCCATCAACTTGGGGGGAAAACTGGCCCAAAGATGTCTCTGCAGAGACTGAAGGAAAATGATGAGTAAGGCGTTCCTTAGGGTGGTTTCCCATCCTTGCTCTTCTTGGAAGGTCCCTTCATCCAGAGTGGAGATACGGGGCTGCCTGGAGGAGGGCGTTTAGTGGAGCCCGAGGAAGAAGACGAAAAGTCCATTGGTGCCTCATGGGAGATTAGCCTGAGGGCGAGGAACAGTCTTTCACCTTCCTGGAGGCTAGCAAAAGAGTGGGTCTTGCCCTGGATGGCAAACTTTACAGCAAAGGGAAAGGTCCAGCGGTATTTGATATCCCGTTGAGAGAGGACCGTGAGGAGGGGTTTTAGCGTCCTGCGTCTTTGAATAGTTGTAGGGGCGAGGTCAGCAAAAATCTGGATCTGGTGACCCTGGTGTTGCAGCTTAGGATTTTGTCGAGATTGACGCATGACCTCTTCCTTTACCGCAAAGAAGTGCGGCTTGACAATTATGTCCCTTGGGGAGCCATCTTGTCTGGGGGGACCTAGAGACCTGTGTGCTCTGTCTAGTTCAAGATGTTGGGGGGGTATGTTAGGAATAAGGGCTGCAATAATGTCCTGAACCGTGGAGGGGATGTCCGAAAAAGATTCGGGGAGGCCTCTGATCCAAAAGTTATACCTCCTAGACCGGTTTTCGAGCTCGTCGATCCTAGAAAGGGCGACATCTAATTGTTCTTGAATGGTCATGAGGTGTGCTGCGTTTTGATTGGTTCTAGCGGTAGTGCATTCCACTTTATCCTCAATGGCTTCAATTCTGGCGCCTAAATTGGACAGGTCCGCTTTAGTAGTGTTGGTAATCTGTTTTGCAGTATTAGCCAGTCCTTTCTCTAAAAGGGATGAGAATTTAGCAAACATGTCTTCCTGCATTGCTGTGAGGTCAGTTACTGAGAAGCCTGAATGCTGGATGACTGGAGGTGGAAGTTGGGCCTGTGCAGGGAGGGCCTGTGAGTACAGCTCCTGTTGTGTGAGGCTCATTATCTCAGTGGAGGCCTTTGCTGTGGCCTGGGGCTTCGTGTGGCCTTGCAGGGGTAAATGGGGCATTTGGGGGGGTCCCTGTGCTGCCTGAGCATAGGTCAGGGTCGGGGGAGAGAGTACTGGCCTGTGCTCCTGTGTCCTGGAGTGGATGCCTGCCTGTTGCAGCGGTCCGTCCGTGCTGGCGGCCATCTTGGGACTCCCATCCGCGCCTGCTGAAGCGAATTGGGGGCCGAGATCGTGTCTCGCGGGGGGCCCAGACATCTCCTCCGGTTCCCCGGATGTTCCCCTACACGAGTGGGGTGTTGTTTTGCCCGTTATTGGGCTGAGGCGGCTGGTGTGCGGCTCGGCGGTCCGGGGTGGAGCAGAGCTCCTGGCTCAGGCAGCCATGTTGGAGCTCTCGCGCATGCGCCTCCAGGTGTCAAAAATATTAATAAGCAAAGCAAACAAAAAACAGAAAAAAAGGTTAACTATTAGTTAATAAGATAGTAAAGAAAAAAATCACCTGGAAAATTACAATTGAATAAAGAAGGAGAATATAGAGTTAATCAGTGCTGAGTAGAGAAAACTAAAGGGTTAATAAGGAGTTCAACATAGGAACATTTAATTAGAAAAAACATTTTTTTTTTTACTTATCAAGGTTGCTTTAACTCTCTTCGCCTGCTAATCTAAATTCATCCCTTTAATTTGTGAATGCAAAACACAGAAAGTTACAATTGATACAATGTTTCAATGTAACTTTCTGTGATGTGGTTGTTGATAAACATTGCCAGCCTGCTTCTTTTTTTTGACAGCTCCTGCTGAATAGTTGGGTACTGAGACAGGGAAGCGTCCCAGCAGCAGAGCAGAAGGACTAGATGTACTAGACATGACCTGTGTACACTGATGACATGTTTTTGGACGTGTCTAGTGCACCCAAAGTCTGCAACTGGTTAAGAATTGTAAAAAAAATGCTTAAATGTGAATAACTTTTGGGGTGATTTACCAAATGATCTGGAATTCTTGAATAGGTTTGGGAAGTTGAGAACTTAGGCTGTGCAAAGTTTCAAGACAATTGAATGAGGTTAAGGGACATTATTGTATGTTAAGCTCTTTACATTAAATGTTTTAGCATTGTAAAATATAGCTTAATGTGTTAATAACTTTTGGTGCGATTTACCAAATGAGCTGAAATTTTCAGAATATGTTGACATTGATAGGCTCTTCTATTGTGTGAAGTTTGAGGGAACATGTGGTTAACATTTAAGGTCTTTTGTGTACGTTTAGCCACATTAAGCTCCCCAAAAAACAAGCTTAATGTCCCTAGTTTGCCTTGTGGAACACTGAATTGCATGAAACTTCTTGGATAGGTTTGGAAAGTTGAGATCTTAGGCTGTGCAAAGTTTCAGGGCAATTGATTGAGGTTAAAGTACTTTATTACACATTAAGCTACATTAAGCCATTTTCACATTAAATGTTTTAGCATTGTAAAATATAGCTTAATGTGAATAACTTTTGGTGTGATTAACCAAATAAGCTGAAATTTTCAGAATATGTTGGCATATAGGGAGGAGCCGAACACCCCCCAGTTTCGTTTGCACCAGAACCTGCGAACGGACCGAAAATTTGCACGAACGTTAGAACCCCATTGACGTCTATGGGACTCGAACGTTCTAAATCAAAAGTGCTCATTTTAAAGGCTAATTTTCATGGTATTGTCCTAAAGAGGGTTTGGGGACCCGGGTCCTGCTCCAGGGGACATGTATCAATGCAAAAAATGTTTTTAAAAACAGCCGTTTTTTCAGGAGCAGTGATTTTAATGATGCTTAAAGTAAAAAAAAAAAAGTGAAATATTCCTTTAAATATCATACCTGGGGGGCGTCTATAGTATGCCTGTAAAGTGGCACGTGTTTCTCGTGCTTAGAACAGTCCCTGCACAAAATGAAATTTTTAAAGGAAAAACTGCTTGCGGCTTTAATGTAATGTCGGGTCCTGGCAATATGGATGAAAATCAGTGAGACAAACAGCATGGGTACCCTCCAGTCCATTACCAGGCCCTTTGGGTCCTGTATGGTTATTAAGGGGAACCCCGCACCCAAATTAAAAAAAGGAAGGGCGTGGGGCCCTCAGGCCCTATATACTCTGAACAGCAGTATACAGGTGGTGCAAACAAGACAGGGACTGTAGGTTTTTTGTTAAGTAGAATCTGTTTGTAATTTTGAACTGGTACATTTTTAAAGTGTAGCTCCAGCCAAAAAATCTGTTTTTAAGCTTTTTGGAAAAACATAGGGAAGGGTTATCACCCCTGTGACATTTGTTTTGCTGTCTGTGCTCCTCTTCAGAAGATTTCACCTCAGTTTTTGTCCCAATGACAAATATTTTTTGAAAATTTGGGGTTTTTAGTGAAACAAGGATTGGTGATAAAGCATCAGTGGAAATGAGAAAAGTTTTTCCCATATTAACACTTACAGGAGAGAATTTCCCTTCCTATGGGGTAGATTTCATCTCACTTCCTGTTGTCTCCTTTTGTTTGCAAGTAGGAGTCGTTTGTAATTTGGATGTTTGAAAGTAGGAGCCTGCCCTATATACTCAGCAGAAATTTGGGCCTTAGGTGTTGTTGTGGCCTCAACACTGTAAGCCCTCACAGGGCCCTGCTGTGAAATATTAGATCAATAATTGTAATTACATGCCCCTGTTGAACAGGGCTAGAAAAAATGGGCCTTTGGTGATGGTGGTGGTGGTGCTGGTGCCACAACACTGTAAGTCCTCTCAGTTACTCTTGGTGGGCATTGGAACGGGCCCTGCTGTGAAATGTTATATCAAGAATTGTAATTACATGCCCCTGTTGAACAGGGGCTGAAAAATTGGGCCTTTGGTGGTGGTGCCACAACACTGTAAGTCCTTACAGTTAATCTTGGTGGGCGCAGAAACGGGCCCTGCTGTAAAATATACAATCAAGAATTGTAATTACATGCCCCTGTTGAACAGGGGCTGAAAAATTGGGCCTTTGGTCGTCGTGGTGGTGGTGCTGGTGCCACAACACTGTAAGTCCTCACAGTTAATCTTGGTGGGCGCAGAAACGGGCCCTGCTGTGAAATATTAGATCGCAGGACACAGGCTTTTCACTCAAAAGGAGATTTATTGAACTTAAATAGCTTTACAGCAGCAAAAACAAAAGAAAAAAAGGTTTCAGTCTCACCGACTTGCACAGTCCAGAACTGCTATTGCAGTTAAACAGTCCTTAGTTTCTGTTGCAGGTAGCTTCCCCTGGCAGGAGGCTTCCAAGCAGGACACTGCTATTCACTTTTGTTGCTGCACACCAAAACACCATCCACCATCCACATTCTCCTCTACACTCCTCCACACCACTCTCTAACTTCCTGTCTTGTTTTAAACCCACTTCCTCTGACAGGTGAGTTGACCCTTTTTGTTCCCTTAAAGGGACCACAGTCCAAACAGAGGGGAAACATAGCGTCCTTCCAGGACCCAGCCACGGCGTCCTGTACATATCCCCCCCCTGTGCCCCAATGCCACGGAGGTGGAGGCAACAGTGGAGCTCAAACAATGGACTCGGGAGAGGGCATCTGCATTTTGATGCAGTCTCCCAGGACTATGCTCCACTACAAATTTAAATTCCTGGAGTGCCAGGAACCACTGAGTAACCCTGGCATTATTCCCTTTACCTTGTCTCAACCATGTTAAAGGGGCATGGTCAGAAATCAGCCTAAACTTCCTCCCCAAAAGGTAATATCTGAGGGATTCCAGAGCCCACTTAATGGCCAGACACTCTCGTTCAATTATAGCGTAGTTTTTCTCCGCTGGTGTTAACTTCCTACTGAGGAAGACTACCGGGTGCTCCTCTCCATGAACAACCTGTGACAACACCGCTCCCAATCCTACATCGGAATCATCAGTTTGGACAACAAACTCTTTTGAAAAATTACATAGTTACATAGTTACATAGTTAGTAAGGTTGAATAAAGACACCAGTCCATCCAGTTCAACCTGAGTGAGTGCAGGGGCAGCATCTACCTGTAATGGGCCCCAAGACCTCAGCAAAAAGGTGTAGGTGGAGGTGGATGAATAAGTGAATGTGTTATTTTGACCTGCATGGGCAAAGCACAGATTGGCTTTAAAAGGTTATCTGTGAAAAATATGTAATAGAAAGATATAGAAAGAGTCCATACATGCAGAATAAGAACAGCGTGCACCATCAGACAGGACCAATAATTCGGAGCTCACAAGCATGACATTGGTCGCTCAGCTAACCTGGCTGAAGCTGCGCACAATTATAATGATGTGCTGGTTTGAGTTGCAGTGCATTATTATGCAGGCCATTCCAAACAAATGTGCTGATCAACTCACATGAAAATAGTGCAGGATGAATTTTTTTCATATTGTATTGCACAGGACATCATGCGTTGTAGCACAATACATTGCATGTGTGTTGTGGAGGTATATTGGGGGTGTCATTTAAATATAAATGCACCATAGTGCACCAAAGTATGTAACATACATCACCATGCATTTACAGCACATTATCCCATCGTGGGTAGTATGAATGGGCCTATAGTGTTTAGTTATTCTACAATACTATAAGTCCTTTCCCACAGAACATTTGAACTGAAAAATTCAGTAACTGTTATCATGTAAATATTTTTTGTGACTTACCAGGCTTGCAGGCTGTCTCACATATAACTGGACACACGTAGCAAAACTTGCAGTACTACAAAAAAAAAGATGATTTACTTGCATTAACTACATTTGTCACTGTAAGAAGTTCAGTGCTTATTCACAGGTATATTGTTTTCCATTGCTCATTGACCACTTGCTAAGACAATGCAAAGAGCAATGATAATGCAAACGAAATAAAATCGCAGCTATCAGTGGGCAATCACTTGTCATAAAGCAGATGAACAGTGAAAGATACTTTATAAGTGATTGCTACAGGTTACTTGTTATTACCATATTAACTAGTTGTAGTAAAGCTTTGTGCTTGGAGCACTGTGTCAGATTCTACGTTTTATATCATTTAAACTTCTCTTCACATGTAATGGCACTTAAGCTTTACCTTAATGTACCAAGCCAACCTCATAATTACCCATATTTCTACAAATCCATGGCCACTTAACAAAAAAGACAGCTTTTGTACAATGTAAATACCAAAATAGAGATAGCTAGAAGGTATGCATTTAAATGCCAATATTCTGTCAGAACTAACTATGGGACAGCAGAAAAAAAACTGCACAGCACAGTGGTTCAACTATTTTAACAATAATTCAGAATCTCTTTGCCCTAATTAAATGACGCAAGCACATATGCAAAACATATTAAGGAAACGCTCAACGATCTGTTGAATTGGCCTAAATATTGAATAGGCAAAACCTCTATGTAAGAGTAATGCCACGTACACACGGTCGGACTTCTCGTCGGAAAAAGATATGATGGCTTTTCCTACGGAATTCCGCTCAAGCTTGCCTTGCATACACACGGTCACACAAAAGTTCGCTGAAACCTTCGACCGTTAAGAATGCGGTGAAGTACAACACTACGACGAGCCGAGAAAATTACGTTCAATGCTTCCGAGCATGCGTCGAATTGTTTCTAAGCATGCGTAGGAATTTTGCGCGTCGGAATTGCATACTGACGATCGCATTTTCGGATAGGAACTTTTTCTGACCAAAAAATTAGGAACATGTTTCCAATCTTTTGCTGGCTGGAATTCGGCCGGCAAAAGTCCGATGGAGCATACACACGGTCACATTTTCCAACGAAAAGCTCTCATCGGTCTTTTGCTGGCCGAAATTCCGATCGCATTAGGAAGAGTGGGCCAATAATAGCAAATATCCGAATTTCCAGACTAAAAACTTAAACCAACAAACTACTGTATGTTCCACTAATCCATCTATTTCAAAGTATCTTGCTTTCCAAACTCATGCTGACAATGGTACAAATCCAAACTCTGAGCCCACATGAGTTTTTTAGTTTTTTTTCTATCTATTATAAAATATTCTAAGAGACACTGGTCGACTTGCTTGACCACCTCAGATTTCATTTTAGGTTTATTCCCTATTATAATGGCACATATTGTCATGTTGTCAAAAGTAGATAAGGATCCACTTTATTCACTATAGACAGGTATAGTGTCAGGGCTGGGCTTAGCCCTTCCTTCTCTGAGCTGGCTGCTCAGCTGTCGGCTAATTGCCAGCTCCTTTCCCTCCACAGTGACTCAGCTGTTGATGATCTGCTCGTCAATCCTGCCTACTTAAAGCCGTCCAGCTCACTTCATCTCTGCCTTAGCCTTTGGTCAGATCTCAGACTTTCTCCTGCCTGTTGAAGACTTTCTCGGCTGACGTCCGTTCTGGCTCCTGATCCTGCTTGCTGTACTACTATGTTGATCTCTGGCTCTCTGACATTGGCATTGGCTGTCTACCCGATCTGGTTACTGAACTCTGGCTATGTATTGACTACGCTTACTCTGTTAATCTTTTAATTATTATTAAACAAGTGTGATTAATTGTACTTCTGTTTCGGTCTGATTCATGGTTTCTGACATATAGTTATCAAATGTAGATATCAAGTGCTGTTTTTAAACAGTTTAATACACAGAGGTCAAGTAGGTATTGTGCAGTATAGACAAGGAAAATGACAACACTCATAAGGTTATTCATCTCATTTACCTAATGTGCCATTGTAACCTCCAAGGCATGTTTTTAACTCTACACTGAATACAGCATTTAAAACATATATAATCAACCCCAAAATGTACTAAATGGGGCTATAAATATGCACGAAAGCCACAGCAGCAAGACCCTTGTAAGTGGAATAACCCTCCCCCCTCACCTCCCCTTTCCCCAAGATGAGATCCAGATTCATTCCAATAAAATGTCCATTTTACTAAATAATTAATGGATATTTTATAGATGGGTTTCATTTACACTCATCACTATAATGTTGTTACAAAATATTTTTAGTATTTTTCACTTTTTTTTGTTCTTTTGCACATTAGCCCTGAGGAAGGGGGAGTCCTTTCCCCCGAAATGCATTGACTTTATTTGATTTATGTATGATGTATACTGTATGACCAAAAACATTTCCAAAAGGTCTCTGAGTGTTATGAACTTTTGTACTAGTTACTCCACAATACCACATTTTATCATCTGCTGAGTTTTCTCTTTGTTATGATCAGAGAGGTAGCAGCATAGGGCAAAAACAAGGTCCGCTTACACTATGCCCTCTTTATGTATCAGCTCCTTTGAAGGAAGGTGTACTTCATTATATATTCATAAGAACCAAGCTTCACTTCTATTGGTCCAGTGCTATCACACACATCAGATACCATAATAAGATTGTAACCGTCTTTTGACATGTCGAGGGTCAGAAAGTTGACAGTCAATGTTTCTAGTGGAGTGGATGTGTGCCAAGTCATGGGTAGGTCTGAGTCTCCCGTGGTTTGAGCTTAAGCCCATAATGGTGCAGCGAGGACAACACAGCATCTAGGTGGATGATTTGTTCTTGGAAGGTGGCAGAGAACACCACTACATCATCTAAATAAATTAGGATGCTGTTTAGGTTCATGAATCCTGGACAATCTTCCATCAATCCCTGGAAAGTGGCAGATGCATTGTTCAGCCCAAAGTGCATCCTTTTCACCTGACACTATTCTATGGGGGGTAATGAAAGCATTTTTTGGGTGGTCTGCCTTGGCAATAGAGATCTGCCAACACCCGCTGATGAAAAAAGTTGGTCTGTCCTAGGGCAGCAAAGATTCCATAATTAATGGGGGAGGACAGGCGTCTATTGTAGTGACAGCATTTTGGGCCTTTGGCAGATGTCTGGTGCTGCTCATGGGCTTTTGCTCTCTTCGATAACTCCTATGTACAGCATCTGCTTCACTTCTTGGTACATCTTCTGAATCAGAGGACTTTCTCCTGTGGGAATTCTATGTTTGATCCTATTTCTACAAATATGGTCATGGTCATCTTGTGTAGGAGTATCTGCTCTCCTCCCCACTATTGGCCTGTTTTCCCCCGACCACTTAGTAACATTACTTAAGATACGTAGCAGCAGGGGCGCATGCACGGCTCGTAAGATGGCGGATGCATAGGACCAGAGCTCTGGCCTCCTCTTGTCTATTCGAAGCTCCCGCTCCACTAGCCTTTACAGCTCTGGGAGCCATCTCACCTGTTCCGGGAACCACCCAGCTATCCCACGGACATTGTATGGGTAAGATTGGAGATCAGAAGCACATCTATCAGAGACACACATCGCAGGCCATGCTCCAACCCTCCCACCTCATGGATCGAAACCTGCGTATGCCGCAATCCCCGGCCTCGGATACTTCGGCGGATGCCGCAAACCCACCAGATGCACTCCAGCTAGTCGATCCCTCTCTTTTCACAGAAAAACTCCCACCTAAGCCACAAGCACCCAACCAACCCGCAATGGCAGCGTTGGTAACAGTAGAAGTACTGGATCTAAGATTGCAAGCCTTGCTTCAAAGCCTCACTCACAACATCGCCAAGGAGGTGGGCAAGCGTGCACACGAACTTTGAGGGGAAATAGATCAATTAGGGGAACGTACTGACACCCTAGGATCTAAATTTGATGATATGGTACAATATGTCCACGTTTTGGAAGATGAAAATGGCAATCTGAAAAATGCAGTGTCACAACTGCAAATGCAGCAGGAAGACCTTGAGAACAGGGAACGCCGACAGAACCTACAGACCCATGGGGTCCCTGAATCTATCACAGACAAAGAAATCCGACCTTACCTTCTTGCTCTTTTTATTACCCTGGCACCCAATATCCCTGATGTAAACTGGCGCCTTGACAGAGCACACAGATTGTTGGCTCCTAAGCCCCCTCAGGGTGCCAATCCTAGGGATATCATTGTTTGCTTCCATTTCTACGAAAGCAAAGAAGCTTTAATCATCGCCACTAACAAATGATCGAGGGTTGAATTTAAGGGTGCAAAAATTCAAATTTTCAGTGATTTGTCTCCCATCACATTGCCTAAACGACGCAACTTGCGTCCTGTTACATCTCACCTACAACACCACCAGGTCCCGTACCGATGGGGCTTCCCATTCCGCCTAACAGTGACCAAAGATGGAGTGCAACACTCCATGAGAGACCTCCAAGAATGTGAATCTTTCATTAGAAACCTGGGACTTCCTCCTATCCCTGAAGAGTATTTACAAGTGCAAGCCCCAGCACCCAGACCACTTTCTACCCCTGGGAAGATCTGGACCCCAGTTCGCCAGAGGTCCCGGAAAGCCTCTTTCACCCCCCAAAGGGCTGAAATGTCTAAAGGCCCCCACCTGATACTGATCTTTGAGCTGCCTCCATGCTTTATTTTTTTACACAGAGGTCCTGATCTTCACTTCTGTGTCTAGAGACTCTGGGCTCAGTGTCTGATTTCCATCCCCGTTGTGCCTTCTGTGGGCACCATCCCTGGAACAGTTACGCATTGAAAGTTCCCTATTTGCCTCTTACACGTGCTATTCGGATTAGACTGAGGCCAGTGAGTCTGATTTTGCGGGCTGTCATATCCCCTCAATAGGGATGAGCTTCATGTTCGAGTCGAACCCATGTTCGACTCGAACATCGGCTGTTCGATCGTTCACCGAATTGCGAAAGATATGGGCCGTTCACGCCAAATTCGTGTGGCGCGTCATGGCCCATAATTCACTATGGCATCGCAGTGCATTGCTGGCTGATGATTGGCCGAGCATGCACTATGACCTGCATGCTTGTCCAATCACAGTGCCGTCGATAGAGAGAGCTGTAATTGGCCAAAGCCAGGGTGGCTTTGGCCAATTATGGCTCAGGGGGTTTAGAACATGCCCCACTCTATATAAGGCTGCCTGCACGGCGGCCCTGTGTAGTGTGTTCCGGCGTGCTGAGAGATAGATAGAGAGACAGTGTCATTTCATTTGAGTTAGCTAGATTAGGCAGGACAGTCAGTGAGTTAGCTGCACTCACAGTATATTGTGTATATATATGCATCCCAGGTGTTGCATATATATATATATATATATATACACTGTATTCAGTTTAGCTAGATCCGTTCCTGTTATCTTCCTACTGACAGGCAGGCTTGTCTTGTTACAGTATTTACAGCTACCTGAAGAAAATTACTGGTGTTCTTTTGATCCTATTAGTACCACAGTCAGGCAGCTAGACTATTTACAGTTAGTGTAGTGGGTCCTGCTCACAGTGTTCAGCTAAAACTACAAGTTAGTATAGTGAGACCTCTGCACAGTGTTCATCTAAAGCTACAAGTTAGTGTAGTGCGTCCTGCTCACAGTGTTCAGCTAAAACTACAAGTTAGTGTAGTCAGACCTCTGCACAGTGTTCAGCTAAAGCTACAAGTTAGTATAGTGCGTCCTGCTCACAGTGTTCAGCTAAAACTACAAGTTAGTGTAGTGAGACCTCTGCACAGTGTTCAGCTAAACCTACAAGTTAGTGTAGTGCGTCCTGCTCAGTGTTCAGCTAAAACTACAAGTTAGTATAGTGAGACCTCTGCACAGTGTTTATCTAAAGCTACAAGTTAGTGTAGTGCGTCTTGCTCACAATGTTCAGCTAAAACTACAAGTTAGTGTAGTGAGACCTCTGCACAGTGTTCATCTAAAGCTACAAGTTACTGTAGTGCGTCCTGCTCACAATGTTCAGCTAAAACTACAAGTTAGTGTAGTGAGACCTCTGCACAGTGTTCAGCTAAAGCTACAAGTTAGTGTAGTGCGTCCTGCTCACAGTGTTCAGCTAAAACTACAAGTTAGTGTAGTGAGACCTCTACACAGTGTTCAGCTAAAGCTACAAGTTAGTGTAGTGCGTCCTGCTCACAGTGTTCAGCTAAAACCAAAAGTTAGTGTAGTGAGACCTCTACACAGTGTTCAGCTAAAGCTACAAGTTAGTGTAGTGCATCCTGCTCACAGTGTTCAGCTAAAACTATAAGTTAGTGTAGTGAGACCTCTGCACAGTGTTCAGCTAAAGCTACAAGTTAGTGTAGTGAGTCCTGCTCACAGTGTTCAGCTAAAACTACAAGTTAGTGTAGTGAGACCTCTGCACAGTGTTCAGCTAAAGCTACAAGTTAGTGTAGTGCGTCCTGCTCACAGTGTTCAGCTAAAACTACAAGTTAGTATATTGAGACCTCTGCACAGTGTTCATCTAAAGCTACAAGTTAGTGTAGTGCGTCCTGCTCACCGTGTTCAGCTAAAACTACAAGTTAGTGTAGTGCGTCCTCCTCACAGTGTTCAGCTAAAGTTACAAGTTAGTGTAGTGCGTCCTGCTCACAGTGTTCAGCTAACACTACAAGTTAGTGTAGTGAGACCTCTGCACAGTGTTCATCTAAAGCTACAAGTTAGTATAGTGCGTCCTGCTCACAGTGTTCAGCTAAAACTACAAGTTAGTGTAGTGAGACCTCTGCACAGTGTTCAGCTAAACCTACAAGTTAGTGTAGTGCATCCTGCTCACAGTGTTCAGCTAAACCTACAAGTTAGTGTAGTGAGACCTCTGCACAGTGTTCATCTAAAGCTACAAGTTAGTGTAGTGTGTCCTGCTCACAGTGTTCAGCTAAAACTACAAGTTAGTGTAGTGAGACCTCTGCACAGTGTTCATCTAAAGCTACAAGTTAGTGTAGTGCATCCTGCTCACAGTGTTCAGCTAAAACTACAAGTTAGTGTAGTGAGACCTCTGCACAGTGTTCAGCTAAAGCTACAAGTTAGTGTAGTGCGTCCTGCTCACAGTGTTCAGCTAAACCTACAAGTTATTTTTTTGCGAGCTCTGCACAGTGTTCACCTAAAGCTACCTGTAGATGGTTGGTGGTGTTTTCCTGATCCTATCACTACCGCAGGCAGCTAAATAAGCTACAAGTTAGTTTTTTGCGAGCTCTGCACAGTGTTCAGCTAAAGCTACATGTAGAAGGTTGCTGGTGTTCTCATACCACAGGCAGGCAGTTGATTTTGCTAGCTGCAGTATCAGTACATTGCAGTGCATTGCTGGCTAATGATTGGCCAAGCATGCACTATGACATATATATATATATATATATATATATATATATATATATATATATATATATATATATATATATATATATATATATATATATATATATCCCAGCTTAGTGCAGCTACATCTCACTGCAGGCCATTAGAATGTCTGGAACTCCAACAAAGAGAGGCAGACAGTCACAAGCCAATAAAAGAGGGCAAGCAGGCTCTGTGTCTAGAGGCCACAGTGCTGGTCGTGGACATGGTGCATCCTCATCAGCACATGGCTGTGGGACACGCTTGGCCTTTTTTTCGGCAGCTGGCCGTGTTGAACCACAACATGCGGAAAACTTGGTCGAGTGGATGACCAAGCCGTCCTCATCCTCCTCATCCTCTCTCACCCATGCTCAGGGTTTTTTTTGGCAAAGCAGCGGCCTCTTCCCTCGGCTCAATGTCATCAGTGACTCCTTCCCTAGCCCCACCATGTCCTCCTGAGGAGTCCCTCGAACTGTTTGACCACAGTGTTGGGTACATGCTCCAGGAGGATGCCCAGCATTTGGAAGGCTCTGATGATGATACTGAGCTAGATGAAGGCAGTAACTTGAGCACGGACGGAGGGGGTGCCCAAGAAGGACAGCAATCTGGCAGTCATGCTCCCCCTGCTGCAGCATACTGCCAGGTTTGCTCCAGTGATGAGGAGGGAGGGGATGATGAGGTCACTGACTCAACGTGGGTGCCTGATAGGAGAGAGGAGGAGGAGGAGGAGGCGGCACATTACCAACGAGGCAGGATGCCCTCCAGGGGCCAGCCTAAGGGCAGCACACTGACTGCATCACACCCCAAAGCTCCTCATGTGCAGGGCGCTGCAGTCTCTGCGCGTTATTCAAAAAGTTCTTTGGTGTGGGCCTTTTTTGAGACGAGTGCATCAGATCGCACCTCTGCTATTTGCAACATATGTCTCAAGCATATCTTGCGTGGCCAAAACATCTACCGCTTGGGTACCATATGCTTGACCAGACATATGTTGACCTGCCATGCAGTTCGTTGGCAAGCGTATCTAAAAGACCCACACCAAAGAACAAAGAGGACCTCTCCTTGCTCCTCATCAGCTGAGATCTCCAACCCCACTATACCTTCAGTCCTCTCTGAGACCTGCACTGAGAGGAATGAAGGTGTAGAATTAGGTGTGTCACAGCCAAGTACTTGTGGGCAATCTGCTTTCGGTACACTGATGTCAAATTGTACCAGGCAAATTTCCCTGCCCCAGCTTCTGCACCACCAAAAGAAATTTGCTCCCAGCCATCCACATGCCCAGCGGTTGAATGCTGGCTTGGCAAAATTGCTAGCACTTCAACTGCTGCCTTTTCAGTTGGTAGACTCTGCCCCCTTCTGTGAGCTTGTGGAATGTGCGGTTCCTCAGTGGTAGGTACCCAAATGCCACTTTTTCTCATGGAAGGCGATTCCGGCTCTCTACCGGCATGTGGAAGGCAATGTCCATGCCTCGCTGGACAGGGCGGTCAACGGTAAGGTGCATATTACCGCTGACTCATGATCCAGCAGGCATGGACAGGGACGTTTCCTAAGTTTCACGGTGCATTGGGTGACTCTGCTGGCAGCTGAGAAGGATGCAGGACAAGGTGCAGTAGTGTTGGAGGTTGTTCCACACCACGCCTCCAAAATGCCACTACTAATGATTGTGACACACCTCTCTCCTCCACCCCCTCCTCTTCTTCTTCCTCCATGGCCTCTTCCTGTGCTTTGTCCTTGGAACCAGCGGTGCTCCGTAGGTGTTCAAGGGGCTACGCATGTACATAGGCCAAAAGATGCCATGCGGTGCTTGAGCTGGTGTGCTTGGGGGACAGGAGCCACACTGGGGCAGAGGTTCTGTCAGCTCTGCAGGGGCAGGTTCAGAGGTGGTTGACGCCACGCCAACTTAAGTCAGGAATGGTGGTTTGCCACAATGGCACCAACCTCCTCTCTGCCCTCCGACAGGGACAAATGACCCATATGCCTTGTTTGGCTCACGTCCTTAACTTGGTGGTGCAGCGGTTCTTGGACGGGTACCCGGGCTTACAGGATGTCCTGAGGCAGGCCAGGAAAGTCTGTGTGCATTTCCGCCAGTCATATAATGCCAGTGCTCGGCTGGTGGACCTCCAAAAGGAGTTTAACCTGCCCAAGAACCGCCTAATCTGTGACATGCCCACCAGGTGGAACTCAACATTGGCCATGCTGCAGCGGCTGCACATGCAGCAGAGGGCCATCAATGAGTACCTGTGCGACTATGGCACCAGGACAGGGTCAGGGGAGCTTGTTTTTTTTCCCATGCCAGTGGGCCATGATCAGGGATGCATGCACTGTCCTGTCACCAATTGAGGAGGCCACGAGGATGGTGAGCAGTGACAGTGCATGCATCAGTGACACTGTTCCCCTTGTCCACCTGTTGGAGCACACGCTGCATGGAATAATGGACAGAGCACTTGAGGCAGAACAGAGGCCGGAAGAGGAGTACTTCCTTAGCTCTCAAGGCCCCCTTTATCCAGACAGTGTTCCTGCGTGCCCACCGATCACAAGAAGACGAGGAGGAGGAGCCTGGCACTCAGCATTAGCAGCAGTCTTTAAGGGATCAGTCCCAAAAACACATGGACTTGTATGTGGATGGGAGGAGGTGGCTGCGGACCATGTCATCCTTAGTGATCCAGAGGACTCCGGACCGAATGCCTCAGCAAACCTACGCTGCATGGCCTCCCTGATCCTGCAAAGCCTGCGTAAGGATCCTCGTATTCATGGTATCAAGGAGAAGGACCAATACTGGCTGGCAACCCTCCTTGATCCACGTTACAAGGGTAAGGTTGCGGACCTTATCTTGCCATCGCAGAGGGAGCAGAGGATGAAACATCTTCGGGAGGCCTTGCAGAAAGGTTTGTGCAATGCGTTCCCAGAGACTGGGAGGTTACAAACTCCTGTTTCTGGACAACGTGGAGCGGTGGAGAAGGTGGCCGTCTGACCGATGCGTTTAGACAATTTTTTAGTCAGCAGCCCCAAGGTATGATCAGTTCCAGCAACCATCGCCAGCGTCTGTTTTACATGGTGCAGGAATACCTAGGGGCAAGATCTGACTTGGACACCTTTCCCACAAGAAAATCCTCTGGGTTACTGGGTCTTGAGGATGGATCACTGGCAAGAGCTTGCACAGTATGCAATTGAGCTACTGGCCTGTCCTGCATCCAGCGTTCTTTCGGAACGCACATTCAGTGCTGCTGGAGGCTTTGTAACCGATCACAGGGTGCGTCTGTCCACCGACTCGGTCGATCGACTGACCTTCATAAAAATGAATCAGTCTTGGATCACCACCAGCTACCAAGCACCTGATGCTGATGTAACCGAATAATTTTTTTTGAAATCTCAGATCCCTTCAAAGACTGCCTTTGCTGATGCTGAGTGACTATCCTGAGTAGTTATCCTCTTCCTCCTCAATGATCACGCTGATAGCTTGTAAGAACATTTTTGGTTCTGGGCGCCGTCACTAGTGCCTAAGGCCCAATTTTTCAGCCCCTGTTTAACAGGGGTGAGTAATTACAATTTTTGATGCAATACTTTGCAGCAGGGCTCGTTCCTGCGTTCCAACTAGAGTATCTGTGAAGGGTTGCAGTGTTGTGGCACCAGAACCAGTGCCTAAGGCCTAATTTTTCAGCCCTTGTTTAACAGGGGCATGTAATTACAATTTTTGATGCAATACTTTGCAGCAGGGCTTGTTCCTGCGTTCCAACTAGAGTATCTGTGAGGGGTTGCAGTGTTGTGGCACCAGCACCAGTGCCTAAGGCCCAATTTTTCAGCCCCTGTTCAACAGGGGCATGTAATTACAATTCTTGATCTAATATTTCACAGCAGTGCCAGTTTCTGTGCCCACCAAGAGCGAGTGAGGACTTACAGTGTTGTGGCACCAGCACCACTACCACCACCAAAGGCCCAATTTTTCAGCCCCTGTTCAACAGGGGCATGTAATTACAATTCTTGATCTAATATTTCACAGCAGGGCCCATTTCTGCACCCACCAAGAGCGAGGGAGGACTTACAGTGTTGTGGCACCAGCACCACCACCAAAGGCCCAATTTTTCTGCTCTTGTTCAACAGGGGCATGTAATTACAATTCTTGATCTAATATTTCACAGCAGGGGGGGCGTGGCCTGGACAGCAATGTGAGAGGACGTGAGTGACCGAAGCTCCGCTCGTGTCACATCCTTATACTTCCATCCTGGACCATTAACTACGGACTAATTCACCTTTAAACCATGGGAACTGACACCGCAAACTAGACGCATCATGTCCCCTCCGAAAAGAAACACTGCAGCCTCTTCATCTTTAGATAGATATCGGAGGATGGAGCGGGATACAGAGGAGCAAGATGGCGCCGTGCCAGCAGCTCACACGGCTCCTCACACAGAGCAAGAAGCAGACGGCACAGCAAAAGTACTTGATGCTATATCCTTATGCCAATCCACTCTAACGTCGAAAATAGAGGAGGTGAAAGTTTACATTTCACTAATAAGGCATTATATGACTAAACTGAGGGAGCGAGTCACCGAGGCAGAGACCAGGATTGGGCGGGCGGAAGACACACTATACCCCTTGCAGCACTCTCATGAGGATCTACAGCGCCAACTGCAACAACTGGCACAGAAACATGATGACCTCGAGAACCGGTCCCGCAGGTTCAATCTACGTTTTGTTGGGTTACCAGAGGGCTCAGAAGGTACAGATCCCGCCACCTTCCTTGAGCAGCTCCTGATAACTACATACGGAAGAGATGCCTTCTCGGCCACATTGTTGGTGGAGAGGGCACACCGCATGCCGGCACGCCATCCACCTGAGGGGGCACCACCTCGCACCTTCATAGCGAAGCTGCTAAACTTTAAGGACCGAGATGCGGTACTACGCATGGCCAGAGTCAAAGGCAACATTCCCTTCCAATCCGGATTCATCTCGGCATTCCCGGACTTCTCTGCAGAGGTGCAGAGGCAGCGCGCTCGGTTCACAGAAGTTAAACGCCGCCTAAGAGCCCATCACATCAAATATGCAATGCTGTTCCCAGCTTGCCTCCGTATAGTTGGAGAAGACCGGGTACATTTCTTTGAGGACCCGACCCTGACATCGGAATGGGTGGATCAACGAGATGCAGCAAGAAATCGCCCGGCCTGAAATGTCTCCCAGCTTGCTAAACAACGTAAGTGCCAATTTCTAGTTCCCTAGACATTATTCTACTGGTGGCCGCCATGATGATCACTCATTGCTGCACACGACCCGCATATACAGTAACTGCACATGTATAATCGGTAAATGACTAAGGCTCCAGCTCCAGATAATATGTGCCTCCTGAGCCTTTCTATGCCGCAACTTGAGTAACACCTCTCTGCTCTCCCAACTTACAATGTGCTATGGAAACTTTAACACACGGATTGCACAAAATACCCTAGGACAGTCCTTAAGGTGGTCATTTTTTCCTTTTTTTTTTCTTTTTTTACTGGAGGACATACATAATCTTGAATAGGCAGCCACTCTCCCTCCCCCTTACTTACACACGAAGAGGAAGTCTCATTTTCCTACGGTCACACTAACACCACGTACTTTAACTTTGTTGGTGCCCATAGATCATGACCTGTTACCACGGCGGAGCGTAGGCTCTGGTTTATGCGGTTTGCTTACGGTGGTAAGCCGCAGGGATCAAACGTACCCCATTGCTATCCAGAACTTGTTCGCACCCAAAGGGAGCTTGTTGAGCCGTCACCGGTGGTACGAAATAGGCTACCGCCGGCGGTGACATGTTTAATGTGCACTACTCCGCTTTGATCTGCAAATGCTGTTAATTTGTTGTAGTAGCACAAGTTTTGGGATACATGCCCCAGCCAAGTTCGGGAGGCTGAGGGCAGGGAGGGCGGCATGGGGAAACGTTCAGGTTAAGTTAAAGAACATGTCTAATGATATACTAAGTTTTACTGTGATAGTACATGATTGCTGCCTTGAGGGGAAACGAGCTAGAATTATGCCTGCTTCAATGTGGAGTGTGGTGATATGTACCCCTGTGAAACAACTTATACTTACCCTTACCTTACCAGTCACTAAATCAGTATAACTAACATAAAATTCCTTACCTGGAACATCCGGGGGATCCGAGATAAACTTAAGCGTACAGCAATTTTTAATAATCTTAAATTATATAGAGCGGATGTCACTGTTCTAGTAGAGACACATGTTACAGGTCAACTTCAACTTGCGTTGAAGCGCCCCTGGATAGGATGGGCATTCCATGCCACCCACACTCCATATTCCCGGGGGATCTCAGTTCTAATAACCAAAACTACCCCATTTGCAATTATTTCTGTATGTACCGACCCTCAGGGCAGATACATTTTTCTTCACTGCACATTAAATGGTTTGCAATATTTGATTATGGCTTATTATATCCCCCCTCCATACAAATCTACCCTAATCACTGAGGGATTGTTATATATGGCACAACACCCCAACGTCCCGGGTATTTGGTTGGGTGACTTCAATATGGTTCTAAACCCTCAAAAGGACAGACTACAGTTGAGCCAGAACATTCACCAACCTGACACTACCAGATTTGGACGCACACTAACAGAATTCTCACTCACTGATACCTGGAGATGTGAACACCCAAACACTCTGACATACTCCTGCTTTTCGGCGACGCACTCCACTATGTCCCGAATTGATCTCATCTTAATATCTGATATACTAATTCCCCTGCTGTCAGACTCAGGATATCACACTAGAACTCTCTCTGACCATGCCCCATGCTGGGCCACATTACAGCTAGTCCCAAGTACAGGACTCCGCACCTGGTGTCTTCACCCCTTTTGGCTATCAACACTAAAAGACCAAGAGGACATCCATAGGGAGTGGCAATTCTATTTTAACACTAACAGGGGCACAGCTTCGGTGGGTACGATATGGGAGGCATTCAAACTACACGTACGTACTATCTTATCCTACCGAATAAATAGAGTAAAAACTTCCTCTAAAGCAATCCTGCAGCAGGCCTCTGACAAATTAGACTTGATAACCAGGGAATTCCAGAACGACCCCACACAGGACAAAGCATCTGCACTCAAACTTCAAACCCGTCTGGTAGACCAGTTACATTTTGAAAAAGCCAAACAGGAACTTTTCTTTTTGAGAAAGCGGGTGTTTGAGCAGGGGGAACGTGCGGGTAAATTACTAGCTTACCTGGCCCGACAGGACACGAGTCCTCCAGTAGTGGTCACACTCTTGGGCCCCCACAATGACACATATTCGGACCCTCCATTGGTCGCAAAAGCATTCCAAAAATACTACGCTGATCTATACTCCTCTAAGGTGAGGGTCACTGAACAAGAAACCCAGGCCTTTCTCCAAGACATCCCTTTTCCCTAACTTTCAGAATCTCAACTAAATGACTTAGAGGCCCCCCTCACGGCAGTTGAGGTCGCACTTGCTATAGCATCCCTAGCGCCTGCCAAAGCACCTGGGGGGGATGGTATACCATTAGACTTCTATGCAGCCTATTCGGAAATACTGATCCCTGAATTATTGAAACTCTACAATCACATTTTTGAATCTGAGTCCCTTCCTGAACCCCTTCGCCAAGCAGTAATTATAGTTATTCCTAAACCAGGCAAAGACCCTCACCAGCTGGAATCCTATCGTCCAATTTCGCTCCTCCAGGCGGACATAAAAATACTCGCTAAAATACTGGCTATACGCCTTAATCACAGTATTCTTTCCCTAATCCATCCTGATCAGACAGGGTTTATGCCCGGCAAGAACACAGCCATGAATCTACGGCACTTATATATGAATATCCAGGTGAACCACAAGACTACGGGAGACAGGGCGGTGGTGGCGTTAGACGCTGCAAAAGCGTTTAATTCAGTGGAATGGGGATATTTGTGGGAATGTCTGAAGGGATTTGGGTTTGGTCCCAACTTCATAAAATGGGTAAAATTACTCTACTACTCCCCCTGTCAGGAGCCAGGGAGCGTCTCCGCTCGCCGGGCTCCGGGGCGCATGCGCGGTGGACTGGCGCTTCGCCGCACACCCGTCCGCGGCCTGATGGTGCGGCGCGCGCGGGTGCACGGCGGTCCCCGTGTGCGCGCCGTAGCCCGTGCGGGTGCCCGGTAGCGCGTCTCACTGACGCGCTGGCCGGGCAGGGAGACTATTTCTGACGGCTCCAGCTGGGCGCCGGGTTGCTGATTCGTCGTCAGCTCTCCCTGTTTCCCTGTGCCTGTGATATCCTGATACCTGCCTGTCTCTGTGTACCAAACCCTGGCTTGTTAAACACTACTCTACCGGATTAACCCACTACCTGCCTGTCTCTGTGTACCAAACCCTGGCTTGTTAAACACTACTCTACCGGATTAACCCACTACCTGCCTGTCTCTGTGTACCAAACCCTGGCTTGTTAAATACTACTCTACCGGATTAACCCACTACCTGCCTGCCTCTGTGTACTAAACCTTGGCTTGTTAACTACTACTCTGCTGGATTGCCTGATACCCTGACCTCTGCCTGTGTAACGGACTTGTCTCTACCTGATTGCCTGATACCCCTGATCTCTGCCTGCATTAACGGACTTCCTACTGTTAGATCTGCCTGCTTCATATTAACCTCTGTTTATAATTACAGTTTGCCTCTGCCTTTGCTCAGTCCTCATTCCTGGTCCCGCCTACAGATTCCAGAGCACCCGCTTCCTATCTCCGGACCTCCTACCTCCCGGAAGCCTGTGCCTCCGCGTGCCCCCAGCTCTCTGTACCCATTTCAGGGGTCTGGGTGCGCGTGGTCGTAAGGGCGAGCCGCTCTCGGCATCTCGGCCTCGGTGAGTATTAGTCCGTGACAGTACGAACCAGCCAGATGTCCGAGGCCGACAGAGCGCGCTCTCCTCTGGAGATCCTGTGCCAACAGGTATCTACTCTTGCTGACTCGGTACAGAAATTGCAGGAAGGTTATACCCAAATTGATAACCGTCTTCAGCAGATCACAGGGTCACTACCCTCTGCAGCCGCAGCTCCCGCACCCAGCAGTGGAGGTCCGCTTCCGCAGGCTTCCGCTAACCCCACTGTTGTCATGGCACTTCCGGAACCCAGGGTCCCTACACCCGAACGGTTCTCGGGGGACCGTAAGAAGTTTAGGGCCTTCAAGAATGCCTGCTCCCTTTATTTCGCTCTCCAACCGAGAACCTTCTCTTCAGAAATCGTTAAGGTGGGATTTGCGATTTCCCTACTATCCGAAGAACCCCAAGCGTGGGCCCACGGCTTGATGGAACAGAGCAGTCCTGTTTTGAACACCATCAAGGCCTTCTTTGAGAGTATGTCCCAGCTCCATGATGATCCGCAACGTATGGCTACAGCTGAGGCCATCCTGCATCATCTCTCCCAAGGAAGACGACCTATCGAGGACTATACCGTGGAGTTCCGCAAATGGGCGGCCGATACAAATTGGAATGAGCCGGCCCTACGCTATCAATACCGCCAAGGCCTGTTCGAGTCACTTAAGGACGAATTAGCTAGGATGGAAACCCCTGCTTCCCTGGAAGAACTCATTCAGGCAGCCACGAAACTTGATAGGCAACTACGGGAGCGACGCTCAGAGCGTTTCCAAGGTCCACGACCCACCTGGGCATTACCAAGACCTCACTCCGCACAGACTCCAACCTCAACTACGGTTGCTGTTACACCAGGCCCCGAGGTCGAACCAATGCAGCTCGGCCTGGTTCGGGGCCCACTAACCTCCGAAGAGAAGCAACGCAGGCGACAGTCCAACCTATGTCTCTACTGCGGAGGAACCGGCCATTTCCTGCGCAGCTGTCCGATCAGGCCCAGTAAGTCTCCTCAGCCAGTTGTGTTGAACTATCTAAACAATGATATTCCCAAGACTTACGTGATGTTGTTTATCTCCCTACAGCTTCCGGAAGGGGAGACCCGATTGCAGGCCATCATTGATTCGGGAGCGTGCAGTTGCTTCATAGACTCTGCCTTGGTGCACAGTTTGAACATTCCCATACAAACCAAAGACCAAGACTTACGGGTGCACCTGGCAGACGGATCCCTTCCTAGCTCAGGTCCCATCACCCAGGAAACTCAACCTATTCCGGTAACTACTGATTCCGGCCACCAGGAATTCTTACGGCTCGACCTGATCCATTCACCTATCTTTCCCGTCATACTAGGCTTGCCCTGGTTACAGGCTCATGATCCGCAGATCAAATGGAGCACTAAGGCAGTATCCTTCTCTTCTCAATATTGTTCTCAGCATTGTTTGCCTCCGGCTCCCAAAGTCTGTGCTACAATGGCCGTTCCAACAGGCAACCTTCAACACGTACCCTCTAAGTATCTTGAATTCCAAGAGGTCTTCAGTAAACAGATGGCTGACCGCCTACCACCTCATCGGTCCTACGACTGTCCGATCGACCTCCTTCCCGGGTCCGAGATTCCATTCGGTCGGATATTCCCTCTCTCAAAAACCGAGCTAGAAGCTCTTAAGCAATATATCGACGAAAATCTCAAGAAGGGCTTCATCTGTCCTTCATCATCACCCGCTGGAGCGGGTATCTTTTTCGTTGGGAAAAAAGACAGTACCCTAAGACCCTGTGTGGATTATCGACAACTCAATAACATCACAATTAAGAACCGGTACCCGCTACTACTCATTCCTGAGCTATTTCAGAGGTTCCGTTCAGCTAAGGTGTTCTCTAAACTTGACCTCCGGGGGGCCGACAATCTTGTCAGAATCAGGGCTGGGGACGAATGGAAGACGGCTTTTAGGTCCAGATTCGGGCATTTTGAGTATCTAGTGATGCCATTCGGTCTCTGTAATGCCCCGGCCACCTTTCAACACCTGGTGAATGATATATTCCGAGAATACCTGGATGACTTCCTTGTGGTATACCTGGACGACATTCTTATCTTCTCCCCCACACTAGAGATACACAAGAGACACGTCAAGAAGGTTCTTACCATACTTCAACAGCACAAGCTATACCTGAAAGCTGAAAAGTGCGAATTTGAAAAATCAACCATACAGTTTCTGGGATTCATCCTTTCAACCAATGGGGTCGCAATGGATCCGCAGAAGATTCAGGCAATCCAGGAGTGGCCGGCTCCATCTAATAAGAAAGGGGTACAGAGGTTTATCGGGTTCGCCAACTTCTACCGAAAATTTATTGTTGGATTCTCGGCCATCGTGGCACCTATTACTCAATTAACCCGTCAGCACAGTTCTTTTCAGTGGTCTTCAGCCGCTCAAGAGGCTTTCCTAACATTGAAGAAGTTGTTCAGTTCCGCCCCGATCCTTTGTCATCCTGACCCGACTCAACCCTTCGTATTAGAGGTAGACGCGTCGGAGATCGCAACCGGAGCAATTCTCTCCCAGAGACAGGGACCTAAGGCCATTCTGCATCCGGTAGCCTTCGCCTCTAGGAAACTCAGTCCACCGGAACTCAACTACGACGTGGGTGATAGGGAGCTGTTGGCTATAAAGTTCGCTTTAGAGGAGTGGAGGTATTTGCTGGAGGGTGCTATACACCCGATCATGATCTTTACGGATCACAAGAATCTGGAGTACCTCCGAACAGCAAGACGACTAAAACCCCGCCAAGCCCGTTGGGCCCTCTTTTTCTCCCGTTTCAACTTTCATATAGCCTACAGACCTGGAGCAAAGAACGGGAAAGCCGATGCTCTCTCTCGGATGTTCTCCGCAGACTCTCAAACGTCAATGCCAAGCACGATCCTCTCTCCACAAAACTTTCTGGGACTAACTCAAGCGGATTTAATGTCATCCATTAGATCCTCATCTAGCTCGTGCACAGAACCAGTAGTGCACTCTTTGAGGAAATACGAGGATCTTTTTTGGATCAAGGGAAAAATATTCGTCCCACAAGGGACTCGGCCCTTAGCTCTCAAGATGTGTCATGATCATAAGATGGCAGGACACTTCGGAAGTAAGAAAACGTCTGAACTACTTTCTCGGTCTTTTTGGGGGCCAGGATGGAGACGGGATTGTAAAGAGTACGTGGCGTCCTGTTCCCTGTGCCAGCGGAACAAGGGCCAAAACACTAGGTCCTGGGGCCTGCTCAAACCTTTGCCCATCCCAGAACGGCCATGGGCTGATGTGTCCATGGATTTTATTGTCGAACTACCTACCTCGGAAAATTTTTCTACCATCCTTGTCATTGTCGACCGCTTCTCCAAAATGGCCCATTTCTTGCCCATGAGGGGCACTCCATCTGCCGTAGACACAGCCGATGTCTTCCTAAAAGAGGTTGTGAGGCTCCATGGGATACCAAGAAGCATTGTGTCAGACAGAGGCGTACAATTTACGTCCAAATTTTGGAAAGAACTCTGCAAGTCCCTGGGCATCAAAGTTTGTCTCTCTTCAGCTTATCACCCCCAAAGCAACGGCCAAACGGAGAGGACAAACCAAACGTTAGAGCAATACCTCCGTTGCTTTTGTTCAGGTTCTCAAGATGATTGGGCGAGTCTTCTTCCTTACGCTGAATTCGCATACAATAATTCAATTCATGCCTCTACCAACCACACCCTTCTGGGCAAATTGTGGGTTCCATCCCACGTCCTTTGCTAATGACATTCATGAAATGACCGTCCCCGCTGTTCAGGACAGGATAACCTCGTTGCAATCCAATTTCCAGAAGATTCAAGATATGTTACACAAGGCGCAGGAAGACTACAAGAAACAGTACGATCGAGGCAGAAAGGCGAACCCAAAGTTCGACTTAGGAGAGGAGGTCTGGTTGTCCACCATTAACCTTAGATTACCATGGCCATCTCGGAAACTTGGACCCAAGTTCATCGGTCCGTTCCAAGTCAAGAGGATCATTAACCCTGTGGCTGTGGAGCTAGCACTTCCCAAGACATATCGGATCCATCCTGTGTTCCACGTGTCACTGTTGAAACCTGTGGTGCCTAGCCCTTTTCCGGGAAGAAGAGAGCCTCCGCCTCCTCCAGTCAGAATAGATGGCGAAAATGAGTTTGAAGTGGAGTCCATTCTGGGCTGTAGGAAGAAGGGCAGGCAGCTACAGTATCTGATTCAGTGGAAGGGTTACCCACCTGAGGATAATTCTTGGGAACCCGCTAGGAACCTGCATGCTCCACGGTTAATCCAAACTTTCCACCAAGATCATCCAGAATTGATGGCTAGCTTAGGTGTCCAGTGTCCGCCCTTAGGAGGGGGGCACTGTCAGGAGCCAGGGAGCGTCTCCGCTCGCCGGGCTCCGGGGCGCATGCGCGGTGGACTGGCGCTTCGCCGCACACCCGTCCACGGCCTGATGGTGCGGCGCGCGCGGGTGCATGGCGGTCCCCGTGTGCGCGCCGTAGCCCGTGCGGGTGCCCGGTAGCGCATCTCACTGACGCGCTCGCCGGGCAGGGAGACTATTTCTGACGGCTCCAGCGCCCAGTCGGGTTGCTGGTTCGTCGTCAGCTCTCCCTGTTTCCCTGTGCCTGTGATATCCTGATACCTGCCTGTCTCTGTGTACCAAACCCTGGCTTGTTAAACACTACTCTACCGGATTAACCCACTACCTGCCTGTCTCTGTGTACCAAACCCTGGCTTGTTAAACACTACTCTACCGGATTAACCCACTACCTGCCTGTCTATGTGTACCAAACCCTGGCTTGTTAAATACTACTCTACTGGATTAACCCACTACCTGCCTGTCTCTGTGTACCTTGGCTTGTTAACTACTACTCTGCTGGATTGCCTGATACCCTGACCTCTGCCTGTGTAACGGACTTGTCTCTACCTGATTGCCTGATACCCCTGATCTCTGCCTGCATTAACGGACTTCCTACTGTTAGATCTGCCTGCTTCATATTAACCTCTGTTTATAAAT
Source organism: Lithobates clamitans (assembly GCA_037952925.1). Classification (NCBI taxonomy): domain Eukaryota; kingdom Metazoa; phylum Chordata; class Amphibia; order Anura; family Ranidae; genus Lithobates; species Lithobates clamitans. The sequence goes on along the minus strand of JBBGZY010000412.1, from coordinate 4,051,044 downwards.
ACAGTTTGCCTCTGCCTTTGCTCAGTCCTCATTCCTGGTCCCGCCTACAGATTCCAGAGCACCCGCTTCCTATCTCCGGACCTCCTACCTCCCGGAAGCCCGTGCCTCCGCGTGCCCCCAGCTCTCTGTACTCATTTCAGGGGTCTGGGAGCGTGGTCGTAAGGGCGAGCCGCTCTCGGCATCTCGGCCTCAGTGAGTATTAGTCCGTGACACCCCCTCAGCTAGAGTGGTCGTGAATGGCTGGACGTCTGACTCTTTTCCCCCTGGGAAAGGGAACCTGCCAGGGATGTCCGTTGTCCCCCCTCTTGTATGCCCTAGCAGTAGAGCCCCTCGCTATTTCCCTTAGGCTGAACGCTAATATACGAGGACTAAGCATGGGATCTCTGACAGAAAAGCTGAGCCTATACGCAGATGATATGCTACTATACCTAGAGGACACCGGTCCATCTCTCCAAACAGTCCTTTTGACCATCGAGGAATTTGGGAAACACTCGGGACTGAGCATGAATTGGTCCAAATCACAAATTCTCCCTCTTTTGACTTGTCGTCCCCACCCTATAGTGCGGCTTCCCTCCCTCTACAAAGAGTCGCCTCTATTTAATATCTAGGTGTGAAAATTACAAGAGACCCCCTAGAATTTATTACCAACAACATTGAACCGCTTTTCCCCTACTTAAAATCTCGTATACAATCTTGGGCAAGACTTCCCTTGGGAGTAATGGTCAGAATTAACCTATTTAAAATGATACTATTGCCAAAGTTTCTTTATATGTTTTGGAACTCCCCTGTACTCATTCCCCTAAAAATCTTTAAAACAATTGACAAAATCATCAACTCTTTTATATGGGGACCCAATAGACATAAACTGGCCTGGAACACGATCAAAAATCCCACCTCTTCGGGACGAGCGGCTATACCAGACTTGTACACGTACTACATAGCTGCACAGCTCTTACACTTTTACTATATCCACAAGACAGATGAAGCTAGATACCAAACTTTAGTATGCGAGAAGCCAAACAATGACACTTACTCCCCATTACAAGTCCTATTTAGGGGTGGGAGCAGAAGGCAGAAAAGAGGGGGGCAAAACTTACTGCTGTTTCAACATAGATATATATGGGAGAGGGTGATCAAAATGACTGGAGCCAATTTTTTTCATTCACACACCCCTGTGGCACAACCCCCTGTTGGGGGAATTGATATCCCTACCCGGGGCCGCTAGGTGGGCTGCCAAGGGGATAGTGTTCCTGTTTCAGGTCATCACTTTATTTGGAGTAAGAAACTTTCAAACACTTTGCGAGGAATTCGACCTCCCCCCTCAGATGCAATTTAGCTATATGCAGTTGAGACACGCATTTCAAACTCAATTTGTGAATGGCATTCCTAACCCGTAAATGCTCCCATTGGTAGTTGTAATTACAGGTTCAAACCCAGAAAAACTTATATCCACTGTAACCTGGGGGACAGGTAGCAGGCACAAAGCTCCCTGGGATGAGCAGTCTTTCAGGCACAGATACCAAATCCAGTGGAATAGTGACAAACAGTGCGGTGTTTATTTGTGATATATACAAGTCTATATACAGGTGCTGTACAGTGTTCCAAAAAAAACAAATAGGAACAAAAATAGCCAAAACAAAACCTAGCCGTGTCTCGGCACTAACTAAACAATTTTTACAGATCCTAACTACTAAGCTGAGCAAGCCTACAGCTTGTCAGCTTCCACATACCTTTTTGCTCTCCTACACAGAAGTTTGTCTGAGTATCCCAAGCCAAGAGCAAGGCTGTCTTGCTCAGGTGAGCATCAAATTAGCCTGGGGGAGAGGACCAAGACCTGAACCGGACCATGGATCAGAGATCCCTGAACCTGTATGAGAGGAGCCTGGGAGATGTATAAACCCCGAACAGGACTTTTCCTGGCTCTCTCTGGGACGCTCTGCTACATATCCTCCCCCCTTGTTTCAACCCCAGGGTTGGAACACCTGTAGCCCAACAGGAGTGAACACGGGACAGGGCATCTACATTCCCCATCTCAACACCTGGCCTGTGTTTTACAGTGAATGAGTAATCCTGTAGAGCCAAAAACCACCGGTTCACCCGTCTATTAGTCTCCTTCTTTTGGGCCATCCATTTCAGAGGAGCATGGTCAGTTATTAACTCAAACTGGCGTCCTAACAAATAGTACCTGAGTGCGTCCACGGCCCACTTTATGGCTAAACACTCCTTTTCAATGACTGCATACCTTTGCTCATGGTCATTGAGCTTTCTGCTTAGGTACACCACAGGGTGTTCTTCCCCATTGTGTACCTGTGATAGTACTGCCCCGATACCAACATCAGACGCATCCGTCTGAACCAAAAAATCTTTGGAGAAATCGGGGAAGTACAGTACTGGCTGTGCACAAAGAGCCTTCTTCAGGACTTGGAAAGATTCCTCTGCTACTGAGGACCATTTCACCATTACAGAGTCTTTCCCTTTCGTAAGGTCTGTCAGTGGGGCAGCTATAGTTGCAAAATTTGGGATAAATCTTCTATAATGCCCCGCAATGCCAAGAAAGGCCCTGACCTGCTTCTTGTTTGCAGGACGTGGCCATTCCTTGATAGCTTCTATTTTATTCACTTGAGGTTTTATGACACCACGCCCAATAGTGTAGCCCAAATACTTGGCTTCCTCTAGACCAATGGCACATTTTTTTGGATTTGCTGTAAAACCTTCTTTGAAGAGGGAATCGAGGACAGCCTGGACACGGGGCAAGTGAGACTCCCAGTCAGTGCTATGTACCACTATGTCATCTAGATATGCTGCTGCATATCGTCGGTGGGGTCTTAGAGTCCTGTCTATGGCCCTCTGAAATGTGGCGGGGGCATTTTGCAACCCAAAAGGCATTTTTTTATATTGAAAGGAACCCTCCGGGGTCACAAGTGCAGTCTTCTCTTTGGCGCTACCAGTCAGGGGTATTTGCCAATAACCTTTTGTCAAGTCCAAAGTGGTCAGATAGCGAGCCTTGCCAAGTCGGTCTATAAGTTCGTCCACTCTGGGCATTGGGTACTTGTCAAACTTTGTCACTGCATTAAGCTTCCTGAAGTCATTACAGAACCTCCAAGTGCCATCCGGTTTTGGGACTAACACGATGGGGCTAGACCAGTCACTATTGGATTCCTCAACGACATCTAGCTCCAACATTCTTTTAACTTCCTCGCTGATGTCCTTTCTCCTCGCTTCAGGAATTCGGTATGGTTTTAGCTTGACACGGACCCCAGGTTCAGTAACAATATCATGCTGAACTGCTGAAGTCGTGCCAGGTAACTCTGAAAATTTCTCTCTATTTCTTATCAGGAATTCTCTAGTTTCCTGCTTTTGAGAATATGACAGGGTGTCTGGAATCGTGACCTCAGGGATCAGAGGGGACTCAGTACCCTTAGGCGTTACCGGGAGGGACCTCGCAGTTAACGCCAGTCTATCCTTCCAGGGCTTTAACAGGTTTATGTGGTAAATCTGTTCGGGCTTCCTTTTTCCTGGTTGATATATTTTGTAATTGACCTCCCCAACTCTTTCAATTACTTCAAAGGGACCCTGCCACTTAGCCAGGAACTTGCTCTCAACAGTGGGAACTAACACCAGGACCCTATCACCAGGTGAGAAAACACGGAGTTGGGCCCCCCTGTTGTATATCCTCTGTTGAGCTGTTTGGGCCTGTAGTAAGTGTTCTTTTACCAACGGCATGATTGCTGCAATCCTGTCCTGCATTTGAGCGATATGCTCAATGACACTTTTATGGGGTGTCTGCTCCCCCTCCCAAGTTTCTTTGGCTATGTCTAAGAGTCCCCGAGGGTGTCTCCCATAAATCAACTCAAAGGGAGAGTACCCCGTGGAGGACTGGGGAACCTCCCTGATGGCAAACATCAAGTATGGTATCAGGAAGTCCCAGTTTTTCCCATCCTTGTCAACAACCTTTTTTAACATGCTCTTTAATGTTTTATTGAAGCGTTCCACCAAGCCATCCGTTTGAGGATGGTACACCGAGGTTCGCAATTGCATAACCTTAAATAACTTACACAGCTCTCTAGTTATTCGTGACATAAATGGGGTGCCCTGGTCTGTAAGGACTTCTTTAGGGATTCCAACACGACTGAACACCATAAACAGCTCTTTGGCAATGTTTTTAGCAGACGCGGTGCGTAAGGGAATTGCCTCTGGGTAACGGGTAGCATAATCCATGATTACGAGGATATGCTGATGACCTCGGGCAGACTTGGGGAGTGGACCCACAAGGTCCATGGCAATCCTCTCAAAGGGCACTTCAATAATGGGCAAGGGCACTAAAGGACTTCGGAAGTGTTGTAGTGGGGCTGACATCTGACACACAGGACAGGATTGACAATAATTCTCAATATCCTTCTGTATTCCGGGCCAATAAAACCTGCGCAACACCCTTTCAGTAGTTTTCTCAACCCCTAAATGACCTCCTAGCAAGTGCCCATGGGCAAGTTCCAACACCACCCGTCTGTATGGCTTAGGGACCACCAAATGTTCAACCACTTCATAATTTTTTTTACATACACGATACAGTAAATCCTCATTGCTGCTAAAATAAGGAAAACAGAGCCTGTCCCCTGATTCGACAGGTACATCATTATTAACCATTACATTTTCCCAGGCCCTGGCAAGTGTTGGGTCTTTTCTCTGCTCGGTACCAAAATTTTCCTTGTGTACATTAAGGTCAGCAAACTCCAACGTAGGCTCAGATTCAGCAGATGGCTGTCCAGCTCCACTGGTTGTGGGGACCTCCTCAGGCTCCTCCAGCTCTCCTGCCATAACTGAGAAAGGAAAACCTGGGGTGCCCTGAGAAGAGTCCCCTGAACCCATATTGTCAGTAGCGGCCAGGAGTTCTGGCTCTGTCACTGAGTCAGCTACTGCGACCGGGTCGGGACGATCCCACAGTTCCCAAAACTTAGGGAAGTCCCTACCAATGATGGCCTCATGCACCAAGTGGGGCACAAGGTCGACCGGATGGGTCACCGTACCTAAGCCAGTTTTAAACTGAACAGTGGCTATAGGATACTCGCGGGTATCCCCATGTACACAGATCACAGCAATTTTTTTAACATGCAAATTCACAGTGTCAACCATCTCAGCTGTAACCAAAGTCACTAGACTTCCAGAGTCTAGCAAGGCCTTAATAGGCTTATTATTAACAGTCATTTGGCACATGTGTTTTCCCATACTTGGTGCTGCAGCGCATGAAACAGCAGCAAACATAGACTGCCTTCTAATGGACAGATAGCACTGCATTGGTTCATCTGTCAATGGACAGTTTGCTGCAACATGTCCCAGTTCTTGGCAATGAAAACACCTGATGTTTCCCCAGTTTGGTTTGCTGACAGGCAGTAGCTTCCCTTGTTTGGGACGCCAAACTTCAGTCCTGGCACCAAAAATCCTCCCCCCTATTTCCTTGCCATGCTTACCACCCACTTCCCCTGGAACAGTCTTACTGGTTGCCTGGGGAGACCGTGGCTTTGGGCGGAAAGTCCGTGCGGCTGTAGGGGTGGTGACCAGGTTCTCTGCAGCAAAGTACCTTTCAACAAGTTCCACAAGGTTGTCCGCCGAGTTAGGGTCTCCTTGACTCACCCACTTCTGCAGGGGAACTGGTAGTGACCTCAGGAACCGGTCCATGACCACACGCTCCACTATTTGTGGCCCAGACAGGGACTCCGGCTGTAGCCATTTCCTCACCAAGTGAATTAGGTCGAACATCTGCGATCTTGGGGGCCTCTCATCTTGGAAGAACCAGCTGTTGACCCGCTGTGCTCGAACTGCCAAGGTGACACCAAGTCGCGCCAGGATTTCCCGCTTGACCTTTTCATAGTCTCCTGCTTCTGCTGACTCCAAATCATAGTAGGCCTTCTGCGATTCTCCAGACAGCAAGGGGGCGACCAGTCCTGCCCACTGGGTTTTGGGCCAACCTTCCCTCTCAGCGGTCCGTTCAAAGGTTAAGAGAAAGGCCTCTGGATCATCATCTGCAGTCATCTTGGAAAGAAAGCGACCCACATGGATAGCTGAGGGCTTGTCTCCAACAACATTAACTTTAGCAGGTGACCACTGTGCTAGCATCTCCACAACCGCAGCCAAGGTTTTCCTATCCTCTTTTGCATCAGTGGCTAGCTGTTCAAACAGCCTCTGTGATAGCTCCTGTACAGCACAAATCTGTTGGTGCAGCGCCTTGGTTTGCTCCTGTGCGATAGCATTTGTTTGCTGCAGTGCAGCGTTTGCTTGTTGCTGTGCAGCATTGGATTGTTGCTGTGCAGCATTGGATATCACCAATTGTTTTAGGATTTCCTCCATGTTTAGTCACTCTAGGTACTGGCCTTTTAAGTAGTAACTTAATACAGCTGCCCGCATTCTCCACCATATGTAACCTGGGGGACAGGTAGCAGGCACAAAGCTCCCTGGGATGAGCAGTCTTTCAGGCACAGATACCAAATCCAGTGGAATAGTGACAAACAGTGCGGTGTTTATTTGTGATATATACAAGTCTATATACAGGTGCTGTACAGTGTTCCAAAAAAAACAAATAGGAACAAAAATAGCCAAAACAAAACCTAGCCGTGTCTCGGCACTAACTAAACAATTTTTACAGATCCTAACTACTAAGCTGAGCAAGCCTACAGCTTCTCAGCTTCCACATACCTTTTTGCTCTCCTACACAGAAGTTTGTCTGAGTATCCCAGGCCAAGAGCAAGGCTGTCTTGCTCAGGTGAGCTTTAAATTAGCCTGGGGGAGAGGACCAAGACCTGAACCGGACCATGGATCAGAGATCCCTGAACCTGTTTGAGATGAGCCTGGGAGATGTATAAACCCCGAACATGACTTTTTCCTGGCTCTCTCTGGGATGCTCTGCTACACCACCCTTTACACCGCATTACGCAATAGATCAATAGATCGGTAGCTAGAATAGTAGACACAGCGAGGGTCAGATGGGAGGCAGACGTAGGCCCAATAGACGATTCTGACTGGGAAAAATATTAGAAAATGTAAAAAAAACCTGACCTAAAATATCTGAACGCTTGACATAGCTGTATATAGTACATAAATCTTATCTTACGCCTGCCAGAATAGCCAAATTTTCTCCAAACCAGAACCTAAATTGTCCAGATGCTCGAGCAGCCCATGCTCTTTCTTTCATTCAATATGGTCATGCCCAGTGATACAAGATTACTGGGCACAAATTATAAAGTTCCTCCATGATCATATGGGCTCGCCAATACAACTAGACCCAAAACTATGACTGCTGGGCTCCATCTCAGACACCAGCATGGACAGGCCCATGGCTACATTTCTCAGTGAACCTTTATTTTGCGCTAGAAAGTTAGTCGCCAAACACTGGATGAGGACCACCTGTCCTATTATCCAGGCATGGATGGGGGAAATAAATGTGTCGTTGCCATATAAAAAAAGGTGCTATACAGACACAGGGAATGCCTAACAAAGTACCACAAGATATGGGACAGGAGTGCGCATGCGTGGGACTTCCGGGAAGACGTGCTGAATGGGAGCTCCGACCCGGCCGAGCCTTCCGCGGTCCCCAGAAGCAGCATTTGTCAGCAGAACCCCTCAATCCTGACACCCCTAGGCTGCGGAGTGTCTAGAGCACAAGCCTGTATTCCCTCAGAAACCAGCAGTCAGCCGGCAACTTATCTTCGACCTGCCCACCCCCACTGCATCCAAGATGGCGGCCGCGGCCTCCTCACGCGGAGACACAGGAGAAGGAGACTCCATTGCGGATATCCCCACCACTGAACAGCATGCCATTTCCCTGATGGAGCCCCCCGTGAGTACCCAGTCACCTAAGACTGTTCCCTCTGCCTGCACAGAGTCGCTCTTTAGCAGAGCTTTGTCTGACATGCTCCATATCCCCACATTGCAATCACCTATCCACCCCCCAGCCACCCAGCAGGCTACCCTTCAGCACTCTCCCCACCAGACGGACATGGCCCAGCTATTGAACTGTTTCTCAGATATGCTTGCTGCAGGCCTGGCTCAGAATGCCACACAAATAACCACATCTATTAAGGCTGATTTACAAAGCTTGGGGGCACGCATAGATGTGATCGAACAAACAGTAGATCACACAGCAGCACGCACTAATCAGAATACTAATTGTATTTAATTGCTGCAGGACCAACTTGATATCGCGCTAGGAAAGATCGACGATTTAGAAAACAGAAATCGGAGATGCAACTTCCGCATAAGAGGCATCCCTGAAGCTGTAACTAACGTTCATGACACAGTCAAGCTCTTTATGAAAGAACTCATCCCGGACATTTCTAGCCACAAACTTGAGATTGACAGGGCCCACAGAGCGCTTCAACCACCCCGACAGGATGGACTCCAGAGGGATATAGTGGTTAAACCCCACTACTATGAGACCAAAGAAGAAATTATGAAAAGATCTCGGAATTTGGACAACCTTTCCTTCCAGGGAAACAAAATTCAAGTCTTTGCGGACATCTCCAAGACCACAATTCTAAAGAGGAGAGCACTAAAACCTCTCCTTGAAATCTTATCACAGAGATCCATAAAATACTGTTGGTCTTTCCCTTTCCGCCTTCTGTTTCAATATAAGGAAAAATCATAGGGTTTCTCATCATTTCAAGAGGGTGAACATTTACTTCTGCGACTCGGATTCATCTCCCAGGAAGTTTCCCCTCAGGAGCCCCCCTCCAAACCAAGTTCTTCCAAGAGACCCCCCCCAAGAAACCCAATCACTCCCATCTGGAACAAACAGCAAACGAAGCGACACCGCGGCTCTCTTCCACCCAGATGATTTCTACCCCGTTGGGCCATACAAGGCCCTTGTTTTCACCTTTTTCTTCCAGGATCTCCTCCTTAATTGTGTGGTGACTGTGGACACACTATCTGAATCCTCCTCTCCACCCATGAGAGCAGAAACATTTCTCCGAATCCTCCTCACCTGGTCTCCCTTTATGAGGTGAAAGGTGATGGCTCCAAGTTATCTGACATTTCCTATACCAGAAGATGTACCCCTATCTCCTCTTGATGGACCAGATACATTAATTTCCAGTGTCTTGGCGGCCCACGGGCTTAGCATCAAAATTTCAGCCTACCCTCCCCTTCTTCCCCTCCCTTCCATTTACCTTTCCCTGCCTTCCCTCTCCCTTCCCGATTACTTGCAGACATCTGCCTAATGTATGTTTTTTTTATTTGTGATCTGTAGTTTTTTTTTTTTTCTCTCATAGGGTATGTTCTTTTTTCATTATTATTCATGTTTGTTATTTTTTATAATGCCCTGTAATCTTCATGTTTTTGAGGTTCCATATTACCCCTAAAGTTGGGGACCCGGTGGCTGGTCGGGTTAGCATTGCCACTCCCTCTGTTGTGATCGAGAGGAGTTTTCCCTCTGGTTACACCAGATATACAACCTCGGCTGAGGTTGTTCCTGTTTTTCTTAGACCCTCCTTTTTTTTTTTTTGGGTCTTGGTTCTGAACTGAACTTATAAGTTCGGTTCTACATTTTACTAGGCGCCTACGCCTGGTTTTGTTTGATATTAGTATGTTGCTTTCACTAATTATTCTTTCTCTCTCTCCTTATTTTCTCTTTACTCCCCTCTCTTAATTTCCTCTCGTCCTTTATTTATCGCAGAGGTGTGCACAGAGGACCATCATGTTCCAGACTCTTCTACTGAGGTTTCGAGCCTACCCTCCCAGACTCAAGTTCGCTTCAACTAGGAACCGGGTAGGTTCGCACCATATACACTCGTTTTACGAGTGTATATGGTCTTAACTCCCCCGTCAAGGTCTTAACTCCCCCGTCAAAAGGCGCAAAGCCTTTCAAAGCTACAATTCTAGGGGTTTAGATATCGTTCTTCTCCAAGAAACTCATTTCCCCTCCAATTAATCTCCCTCCTTTCTCCACAATAAATATCCCACTTTCTTCCTTGCAAATGCTAATGAAAAAAAACGGGGAGTTGCTATTCTATTTTCGAAACAGACTCCATTCTCACATGCTTTGACAATTAAGGACACTGATGGGAGATATATCTTAGTCAAAGGCTCGATTGAGGGTAACCTCTACACCATCATCTCCTATTATGCACCTAACAAGGGCCAAGACAAGTTTTTCTCCTCCTTACTTGCCAATCTCTCACCCCACTTTGAAGGTAGGGTGATCATGGGCGGGGATTCCAACATCACGTTTGATCAGGTTCTTGATAAATCGGACCATGGGATTCCCCACCTTAAAAAACCCCCCAAACAGAGTCTCCAAAATGCCAGACTCCTCCATTCATTAGGCCTTATTGATACCTGGAGGGAACTCAATCCATCAACAAGAGACTATACACACTACTCAGCCCCTCACAAAACCTATGCTAGAATTGATCACATCTTCATGTCCAACTCTGAGATACACACAGCTTCCCAGGCATCCATCCAAGATGTTCCGTGGTCTGATCACTCCCTAGTGACATTAAAACTCTTAAATTCGTTATCTCCCCCTGGTTCACGTTCCTGGCGACTAAATGAAAAAATCTTATCTAACCCTGTTCACTGCAGTTTGCTGGAGAAAGATATTAAAGAGTATTTCTTGATTAATGATACTGGGGACATCTCTCCCAGTTCCCTTTGGAGCGCTCACAAAGCGGTAATTAGAGGGAAGCTGATCCAATTCTCTGCCCAATTACAACGCGAACGACAAGAAGATATCTTGAAGCTAGAAAAAGAGTTTGAAGAACTCAGTTTATCCCATAAACGGAATCCCAAACCCATCACTCTTTCTAAACTTGACAATACCAAATTGTCCCTCAACTCAACCTTGACCTCCAATGCAGATAGACATCTTCATTGGATCAGTGGCAGTAACTATTTACGTGCTAATAAGTTTGGCCCCCAGTTAGCGGCCAAACTTACCCCGAAGCATAGGACCTTTGCCCTCCCCAAAATAAAATCTCTGTTGGGTTCTCTCACCCAAAACCCTGAAAAGATCCTAAAAGCCTTTCAATCATTTTACTCCAATCTGTATTCTGACAGTTGTCCAATCTCCCAACAAAATTTAGACTCCTTTCTCGAGAATACCCCGCTGCCGAAAATCTCTGAATCTCATTGCTCAATCCTGGAGTCCCCATTTCATGAATCCAAGATCTGAGCGGTCATAAAAAATCTCAAAAAAGATTCTGCCCCGGGTCCGGACGGATTTTCAAACTATTATTACAAAACCTTTACAGACACACTCTCTCCGTATCTGGCTCGTCTCTTTAATTCCTTAAGCAAGTCCTCCCCCCTTGATCCTGATGCCAACTTAGCTTTCATCTCGGTCATTCCCAAACCAGGTAAAGATCCCAGTGAAGTGAGCAACAGACCTATTTCATTAATTAATAATGATTTAAAAATTATGACGAAAATTCTATCGAACAGACTTGCTTCATTTATAGGTTCTTACATTCATAAAGATCGGGTGGGGTTCATTCTGGGGAGACAGGGTCCGGACCAGATACGGAGAGCAGTAAATGCAGTTTCCCTAATGAAGTCGGGTTGGGATGGTGCCCCCCCCCCAGGAGGGCCTCCTCCTCTCCATTGATCTTCAAAAAGTGTTTGATACTGTTGCCTGGCCTTACCTCTTCATAATTCTTCGAAAATGGGGTTTCGGCCCAAACTTTATTAATGTTCTGGAATCCCTCTATCACCAACCTAAAGCTCAGGTCAGAATCCAGGGACATCTCTCAGATAAATTCCCTATAAAGAAAGGAACGAGGCAAGGATGTCCCCTTTCCCCACTTCTTTTCGCGGTGGCTATTGAATCTTTAGCCATCGCGATAAGACAACATCCAGATATCCATGGAGTCCGCTGCGGCCAATCTTTGCAGAAATGTGCTTTATTCGCGGATGATGTCCTCCTGTTTATTACATCCCCCCTAATTTCTACTCCCAACATAATCCAACTTTTACATAACTTTGAACTCGCTTCCGGGCTTAAAGTTAACGTTTCAAAATCAATTGCCCATAATGTATCAACCCCCCAAGACACAGTACACAAACTGATGGGTAAATTCCCATTCTCATGAAACTCCACCTCCATTCCCTATCTAGGCATTAACCTCACGTCCAGTATTGACCAAATGTTTAAACATAATTTCCTTCCCATGTTTAAAAGACTTACCGATGACCTGAATCAATGGTCTCTCTACAAACTTTCTTGGCTAGGCAAAGTGAACGCGGTCAAAATGACACTTTTACCCAGAATATTATACCTTTTGCGCTCCCTCCCTATTCCTGTCCCCAAATCACACATTCAACATCTACAATCCGCCATCATCCGCTTTAATTGGGACAAAAAGGGACATAGATTTTTTAAGGATGTGCTTTTTAGACCCAGAAAGAAAGGAGGCCTTGGCTTACCTAACCTGTGGTGGTACTATCAGGCAGCGCAGTTCAGCCAATTTTCCACAATCTACCTTAAGGGACCCAAACCAGACTGGGTGAGCATGGAACGAGAGGCAGTCCCTAATTTTACCTTAGATTTTTTACATTGGAACATTCCCAAAAAACGCCCCCCTATACTAGCTCCTACATTGTCCCATTCGATGAAGTTATGTGACTCCCTCCACAAGTTAAGACCTCTAACCTCCACTTGGCAACCACTTGCACACATTTTCTGGAACCCCGGTTTTTCCCCTGGTTTAGATATCCGAGCCTTCAAATGGTGGCTAGACAAAGGTCTATACAGAATTGGACATTTCTTTAACTCTAATGGTCCCCTTACTTTAGCGTACTGCACTTCTAAACTCGAAATGCCCCCCTCCGAAAAATGTAGGTTCTATCAAATTTTGCATTTCCTGAACCAGTTATGGAAGAGCAACGAAAGCCATCTTTCTGTAACTCCCTATGAACAGTGGTGTGCCTCAGCCATGGACACGAGAGGAGGTATTTCTCTCATATACTCATCTCTAGCGGAGCCGTCGGAGAAAACGGCTTACATGTCGAGCTGGGAGCGGGATCTTGACTTCAGCTGGGACCTGGACATATGGCATTCTAATTTTGCGCGTTCTTTTAAAGGTATATTGAACACGTCCCTGAATGAAGCCAGTCTCAAAACATTAACACGCTGGTATTTGGTACCCTCTCGCCTGGCCAAATATTACCCACAAACGTCACCTCTCTGTTTTAGAGGTTGCAATCATATAGGTACTCTCCTACATATATTATGGGAATGTCCTAAAATCAGAATGTTTTGGAATAGGATATTCTCCCTTATTCGCAGAACCTGTGGTTGTGCGTTGAAGCAAGACCCAACTATGGCTTTACTTAACGGTCCAATCCCTAAAACCTCCAAACCTAACCTGAAGTTGATTCGGTTTATTCTCCTGGGAGCCAAAATAACCATTACCCGGTCTTGGAAGTCTTCGAAAGTATCCTTTCGGTTAGCTAAACAAAAAATTTATTGGATAATGTTGCAAGAAAATATTTCCAACACCATCCTGGACACTCTAGACAAATTTAAAATCATTTGGGAACCTTGGGCTACTCACTTTGGGCTCCCCTCATATGTATGATTAGTAGTACATATGATCGGTTCCTTCCTAGGTTAGCCCCTATTCACCCTCTCGTGGTGGTCCTCTGTGCACCTTCTTCCCCCCAACCTCTGTCATGTGCTCTTTACCCATTCTCCTCCTATATCTTCTGTTTTTCTCCCCTTTTCTCCTCCCTTCTTTTACTTTATAATTACTGTTTCCTTCTGCTCTTGGTATTCTTTATGTATTAATTCATTAGCCTAGGGGTTGATCTCGGGGTAAATCGCACGGCATTGTTCTCTTGTTAGTTGACCTCTGTTCGGTCTGCCCTGAGAGTACAATCCAATTTGTTGATTCTTTGACAATGATGTTGTGTGTGATCTCTTCATCATTTTTGTGTTACTCAACATTCTTAATGTTACAAGCACCTTTTTCCTCAGCATCTTGGTATTTTATTTGGTGCTCTGTGCTTCTGGGCCCCTAGTCCATCAGTACAGTTAGTTCCCGGATGGGGCACTGGTGGCGGGGGGTCTAGGAGCTGTGGTGTATTATCACTTCACTACGTAGAGGAATATTGGTTGTTTGATGTAATCATTTATTGCATTCGTTGTACAAATACTACTCCATGTACCCGATGAGCAACTTGTTCAATTTTCTGCATGATGTATTGATTTGATACTTTAATAAATTACTTTTAAATGGAAAAAAAAAAAAAAGATATGGGACAGATGGTTAGATAACACTAATACTTGTTCTGAATGATTGGCTGATGATATTTACATAACTGGGGAGAGAAACTGAGTCAGTTCACAGTATATATGTCCAAAGAACCAAACCAGAGGGAATATCTAGTTTTGCCAAACATGTTAACACTAGCAGATAATTCAGAGGGGAAACGGTAATCTAGTTTTATGTGAAATAATACCTGTCTATATATATTGCCATATCGTAAGTCATGCATGCTTGCATACAAACAATGTACGTTACTTCCTCAGATTACTGTATGGTGTGCAATTTACTTGTATGACGACTTTGACATTAATAAACATGTTCTTTAATTAAAAAAATATATATATATTTCACAGCAGGGCCCGTTTCTGCGCCCACCAAGAGCGAGTGAGGACTTATAGGGCGTACACACGGTCGGACTTTGTTCGGACATTTCGACAACAAAATCCTAGGATTTTTTCCGACGGATGTTGGCTCAAACTTGTCTTGCATACACACGGTCACACAAAGTTGTCGGAAAATACGATCGTTATAAATGCGGTGACGTAAAACACGTATGTTGGGACTATAAACGGGGCAGTGGCCAATAGCTTTCATCCCTTTATTTATTCTGAGCATGCGTGGCACTTTGTCCGTCGGATTTGTGTACACACGATCGGAATTTCCGACAACGGATTTTGTTGTCGGAAAATTTTATAGCAAGCTCTCAAACTTTGTGTGTCGGAAAATCCGATGGAAAATGTGTGATGGAGCCTACACATGGTCAGAATTTCCAACAACAAGGTCCTATCACACATTTTCCGTCGGAAAATCCGACCGTGTGTACGGGGCATTACAGTGTTGTGGCACCAGCACCACCACCAAAGGCCCAATTTTTCTGCCCCTGTTCAACAGGGGCATGTAATTATAATTCTTGATCTAATATTTCACAGCAGGGCCCTGTGAGGGCTTACAGTGTTGTGGCCACAACAGCACCTAAGGCCCAAATTTCTGCTGAGTATATAGGGCAGGCCCCTACTTTCAAACATCCAACTTACAAACGACTCCTACTTGCAAACGGAAGGAGACAACAGGAAGTGAGATGAAATCTACCCCTAGGAAGGGAAATTCTCTCCTGTAAGAGTTAATATGGGAAAAACATTTCTCCTTTCCACTGATGCTTTATCACCAATCCTTGTTTCACAAAAAAAAAACAAATTTTCAAAAAAACATTTGTCATTGGGACAAAAAGTGAGGTGAAATCTTCTGAAGAGGAGCACAGACAGCAAAACAAATGTCACAGGGGTGATAACCCTTCCCTATGTTTTCCAAAAAGCTTAAAAAGATTTTTTGGCTGGAGCTAAACACGTTAAAAATGTACCCGTTCGAAATTACAAACAGATTCTACTTAACAACAAACCTACAGTCCCTGTCTTGTTTGCCTGTATACTGCTGTTCAGAGTATATAGGGCCTGGTGGCCCCACACCTTTCCTTTTTTTAATTTGGGTGCGGGATTCCCCTTAATATCCATACAAGACCCAAGACCTGGTAATGGACTTGGGGGTACCCATGCCGTTTGTCTCACTGATTTTCATCCATATTGCCAGGACCCGACATTACATTAAACCCGCAAGCAGTTTTAAATGACATTTTTTCCTTTAAAAATTACTGCTCCCGAAAAAAATGGGCATTTTTAAAAGTTTTTTTTGCATTGATACATGTCCCCTGGGGCAGGACCCGGGTCCCCAAACCCTTTTTAGGACAATACCATGCAAATTAGCCTTTAAAATGAGCACTTTTGATTTTGAACGTTCGAGTCCCATAGACGTCAATGGGGTTCTAACGTTCGTGCAAATTTTTGGTCCGTTCGCAGGTTCTGGTGCGAACCGAACCGGGGGGTGTTCGGCTCATCCCTACCCCTCAACATGGTTCCCGAAATGCGACCATGGTCCCCTGAGGAGCTCACTCTCCTCATGCCTTATACCTACATGGTTTATGTTTTTTGTTTTTCTCTTTTCAATTTGGATCCTTTTTGATCCTACCTCTGATCCTGTCTCCACTTTTGACTCTCATATACTGTACATTATATTATGGATTCTTTTTTTTTTTTTTTTTTTAATTTTTGAATCCTTTTTTGATCCACTCAAGAAACACAGCTGTGTTTCCGTTATCTAATTACAATTTTATCCAATTATATGTATAATTACACTTCACAAGTTCTCTACATCATGGTATCTGCACAATTTCTGAATATAATGGTTTATGAATATAATGCGTGCTATGTCCACATTGTTTAGTTATGGCTGTTAGTTTGTTCTCATGTAACGTTAAAGGCCTGAACTCCATTCGTAAACATTGGTTAGCGTTGAAGGAGTTCAGATCCTCTAATGCAGACGTGATCATGGTTCAGGAGACACATTTCAAAGTGGAGGGCTCTTTTAAATTTGCATCTAAATATTTCCCCACTGCTTTTGTAGGAGCTAACCCCTCTGGAAAAGCTGGAGTGGCCATTTTCCTCAAGCGCTCCTCTGCCATACGTATAAAATCCTCCTCCCTAGATCCCCATGGCCGGTATGTTTTCCTGAACTGTGATCACATGAATACATCTTTTACCCTTGCTAATGTATATGTACCCAACTCAGGACAGATCAGGTTCCTAGAGGAGTCCTTTGAGAAAATCCAACCCTTTTCCCAACCCTTTACGATTATCGGGGGGTACTTCAATCTATGTCTGTCTCCATGCAAACATAGATTTGCCCTGTTTCAAAACACCCTTTCTCTCCAGGTGCAAAAGACATCCTCTTCGTTTCGAAGAGTGATCCGGGCCCATAACCTGTTTGACACTTGAAGGGTGAAACACCCAACTGCCAAACAATTCACGTTCTTTTCTCCACCCCAAAGATTTGACACGAGATTGGACTATTTCTTTGTGTCGGCACCATTATTGACATATGTGGTTGCTTCGAACATACACCCGATCACATGGTCAGATCACACACCCATAACCCTAGATCTTCTCCTATCTGCACCGACACCTAGGAATTGTCACTGGCCTTAACGAATCTTTTCTCAACACACCTACAGTCCAATTACATTTACAACAAAAATTGTCCGAACTCAACTCAATGAGGGGTCAGTGTCTGAGACCTCCACTCTGTGGGAGGCTCACAAGGCCTTCTTCAGAGGTGAGTACATCGCCTCTGGATTTTGCCTTAAACGAGATCGAGCCACTCAGCGCTCATACCTTTTGGCTCAATTATCTGAAGCTGAAAGAGGCCTACTCACATCCCCCCACAGTGGACCGCCTCCGCATTGTAACCTCTCTGCGAAATCTCATCAAAACCTTAGATCTGAGTGGGATCACTAAATCCATGCTCTGGTCTAAACAGAAATTTTACAAGTTTGCCAACAAGCCACATAGAATGTTGGTCAATAAATTGAAACCACGAACCCACACTTCTATACCTGACTTTTTGGCACAACCCGATGGCAACCCCACTTACTGTCTCCGGGCTATGGCTAAGGTTTTTGGAGACTTCTATCAGAAACTGTATAACTGCCTATCCACAGACCCAGAGTCTCAATTCACTCAAGAGAAATTTGATGAATTTGTCGATTCCCTAAACCTTCCCACGCTCTCCCGTGATGATCGCTCTGGATTTAACGCACATATTACTGCTGAAGAAATCACTATGGTCATTAACTAACTCCCTTCCCACAAATCCCCAGGCCCTGACGGACTCCCCTACTTCTACTATAAAAAGTTCCTTTCAGTTTTAATACCTCATATGGTGGCTCTGTTTGCTTCGCTGATGAATGGAAAGACCCCCCACACTCAATTCTTATATGCTTTTATAACGGTCATCCTGAAACCAGATAAGGCCACATCACTACCCGACAATTACCACCCCATAGCTCTTTTAAATTCAGATTACAAAATTTTCACTAAAATATTAGCAAATAGATTCACCTTACTACTCCCTTCCCTAATACATAAAGACCAAGTAGGGTTTGTACCCACTAGACATGCAGGGGATAATATCAGACGTACCATAGACCTTATTGACCTTCTGACCAAAACCAATAGACCCGCCATTGTGCTGAGCTTAGATGCACAGAAAGCATTTGACCGACTAAACTGGTCATTCATGTTTGCCACACTGTCTAAATACGGATTTTCTGGCCCATTTATACAAGCCTTAAAGCACTGTATTCAACCCACACATCCCAGATGCAGATGGCCTCTCATGTCTCCCAGTCATTCCCCCTGAGCAATGGTACCAGACAGGGTTGCCCTTTATCTACCTTGCTTTTTATCCCCAGTCTTGAACCTTTAGCTGCAGCCATCTGTTCTCATCCGGATATACGGGGGGAATGGTGTTGAGACATCAGGAGTACAAGCTGTCCCTTTTTGCGGATGACATACTGCTAACGATCACACACTCGCATATTTCACTTCCATTACTCCATACAATAATTAAATCATTCGGCAACCTTTCAGGTTTTAAAATCAACCCGACCAAAACTGAAGCCCTTCCTATAAACATCCCGACAGATATACTTAAGTCCTTACAAGGTAATTTTAAATATCGCTGGTGCTCCCATTCACTTAAATACAGGGGCGTTGCTAGGTCTACAAAAGATCTGGGGCTAGAGCCCATAGCAGCGTAGTAAAGAAAGTCATACGCTTGGGCGGGCATACACATGTATAAACAGTAATATACGTCAGTAATATACGTGTGTGTGTGTATATATATCCCCAGAGAGCCCCCCTTACATCAGGGTTCCTAGAGAGCCCCCCTCTTACTACAGGGTCCCCAGAGAGCCTCCTCCTTACATCAGAGTCCCCAGAGAGCCTCCCCTTGAATCAGGGTCCCCAGAGAGCCCCCCACTTACATCAGGGTTCCCAGAGAGCCCCCCTTACATTAGGGTCCCCAGAGAGCCTCTCGCTTAAATCAGGGTCCCCAGAGAGCCTCCCCCTTAAATCAGGGTCCCCAGAGAGCCTCCCCCTTAAAATCATGGTCCCCAGAGAGCCTCCCGCTTGCATCAGGGTCCCCAAAGACCCCCCCCCAATTACATCAGGGTCCACAGAGAACCTCCCCTCCCCTTGGGGACCCCTGCAGAGACTCGGAGCTATGGGCCCCAGATTCGGGGCTATAGCCCAAAAAGCCACCCCCTAGCAATGCCACTGCTTAAATATCTTGATGTCCGCTTATCCCCCTCTTACTCCACACTTTACCAGGTAAATTTCCCCTCTCTATTTGTAGAAATTAATAGATTAATAAAACACGGACGAAGCTTCCTCTGTCTCTCATTGGGAGGATTAATGTCCTTAAAATGTCCATACTCCCCAAATTGCTGTATCTTTTAGACCCTTCCAGTATTGATCCCAATGGCCCAACTGAAAATGCTTCATAGAAATTTCTTAAACTATGTGTGGAACAACGCTTCCCACAGGATAGCTAAAGCAGTTCTCCTGGCCCCACGATCGAGGGGGGAGGCTAGGGGCACCTGATTTAATAAAATACTTTTATGCCACCCATCTGAGAGCCATTACTTCCTGGATGTCCAGGTATGCCCCAAACAGATGGTCAGAAATAGAGTTGGGAATGACGGTCCCTGCCCACCCATGTTGCATGTTATGGCTCTCCTCTGACAAATATACTCCTCAGTTACGTAAGGCCTGTTTGAAACCAATGCTATTTACGCTCTTAATTTGGAGGCGTTGTTGCAGTAAATACTCCCTATTGTCCCCGTGTTCACCTTTAGTAAACATCCTTTTTAACCCGGAAATTCCTGACAGCCTATCTTTTGATTCTATGTTGCTGTGGACCCAAGCAAGCATATTCCAGTTATGACACTTAGTGCACCCAGTGACACGCAATCTACTTTCCTTTACTGATTTGCAATCTAAACATAAGATCCTGAAGACTCTCTTTTTCTCTTTCCTACAAAATAAACATTTCTTCGCTACTAGAACCCCACAGATGACTCTAGATATACCTACCGAATTTGAAATGTTCTGTTCCAGAGGCCCTCATGAGCCCCACCAGATCTCCACTATATAATTATAAAATTTTCCATACGGCTTCTACCATCACTGAACACAGCTATTCTTACATGAGGAAGTGGTCTCAAGTATTACATAGGCCTATCTCCTTAGGTGAATGGGGGAGGATCTGGGATGCCACTTCCAAAGTTTCTAGATGTGTAGTTTAGAGAGCAACTGCATATAAAATACTTATGTTTTGGTACAGGACTCCAGAATTACTAGCGGATCCAAAACTTTCACCCCATAGTCATTGCTGGAGGTGCAGTTCCTCTCTGGATACCCATTATCACATATTCTGGGAATGTCCTGTAATTACCCCTTTTTTAGTCACAGGTTCGTGATCTCGGGGAAAATCTTGGAAATTTCCATTCCCCTCCAACCCATACATCTCCTACTGGGCTTACCTCTTCCGAAAATTCCTAAACCCCTTAGCAAATTAATGGCATTTATCCTATTGGCGGCTAAGCAACCAGCAATGCTGGTTAATTACTACTCCTCCTTCCTTCGCACAATTCCTTTCAGCCATTGCAGATATACATAGGATGGAACGCCTTACGACTGTTATAAATGATTCCTTGTCCAGATTTGACAAGATTTGGGGGAAATGGGACTCATCTGAGTATAACATAAAGACACAACCCATATCACCATAATAATTTGCCTACTGCTGTAGTTCTTTTGGATTTACATGAAACGGACATTTGATCTGATGCTAAGTCTGTCAATATTAAGTATATCATTAGCACCATGATGTATTAATGTTGTTTAACAACTTGCCAACCGTGCTTTAGCCTAATGACGGCTGCAGCGTGGTCGGATAACTCTGGGAGGGGGTACTTTGATGTCCTCCCAGAATCCTGCTCTCGCGCGCCCCCTGGGGCGCGCACCCAAGAACATCCATGACCGCCGGGTCCAGAGGACCCGGCACATCCATGCTCAGGATAACCATTATACTCAGCATACTCATCCATCCATCCATGGTTACATAAATCATTAGTGTGATTGAGGCGCCTTGAGGCGTTGTACACGCTGGACGCTGGGATGCGGTGCTGGCAAACTTTGAATTTAAGTTAAACAGGGGATCCTTCCTGTTTTGCCTCAGTAGTCACCTTGGCCTGCACGCATCCGGGAGGGACGGGGACAGGTGAGACACCACACCCCACTGACAGTGGGACCCCCACCATTTGACATCATTCAGCATCAACCCTGATGCCTTCTATGATAAATGCACCAGCAATAATGCCCAGTATGATTCCAGTATTGGTTTTTAAAGGAACCCAATCTAGCATATTACAAAACGAACTGCTCTTTTTTTGTTACATCCCTGAAGAAGGACAATACTGTTTTATTCCGAAACGCGTTGGGTGCTAATTAAGAGCTTTCGCACAACTCATTATTCTGTGAAGAAGATCACACTAATGATTTATGTAACCATGTAATATGCTTTGTGAAATTTATGAAACATTATGTTTTTAAATTGTGCTATGTTTAAATAAAAATTCTGTTATTTCTTATACTTCGTTATACACAATTATTACGCAATTAGATATATTAGTATCCTTAGCATAGTGCCGATAAAGTCCACTCAGGGGAATTTTTTCTTGTTAAAGGGGACTTCCAGATTCCGATAAGCCCCCCGCCCGCAGACCCCCACAACCACCGGGCAAGGGTTGTGGGGATGAGGCCCTTGTCCCCATCAACATGGGGACAAGGTGCTTTGGGGGGCTACCCCAAAGCACCCTCCCAATGTTGAGGGCATGTGGCCTGGTATGGGTCAGGAGGGGGGGCGCTCTCTCGTCCCCCCTATTTTCCTGCAGCCTGCCAGGTTGCGTGCTCGGATAAGGGTCTGGTATGGATTTTTAGGGGGACCCCACGCCATATTTTTTTTAAATTTTGGCGCGGGGTTCCCCTTAAAATCCATACCAGACCTGAAGGGTCTGGTATAGATTTTGAGGGGGACGCCACGCCACTTTTTTAAAAAAAATTTGGCCGTGGTTCCCCTTAATATCCATACCAAACCTGAAGGGCCTGGTATGGAATTTAGGGGGACCCCCCACGCCATTTTTTTTACATTTTGGTTCGGGGTTCCCCTGTGAGGAAATCCCATGCCGTTTTTTTCAATGAACTTTTATGTGTATTGTCGGACCGGCAATTCATTAATAGCCGCGAGTAGTTTTAAATGACTTTTTTTCCTTTGAAATGTAATTTTGCTGTCAGACTGTTCTAAACATGGGAAACATGCGCCCGTTTACAGGCATACTATAGACACCCCCCAGTTACTAAATTTAAAGGAATATTACATTTTTATTGTTTCACTTTAAGCATTATTAAAATCACTGCTCCCGAAAAAACAGCCGTTTTTAAAACTTTTTTTGCATTGATACATGTCCACTGGGGCAGGACCCAGGTCCCCAAACACTTTTTATGACAATAACTTGCATATAAGCCTTTAAAATTAGCACTTTTGTTTATTCATGTTCGTGTCCCATAGACTTTAACGGTGTTCGCGTGTTCGAACAAATTTTTTGCCTGTTCGCATGTTCTGGTGCAAACCGAACATGGGGTGTTCGGCTCATCCCTATTGCTGGGTATGGCTGAGTATGGATGGGTATGGCTAATTATGGATGGGGGTTGATGGGATGGCTGAGCATGGATGGATGGATGAGTATTGCTGAGGATGGATGGCTGAGCATTGATGGATGAATGGATGAGTATGCCAAGTATGAATGAGTATGCTCAGTATGGCTGAACAGTCTGACAGCAAAATGACATTTCAAAAGAAAAAAGTCATTTAAAACTACTCGCAGCTATTAATGAATTGCCGGTCCCACAATACACATAAAAGTTCATTGATAAAATCGGCATGGGAATTCCCCACAGGGGAACCCCGAACCAAAATTTTTTTAAAAAAATTATGTGGGGGTCCCCCTAAATTCCATACCAGGCCCTTCTCCCCCTAAATTCCATACCAGGCCCTTCAGGTCTGGTATGGATATTAAGTGGAACCCCGGGCAAAATAAAAAAAAAATGCGTGGGGTCCCCCTCAAAATCTATACCAGACCCTTTTAAAAATGGCGTGGGGTACCCTCAAAAATCCATACCAGACACTTATCCGAGCACGCAACCTGGCAGGCCGCAGGAAAAGAGGGGGGGACAAGAGAGTGCCCCCCCCTCCTGAACCGTACCAGGCCACATGCCCTCAACAGTGGGAGGGTGCTTTGGGGGTATCTCCCCAAAACACCTTGTCCCCATGTTGATGGGGACAAGGGCCTCATCCCCACAACCCTTGCCCGGTGGTTGTGGGGGTCTGCGAGTGGGGGGCTTATTGGAATCTGGAAGCCCCCTTTAACAAGGGGACCCCCAGATCCTGGCCCTCCCCTCTGTGTGAAATGGTAAGGGGGTACAAAAGTACCCCTACCATTTCACAAAAAAAGTGTCAAAAATGTTAAAAATGACAAGAGACAGTACCCCACGCCATTTTTTTTGGCGCGGGGTTCCCCTGAACGGCCTAGTATGGAATTTAGGGGGACCCCCCACGTCATTTTTTTAAAAATTTTGGTTTGGGGTTCCCCTGTGGGGAAATCCCATGCAGTTTTTATCAATGAACCGTTATGTGTATTGTCAGACCGGCAATTCATTAATAGTCGCGACTCGTGGCTTAATCAGGCCTCAGTCCCTGGATGATATTTATGCCCAGTATCACCCAGACCAGTCCTTTTGGCTGAGATTATGTCCCCATAGTTATTCCTTCATCCAGGTTATCCTGACTACTTGGGATGTTCGTTGGTAGGAGGGGTACCTAGGTTCATTTTCTCCTCGGGGAAATATTGCTGGAATAGGGGTTTTGGCTTGATAGTGACTTGTTACTAGGGATGGGCTGACTGTTCGAGTCGAACATGAGTTCGACTCGAACATCGACTGTTTGATCGTTCGACGAAGCTCGAACATTATGGGCCGTTCGCACCAAATTCGAGCGGCGCGAACAGCCCATAATGCACAGCGTCATCACAGTGCTTTGCTGGCTGATGATTGGCCAAGCATTCACTATGACCTGCATGCTTTGGCCAATCACAGCGCCATAAACAAACAGAGCCATAATTGGCAAAAGGCACGGTGCCTTTGGCCAATTATGGCTCAGGGGGTAAAGTACATGCCCCACACTATATAAGGCCGCCTGCATGTTGGACCTGTGTAGTGTGTTGCTGGCGTTATAGAGAGATAGATAGAGAGTGTGTGTCATTTCATTTACTTTGAGCAGGCAGTTTATTCAGTTAGATCTCACTGCAGATCGTTCCTGCTGTACTATTTCTAATCTACTTCAGGCAGGCAGTTGATCCAGTTTAGCTAGATCTCACTGCACACCGTTCCTGCTCTACTGTTTCTAATATACTTCAGGCAGTTTGTTGATTTAGTTAGCTGCAGGTATTTCATATATATATACAGTCAGACTGCTATATCATACTTACAAACTGTCCCGAATTTCCCGGGATATTCCCGGGATTTAGACCCTTTTCCCAGATTTCCCGGGAAATGTCCCAGGAAATTCTTATTTTCCAATTTTTTTTCCCCGCCGCCGCTAGAGGTCAATGGCCGATGGAGACAATGTCTCCACCGGCCTCTACTTTCCCAAAGACAAAAACAAACAATTACTGTTTAGTAATGGCCGGGTGGCTGCCAATAGAATTTGAGCTGTGGCACCGCCAACCTCCTGCCCCACTGCCGTCTGTCTGTGACCTGATGTGGGAAGGGGCGGGGGTGGGCGGCGCTGCAGCTCAATTGCTATTGGCAGCCACCCGGCTATTTTGTCCCATTCTGTTTAGTAATGGCGGTGGAGAGAGTCTCCACTGCTGGGAATAACTGATGTAAGGAAAGGGGGGGCTCCATTGAGGAGTGCCTGGTGTAAGGGGGGACTCCGCTGGCAATGCCTGATGTAAGGGGTGACTCTGCTGGCAATGTCTGATGTAAAGGAAGACTCCGCTGGCAATGTCTGCTGTAAGGGGGACTCCACTGGCAATGTCTGATGTAAGGGGGGACTCTGCTGACAATGCGTGATGTAAGGGGAGACTTCGCTGGAAATGCCTGATGTAAGGGGAGACTCCACTGGCAATGCCTGATGTGAGGGGGGACTTGGCTGACAATGTCTGCTGTAAGGGGGACTCCGCTGGCAATGTCTGATGTAAGGGGGGACTCTGCTGACAATGCATGATGTAAGGGGAGACTCTGCTGGAAATGCCTGATGTAAGGGGAGACTCTGCTGGCAATGCCTGATGTAAGGGGGGACTCTGCTAGCAATGCCTGATGTAAGGGGGGACTCTGCTGGCAATGCCTGATGTAAGGGGGACTCCACTGGCAATGCCTGATGTAAGTGTGGGTTTCCGCTGGCAATCCCTGATGTAAGTGTGGGCTCCGCTGGCAATGCCTGATGCAAGGGGGAATCCGCTGGCAATGCCTGATGTAAGGGGGGACTCCACTGGCAATGCCTAATGTAAGGAGGAGCTCCGCTGGCAATGCCTGATGTAAGGAGGGGCTCCGCTGGCAATGCCTGATGTAAGGGGGGGACTCTGCTGGCAATGCCCGATGTAAGGGGGACTCCGCTGGCAATGCCTGATGTAAGGGGGGACTTCGCTGGCAATGCTTGATGTAAGGGAGGACTCCGCTGGCAATGCCTGATGTAAGGGAGGAGTCAGCTGGCAATGCCTGATGTATGGGGGGACTCCACTGGCAATGCCTGATGTAAGGAAGGACTCCACTGGCAATGCCTGATGTAAGGGAGGAGTCAGCTGGTAATGCCTGATGTAAGGGAGGACTCCGCTGGCAATGCCTGATGTAAGGGGGGGACTCTACTGGGAATGCCTGATGTAAGGAGGGGCTCAGCTGGGAATGCCTGATGTAAGGAGGGGCTCCACTGGGAATGCCTGATGTAAGGAGGGGCTCTGCAGGAATGCCTTATGTAAGGAGGGGCTCCACTGGGAATGCCTGATGTAAGAACGGGCTCCGCTGGGGACACCTGATGGCATCTGGTGGCAGGCGATGTGGCAGGTGACACGCTCAGGGCTTCCAATCATTCTGCATTATGGTGAGTTGAATAATTTCATTCTATATTACAATGTAATAATATAAAAATATAAATAATGGACTTCAATCATCCTGACAACCTTGGTGCCAGGATGATTGAAGCGCTAACACCAGGTATTTGGAGTATTTTTATCTGCTGATTGTTAAACTTTCTGGAATACACATATTTCTATTGTGGTGTAGGATCTGAGCTTTCTTTCTTTCTTTCTTTCTTTCTTTCTTTCTTTCTTTCTTTCTTTCTTTCTTTCTTTCTTTCTTTCTTTCTTTCTTTCTTTCTTTCTTTCTTTCTTTCTTTCTTTCTTTCTTTCTTTCTCCCTCCATCCCTCATTTATCTCATACTATACACCTTCTGAGCCACGCCCATTTAAGACACCCCCACTATTCCGCACAAACCACGCCCATTTTGCGCCACATTTTTCTGTTAGGTATGCCCCACCAACAAACTAATGCCACGCCCCCTAATTATGGCAAGGCTCCGCCTACGTGCAAAAAAGTGTCCCAAATTTTTTTTTGCAATGTTGGCAACTATGCTATATATATATATATATATATATATATATATATATATATATATATATATATATATATATATATACTGTATATCCACTGTATCCAGTTTAGCTAGATCTCACTGCAGACCGTTCCTGCTCTACTGTTTCTAATATAATTCTAGGAGTTTGTTGATTTAGTTAGCTGCAGTGTATTTCATATATATATATATATATATATATATATATATATATATATATATATATATATATATATATATATATATATACAGTCAGACTGCTATATATATATATATATATATATATATATATATATATATATATATATATATATATATATATATATATATATATATATATATATCCACTGTATCCAGTTTAGCTAGATCTCACTGCAGACCGTTCCTCCTCTACTGTTTCTAATATACTTCAGGCAGTCAGTTGATTCAGTTAGCTGCAGTGTATTTCATATATATATATATATATATATATATATATATATATATATATATATATATATATATATACACACAATCAGTCTAGTGTGTGTGTGTGTGTGTGTATATATATATATATATATATATATATATATATATATATATATATATATACACAGTTGTGCTCATAAGTTTACATACCCTGGCAGAATTTATGATTTCTTGGCCATTTTTCAGAGAATATGAATGATAACACAAAAACTTTTCTTTCACTCATGGTTAGTGTTTGGCTGAAGCCATTTATTATCAGTCAACTGTGTTTTTAAATCATAATGACAGCAGAAACTACCCAAATGACCCTGATCAAAAGTTTACATACCCTGGTGAATTTGGCCTGATAACATGCACACAAGTTGATACAAAGGGGTTTGAATGGCTATTAAAGGTAACCATCCTCACCTGTCATCTGTTTGTTTGTAATTAGTGTGTGTATAAAAGGTCAATGAGTTTCTGGACTCCTGACAGACCCTTGCATGTCTCATCCATTGCTACACTGGCGTTTCTTGGATTTGGAGTCATGGGGAAAGCAAAAGAATTGTTAAAGGACCTGCAGGAAAAGGTAGTTGAACTGTATAAAACAGGAAAGGGATATAAAAAGATATCCAATGAATTAAGAATGGCAATCAGCAGTGTTCAAACTCTAATCAAAAAGTGGAAAATGAGGGGTTCTGTTGAAACCAAACCACGATCAGGTAGACCAACTAAATTTTTAGCCACAACTGCCAGGAAAATTGTTCGGGATGCAAAGAAAACCCCACAAGTAAACTTCAGGT
Source organism: Lithobates clamitans (assembly GCA_037952925.1). Lineage (NCBI taxonomy): Eukaryota > Metazoa > Chordata > Amphibia > Anura > Ranidae > Lithobates > Lithobates clamitans. The sequence continues at coordinate 4,022,906 of JBBGZY010000412.1, read as the reverse complement.
GAAATACAGGACTCTCTGAAAACATGTGTTGTGGCTGTTTAAAGATGCAGAAATAAGGAGGCACTTGAAGAAAGATGGGCTGCATGGTCGAGTCGCCAGAAGAAAGCCAATACTACTCAAATTACACAAAGTATCCCACTTACAATATGACAAAGAGCACAGAGACAAGCCTCAAACATTCTAACACAAAGTCATTTTGAGTGATGATACCAAAATTGAGCTTTTTGACCACAACCATAAATGCTACACTTGGAGAGGAGTCATCAAGGCCTATGGAGGTGGATCGCTGATGTTTTGGGAATGTGTGAGCTACAAAGGCACAGGAAATTTGGTCAAAATTGTTGGCAAGATGAATGCAGTATGTTATCAAACAATACTGGAGGAACATTTGCATTCATCAGCCAGGAAGCTGCGCATGGGACGTACTTGGACATTCCAACATGACAATGATCCAAAACACAAGGCCAAGTCGACCTTTTATTGGCTACAGCAGAATAAAATGAAGGTTATGGAGTGGCCATCTCAGTCTCCTGACCTCAATATTATTGAACCACTCTGGGGAGATCTCAAATGTGCAGTTCATGCAAGACAGACCAAGAATTTAAGGAACTGGAGGCTTTTTGCCAAGAGGAATGGGTAGCTTTACCATCCGAGAAGATAAAGAGCCTCATCCACAAATACCACAAAAGACTTCAAGCTGTCATTGATGTTAAAGGCGGTAATACACGGTATTAAGAACTGGGGTATGTAAACTTTTGATCAGGGTCATTTGGGTAGTTTCCGTTGCCATTATGATTTAAAAAGAGTAAACACAGTTGATTGATAATAAATGGCTTCTGCCAAACACTAACCATGAGTGAAAGAAAAGTTTTTGTGTTATCATTCATATTCTCTAAAAATGGCCAAGAAATCATACATTCTGCCAGGGTATGTAAACTTATGACCACAACTATATATATACACTTTATACAGTTTAGCTAGATCTCACTGCAGACTGTTCCTGGTGTACTGTTGCTAATATACTTCAGGCAGGAAGTTGATTCAGCTAGCTGCAGTGCATTTAATATATATATATATATATATATATATATATATATATATATATATATATATATATATATATATATATATATATATATATATATACAGGCTTGATTATATATATATATAGTCTAGCCAAGCCTATTCCTTACTGTAGGCCATTCCTGGAGTACGTGTTCAAAGACACTTCCAGGCAGGTGACTCAGTGAGCTGCACTTCATTTAATATATATATATATATATATATATATATACAGGCTTGAATATATAGTCTAGCCAAGCCTATACCTGACAGTAGGCCATTTCCGGAGTACGTGTTCAAAGACACTTTCAGGCAGGTGACTCAGTGACGTGCAGTTCATAAAATATATATCCACTGCATTGTAGACCAGCCAAGCCTATACCTGACTGTAGGCCATTCCTGGAGTACGTGTTGTTCAAAGACACTTTCAGGCAGGTGACTCAGTGACGTGAAGTTCATAAAATATATATCCACTGCATTGTAGTCCAGCCAAGCCTATACCTGACTATAGGCCATTCCTGGAGTACGTGTTCAAAGACACTTTCAGGCAGGTGACTCAGTGAGCTGTACTTCATTTAATATATACAGGCTTGCATATATATCCTCTAGCCAAGCCTATACCTGACCGTAGGCCATTCCTGGTGTACTGTTTTTAGTAAACTTCAGGCGTTGTTTTGCTAATCTAATTGTACAGTATGTCTGGAAGGCCACCAAGGAGAGGCAGATGCTCACAGGTCACTAAAAGAGGGCAAGCAGGCTCTGTGTCTACAGCCAACAGTGCTGGTCATGGACACAGTGCATCCTCAGCATGTGGCCATGGGGCACGCTTGTCCTTTTTTTCGGCAGCTGGCTGTGTTGAGCCACAACATGCAGAAGAGTTGGTAGAGTGGATGACCAAGCCGTCCTCATTCTCCTCATCCTCTGTCACCCAGGCTCAGGGTACTTTGTCTGCCAATGCAGCTGCCAAAGTGACCTCTTCCGGTTCAATGTCATCAGTCACTCCTTCCCTAGCCCCACCATCATGCCCTAAGGAGTCCCCCGAACTGTTCGACCACAGTGTAGGGTACATGCTGCAGGAGGATCCGCAGTGTTTTGAAGGCTCTGATGATGGTACCCAGGTTGAGGATCAAGACAGTAACGTAAGCCCAGAGAGAGGGGGTCCCCAAGAAGGACAAGAAACTGGCAGTCATGTTCCCCCAGTTGCAGCATACTGCCAGGTTTGCTCCAGTGGCGAGGAGAGAGGGGATGATGAGGTCACTGACTCTACGTGGGTGCCAGATAGAAGGGAGGAGGAGGAGGCACATCTCCAATGAGGCTGGATGCTCTCCAGGCACTAGCTTAGGGGCAGCCAACCGACTGCATCACACCGCAGAGCTCTGCATGTGCAGAGCACTGCTGACTTCGTAGTTCTTTGGTGTGGGCCTTTTTTGAGACGTGTGCAGTAGATCGCACCGTTGCTGTTTGCAACATATGTCTGAACCGTATCAAGCATGGCCAAAACATCAGCCGCTTGGGCACCACATGCTTGACCAGACATATGTCGAGCTGCCATGCAGTCCATTGGCAACAGTACTTAAAAGACCCACACCAAAGAACAAGGCGGACCTTTTCTTGCTCCTCATCAGCTGGGATCGCCAACCCCACTATACCTTCAGTCCTCTCAGAGACCTGCACTGAGAGGAATGAAGGTGTAGAATTAAGAGTCCTAAGCACTTCTGGGCAATCTGCTAGCGGTACACTTAAATCCGATTGTAGCAGGCAAATTCACCTACCCCAGTTGCTAAACTGGTGAAATAAATCACAGCCATCCACATGCTCAGCGGCTGAATGCTAGTTTGGCTAAATTGCTAGCACTCCAACTGCTGCCTTTTCAGCTGGTAGACTCTGCCCCCTTTCGAGAATTTGTGGAATGTGCGGTACCTCAGTGACAGGTCCCTAAACGCCAATTCTTTTCTCGGAAGGCCATTCTGGCTCTCTACCGACATGTGAAAGACAATGTCTTGACCTTGTTGGACAGGGCGGTCAGCGGTAAGGTGCATATTACCGCTGACTCATGGTCCAGCAGGCATGGACAGGGATGTTACCTTTCTTTCATGACGCACTGGGTAACCCTGCTGGCAAGTGGGAAGGATGCAGGACAGGGTGAAGTAATGTTGGAGCTTGTTTCACCACCACGCCTCCAAAATGCTGGTAGTGGTGATTCAGCCACACCTTTTTCCTCCACCCCCTCCTCTTCTTTTTCCTCTATGGCCTCTTCCTGTGCAGATTTGTCCTCGGAACTAGCGGTGCTCCGTAGGCATTCTAGGGGCTACGCAAGCACTCAGGCAAAAAGATGTCATGCGGTGCTTGAGTTGATCTGCTTAGGGGACAGGAGCCACACTGGGGCAGAGATTCTGGCAGCTCTGCAGGGGCAGGCTCAGTGGTGGTTGACACCACGCCAGCTTCAGCCAGGAATGGTGGTTTGCGACAATGGCACCAACCTCCTCTCCGCCCTCCGACAGGGACACTTCACCCATGTTCCCTGTTTGGCTCATGTCCTTAATTTGGTGGCGCAGTTCTTGTGCAGGTACCCGGGCTTACAGGATGTGCTGAGGCAGGCCAGGAAAGTCTGTGGGCACTTCCGCCAGTCATATAATGCCAGTGCTAAGCTGGCTTACCTCCAAAAGTAATGCAACCTGCACAAGAACCACCTCATCTGTGACATGCCCACCAGGTGGAACTCAACGTTGGCAATGCTACAGCGGCTGCACACGCAGTAGAGGGCCATCAATGACTACCTGTGCGAGTATGGCACCAGAACAGGGTCAGGGGAGCTTGGCTTTTTTTCATCATGCCAGTGGCTCATGATCAAGGATGCATGCACTGTCCTGTCACCATTTGAGGAGGTCACGAGGATGGTGAGCAGTGACAGTGCATTCATCAGTGATACTGTCTCTCTTGTCTACCTGTTGGAGCACAGGCTGCGTGGAATAATAGACAGGGCACTTGAGGCAGAACAGAGGGAGGAAGAGGAGGACTTCCTTACCTCTTGAGGCCCCCTTTATCCAGACAGTAATCCTGCAGGCCCGCCTATCACACAGGAAGAGGAGGAGGAGGATTGTGTCAGCATGAAGGTGGAGCCTGGCACTCAGCATCAGCAGCAGTCTTCAAGGGATTGTTTTCAGGCCCCAGAAACCCATGGACTTGAACGTGGCTGGGAGGAGGTGGCTGTGGCTAATGTCGTCCTTAGTGACCCAGAGGACTCCCGACCGAATTCCTCAGCAAACCTACACTGCATGGCCTCCCTGATCCTGCAAAGCCTGCGAAAGGACCCTCAGATTCGTGGTATCAAGGAGAGGGATCAGTACTGGCTGGCAACCCTTCTTGATCCACGTTACAAGGGTAAGGTGGCGGAACTTATCCAGCCGTCGCAGAGGGAGCAGAGGATGAAACATATTCGGGAGGCCTTGCAGAAAGGTTTGTAAAATTTGTTTCCAGAGTCTTGGAGGTTACAATTTCCTGGTCCTCCTGGACAACGTGTTGCTGAGGCTTCGGTCAGTCACACAAGGAGCGGTGGAGAAGGTGGCTGTCTGACCGATGCAATTTTTTAGTCCGCAGCCCCAAGGTCTGATCGGTACCAGCAACCATCGCCAACGTCTGTTGTACATGGTGCAGGAATTCCTAGGGGCAAGATCAGACTTGGAGACCTTTCCAACCGAAAATCCACTGGGTTACTGGGTCTTGAGGATGGATCACTGGCCAGAGCTTGCACAGTATGCAATTGAGCTACTGGCCTGTCCTGCATCCAGCGTTCTTTCGGAACGCACATTCTTTTTTTTTTTTAATTCTTTTTATTCAATTTTTTATACATACAACAACCACCGGGCCGCCAACATGGCAGAGTCCCGGCTTTGGCCTCCCAGGGCCCAAAAGACTAATACCCCTTCCAGGGAACCCCCCCAACATCTCTCACCCCCCCCCCCCCGTCAAATCCCTATTGAAATTGTCTAATACATACATAAAACACCTATTTTTAAACCACCTCACCACTGAGAAAGACAGCCTTTAAACTCATTATGAGTCCTCAATCTACCACCATCGTTTCAACCCTCCATTACCTTCAGTTAAATGGAGTTCTCACACCTTTATATTTTGACTTTCTACTGTTAAGACTTAAACATTGTACTAGAGTGTCTATCCCACCGTATTGTCTGCTCCATACCATGCCTGCCATACCTTATCAAATTTTTTCCTACATCCTCTAGCCTGGTAAGTAGATTTATAAAAGGGCATCATATTATTTACCAACTTCTTGCAAAAGGCAACATCAGGAGCCCTTAAATCTTTCCATTTAAGTAAAATGGCCTTTTTAGCATAAAAAAGCAAAATGGTGAGCAAAGTTCTTAGTGTCCTGGTCTGAACCACCTCTTCTACCAGTCCCAACAGACATACCTTTATATTTAAAGGAATAGGGATTGTGAGAAGGTCCGAAATGCAGGAAAGGACCTCCTCCTAATAGCTTCTGATGTGTGGACAGTCCCAGAAAATGTGACCAGCGTCAGCTGGGGAAAATGAACATCTCCAACATTCCGCTGAGGCTGTCCCAAAAATTTTTTTCAACCTTGCAGGAGTAAAATAGCTCCTATGAAGAAATTTAAATTGAATCAACTGATCCCTGGCTGACACCAAATGGTGAAACGGTTGATCCCACACTTCGTCCCAATCCTCTCCCTGCAGTTCTGGAACCTCCAGTTCCCATTTACTTCTGGTTTTTACAACTGCTTTTGGCGTGGTTTTGAAAAACGAAAAATTGTATACTCACCTTTCCGTAATTTTCCTTTCCTGTCGCATCTCATGGCAGCATACACCTATGGGTTGTGGCTCCGCCCCCGCAACCTGATAGGACCGCGTAGCTATTAAACTCTGAGAGGGAGGAAAACGTCGATGACGAAACGCGTAAGGCGGAGCTACGCACTGACGTTACACGCGGAAGTAGGAGAGTGTGGAACGCAGCTGAGGCGCACGCCGCTCAGCTGATGGTCCCAGGCGTACGAGCTCTCTCCTTACCCAATAGGTTACACGCAGTGTGATTATCTGGTTTTTATAGCCTGGATTTTATTGTTTTTTAGTTATTTTATTTTATTTATTCTATGTGCTGTTATGATAGCTGAATAAATCTTTTAAAACGTATCACACTATGGAGCCCTGTTTCTTCAATATGAGGATATACTGACGGATACTTCACAGCTGGAGCGGGAGCACCTGGGGACCCAAAAGACCATATCGCTGCCTGGTACTACATGCCTACTACCCCTGCAGGGGTACAGGGAGCTGGTGAGTGGGGATCCTTGAGGGGGAGCACCGCAAGTCACTGGATCTGAACAGTTGCCGTCACGAAAGTCACTTATCACAGATTTTTTTGTTCCTGTTGCTTTTTATTTTTGTTTTTTACTTATGTTGGATTCTGACACAATCAATTTTTTCACTAATTTTTTTCACTAACTTTTAGGTTTGCCTTTTTGCATTTTTTGCCTATGTTGGGACTACTTATGATACATACATATACACCTTTTGAGTTGGTTGAGACTTTTTTCTTTATGGACACACCTGTGGATCAATTTAAGATTTAGGCATGGGATAATATCAGCTGCACATGCTGATTAATGCCATTTGGAAAGTGGACCATACATTGGCTCTTGAGGAGGGTTTCCTATTACTGATTCCCTTTTATTTCACAGATTGTGGTGTATATTGAATAGTTTATTTACTGTCATTTACCATTTTGCTGGTACTTATTATCCATCGTTGGTGGGTAAACACATGGTCTGCACCTTTATGCATGTTATGATATTGGTACGCTAGCACGGTTTATTAATTAAGAGAGCACACTCACATTCACCACTCAATGGTTTTGAGTGATTGAGGTTTTGTACTTATGAATTTTGGTTATTCATTCATAAATATTTAAGGTACCCTGTTAAAGGTAGCGCCACTCACCCCTAATTAACATTTCCTTAAACTCTGAGAGGGCACCCGCCCCAGCATTCTCCGTATATATATACCTCACCTCAGATGGGTGGGCATCTGTAGTCTGCCATGAGATGCGTCAGGAAAGGAAAATTACGGAAAGGTGAGTATACAATTTTCCGATTTCCTGTCGCATCATGGCAGCATACACCTATGGGGAATAACTCGCAAACTGGGTGGGTATGAGCAGAAGATAAGTTTTATTTAGAAGGAATTGAGGAGTTAGCCTGTATAATTGCTCTCCCGAATTCAACCGTGGACAATCTAGCGGAGTCCACTTTATAATGAGAAATAAAGGTGCTCTTTGAAGACCAAGTGGCTGCTTTGCAGATGGTTTAAGATGATACCCTGCAGTAGGCCGCCCAGGAGGTCGCCATTGCCCTTGTGGAGTGTGCCCTTAAGCCCTCAGGTACTTGTGTGTTGTTAGATGCGTAAGCTCTTTTAATGATCTTCGCCAACCATGCTGCGATGGTGCGAGAGGTTGCTGCTTGTCCTCTTCTAAAGCCATGAGGAATGACTAGTAGATTCTCCGTCTTCCTCAGATCGCTGGTTGCCAAGAGGTGGGCTTGAATACTGGTCTTTATATCAGGTGGGTGTGGATCACCCTGTTCTGTGGAGAGGGTGGGGAGGCATAACTCTTGATTAAAGTGGAAGGAAGACGACACCTTCGGGATGAAGCGATCCGATGGTTTTAAGACTACTTTGTCTGGGTAGAAAGTTAGGTATGGTTCCTTTGCCTGCAAGGCCTGAATTTCCGAGACCCTTTTGGCCAATGTAATTGCTATTAGGAAGGTGACCTTGAGAGTTAGGTCCCACAGAGAAACGCCCTCTAACGGAAAAAATGGCTCATGGGATAAGGCTTCCAACACTACCGAAAGGTCCCATGTCGGGAAGGAAGGTTTTTTGGGTGGTCTCAACTTTAGGCAGGCCTTTTGAAATTGGATGACAAGAGGTTCCTGAGCCCATTTCACTCCTGTCATGGCAGACAGGGCTGACACATGTACCTTCAGGGTACTAGATCTAAGACCTTTATCTAATCCTAGCTGGAGAAGCTCGAGGATCTGAGCAACTGATGGAGATGACGAGTTCCAGGATTGCCGTTGTGCGACTGAGAGAAAACTCTCCCAGATCCTTTTATAGGTTTTATTGGTTGTGCATTTTCTGGCTTGAAGGTGAGTGTCTACCACTTTCTGGAAGCATCCTTGGACTAAGAACCTAGTCCTTTCAATCTCCAGGCTGTTAGATGCAGCCTCTCCGGAAATGGGTGAAGGAGCTGCCCCTGCGACAGTATATCCGCTGTCATTGGGAGTGTCAATGGTTTTGCTGTGTTCAGTTGGAGGAGCATCGTGAACCATGGTCATCTCGGCCAAAATGGGAGGACTGCTAACACTGTGGACTTCGAGCTCTTGAGTCTGAGTAAGAATCTCGAAATTATGGGTGTCGGTGGAAAGATGTACCCCAAACAGAAGTTCCAGTTGTGCTGTAGACAGTCCGTGCCCTCTGCCGATGGGAAAGGAATTCTCGCTAGATACCTCTGGCATTTCGTGTTGTTCGGTGTTGCTGCCAGGTCTATATCCGGTATCCCCCAGGTTTGGGTTATGAGGGTAAAGGCTTGGTGACTTAAAGCCCACTCATTGTTTGATACAAAGGTCCAACTTAGAGAGTCGGCTAGTTGGTTTTGAACTCCTGGGACGTACATTGCTGTTAGTCCCGACAGGTTCAGCTGTGCCCACTCGAAGACTGGGCGGACTTCCTGCATCATGGATCGACTCCTGGTGCCCCCTGCCTGTTGATATAAGCAACTGCCACCCTGTTCAGGGGGCTGAAGGCTAACAGAGCTTGGAATGCTGCTTTCATCTCCAATATATTTGAAACCACATTCTGTGTCTTGAATGTCCAAAGGCCTTGGACTGCGTGATGGCGGTAATGTGCCCCCCAGCCCTTTAGGCTGGCGTCCAAAGTGATTACTTCTTGGGGAAGAGGAACTATTTGCCTGCATCTCTTCAGATTGTTCAACCTGGTCCACCACCAGAGTGATTGTTTCACTTCTTTCTGGATTACGATTGGCTGAGACAATGACACCCCGTACCACTGTTTTAACAGTGATGCTTGCAGGGGTCTGGTGTTCCATTGGGCCCATTGTACCATTGGGATGGTTGCTGAGAATGACCCCAATATGCTGAGGTACTCCCGGGCTGGTAGTGTGGTAGAAGCTAATAACTTCTTTGCCTTCTGAATTCGACTGGGAATTTTTTCCCGTGGGAGATCTATCGTGTTGAGACGGGTATCTAGTTCCGCCCCCAGGAATATCATGCTCTGGGTGGGCTGTAAGTTGCTTTTTCCCCAGTTTATAATCCAGCCAAAGTTTTGTAGGGTGGTGATCAGAATGGATCGATGCAGTAGAAGGGAATCCTGATTGTCTGCTAGCAGGAGGATGTCGTCCAGGTAATGATGGACTCTCAAGCCTTGTTCCCTCAGTAAGGCTATTACTGGCAGTAAGACTTTGGTGAATGTCCTTTCAGCGGTGGAGATTCCGAACGGGAGACTTCGTAATTGGAAATGGTGAAGACCTACCGCAAAGCAGAGAAACTTTTGAAATTAAATGTGAATGGGGACGCGCAGATAGGCGTCCTGTAAATCGACGGAAAGCATCCAATCCCCGATATCCATGGCCCGAAGAATTGACTGCAGGCTCTCCATTTTGAATGTCTCGACTAAGATTGAGCGATTGAGATTCTTTAAGTCCAGAACAGGACGGAGGTCCCCTGTTTTCTTCTTCACCAAAAACAACGGGGAGTAGAATCCCGTTGACCTTTGGGATAGTGGAACTTCCACTATGGCTTCTTTCTGGAACAGATCTTGGACGTATTTTGTTAGTAGCGTCCTTTTCTCTCGAGATGCCGGTAATTTGGTTATACAGAATTGGTCTCTTGGTGACCGTGTCTTGAATTCCCATTTGTGCCCGAACTGGACAGTGTCTACTGTCCATGGGTCCTTTATTGTATCCGTCCAGACCTGCTTGTATCTCATGAGTCTGGCCCCTACTATAAAAAAGACTTTCGATCTCCTGTGGTAGGGGTCTTAGACTTTTGGAGCTTGAGGAATGATGACTGGGGGTTCTTCCAGTTCCTCCTATACTCTTTTCCAGGCCTGTAAGATCTTGCCTCCCTGTATTTATCCGGGAGATTTCTTCTAGAACAAGGTGGTCTCTGCTGTCTGGGCCTTCTATCTGAAGGAATGAGTCCCGATTTCCCTCCGGTGACTTTAGAAATGGCCGAGTCCAGCTTTTCTCCAAAAAGATTTGTGCCATTAAAAGGTATTTTACACCAGTTGGACTTTGAGGAGGGATCTGCCGACCAGGGTTTTAATTAAAGCGCCCTTCTGGCCATTACTGAGCTTAATATTGCTCTTGAAGTGGTTTTAATTATATCCACAGAGGCTTCTGCAAAGTCGCCTGCAAGACTAAGCTCTTGGAGGGCTGAGATACCTTTTTCTTCTTCCACTCCTTCTGACACCAGTTTCTCGGCAATCGTGGACCAGCTTGAGATAGCCCTGCCGACAGCAGCCAGTGCTATTGCTGGCCTGCAAACGCCACCTGCCGACAGGTAGGTTCTTTTAAGATCCAGGTCGATCTTTCTATCCAGGACATCTTTGAATGTGACTGCGTCCTCTATTGGAAGTGTTACGTGCCTAGCGAGGCGCATCAGAGAGGAGTCGACCACTGGAGGAGATATTAGTGGGTTGACGTTAGGCTCTTTAAGTGGATAGAGCTTTGCTAATCTGTTACTGAGGCCGGTTTTTTTCTCCGGCTTCTGTCAGAAAGAGGGTCTGACGTCTTTGATGATGATGGAGCAGCGGATGAGGTGCTTTGTATAGGTCTGCTGGCTTCTGGCCCTGCAATTTGAAGGGATGGCTCATTTGATTCCCTTGTATCTGTTTCTCTGTCATTAGTTGCCTCAATGAAGCACGTGCAACAGGCTAGTTTGTCTGGAAGCGCTGTAGCATCACAAATCCAGCAGGAATTCCCGGGTGGACGGGAAGACTGGATGACAGGAGTTTTTCTGCGTGCAGGGGATTTCCTGTGATGGGAGTGACTATGCCTTGTTTTTGATCGGCTTTTTCTGCGACTTGATCTGCTTCTCTTGCGACTTGAGCGGCTTCTGCGACTTGAGCGACTTCTGCCACGCTCTGAGCGACTCTGCCGGTGGCTTGAGCGGCTCCTTCTTGAAGGCTCCCCTCGTCTTGAATATAACGATCTGGAAGACCTGGTGGGGCTGTTCAATTTAAGGCTGGCGATGGTCTACCGGGGCAGCGGCCTCCATGAAAGGTGAGTGAACCAAACCTATAACATATAGGTAGCTTAGCATGTATGAGTATAGCAGGCAGTGAGCAAGAAAGAAAAAAAAAAGAAGCCAGAGAGCTTACCTGGACATGGAGAGAGGGAGAGAGAAAGACAGGGCAGTGCCGCTGGATAATGCAGCAAAAATCCGGTCAGATTTCCCCCTTGCAAGCTCAGGAGACAAGAAATGCTGACAATACAGCTTTTTTAAACTTGCCGCCATCGCGACGGTGATAACGTCATGCTCGCGCATGCGCAGAAGCGCTCAGAGGTATCCGGCGCCATCTTGGAAGCTGGAAAGGGAATTCCTGGATGAGATACCGCTGTCTGCGCATGCGTGAAAGAGCTGAGACGCTCGGCGCTAAACACAGAGAGCGGAGAGGAGTAACAGAGCTTAGAGACGCTATGGAGTCAGAGAGAAAAAAAGGGAAAGTTTCCCCCCAAGTGCTCAGAAGAGAAGCTGGAGACCGCTGCAGGCAAGAAACCTATTTAAGGTTTGTAATGCGTTAATAACATACCCCTGAGACCATCAGAGTGGGGTTTCTTCCGTTAAGCTCATTTAGAGGCTGTACAGGAAAGGACTTCCACCCAGGAGAGGCTAGAACCTGGCTGGGACGAGAGTGGTAAGGGATGCATGTTCGGTCCTTGACAGGTGAGGAAAAAAAGGAAAATGCTGGGACGGGTACCCTCTCAGAGTTTAATAGCTACGCGGTTCTATCAGGTTGCGGAGGCGGAGCCACAACCCATAGGTGTATGTTGCCATGATGCGACAGGAAAACTCTTTGTAAGATTTGGAGAGGGGTTTGTCTAAAATATCCTCCGACAACATTGACTCAAGAGTTGATGGAAAAGATTCCACTTTACGGACCCTGAATTGTGACTGATACGCATGTCTAAGTTGTAGGTAACGGAATAAATAAACATTTTCCAAGTTGTGCCTTGCCTTTAACTGGGGAAACGTCAAAAGATCACCGAAAGCTGTTATGTCTCCTAGTGTCTTAACTCCCATGATTGCCCATATCATGGGGTCAGGTATTTTGTAGAAATGCTGCAGCATAGGGTTCATCCACAGCAGAGTCATGGGCGAAAAACCCTGAAAGCTTGGAGAAGCTAAATGAACCGCCATGTCCCAAGCTTTGATCCTAGCCTTCATAGTAGTAGTTAATGGTAATTCAGATTTAAGACCCCTAAATAGAGCCATACGCAGGCTTTCATAGGACCCCAAGTGAGCCGCTTCCAACACCGTGGCTGTGTCCCCTTCATCCATGGTTAACCATCTATGTACAAAAACCATCTGCCCTGCCAGATAGTACTTGTGCCAATCTGGGAGCGCTAGTCCCCCCCGTCTCCCGGTTCCTGAAGTACCTTAAGCCCAATCCTGGGGGGTTTTGGGGCCCATAAAAAGAAGCCCACTATTCTATCCAATTGATGGAAAAACGATTTTGGAATCCACACTGGTGCATGTCTCAAAAAGTATAGAACTACCGGTAGGACATTCATTTTAAGTAGACTGATCCTGCCTATCAGAGACAGTGGAAGCCTAGTCCACGCCTGAGTTTTTTGTTTGAGGAAATTCACCAGTGGGAGTAAATTGAGGGACATATAATCATTTATATTTGCTGTAACCCTTTACGGCAAGGTATTTCATGGACGATACCCATTGTAGTGGCAGATCCGGATCCACCCCGTTATTTGCCCTGTCATCTAATGGAAGAATTGAGGACTTACTCCAGTTCACCTGTAACCCCGAAAACCTGGCAAAGTCATCCAAGATTTCCAGTACTACCTTCAGTGAGTTCCCCGGATCTGTCAAAAACAAGAGCATATCATCAGCATAAAGTGCTACTGTTTCGTGGATGGTGCCCACTTTAATATCCTGAACCCTCCCTGAGACATGCAAGGCAATAGCCAAAGGCTCCATCACCAGGGCAAAAAGGAAGGGGGATAGAGGACAGCCCTGCCTTGTACCCCTACCTATTGCAAAAAAAGGAGACACCCTCGTACCCATGCGTATCGCCACCTTAGGGTTTTTGTATAACATAGAGACCCACTTCCGAAAGTGGGGTCCGAAACCCATGACCTCCAGTACCTTACTCACGAATTGCCAATCTACAGAGTCAAAGGCCTTTGCTATATCTAAGGATACCACAATTCTAGATTCAGAGTCTGTGGAGAGGAGCTGTAAATGCGTGAACAGTCTCCTGAGATTAGTGTCTGTTGATTTTCCTGGCATGAAACCTGTTTGGTCGATATTAACTATTGTCTGGATAACCTGGGCGAGTCTGGCTGCTAATAACTTGGTTAAAATGTTAAGGTCTGTATTTAAGAGAGCTATAGGGCAGTAAGATGCGCAGTCAGTCAGGTCTTTCCCTGACTTCGGCAGAAGAATCATATATGCTTCCATCATAGAATCAGGGGGAGTGTTCTAGACAATGTTCCAGTAACCAATTAAATCTAATAGCTAATAATTCAATGTTAGCCTTATAAAAATCTGCTGGGATACCATCTGGCCCAGGGGCCTTGTTGGGCGGAAATGCACATATTGCAGCCTCTATCTCCTTAACTGTTATTTTGGCCTCCAACAGGGTACAGTCTTCCTCTGACAAACAAGGTATAGGTAGACTCTGCAGTACATTATCCATTTCTGCCTTGTCATATGGAGGAATGGGAGAATGTAGTGACGAGAAAAAATCCACAAACTCCTGCATAATAAGTGCCGGATCACTAACCATCATCCCAGCCCCGTTCTTTATAACCGGGATGTGAGCCATCGGAGGGTGATCTGCCACCAGCATAGCCAGGAGCTTTCCATTTTTGTCCCCTTCAGCGAAAATCTTGTGCATTTTATGAGATTCCTTTGACTTTGTCTGTCCTTTAACCAACAGTGACAGACGCTGTCTGACCTCCAGTAGGGATTCATACGAGACCCTGGATGGGGATTCCGCATGTGCCCTGGCCTGTTCTCTCTCTTCCTGTTGCAGATTTTTATATTTCTCGTTCTCATTTACCCGGGCAGTCTTAATGGCCGATATGCATTCCCCTCTGGCGACCGCCTTGAAGGCATCCCATACCACCGGGGGCCCTGCCGTACCAACATTGGACGTCCAATAGTTTTTAATAGCCTCCTCCAGCTGAGCCGCAACCTGTTCGTGCTGCAACCAACTAGGAGATAGATGCCAACCCCCCCTCTCCCCCCCGACCTGATGGCCAGAGTGAGAAACAGAGGATTATGATCCGACAGACCCCCCGCCAGATAATCAATACTTGCCACATACTGTAGCATAAGATTATTGCCATAAGCTAGGTCTATTCTTGCTGAAGAACCATAAGCAGTCGATATGTGGGAGAAGCATCTATCCGTCGGATGCTTCCACCGCCATAATTCCACCACTCCAGCCGTGGAGGCCAAACACGATCAGGGGCAAATGTAGAAATTATGCTAGTCTTGTCAACATGTCATACAGAATTTGAACCTGGAAGGGTGGGGGCACATATACATTAATTAACAACATACGACTGTTAAGAATATCTAGTATAACTGCAGCATACCTGCCCTCTAGGTCTGTGATTACTTGGTGAATAGTACACGGAACAGATCTGCTAATAAGAATGGATACTCCTCTCACAAACGTGGAGTAAGTAGAGTGAACAGCTTTTTGGATCCACCGTTTGCGCAAAGCCATAACTTTACTACCCTCTAAGTGAGTTTCTTGTAGAACAACTAGGCGTGGTTTATAATGCTTTAAATAATGAAAGACCGAGGCCCTTTTGAATTTGTTGTTGAGTCCCCTGACGTTCCAGGACACTATATTAATTTTATCCATCATGAACTTCTTGGTCCTTAGGACCAATATTATGACACGTCAGGGGACCTACCTGTTCCCCTTTAGCGGTGTCATCCTCACACAATAACATTAGAAGATTCTTACACCAGACTAAAGGTTTAGATATTTGGGCTGTGACAGTTATACCTTCCCCCCTGCTATTATACCAGAGAAAAGTCCCCAACAAAACACAAAAACAATTCCGGTATGTAGCTTCATCCCAAAAACAACAAAAAAAACTTCTTGTGAGATCTGGTAGTTGCGATCAACAGTTCTGCAGCTCTGTGTCGAATCCACATGTATTCTCGTCGCTCCATTTCATAAACCAACGGAGCATCTGGAAGAAAAAAAAAAAATTAACAAAAAAATGTACCTTAGCACAAATTGAGGAGAGAAGCATTCCTCTTTGAACAAAAAAATCCCCTCCATTATAAAATTTGTTACGGACAACTGTGAATGTTTAGTAAGCTCCACTGGAGGCATCCTCAGGTTGGAGTTAATGGATGATTGTTGATAATATGACCCCAGATCCCCGACTCAACTTCCGTGGGTCCGCACAAACGTTGGATTCTCGGTCAGACAGACCTCCATTGCTGAATGTTCTTGGCCTGTTGGTGAAACGCCTGGATACTCAAAGAATGGCCATGAGACCTTCCATCACTTCAATCCTACTGTAAGTAAACACAAGTGTCTGCACTCGGCAGTCCACGGACACCTGAATGTTAGGATAAGATCATGAGCCTTGAAACAAAGCACAACAGGTGCAACATTAATTCCAGGTGAGATTGATCTCCGGTTCAAAACAAAGTCTGGATAGTTCCTTGTCAAGCCAGTCGCTGGCCTCTCCAGGGTCTTCAAAGAATCTCACACTGCCCTTATATTGGATCCTAACCTTGCTCGGGTACAGCATACTGTACTGGATCTCTTTATCTCTCAGTCGCTTGCATATTTCGTTGAAGGACCTGCATTGTTGTTGCGTAGCCGCCGAGAAGTCTGGAAAAAACATTACTCTCGCATTTTCATACTTCAGCTCAGGTATTTGTCTAGACTTGGCCAGGATCATGTCGCGGTCCCTATAGTTCAGGAACCGGACTAACAGGGGCCTGGGGAATGCTCCTGGTGGTCTGCGACCTGTGGGTACTCTGTGTGCTCTTTCCACAACATAGGTGGGGGGCAAATCTTTCAGCGACAGTAGTTGTTTGAAAAAACTCTCAGCAAATAGGACAGGCTTGTCCCCTTCTGCACCCTCAGGCAGGCCCACCACTCTGATATTATTCCTCCTCTGTCGGTCTTCTGCATCTATTGCTCTGCGCTGCAGGGAGAGCACCATATCTTTCAGTTCAGCTAAATTTGCCCCCTGAGAATGAGTGATGTCTTCCACATCAGAGACCCTTGATTCCACAGCATTGAGCCACCCCCTGATCTTATCAAGATCATGCCGTATCAGAGTACATTCAGACGATAGGTGGTCAATCCTACCCATAAGTTCTGACTTACTGGCATTAATGGCTTCTATGATCGGTCTGATTATGGCATCAGAATCCACAGCCCCTTGTGATTCCTCCACTTGTTCAGCGTCTGCCTCCAGCTCTGCAGCATCTCTTTCCATCGCCATCTTCCCTGTTGTCTGTGTGGCGCACTTTGCTAAACTCCTTCATGGAGCATGTACGGCGCTGTTCGTTAGCAGCTTTCTGCTGCTTCTTGGATGTCGAGGAATGCATCGTTCTGACCCTGGCAGCTTTCTCTGTGGGATGGTGGTCTTGAAAAAGCGGATTAAATGCTCCTATATCGCGGATTAGATCAGGATAGATGGAGCCTCTGAGAATAGCTTGCTGCCTTGCTCACATCCGGCCACGCCCCCCGTTCAATTAAGTTTTGACAATCTCGGAACGCACATTCAGTGCCGCTGGAGGCTTTGTAACTGATCACAGAGTGCGCCTGTCCACTGACTCGGTTGATCGGCTCACCTTCATAAAAATGAATCAGTCTTGGATCACCAGCTACCAAGTGCCTGATGCTGATGTAACTGATTAATTTTTTTATGAATGTGAGATCCCTTGAAGACTGCCTATGCTGATGCTGAGTGACTATCCTGTTATGCTGAGTGACTATCCTATTCCTCCTCAATGTTCATGTTGATAGCTTTTAAGAACATTTTTGGTTCTGGGCACCACCGCAGCCCAGTTTTTCTGCCCCTATTTAACACGGGCGTGTAATTACAATTTTTGCTGTAATATTTAACAGCAGGGCTCGGTGCCGGTGTCAGTGTCTCCTCCACTGATTTATCACCAATCCTTGTATCCCTTAAAAACCCCAAATTTTCAAAATCCAATTGTCATTGGGAAAGAAAGTGAGGTGAAATCTTCTGAACAGGGGCACAGACAGCAAAACAAATGTTACAGGGGTGATAACCCTTCCCTATGTTTTCCAAAAAGCTTTAAAATAGATTTTTTGGCTGGAGCTACATTTACAAAATGTACCTGTTCCAAATTACAAACATATTCTACATAAGAACAAACCTACAGTCCCTGTCTTGTTTGCACCGCTTGTATACTGCTGTTCAGAGTATATAGGGTCTGGGGGCCCAACGCCTTTTCTTTTTTTAATTTGGGTGCGGGGTTCCCCTTAATATCCATACAAGACCCAAAGGGCCTGGTAATGGGCTGGAGGGGCGGGCAACATTACATTACAGCCGCAAGCAGTTTTAAATTACTTTTTTTCCTTTAGAAATGTAATTTTGTGCAGGTACTTTTCTAAACACGGGAAACATGTGCCACTTTACAGACATTCTATAGACACCCCCCAGGAACAATATTTAAAGGAATATTTCACTTTTTTTTTTTCACTTTAAGCATCATTAAAATCACTGCTCCCGAAAAAACGTCCGTTTTTAAAACTTTCTGTTCCATTGGCACATGTCCCCTGGGGCAGCACCCGGGTACCCAAACCCTTTTTAGGTCTATAACTTGCATATTACCCTTTAACCACTTAAGGACCGCCTCACGCCGATGTACGTCGGCAAGGCGGCACGGGCAGGCAAAATCACGTACATGTACGTGATTTGCCTCCCGCCGCCCGAGGCGGTCCCGTTCTGTCCCCCGGCGATCAGAGACGAGGGGGAGGCCATCCGTTCGTGGCCCCCCCCCTCGCGATCGCCGCCGGCCAATGGGAACACTCCTTTGCTGCTGTATGCTAAACAGCAGCAAAGGAAGTGATGTCATCTCCCCTCGGGTCGGTAGTTTCCGTTCCGGCCCGAGGAGAGACGACATGTGAGTGAGTGCACAACACTACACACACACACAGTAGAACATGCCAGGCACACTAAACACCCCGATCCCCCCCCCGATCGCCCCCCGATCCCCCCCCAATCACCCCCCCCCCCTGTCACAAACTGACACCAGCAGTTTTTTTTTTTTTTTTTCTGATTACTGCTGTGTCAGTTTGTGACAGTTACTGTGTTAGCACAGTTACTGTTACCCCCCTGTAGGTCTAGGGTACCCCCCTAACCCCCCCTAATAAAGTTTTAACCCCTTGATCACCCCCCGTCACCAGTGTCGCTAAGCGATCATTTTTCTGATCGCTGTATTAGTGTCGCTGGTGACGCTAGTTAGTGAGGTAAATATTTAGGTTCGCCGTCAGCGTTTTATAGCGTCAGGGACCCCCATATACTACCTAATAAATGTTTTAACCCCTTGATTGCCCCCTAGTTAACCCTTTCACCACTGATCACCGTATAACCGTTACGGTTGACGCTGGTTAGTTCGTTTATTTTTTATAGTGTCAGGGCACCCGCCGTTTATTACCGAATAAAGGTTTAGCCCCCCGATCGCCCGGCGGTGATATGCGTCGCCCCAGGCAGCGTCAGATTAGCGCCAGTACCGCTAACACCCACGCACGCAGCATGCGCCTCCCTTAGTGGTATAGTATCTGATCGGATCAATATCTGATCCGATCAGATCTATACTAGCGTCCCCAGCAGTTTAGGGTTCCCAAAAACGCAGTGTTAGCGTGATCAGCCCAGATACCCGCTAGCACCTGCGTTTTGCCCCTCCGCCCGGCCCAGCCCAGCCCACCCAAGTGCAGTATCGATCGATCACTGTCACTTACAAAACACTAAACGCATAACTGCAGCGTTCGCAGAGTCAGGCCTGATCCCTGCGATTGCTAACAGTTTTTTTGGTAGCATTTTGGTGAACTGGCAAGCACCAGCCCCAGGCAGCGTCAGGTTAGCGCCAGTACCGCTAACACCCACGCACGCACCGTACACCTCCCTTAGTGGTATAGTATCTGAACGGATCAATATCTGATCCGATCAGATCTATACTAGCGTCACCAGCAGTTTAGGGTTCCCAAAAACGCAGTGTTAGCGGGATCAGCCCAGATACCTGCTAGCACCTGCGTTTTGCCCCTCCGCCCGGCCCAGCCCAGCCCACCCAAGTGCAGTATCGATCGATCACTGACACTTACAAAACACTAAACGCATAACTGCAGCGTTCGCAGAGTCAGGCCTGATCCCTGCGATTGCTAACAGTTTTTTTTGTAGCGTTTTGGTGAACTGGCAAGCACCAGCCCCAGGCAGCGTCAGGTTAGCGCCAGTACCGCTAACACCCACGCACGCACCGTACACCTCCCTTAGTGGTATAGTATCTGATCGCATCAATATTTGATCCGATCAGATCTATACTAGCGTCACCAGCAGTTTAGGGTTCCCAAAAACGCAGTGTTAGCGGGATCAGCCCAGATACCTGCTAGCACCTGCGTTTTGCCCCTCCGCCCGGCCCAGCCCACCCAAGTGCAGTATCTATCGATCACTGTCACTTACAAAAGACTAAAACGCATAACTGCAGCGTTCGCAGAGTCAGGCCTGATCCCTGCGATCGCTAACAGTTTTTTGGTAGCGTTTTGGTGAACTGGCAAGCGCCAGCGGCCTAGTACACCCCGGTCGTAGTCAAACCAGCACTGCAGTAACACGCGGTGACGTGGCGAGTCCCATAAGTGCAGTTCAAGCTGGCGAGATGGCAAGCACAAGTAGTGTCCCGCTGCCACCAAAAAGACAAACACAGGCCCGTCGTGCCCATAATGCCCTTCCTGCTGCATTCGCCAATCCTAATTGGGAACCCACCACTTCTGCAGCACCCGTACTTCCCCCATTCACATCCCCAACCAAATGCAGTCGGCTGCATGAGAGGCATTTTTATGTCCTCCCAAGTACCCCTACCCAGCGAACCCCCCAAAAAAGATGTTGTGTCTGCAGCAAGCGCGGATATAGGCATGACACCCGCTATTATTGTCCCTCCTGTCCTGACAATCCTGGTCTTTGCATTGGTGAATGTTTTGAACGCTACCATGCACTAGTTGACTATTAGCGTAGGGTACAGCATTGCACAGACTAGGCACACTTTCACAGGGTCTCCCAAGATGCCATCGCATTTTGAGAGACCCGAACCTGGAACCGGTTACCGTTATAAAAGTTAGTTACAAAAAAAGTGTAAAAAAAAAAAAAAATATGAAATAAAAAAAAATAGTTGTTGTTTTATTGTTCTCTCTCTCTCTATTCTCTCTCTCTATTGTTCTGCTCTTTTTTACTGTATTCTATTCTGCAATGTTTTATTGTTATTGTTATTGTTATTGTTATTGTTATTGTTATTGTTATTGTTATTATGTTTTATCATGTTTGTTTTTCAGGTGTGTAATTATTTACACTTTACTGTTTACTGTGCTTTATTGTTAACCATTGTTAACCATTTTTTTGTCTTCAGGTACGCCATTCACGACTTTGAGTGGTTATACCAGAATGATGCCTGCAGGTTTAGGTATCATCTTGGTATCATTCTTTTCAGCCAGCGGTCGGCTTTCATGTAAAAGCAATCCTAGCGGCTAATTAGCCTCTAGACTGCTTTTACAAGCCGTGGGAGGGAATGCCCCCCCCCACCGTCTTCCGTGTTTTTCTCTGGCTCTCCTGTCTCAACAGGGAACCTGAGAATGCAGCCGGTGATTCAGCCAGCTGACCATAGAGCTGATCAGAGACCAGAGTGGCTCCAAACATCTCTATGGCCTAAGAAACCGGAAGCTACGAGTATTTCATGACTTAGATTTCGCCGGATGTAAATAGCGCCATTGGGAAATTGGGGAAGCATTTTATCACACCGATCTTGGTGTGGTCAGATGCTTTGAGGGCAGAGGAGAGATCTAGGGTCTAATAGACCACAATTTTTTCAAAAAAGAGTACCTGTCACTACCTATTGCTATCATAGGGGATATTTACATTCCCCGAGATAACAATAAAAATGATTAAAAAAAAAAATATGAAAGGAACAGTTTAAAAGTAAGATTAAAAAAGCAAAAAAATAATAAAGAAAAAAACAAAACAAAAAAAAAACACCCCTGTCGCCCCCTGCTCTCGCGCTAAGGCGAACGCAAGCGGCGGTCTGTCGTCAAACGTAAACAGCAATTGCACCATGCATGTGAGGTATCGCCGCGAAGGCCAGATCGAGTGCAGTAATTTTTCCAGTAGACCTCCTCTGTAAATCTAAAGTGGTAACCTGTAAAGGCTTTTGAAGGCTTTTAAACATGTATTTATTTTGTTGCCACCGCACGTTTGTGCGCAATTTTAAAGCATGTCATGTTTGGTATCCATGTACTCGGCCTAAGATCATCTTTTTTATTTCATCAAACATTTGGGCAATATAGCGTGTTTTAGTGCATTAAAATTTAAAAAAGTGTGTTTTTTCCCCAAAAAATGCGTTTGAAAAATCGCTGCGCAATTACTGTGTGAAAAAAAAAAATGAAACACCCACCATTTTAATCTGTAGGGCCTTTCCATAAAAAAAATATATAATGTTTGGGGGTTCAAAGTAATTTTTTTGCAAAAAAAAAAAACTTTTTCATGTAAACAATAAGTGTCAGAAAGGGCTTTGTCTTCAAGTGGTTAGAAGAGTGGGTGATGTGTGACATAAGCTTCTAAATGTTGTGCATAAAATGCCAGGACAGTTCAAAACCCCCCCAAATGACCCCATTTTGGAAAGTAGACACCCCAAGCTATTTGCTGAGAGGCATGTCGAGTCCATGGAATATTTTATATTGCGACACAAGTTGCGGGAAAGAGACAAATTTTTTTTTTTTTTTTTTTTTTTTTTTGCACAAAGTTGTCACTAAATGATATATTGCTCAAACATGCCATGGGAATATGTGAAATTACACCCCAAAATACATTCTGCTGCTTCTCCTGAGCACGGGGATACCACATGTGAGACTTTTTGGGAGCCTAGCCGCGTACGGGACCCCGAAAACCAAGCACCGCCTTCAGGCTTTCTAAGGGCGTGAATTTTTGATTTCACTCTTCACTGCCTATCACAGTTTCGGAGGCCATGAAATGCCCAGGTGGCACAAAACCCCCCCAAATGACCCCATTTTGGAAAGTAGACACCCCAAGCTATTTGCTGAGAGGTATAGTGAGTATTTTGCAGACCTCACTTTTTGTCACAAAGTTTTAAAAATTGAAAAAAGAAAAAAAAAATGTTTTTTCTTGTCTTTCTTCATTTTCAAAAACAAATGAGAGCTGCAAAATACTCACCATGCCTTTCAGCAAATAGCTTGGGGTGTCTACTTTCCAAAATGGGGTCATTTGGGGGGGGTTTGTGCCACCTGGGCATTCCATGGCCTCCGAAACTGTGATAGGCAGTAAAGAGTGAAATCAAAAATTTTCACCCTTAGAAATCCTGAAGGCAGTGATTGGTTTTCGGGGTCCCGTACGCGGCTAGGCTCCCAAAAAGTCCCACACATGTGGTATCCCCATACTCAGGAGAAGCAGCTAAATGTATTTTGGGGTGCAATTCCACATATACCCATGGCCTGTGTGAGCAATATATCATTTAGTGACAACTTTATGAAAAAAAAAAAAAAAAAAGTGTCACTTTCCTGCAACTTGTGTCAAAATATAAAATATTCCATGGACTCAATATGCCTCTCAGCAAATAGCTTGGGGTGTCTACTTTCCAAAATGGGGTCATTTTGGGGGGTTTTGTGCCACCTGGGCATTCCATGGCCTCCGAAACTGTGATAGGCAGTGAAGAGTGAAAGCAAAAATTTACACCCTTAGAAATCCTGAAGGCGGTGATTGGTTTTCGGGGCCCCGTACGTGGCTAGGCTCCCAAAAAGTGCCACACATGTGGTATCCCCATACTCAGGAGAAGCAGCTAAATGTATTTTGGGGTGCAATTCCACATAGGCCCATGGCCTGTGTGAGCAATATATCATTTAGTGACAACTTTTTGTAAATATTTTTTTTTTTTTTTTTTTTTGTCATTTTTCAATCACTTGGGACAAAAAAAATAAATATTCAATGGGTTCAACATGCCTCTCAGCAATTTCCTTGGGGTGTCTACTTTCCAAAATGGGGTCATTTGGGGGGGGTTTGTACTGCCCTGCCATTTTAGCACCTCAAGAAATGACATAGGCAGTCATAAACTAAAAGCTGTGTAAATTCCAGAAAATGTACCCTAGTTTGTAGACGCTATAACTTTTGCGCAAACCAATAAATATACGCTTATTGACATTTTTTTTACCAAAGACATGTGGCCGAATACATTTTGGCCTAAATGTATGACTAAAATTTAGTTTATTGGATTTTTTTAATAACAAAAAGTAGAAAATATCATTTTTTTTCAAAATTTTCGGTCTTTTTCCGTTTATAGCGCAAAAAATAAAAACCGCAGAGGTGATCAAATACCATCAAAAGAAAGCTCTATTTGTGGGAAGAAAAGGACGCAAATTTCGTTTGGGTACAGCATTGCATGACCGCGCAATTAGCAGTTAAAGCGACGCAGTGCCAAATTGGAAAAAGACCTCTGGTCCTTAGGCAGCATAATGGTCCGGGGCTCAAGTGGTTAAAATTCGCACTTTTGATTTCTCACGTTCGAGTCCTATAGACTTTAGTGTTCGAATGTTCGCTCAAACTTTCGGTCCTTTTGCATGTTCTGGATGCGAACCGGGGGTCGTTCGGCCCATCCCTACTTGTTACCAAGTATCAAAGAAGTTTTCTATCTCTTGACCATCAAAGTACCCATACACAACAGTACAACTGACGGCCACGTCTTATGTACATGAGTAAGGAGTTCCCAACAAAATAAAACATGGAGACATGGATGGATGGGCGAGCCTGCTTTGAATATTAAAAATGAATTAAATAGTGTTTTTTGATTATGGTGCTCAGATATACAGTTGTTTAGTTACACTTTAAAAACTATAGCTAGGAATCATGCAGTTATCTATCTTTTCGTTTTGGTGGTCTGTACAATTGAAAAGTAGCTCTGCACATAAAATAGACAACATGCTGCCTTTAGCAGCCTATTCTAACATATGTTTTTACTAATAAAGCCAAATGACACAATGGAAACATAACATCTAATTACAGTCATAGTTACATAGTAGGTGAGGTTGAAAAAAGACACAAGTCCAACCTATGTGTGTGATTATATGTCATTATTACATTATATATCCCTGTATGTTGCGGTCGTTCAGGTGCTTATCTAATAGTTTCTTGAAATTATCAATGCCCCTCCACTGACACCACCGCCTGTGGAAGGGAATTCCACATCCTTGCGCTCTTACAGTAAAGAACCCTCTACATAGTTTAGGGTTAAACCTCTTTTCAGTCCAGCCCCAAAAGATTAGAAAAGACTCACCTCACAGTTTTTACAGTGCTCGCTCTTATCATTCTCTTCACAAGGACATTTCTCACAGTCATTGCAGTGCTAAGGGATAAAAGTACAATTATTTAAGAATAGACACTGGACTGTATGCAGTTTACATTATAATTTGTTGCATAATGTGCAAATAGGGCTCTAGATATACAGTATCTTACATTTAAATACATACTGTTAGCATGCAGCAAGCAATATGTCGCAACACACAATCACTTTTTTCTGCTCCATTTTTTGCTACCCTTCCTTGCATGGTCCATGGTCTATACATTACACATAGCAACTAGGCTGTCATACCACAGTGGGTGCAGGCCACTTGGGGGATGGAGTGTGTCAGAAATGGCCTCCAAGTGCCCAAACTAGAAGTTTTCATGGAGTTGCACATCACGTACCCTCATCGAGCAATAATCATGCTCAGACATTTTTGGTCACATCCCTTCATTTAGCCTAAACTTTGTCTGTGGATTTACCCTTAGCTCACCTCCAAAATTATTTTACAAATGGCAGCCAACATTTGATTGCTTGCTATAGCCTTTCTTTGGAACTAGGTCCTTAAAATAAAATTTGAAGTGGAACGTCATCAAGATAACTACAAGGTTAAAAAATGTTTATGGAATCTTGGAGTCTTGCATATCCCTGCCATCATTATGTGCAACTCATCTTATTGGACCAGCCTGCTGAAATAAAAAAAACTTTCTAGATTTGTTACCACCCAAAGCTGTGTAGTACATTTTATTTTTTATTTTTTTTTTTGTTTTTCCTACTGCAGGAAAATGCAGAAACAATGAAAACAAAATTATTTTTAGTAGTGGTTGTTTCTACCACTATGTATTAAAAAAAAAAACTGCCTAATTTTTTTCTGCATATTGAACCCCAATTTTAGTCTATGGAAGAGTACAGACGTACTACAAATATTCTGACTCCTACTAAAGCTGGCCATAGATGGATAGAATTTCGAACAAAAAATCTTAGGTGAAGTCGTAGGAACAATTATATGAAAAAGAACATGCTTAGAACTTTCGTTTGTCGTTTTAAAGATTTTGTTTGCTTTTAACACATGATTGTGGAATGAATGGACTTTGCCAAATTAAAATCACATACACTGTTAGAAATTTGTTAATTCAAGAAAAAAATTTCATCCCGCTCCTTAGAATTTTCACGTCAATGTGGTCAAAAACAAACGTCAGTTTGACCCACTAATGATTAGAAAAACAAACAAACTTTCTTAGAACCTTATTTCCTCAATAATTTTCTACATTCTACCTACCTATGACCAGCCTAAAGAATAAGTGCATACAACCATGCATTGATCATGCATGAAAAAAACAAATCATATGCTCACAAAATTGAATGGGTTCTCAAGATGCATGTGACTGCACCCCTAACATATCCAAAAAATTTAGTCTTACTATCTCTGAGGTCTCTGAGATTTTGGGCCTGATTTACTAAAGACAAATAGACTATTCACTTTGCAAGGGAAGTTGCACTTTGCATGGGCATTTTCCCCAGAGCTTAGTGAATCATCCAATCATGTGCAAGCATAAATTATGTTTTTTTAATTTTCCTTATGCCTGATTGGGTATTCATTGCAAAGTGAAATTTCACCACATTCACTTTGCAAAGTGAAAATTCACCACATTCACAGCCAATTTGCCCTTCGTAAATCAGCCCCATTATCTCTGAATTGTAAGTTATTATTTCAATATTCAACATGTTATTTCAGAAATGTGGCATAAAATTTCAGAATTCTGGTTTTGTCATTCTTTTACATGACCTAATGCTGTTTTGTATGAAAAAAAAAACATTCTGCTTTAATGGATACCAATGAACATTCCACATGGTACAGGAAATAAAAAATGCTTACAGCACATAAGAAAGGCAACGCATGTCCACATGTCCCTAACCTTGTGGGATAGCACATGCCACTCCATGCTAATTTGGTAAGAATGTATTCAACAAATGATGCAATGTAGAGTGACTAACACAGTGGTATCAACCATTATCCCTGCCGTTCACTGGGGATCGCTCTACCAGCATTTTCAGCTGGCAGCGAAGGTGTTGTGGCTATCTTGTAATACTCTCTTTCTTTTCTGCAGGCCGCAGCATAGACAGGTAACATCATCTAATGAAGCATTTGGAAGAGGTAGCAAAGGCTGGACTTGTGTGAAAAAAATGAATAAACCCAAAACTTTTATTACCATTTCACAGAACACAGCTCCCCTATCTGAGAGCTTGAGCTGCACCTCCACAAAGCAAAGCAAAGCAAAAAAAAAAAAAGAGTCGTGTCAAACATGGAGTGGCGGCCTTATCCAGAATCGTGCAGTACATTAGGTAAACCAAAAATTTGACTCAAGTGGTTAAGTGGATGTAAAGAACTGATGAAAAACTGATGTAAACTGATGTAAACTGATCCGTTTTTTCTGTGAAAAAACGTGACTGAACTGATGAAACAAACTGAAGGCATGTGTGAAAGGGGCCTAAAATGAGATACCCAATTTTTTATTTTTTTTGCTTAGAATAAAGATCACGATTCTCTCACAATTCTCGCGGCGTAACATCATCTTTCACATTATACAAAAAAATTGAGAAATGGATTTTTTCCCAAAAAATTGTGTTTGAAAAAACGCTGCCCAAATACTGTGTGACATAAAATATTGCAACAACTGCCATTTTATTCTCTAGTGTCTCTGCTAAAAAATATATATATAATGTTTGAGGGTTCTAAGTAATTTTCTAGCAAAAAATACTAATTTTAACTTGTAACCAACAAGTGTCAGAAAAAGGTTTAGCCTTTAACCACTTGCCGACCGGGCCATAGCCAAAAGACGGCTACAGCGTGGTCGGCTTATTCTGGGTGGGCGTCCAGGGACGTCCTCCCAGAATCTTGCTCCCGCGCGCCCTCTGATAGCGGCCGTTTACCACGTGATCGCTCCATCAAATGAAGGAGCGATCACATGTAAACAAACCTTCGTCATGATTTCTCCCTCCTCTGTACTGCTCTGTACAGTGTGAGGGGAGAGATTGTTTGCAGCAGCGCTGTGGGCTGGATCTGTAGTGCCCACAGCACTACTCAGTGCCCAAAGTCTGCAATACTCTGCAGTACTCTGGCAATGCTCTGCAATAATCTGCAATACTCTGGAATAATCTGCAATACTCTGCCAATACTCTGGAATAATCTGCAATACTCTGGAATAATCTGCAATAATCTGCCAATACTCTGCAATAATCGCCAATACTCTGGCAATACTCTGGAATAATCTGGCAATACTCTGCAATAATCTGGCAATACTCTGCAATACTCGCCAATACTCTGCCAATACTCGCCAATACTCTGCCAATACTCTGCCAATACTCTGCCAATACTCACCAATACTCTGCAATAAATTTTAACAGAAACAAATAATTTTTTTTTTACCGAATTTTCAGTCTTTTTTGATTTATAGCGCAAAAAATAAAAAACCCAGCATTGATTAAATACCACCAAAAGAAAGCTCTATTTGTTTGAAAAAAAGGACAAACATTTCATATGGGTACAGTGTTGCATGAGTAATTGTCATTCAAAGTGTGAGAGCAACGAAAAGCTGAAAGCTGAAAATTGGTCTCAACAATAGCTCATCGACAGTGAATGGACACCTGGGGAACTCAACCAAAACATGTGGTGTTTAACATATGATATACAAATAACATGTATTGCCTCGGAGGGGGGGAGGAGGGGGAAAAGTGAACCCAGTGCAGCTAGACCAACCGTAACTGATAGATACAGATCACAAACAAAAAGCAAAAAATTGTCCAGCGCTCTGGATAACACAAAGTCAAACTGCAACAGTCCGAAGTGAAAAACTAGATAATTTAATAAAAACAGTTTATAAAAACAGTCCCATAGTAACACAGCACTAAAAATTGAAATTGAAGAAGATTGAAAAATTGAAATTTTAGAAGCATAATTAATGGCAGATGGTCCATCGAGCAACAAGAAAACCAAAACAGGAGATACATCCGACTGCATAGTCCCAAACTGTAAAGAGTGGAGAAGGGAGAAGAAATGGAGAGAAGGGAACCCAGGTAGGGATACACTGGGAACTTGCAGGATCCCCGCTGGATGTGGGGTCCAATCCCTGCAGGGATGACTCACCAGCTCCGGATGGCTGTGCAGTTGGTATGGCGTGGAGGGGAATAACACCTCCGCCGCGAGGAGAGAAGGCTCGCTGAAGCTCAGTGGCGATGTGCGATGACGTCAGCCCAGCTGGGAAGCCGCTCTGGAGGGGGAAGAGCTCAGCCTCGCATGGGAAAGCCGCCGGAGTGTAAGCTGGTGAACCACTGAGCCCCTGACTTGCTGGTCTGTGTCCCCTCAGGGATGAGATGCCTCTGAGTTGGATGGTGTCACTCAGGGGATCCAACAATGTGAAGTAAAAAACAGAAGGGGGTTGAGGGAACCAACAAATGATGATAAAAGTTGCTACTGTTGGGCAATGGAGAGATCCCAAAGGTGGATGGATGGATGGTCACCGTGGCATGGTACTGGATGGGACCACTGTAGAAAAGGTTGCCTTGATGACGCGTTTCGCGCATCAGTGCTTTTTCATAGTCTATTTGTTGGTTCCCTCATCCCCTTTCTGTTTTTTACTTCACATTGTTGGATCCCCTGAGTGACACCATCCAAGTCAGAGGCATCTCATCCCTGAGGGGACACAGACCAGCAAGTCAGCGGCTCAGTGGTTCACCAGCTGACACTCCGGCGGCTTTCCCATGTGAGGCTGAGCTCTTCCCCCTCCGGAGCGGCTTCCCAGCTGGGCTGACGTCATCGCCCATCGCCACGGAGCTTCGGCTAGCCTTCTCTCCTCCCAGCGGCTTTCCTGTGTGAGGCTGAGCTCTACCCCCTCCGGAGCGGCTTTCCAGCTGGGCTGACGCCACCGCCCTTCACCACGGAGCTTCGGCGAGCCTTCTTTCCTCATGGCGGAGGTGTTCCCCTCCACGCCATACCAACTGCAAAGCCATCCAGGGCTGGTGAGTCATCCCTGCAGGGATTGGACCCCACATCCAGCGGGGATCCTGCGAGTTCCCAGTGTATCCCTACCTGGGTTCCCTTCTCTCCAATTTTTCTCCCTTCTCCATTCTTTACAGTTTGGGACTATGCAGTCGGATGTATCTCCTGTTTTGGTTTTCTTGTTGCTCGATGGACCATCTGCCATTAATTATGCTTCTATAATTTCAATTTAGTGCTGTGTTACTATGGGACTGTTTTTATAAACTGTTTTTATTAAATCATCTAGTTTTTCACTTCGGACTGTTGCAGTTTGACTTTGTGTTATCCAGAGCGCTGGACAATTTTTTGCTTTTTGAAAATTGGTCTGTTAGGAAGGGGGTTTAAGTGCCCAGTGGTCAAGTGGTTAAGTGGTTAAACTGACCTCATTTACAGACTAAAGTTCATTCCTTTGATCTAAAGAACCAAGAGATACATTGTATCTCTTCTCTATCTCTGTGCTGAGAAATGTCTTTTTTTTTTTACAGCTCTGGCTCTGCACTGTTTTTAGAAAAAAGACCCGACAGATTTAAAAATTGTCAATGACAGTCAGCGTCGGCATGTGTACAGACTGCCCCCTCACTATATGTACATCTCTTCTCCCCCTCTCCTTGCATACACTGCCCTCCCCCCCAAAGACAGCTCCAAAATCTAAGGAAAAAAAGCTGGCAATTACATTTAAAAGCTGACGGTGACAGTCAGCACCTGCAAGTGAGGGAGCCTGTCTGTACAGACTGTCCCCTCACTGTGTATACTGCTCTCCTGCCATTCTCTGCCACACACCCTCTCCACAGTGACTTGTTGCCCCTAACAACCAATGCAAAAACAGATAAAAACTGACCATTTGTCAGTTTACACCCGTTTTTCGTCCGATCCATTTTTTTTGATGGATGAAAAATAGGGCTTTCATCTGTTCAAAAAAACGGATGTTGACGGAAGCTGATGAAAACAGATGAAAATAGATGATCATCCGTTGTCATACATTTTTCAATTGGAATGCATTTATATCCGTTTTTCATCGGTCAACGGATGGATGAAAAATGGATGAAAAATGGACAAACGGTCGGTATGTGTGAAAGGGGCCTTAGTGAGCTTCAGGGAAGCTACACACAACACCTTTGCCAACTTTGTGTCAGGGCTGGGCTCAGCCCTTCCTTTTCTGAGCTTTTCGCTCAGCTGTTGGCTAATTGCCAGCTCTCATCTCTCTCCATCATTCCTGCCTTCGCCTTGGTCACATCACAAGAAACCATCTCCTGCGTTCCTATTTAAAGACTGGCTTTGCTGACATCCCTTCTAGCTCCTTATCCTGCTTGCTGTTCCTCTACTTGGATCCCTGACTTCTGGCCTGGCTGATTACCCAATCTGGTTACTGAACTCTGGCTTGGTTGATTACCCGATCTGGTTACTGAACTCTGGCTTGGCTGACTACCCGATCCGGTTACTGGACTCTGGCTATGCTTTGACTACACTAACTCTATTTACCTTTTTATTTGTATTAATAAACAAGTGTGATTTTACTGTAATTCTGTCTCGGTCTGGTTCATGGTTTCTGACAGTAGGCGAAGGCCATGAATTCAGAAGATGCAGTCAGTCCACTTGTTGGTAATATTTTTTCCAGATTGGATGAGCAAGATCACCGCATGGATCAGTTTGCCATGGCGTTACAAATGCTCCTGAGTCACATGGCTCAACTGGAATCCCCCACTATGGCTGCTCACCTTTATAAAATATATGTCTGGTTCCGCCCTGCTTCCCCAGCGATTTGGGGGCGATCCAGTTCAAGGCAGAGGGTTTCTCAAAAGTTGAGATATACTTTGAGATGCTGCCCCAGGCGTTTCCCACGGACAGAAGCAAAGTAGGGTTTGTGATATCTTTGCTTTCTGAGTGAGCCTTGGCCTGGGCTAACCCTCTATGGGAGACACAAAAATCTGTTGTCTTGAGTTACCCTGAGTTTGTGACCTTCTTTAAAAGGGTATTTGACGTTCCTGCATGCTCCGCTTCTGCTGCCAAGTGCCTCATGTCCATCAAACAGAGTACGAGAACTGTTGCCAACTACGCCATTGAGTTCCGTACTCTCTCAGCAGAGGTTGCTTGGAACAATGAGGCCCTCATGGCTGCTTTTTCTCATGGTCTTTCAGATTCCATCAAGGATGAGATAGCAGCCCAAGATATACCCACTGAGCTGGAGAGCTTGATTTCGTTTGCCATCCTCATTGACTCCAGGCTCAGAGAAAGACTTTCTTTTAAGGAGCGCTTGTGGAAGCCTCCTGTACGTTTGCCTACGAGCTTTGCAGTCCCACCCATGCCTCCCTCACCTCCCATGCCTCCTGGTACCGAGTCGGTCAGTGAAGATGAACCCATGCACTTGGGCTTCACGCGTCTCTCTGTGGATGAGAGCACTTTTAGTAGGAGGGAGAGATTGTGCCTTTTATTGTGGACGGGTAGGTCACTTTTTGAAGTCTTGTCCTACCTGTCCTGGGAACACTGAGGTCCTGTCATGGACAGAACTTAAGTGGTGTTGTGTCGTCCCCAGTTATCCAGAGGGATAAGCCCCTGGTTTCGGTCACCCTTTCTTGGGCTAAGTTGTCTATCGAGATACAGGCTCTAATCGACTCTGGGGCTGCAGGCTTGTTCGTTGATGCTGCCTTTGTATCAAAGCACTCGATTCCACTGCAGCTGCGTGACACTCCACTTGCCATTGAGGCTCTTGACAGAAGGCCTCTACAGAGGTTCTCTCCTGGTCACCACATGGCAGTGAAACATGCTTCCGGAAGGTAGCCAAGGTCCTGTGTAGCTCTTCACTCTCCTCCCTGCCAGAGAAGTACCGTGATTTTAGCGATGTCTTTGACAAAGGTCAAGCCGGTAGTTTGCCTCCACACCGGCCGTATGATTGCGCAATTGCCCTTCAACCTGGTGCCTATCCCCCTCGTGGCCGGGTTTACCCTTTGTCGGTCTTGGAGGATAAAGTCATGGAGGAGTATGTTGCAGAAGCACTTTCTCAGGGTTTCATCCGCAAATCCTCGTCTCCTGCTGGTGCTGGTTTCTTCTTTGTGAAGAAGAGGAGCTGTGAACTGAGACCTTGTATTGATTATAGGAGTCTCAATGGTTTCACAATTAAGAATGCCTACCTGATCCCATTAATTACAGAGTTATTTGACCACCTGAAGGGAGCAACGGTTTTCACTAAGCTTGATCTGAGAGGGGCTTACAATATCGTGAGAAATAAGGAGAACGACGAGTGAAAAACTGCGTTTAATACCAGAACAGGCCATTATGAGTATCTCGTAATGCCTTTTGGCCTTTGTAACGCCCCGGCAGTTTTCCAGGAATTTATTAACGATGTCCTTCTGAGATTTGTTGCAGTTATGTGTGGTGGTTTAACTCGATGATATCCTCATATTTTCCAAGTCCCTGGAGAGCCACCACACAGATGTCTGTCATGGGTTTTGTCAACTATTATCAGAAGTTTATTATTCTTATAACTTCTTGTCTCTGGTCAAGCCCCTGACCGAAATGACCAGAGGGAACGGTAACCCACAGAGGCCTTTGAAAGTCTCAAGGCTGCCTTTGTTTCTGCTCCTGTGTTGGCACATCCTGATCCTACGTTACCTTTTATCCTTGAGGTTGATGCTTCTGAGACTGGTGTTGGCGCCCTCCTGTCTCAACGTCCTACCTCTGAGAGTGCTATGCATCCTTGTGGCTACTTTTCCAAGAAATTGTCACCTCCCGAGTGCAATTACGAGATTGGTGACAGAGAGCTGTTGGCAATCATTTTACATAGTTAAATAGTTACATAGTAGGTGAGGTTGAAAAAAGACAGTCAGTGGTCCAAGTCAAGTCCAACCTATGTGTGTGATTATATGTCAGTATTACATTGTATATCCCTGTATGTTGTGGTCATTCAGGTGCTTATCTAAAAGTTTCTTGAAACTATTGATGCTCCCCGCTGAGACCACAGCCTGTGGAAGGGAATTCCACATCCTTGCCACTCTTACAGTAAAGAACCCTCTACGTAGTTTAAGGTTAAACCTCTTTTCTTCTAATTTTAATGAGTGGCCACAAGTCTTATTAAACTCTCTTCTGCAAAAAAGTTATATTCCTATTATGGGGTCACCAGTACGGTATTTGTATATTGAAATCATATCCCCTCTCAAGCGTCTCTTCTCCAGAGAATAAGTTCAGTGCTCGCAACCTTTCTTCATAACTAATATTCTCCAGACCCTTTATTAGCTTTGTTACCCTTCTTTGTACTCGCTCCAATTCTAGTACATCCTTCCTGAGGACTGGTGCCCAGAACTGGACAGCATACTCTAGGTGCGGCTGGACCAGAGTCTTGTAGAGTGGGAGAATTATTGTTTTATCTCTGCAGTTGATCCACTTTTTAATGCATGCCAATATTCTGTTTGCTTTGTTAGCAGCAGTTTGGCATTGCATGCCATTGCTGAGCCTATCATCTACTAGGACCCCCAGGTCCTTTTCCATCCTAGATTCCCCCAGAGGTTCTCCCCCCAGTGTATAGATTGCATTCATATTTTTGCCACCCAAATGCATTAATTTACATTTTTCTACATTGAACCTCATTTGCCATGTAGTTGCCCACCCCATTAATTTGTTCAGATCTTTTTGCAAGGTTTCCACATCCTGCAGAGAAGTTATTGCCCTGCTTAGCTTAGTATCATCTGCAAATACAGAGATTGAACTGTTTACCCCATCCTCCAGGTCATTTATGAACAAATTAAACAGGACTGGTCCCAGCACAGAACCCTGGGGGACCCCACTACCCACCCCTGACCATTCTGAGTACTCCCCATTTATCACCACCCTCTGAACTCGCCCTTGTAGCCAGTTTACAATCCATGTACTCACCCTATGGTCCATACCAATGGACCTTATTTTGTACAGTAAACGCTTATGAGGAACTGTGTCAAATGCTTTTGCAAAATCCAGATACCCCATGTCTACGGGCCTTCCTTTATCTAGCTGGCAATTCACCTCCTCATAGAAGGTTAGTAGATTCTTCATAAATTCCATGCTGATTACTGCTAATCATTCCGTTCTCATAACTAAAATCTTGTATATAGTCCCTTATCATCCCCTCCAAGAGTTTACATACTATTGATGTTAGGCTAACTGGTCTGTAATTCCCAGGGATGTATTCTGGGCCCTTTTTACATATTGGTGCTACATTGGCTTTTCTCCAATCAGCTGGTACCATTCCAGTCAGTAGACTGTCTATAAAAATTAGGAACACCGGTCTGGCAATCACTTGACTGAGTTCTCTAAGTACCCTCGGGTACAAGCCATCTGGTCCCGGTGATTTATTAATGTTAAGTTTCTCAAGTCTAATTTTAATTCTGTCCTCTGTTAACCATGGAGGTGCTTCCTGTGATGTGTCATGAGGATAAACACTGCAGTTTTGGTTACTGAAGCCCCTCAAATCCCTTGTGAAGACTGAGGAGAAGAATAAATTCAACACCTTTGCCATCTCCCCATCCTTTGTAACCAGATGTCCTTCCTCATTCTTTATGGGGCCAATATGGTCTGTCCTACCTTTTTTACTGTTTATATACTTAAAAAATTTCTTGGGATTTTTTTTTTTTGCTCTCCTCCGCTATGTGTCTTTTATGTTCTATCTTAGCCATCCTTATTGCACCCTTACATTTCTTGTTGCATTCTTTATAAAGTCTGAATGCTGATGATGATTCCTCAACCTTGTATTTTTTGAAGGCCTTGTCCTTTGCTTTTATATGCATTTATACATTGGAGTTAAGCCATCCAGGACTTTTGTTCGCTCTTTTAAATTTATTACCCAATGGGATACATTGGCTAATGCCCTTATTTAATATGCTCTCAAAGCAAACCCATCTCTCCTCTGTGTTCTTCGTTCCTAAGATTTTATCTCAATTTATGCCTTCTAGCAAGGTTCGTAGTTTAGGGAAGTCGACTCTTTTGAAATTCAGTGTCTTTGTATTCCCTTTATGTTTCCTATTTGTGTGATTTATACTAAAACTAATTGACCTGTGATCGCTGTTACCTAAATTGCCCCGTAATTCCACATCCGTGATCAGGTCTGTATTGTTGGTAATCAATAGATCCAGTAATGCTTTATTTCTAGTTGGTGCCTCTACCATCTGACCCATAAAATTGTCCTGCAAGACATTAAAGAACTGACGAGCCTTAGATGAATGCGTGGTTCCCTCCACCCAGTCTATGTCTGGATAATTAAAATCCCCCATTATGATAACACTTCCCATCCTTGCTGCTAATCCAAATTGTGATAGGAGATCTGTCTCTATTTCCTCCCTCAGGTTAGGGGGCCTATAGCATACTCTCAGTATTATTTTCCCCTTAGCTTCATCCCTTTGTAGCTCTACCCAAAGGGATTCCACCTCCTCCCTAGCTCCCTTAGTGATGTCATCTCTCACATTCACTTGTACATTATTCTTGATATATAGGCATACCCCTCCCCCTTTTTTACCCTCTCTATCCTTGCGATAAAGGGTATACCCTTGAATGTTTGCCAGCCAATCATGAGAGCTGTTGAACCAGGTCTCTGAAATTCCCACAAAATCCTAATCCTCCTCGTACAACAGTATCTCTAGTTCACCCATCTTGTCCACCAGGCTCCTGGCATTGGTGAACATGCCACGTAGTTTAGACATGGTCGCATATTATCCTCGTATGGGGTGTTCCGAGATTGCAACTAGGACTTGCTACTATACTTACCTTGGGTTTTTGTGCTTTGGTCAACCTACCACTAATGCCCCCAATACTGCCCCTGGACCCTCCCCCAATCAACTAGTTTAAAAACCCCTCTAACTTTTTGGCCATCTTCATTCCCAGCTGATCTACACCCTCCTCATTTAGGTGCAGTCCATCCCTTCTATAGTACCGGTTATCGACTGAGAAGTCGGCCCAGTCCTCCAGGAACCCAAACCCCTCCTTACTACACCAGCTCTTCAGCCACTTGTTTACTTCCCTAATCTCCCTTTCTGGTGTGGATCGATGTACTGGTAGTATTCCTGAGAATACTACTTTGGAGGTCCTTTTTCTCAATTTAGCTCCTAAGTCCCTAAAATTGTTCTTTAGGACACTCCATCTGCCTCTGACTTTGTCATTGGTGCCAACATGCACCATGACAGCTGTGTCTTCTCCAGCCCCTCCCAGTAATCTGTCCACCAGATCCATGATGTGCCGAACCTAACGCTTGGTAGACAACATACTGTTCGGCGCTTCAGGTCTTTGTTACAGATTGCCCTCTCTGTCCTTCTAAGAATTGAGTCCCCTACCACCAGAATCAGTTTTTTCTTTCCCTTCGCTTCCCCACCACTCTCACTACAGGAGTTCTTCCCCTGGCAGCTAGGAGAGTCCCTCAGCTCCAGCAGTGCTGGTCCCTGACTGGTTTCACCAATGTCACTCAATGGAGCGTACTTATTGAGATGCTCCAGCCCTGGATCGGCCTCCCTGGCACTTCCCCCTCTACCCTTCCTGACTGTCACCCATCTACTCTTTGCTAGTGCCTGCACCTGTTTGTCTCCACCCGCTTCTGTGCTGGCCCCTGCCGGCACCTGCCGTGTACGTTCCTGGCTCTCCTTTAATATGGAGGGACTTCTCAGTGCTGACAGTTGCTTCCCCAGATTCAGAACCTGGGCCTCCAGGGAAACAATGCGCTAACATTATGCACAGCAGTATTCACCCTCGATCGGATGATCAAGGAATGCATACATGCCGCAAGATGTACAAAGAGTTGCCTCTCCACA
This sequence comes from Lithobates clamitans, assembly GCA_037952925.1. NCBI lineage: Eukaryota > Metazoa > Chordata > Amphibia > Anura > Ranidae > Lithobates > Lithobates clamitans. Next base: position 3,985,194 of record JBBGZY010000412.1, on the reverse strand, counting down.
CCCGCCGGGCATCGTACCTATTAAATTTAATGAGGATTGGGGATTATCCTTATTAAATTTAGGGCTATAGTTTAGCCCTGAAAGAATGGAGACATCTCCTCGAAGGTACCACTGTGCCGGTTCTCATTCTTACTGACCATAAGAATCGCACATTCTTGTCTAAGGCTAAATGCCTCTCTCCCAGAAGGGCTGAATTTGCTCTTTACTTGTCAAGTTTCAATTACATTGTCTCATTCTTACTCGGTACTAAGAATGTAAGGGCTGACACCTTGTCATGACAATTTTCCTCCACTTCCAAGTTGGAGTCGGTTCCGGTTCCTATGATTCCTCCTGATCGTATTCTGGCTACGGCTCGCACCAGTCTTACTTCTCCTTTGGGTGACAAAATTCTTGCTGCTCAGGTCGATGCTCCTGAGAAACCTTGTGACCGCTGCTTTGTCCCAGAGAGTCTCCGTACTGCCGTGCTCCAGACTTACCATTCTCCGAAGGCAGCTGGCCACCCTGGTAAGAATCAACTCGTTTGGGCCATTTCCCAACAATTCTGGTGGCCTAGTCTACGTACTGATGTAACTGCCTTCGTAGCTGCCTGTTCCATGTGTGCTCAGAGTAAGACTTCACAACACCTTCCAGTGGGCCTCCTACAACCCATACCCAATGGAGAGAGGCCCTGGACCCACCTGTCTATAGATTTCATTGTGAAGTTGCCCAACTCCCAAGACAACACAGTTATCCTTATGGTGGTTGACCGGTTCTCAAAGATGTGTCATTGTATTCCACTTAACAAGTTGCCCACTTCTAAAGAACTGGCTTCCATTTTTTGCTTGGGAGATCTTTCGCTTACATTGGTTACCCAAGGTGATTGTCTCGGACAGGGGTAGTCAGTTTGTGTCCCGGTTCCAATGAGCCTTTTGTGCACAGCTGGGAATTCAGCTTGCTTTCTCCTCTGCGTATCACCCACAGTCTAATGGGGCCGCAGAACCAGCCAATCAGTCCTTGGAGCAATTCCTATGTTGCTATATTTCTGACCATCACAACAACTGGTCAGACCTATTACCATGGGCAGAGTTTGCTCACAACAGTGCCTTGAATTCTGCTTTCCGATTGTCTCCGTTTATGGCGAATTATGGTTTCCAACCTTCCATGTTGCCTGACTCATTTGTTCCACAGAGTATTCCTGCGCTAGAGGAGCATCTCCATGGTCTTCGTTCCACTTGAGCACAAGTCCAGGAGGCTTGCGTCATGCTAATGATAAGTACAGACTCCATGCTGACCGCAGACTCCTGCCTGCACCTTCAAACCAGGTTGGGGACAGGATCTGGCTGTCATCTCGCAACCTCCGACTTCGTGTTCCCTCACTTAAGTTCGCACCTCAGTATTGGGCCTTTCCGTATCCTTTGCAGGATTAACCCAGTGGCTTACGCGTTGGACCTTCCTCCTAGTAGGCGCATCTCAAATGTGTTTCATGTCTCCTTATTGAAACCGTTGGTCTGCAACCGCTTTACCACCTCGGTACCACAACCTCACCCTATACAGATTGAGAACCATGAGGAGTATAAGGTACAATCCATTGTTGACGCCCGTAGGCGCACACAGTACCTGGTGCATTGGAAGGGGTATGGTCCGGAGGAACGCTCCTGGGTCTCATCCTCGGACGTACATGCTCCTGCCCTCCTCTGTGATATCCATAGATGTTTTCCCCTCAAGCCCGGTGGTCCTCCGAGGGGGGGGTCGTTGAGGAGGGGGTGCTGTCAGGGTTGGGCTCAGCCCTTCCTTCTTTGAGCTGGCCGCTCAGCTGTCGACTAATTGCCAGCTCTCATCTCTCTCCACAATTAACCAGCTGTTAGCTGTGGATCTGCTCATCAGTCCTACTTACTTAAAGATCTCCAGTTCACTTCATTCCTGCCTTCGACTTGGTCAAATCACAAGAAACCATCTCCTGCATTCCTGTTTAAAGACTGGCTTTGCTGACATCCCTTCTGGCTCCTTATCCTGCTTGCTGTTCCTCTACTTGGATCCCTGACTTCTGGCCTGGCTGATTACCCGATCTGGTTACTGAACTCTGGCTTGGCTGATTACCCGATCTGGTTACTGAACTCTGGCTTGGCTGACTACCTGATCCGGTTACTGGACTCTGGTTATGCTTTGACTACGCTTACTCTATTAACCTTTTTATTTGTATAATTAAACAAGTGTTATTTTACTGTACTTCTGTCTTGGTCTGGTTCATGGTTTCTGACACTGTGACTCAGTTTTATGGTTTTTGTAGTGTGCTGTGGGGTGTATTTAAATTAAAAAAGGAATATCAAGTGGTGATGAGTTAATGAAGGTACATCTGTCAAAGCATGGCCTGCATATGAAGGTGCAAGAGTCAGGGGTATGATCTATAGATGAGGTGGACAGAGTCACAACTCTTCATATTACAGCTTGACGGTCTCACAGTGCACTTCCTTTCATTCTCAGCTTGATTTTGGTTGTGCAGGGATTATGGGACAGTTACATTTTTGTAAATAAACATGTGATGGGAATAAAATGGAAAATTTATTATCAATACTTATCATAATTTTCCTTTCCTGATGGACTCCATGGCAGACTACGTGTGGGTTAACCACTCCTCCTCTCCAATGCTATAGGACCCCACTTCCATAAATTTGAGCTCACCACTAGAGACTGCCAACTCTTTGACCGATGGGAGGGAACTCCATCTGCCATGGCATCCATCAGGAAAGGAAAATTACGGTAAGTATTGATAATAAATTTTCCATTTTCCTGACAGACTCCATGGCAGACTACGCATGGGAAAAAACTAGTCAATCCACATGGGTGGGTATACAGATCAAAAAGAAATTTTATTTAGCCGTCAACTGACAGGACTCTTAAACCAAAGTTCACAGAAGATAGAGACGCAGGCTCTATGCAATAATGTGACATAAAGCTATTAATGGAGGCCCATGAGGCCGCTTTACAGATGACATCTGTAGTCACATGCCGGGCTGCTGCCCATGACGCCGCCATACCCCTGGTGGAATGTGCCGTCACCGCCTCTGGAGGAGCCAAGCCCTTGGCCCTATAAGCTTGCTGGATGGACTGCACAATCCAAGCCGCAATCGTTCTGGACAAAGCTCGCTTCACTCTGTTACTGCCTGAGTGCAAGATAAACAGGTAGTCGGAGCGTCTAAAGGAGGAAGTAACTTGCAATTATTCCTTCAGTATTTCGCCTACATCCAGAGGATGAACTTCAGAGGACCCCGGGGTCCTGAATATAGGTAGAACAATTTCTTGGTTCTCATGGAACACTGAAGTAACTTTCGCGTTTGAGCTGAACATAGGGATGAGGACCACCCGGTCCAGAAAGAAAGCCAGGAAAGGTTCTTCATGACCCAAGGACCCAATCTCCGAAACCCTTTTGGCCCTTTTGGCCGAAGTGATGGCAACTAGGAAGGCAATTTTTTCTGGAGACAAAGACCGCTAAAATTTATTGGTCAGGTTTTTCTGAGCCCAGGACATGATGGGCTTGACTTCTTGGAGTAGTGTAGAGCTCCGAGTGCTCCTTGCCTGTTCACATAGGATTATTCTCAGTAAAACTGACTCCCCTTTCAGGAAATGAGTGAAAGATTGAAGGGCACACCAGGCTGTAGTTCCAGGACGTTTGAGCCCGGGTTGTGAAGACATGCATCCCACTTGCCTTGAGCGAGTTCTGACCTGCAAAGGGCTCCCCGATCAGCACCACAGGCATCGATCTTGACTGTGACCCATGAGAAGGGGGCAATGGAGTGGCAGGTGAGCAGATTTCTGCACTGAAGCCACCAGAATATTGCCGTCTCCTGAGTTTCACTGTCAAATAAACCCTGTCTGGAAAGGGCGTGACCTCCACAGGGACCATTTTACCATGGGGGTCGTAGAGACCATCGTGCCGATAATTTTTAGGCATTGTGAGGCCTTTAGGCGTGAGAAGCTCAGAGCCTGTGAGATTCTCCCTTGGATGACTTGGATCTTCTCCACTGGGAGAGAGATGGTGCTTTCCACCGCGTCAAACTGGGCCCCTAGGTATGCCAGGCACTGAACTGGTTCCAGATGGCTTTTCCTAAGGTTAGGAGCCAACCAAACTCGAGCAGTGTGGTGATAACCAGCTCTCTGTTGATCAATAGCTGATTCTTGCCTTGGGACAGTAGCAGGAGGTTGTCGAGATAGTGGTACAAGTGTATCCCTTTTGTTCTGATGAGGGCCACTACGGCCAGAAGATTTTTTGAAAAGACTCAGGGTGAGGTTGTCAACCCAAAAGGGAGGCAAGTGAACTGTAGATGTTCTTGCCCAACTCTGAACCACAGGCACAAGAAAATAGGGATCTTTTAGGTCAATTGAGATTAGCCAAGGTAAGTTAGGTCTATCATAGGGCGCCATGAACTGTTTTTCTTCTGCACAAGGAAGAGAGGGGAGTATACCCCCTGAAACTCTTCGCCTTTCGGGACAGGCACTGCGGCTCCTTGTACTATCAGTTAATCCACGTAGGTCAGTAACACCTGCTTCTTTTCTTCTGACAATGGAAGCAGGATGGAGATGAATCTGGGGGGAGGAGTACTGGTGAAGAACCATGTGTGGCCTATGGAGACCGTCTTGATGGTCCAGTAGTCCGAGATCGAGGCCACCCAGACGTGCCGAAAGAGAAGCAGACGCGCCCCCAATCCGCCTAGGTGGGCCCAATCTAAAAATGACTTAGCCGGCTCTCGTCCACTGGACACCTGGTTTTTAGCAGAAATTTGGTAGGATGTCTGACCTCTGCTCCAATTCCTTCTAAAATTTCAGCAGGGCCTGTAAGAGCGTGCTTCCCTTGAACGCTCAGTATTGTGTCTTCTGTGCTAAGGCTTCTTTTGACCAGACAGACGCCTATCCTGGGGCAGTAAAACCCGATTTCCTACCCGTGGCTCGGGCGCCCTCAGAAGAAGTCCAGGAAGTGACGAAACGTTAGGGACGTGTTGCACAGGAAGTGACGTGTGTGCTCCACCAACCGAGGAACCAGGAAGCGTGTAACTGTGGTTACACACAGGGAGCGCTCCTGACAGGTTTTCACGACTGGAGGACGCAATCAGGCACAGTGAACTTTGTTATCTTTGCTCAATGTTTATTAAATTTTGGTACGCATGGTTTTAAGGGGATGTTTGGATGGTTCAAATAAAGATGTTTAGCAGTATCACGCTATGTGAGCATTTTTGTTTCTTCTACATATCCTATTGGAACTACTGGGAATAATACTGACATCTGGTGGTCGCTTTGGATATTGATGCAGATTTACTACTATTAATCAAGGCTTTTATTGATCTGATTTCTGGTGAGTGAGTTTTCATTGGGGACCCCAGCACGTGGTGTATCGCTTGGTGAAAGGATTACTACCCTTACAGAATACATCTTGATTATTTATTGGTGGGACTCTGGCTATCAGATCCGTGTTTGAACTTTCTGAAATAAATTAGGAAAGAGACCCTGTTTAATTGGGGTGCACAACGCTGCTGCAATACTGAAGAGACACTTTATATATTTATATATTTATAATTGTGTATTTAAATATTTATCTAATTTAATTGATTCATTATTGCCTATATACATGGAGCTTACCTTCACCTGGAAGCCTGGTGCATGGAGGAGCTGTAGCAAGTTGCCCACAGGAATCCCCAATATGACAGGGGCTGACAGGGATTTAAATTCTCAGCTGTAATGACATCACTGCCGTACCCTGTCCACACCTGTAGACCCGTAGAGCGCCTGCGTGACTGCCGAGTCCCCGGCCATACCGCGCATGAGGTTTCACCCGAGGAACGCGCATGCGCAGAAGCGCACCGGGCCACAACCCGGAAGAGGGAGCCATGTCCTGGAACACACCTGCATTCCAGGCACCATAGAAGTTAAAGCAAAAGAAACAAAAATTTGCAGGAAAGAGGGAACGTAAGGGGGAGACAGACGATCACAAAAACTTTCTGCCATGGAGGAAAGATAAATCTTCAGACCTGCCAGCCGATCCACTGCTTTCTCGCCTGGGCATACGAAAGGCTGTACCCACCACCGGACTTAGGGGTCGGTAGCTGCACACCCGCCCATGGCTGGGCCCTGGGCTATCTTCACACCGCCCGGCAACAACCTTAATCGAATTTTGGACATCCAAAAAACATAAGTGCGTTGTTTGTAGGTCCAAAGAGGACAAAAAAGAAACGCAGTCTCTAGTGGTGAGCTCAAATTTATGGGAGTGGGGTCCTATAGCATTGGAGAGGAGGCGGGGTTAACCCACACGTAGTCTGCCATGGAGTCGGTCAGGAAAGGGTATTTTGTTGTGTTGGCCTGCAGTTGAAATTTAGTATAAAAATTTTCCTTTTGAAATCTGATTGGCCTTCTATATGCAAATTAGAATCTTTACCTGGCAGAATGAGCAGTAACGGCACAGTGAACCGTCTTTGTATTCATCGTCATCATCATCATCATCATCATCATCATCATCATCATCATCATCGTCATCGTCGTCATCATCATCATCTTTAATGGCAAAAATATTTAAAAGTCAAAGTGGCAAAAAAAAAAAATTGAAAACAAAATCAACATGACAAATTTTTGACATTTTGGCTGTCTTTGAGTGAATTTTTTTATTTAGACCTAAATATGTAAACCACTAATACTTACCTAGTGTGAAGATATACTTTAAAATATTAAGAGCTATTCATAACAAAAATTAATTTTGTTACAAAGCGAAATAAAACTTTGCATGTGGATTACATTTTAAGGATTTGTTTTCAACTGCCAATATTGTGTTAAAGTCAGGGCTTTTTTTTAGGGGGAACTTGGTGGAACTCAGTTCCACCACCTCTGGCTCAGAACTTTTGGTGCCTGTTCACCGCAATCACTTGTAATCACAGAAGTCTGGTTTCTGTGTTTACAAGTGACAGCTCTGCACTCTGTATGTAATGCAATCCTGGTATTTAATGCCCCTTTAAGACCCTCCTACTGTTTTCGTGAAATTTGACTGAACACCCCCACTATTTGATGTGATTTGGAGGGTGTGTGTAGGGGGAGGGGTTTTGTGGGGCCGTGCTTAAGTTCCAGCACCTATTGTTTGAGAAAAAAAAGCCCTGGTTAAAGTTAAATTCCAAGTACACAAACTTTAATTTATATATGTATTGAAATAGTCACACTAATTCAAGAGATCAAAGGCACCCTCATCCTTAATTAGAAATGTATAGAGAGAACTGGAAAAGGGGGATTTTAATGGTGCCAAAGATATAACAACAATTTGATAAAAACATAAGAAATATTTTATTAATAGAGAAATATAAAAAAGGAGTAAACAAATGTTGACTCATATACAGACAAACATGTAGCTGTAAGGCAATATATTGGCTTCAAGAAAATACAAAAAACAGAAAACAAGATATAAGATATCAAACAACAACAACAATTTATTACAATGTATAACATATGGATACATTTTTTTTTCAATACATTTTTATTGAAGGGTATAAAGCAAATTACAACCAGAATACAGCCATTAACAAGTCAAGATCTCCATAAAATATACATCATCATATCATCTATATTTTTACTCTTATGGGAGCCTCTGGTCCCTTCCATATTTTGAGCGTACCGACTCAAAAGTGCGAATGTAGATCAGTCAGTAACCGTATAGTACTCATTATTCTTGACCTATGAGTGGTACCCCTGCAAAATATAGGTTATATTTATTAAGAGTGTATTTCCAAGGGTCCAGAAACCTCTGATGAATGGTTCCTTAACCACTTGCCGACCGCCTCATGCCTATATACGTGAGCAGAGCGGCACGGGCAGGCAAAATCACGTACCTAGTACGTGATTGCCTTCCCGCGGGCGGGGGGTCCGATCGGACCCCCCCCGGTGCCAGCTGCGGTCGGCATTTGGTTGGGAGCGATGAGAGACGAGGGGGAGGCCATCCGATCGTGGCCCCCCCCCTCGCGATTGCTCCCAGCCAATGAGAAACATCCCCTGCCTCTGTATAGTACACAGAGGCAGAGGATGTGATGTCATCTCTCCTCGGCTGGCCAGTTTCCGTTCTAGCGCCGAGGAGAGATGACATGTAAGTGCACCAACACACACACACACAGTAGAACATGCCAGGCATACATTACACCCCCGATCGCCCCCCGATCCCCCCCCAATCACCCCCCCCCCCCTGTCACAAACTGACACCAAGCAGGTTTTTTTTTTTTTTTTTCCTGATTACTGCATAGTGTCAGTTTGTGACAGTTAGCAGTGGTAGGACAGTGAGTGTTACCCCCCTGTAGGTTTAGGGTACCCCCCTTACCCCCCCTAATAAAGTTTTAACCCCTTGATCACCCCCCCTCACCAGTGTCGCTAAGCGATCATTTTTCTGATCGCTGTATTAGTGTCGCTGGTGACGCTAGTTAGGGACGTAAATATTTAGGTTCGCCGTCAGCGTTTTATAGTGACAGGGACCCCCATATACTACCTAATAAATGTTTTAACCCCTTGATTGCCCCCTAGTTAACCCTTTCACCACTGATCACCGTATAACCGTTACGGGTGACGCTGGTTAGTTCGTTTATTTTTTATAGTGTCAGGGCACCCGCCGTTTATTACCGAATAAAGGTTTAGCCCCCTGTAGGTCTAGGGTACCCCCCTTACCCCCCCTAATAAAGTTTTAACCCCTTGATCACCCCCTGTCGCCAGTGTCGCTAAGCGATCATTTTTCTGATCGCTGTATTAGTGTCGCTGGTGACGCTAGTTAGGGACGTAAATATTTAGGTTCGCCGTCAGTGTTTTATAGTGACAGGGACCCCCATATACTATCTAATAAATGTTTTAACCCCTTGATGGCCCCCTAGTTAACCCTTTCACCACTGATCACCGTATAACCGTTACGGGTGACGCTGGTTAGTTCGTTTATTTTTTATAGTGTCAGGGCACCCGCTGTTTATTACCGAATAAAGGTTTAGCCCCCTGATCGCCCGGCGGTGATATGCGTCGCCCTAGGCAGCGTCAGATTAGTGCCAGTACCGCGAACACCCACGCACGCACCGTACACGCACCGTACACCTCCCTTAGTGGTATAGTATCTGAACGCATCAATATCTGATCCGATCATATCTATACTAGTGTCCCCAGCAGTTTAGGGTTCCCAAAAATGCAGTGTTAGCGGGATCAGCCCAGATACCTGCTAGCACCTGCGTTTTGCCCCTCCGCCCGGCCCAGCCCAGTCCAGCCCACCCAAGTGCAGTATCGATCGATCACTGTCACTTTTTTTTGTAGCGTTTTGGTGAACTGGCAAGCACCAGCGGCGTAGTACACCCCGGTCGTAGTCAAACCAGCACTGCAGTAACACTTGGTGACGTGGCGAGTCCCATAAGTGCAGTTCAAGCTGGTGAGGTGGCAAGCACAAGTAGTGTCCCGCTGCCACCAAAAAGACAAACACAGGCCCGTCGTGCCCATAATGCCCTTCCTGCTGCATTCGCCAATCCTAATTGGGAACCCACCGCTTCTGCAGCGCCCGTACTTCCCCCATTCACATCCCCAACCAAATGCAGTCGGCTGCATGAGAGGCATTTATGTATCCTCCCGAGTACCCCTACCCAACGAACCCCCCCAAAAAAGATGTTGTGTCTGCAGCAAGCGCGGATATAGACGTGACGCCCACTATTTTTGTCCCTCCTGTCCTGACAATCCTGGGCTTTGCATTGGTGAATGTTTTGAACGCTACCATTCACTAGTTGAGTATTAGCGTAGGGTACAGCATTCCACAGACTAGGCACACTTTCACAGGGTCTCCCAAGATGCCATCGCATTTTGAGAGACCCGAACCTGGAACCGGTTACAGTTATAAAAGTTACAGTTACAAAAAAAAAGTGTAAAAAAAAAAAAACACAAACAAAAATTTAAAAAAATAGTTGTCGTTTTATTGTTCTCTCTCTCTCTATTCTCTCTCTATTGTTCTGCTCTTTTTTACTGTATTCTATTTTGCAATGTTTTATTGTTATTATGTTTTATCATGTTTGCTTTTCAGGTATGCAATTTTTTATACTTTACCGTTTACTGTGCTTTATTGTCAACCATTTTTTTGTCTTCAGGTACGCCATTCACGACTTTGAGTGGTTATACCAGAATGATGCCTGCAGATTTAGGTATCATCTTGGTATCATTCTTTTTAGTCAGCGGTCGGCTTTCATGTAAAAGCAATCCTAGCAGCTAATTAGCCTCTAGACTGCTTTTACAAGCAGTGGGAGGGAATGCCCCCCCCCCACGTCTTCCGTGTTTTTCTCTGGCTCTCCTGTCTCAACAGGGAACCTGAGAATGCAGCCGGTGATTCAGCCAGCTGACCATAGAGCTGATCAGAGACCAGAGTGGCTCCAAACATCTCTATGGCCTAAGAAACCGGAAGCTATGAGCATTTTATGACTTAGATTTCGCCGGATGTAAATAGCGCCATTGGGAAATTGGGGAAGCATTTTATCACACCGATCTTGGTGTGGTCAGATGCTTTGAGGGCAGAGGAGAGATCTAGGGTCTAATAGACCCCAATTTTTTCAAAAAAGAGTACCTGTCACTACCTATTGCTATCATAGGGGATATTTACATTCCCTGAGATAACAATAAAAATGATTTAAAAAAAAAAAATGAAAGGAACAGTTTAAAAATAAGATAAAAAAGCAAAAAAATAATAAAGAAAAAATAAAAATAAATAAAAAGCACCCCTGTCCCCCCTGCTCTCGCGCTAAGGCGAACGCAAGGGGCGGTCTGGCGTCAAATGTAAACAGCAATTGCACCATGCATGTGAGGTATCACCGCGAAGGTCAGATCGAGGGCAGTAATTTTAGCAGTAGACCTCCTCTGTAAATCTAAAGTGGTAATCTGTAAAGGCTTTTAAAGGCTTTTAAAAATGTATTAATTTTGTTGCCACTGCACGTTTGTGCGCAATTTTAAAGCATGTCATGTTTGGTATCCATGTACTCGGCCTAAGATCATCTTTTTTATTTCATCAAACATTTGGGCAATATAGTGTGTTTTAGTGCATTAAAATTTAAAAAAGTGTGTTTTTTCCACAAAAAATGCGTTTGAAAATCGCTGCGCAAATACTGTGTGAAAAAAAAAATGAAACACCCACCATTTTAATCTGTAGGGCATTTGCTTTAAAATAATATATAATGTTTGGGGGTTCAAAGTAATTTTCTTGCAAAAAAAAATAATTTTTTCATGTAATCAAAAAGTGTCAGAAAGGGCTTTGTCTTCAAGTGGTTAGAAGAGTGGGTGATGTGTGACATAAGCTTCTAAATGTTGTGCATAAAATGCCAGGACAGTTCAAACCCCCCCCAAATGCCCCTATTTTGGAAAGTAGACACCCAAGCTATTTGCTGAGAGGCATGTCGAGTCCATGGAATATTTTATATTGTGACACAAGTTGCGGGAAAGAGACAAATTTTTTTTTTTTTTTGCACAAAGTTGTCACTAAATGTTATATTGCTCAAACATGCCATGGGAATATGTGAAATTACACCCCAAAATAAATTCTGTTGCTTCTCCTGAGTACGGGGATACCACATGTGTGGGACTTTTTGGCAGCCTAGCCGCGCACGGGACCCCGAAAACCAAGCACCGCCTTCAGGCTTTCTAAGGCCGTAAATTTTTGATTTTACTCTTCACTGCCTATCACAGTTTCGGAGGCCGTGGAATGCCCAGGTAGCAAAAAAAAACCCCAAATGACCCCATTTTGGAAAGTAGACACCCCAAGCTATTTGCTGAGAGGTATAGTGAGTATTTTGCAGACCTCACTTTTTGTCACAAAGTTTTGAAAATTGAAAAAAGAAAAAAAAAAATTTTTTTTCTGGTCTTTCTTCATTTTCAAAAACAAATGAGAGCTGCAAAATACTCACCATGCCTCTCAGCAAATAGCTTGGGGTGTCTACTTTCCAAAATGGGGTCATTTGGGGGGGGGTTTGTGCCATCTTGGCATTTTATGGCCTTCAAAACTGTGATAGGTAGTGAGGAGTAAAATCAAAAATGTATGCCCTTAGAAATCCTGAAGGTGGTGCTGGGTTTTCGGGGCCCCGTACGCGGCTAGGCTCCCAAAAAGTGCCACACATGTGGTATCCCCGTACTCAGGAGAAGCAGCTGAATGTATTTTGGGGTGCAATTCCACATATGCCCATGGCCTGTGTGAGCAATATATCATTTAGTGACAACTTTTTGTAAATTTTTTTTTTTTTGTCATTATTCAATCACTTGGGACAAAAAAAATAAATATTCAATGGGCTCAACATGCCTCTCAGCAATTTCCTTGGGGTGTCTACTTTCCAAAATGGGGTCATTTGGGGGGGGTTGTACTGCCCTGCCATTTTAGCACCTCAAGAAATGACATAGGCAGTCATAAACTAAAAGCTGTGTAAATTCCAGAAAATGTACCCTAGTTTGTAGACGCTATAACTTTTGCGCAAACCAATAAATATACGCTTATTGACATTTTTTTTACCAAAGACATGTGGCCGAATACATTTTGGCCTAAATGTATGACTAAAATTTAGTTTATTGGATTTTTTTTATAACAAAAAGTAGAAAATATCATTTTTTTTTCAAAATTTTCAGTCTTTTTCCGTTTATAGCGCAAAAAATAAAAACGGCAGAGGTGATCAAATACCATCAAAAGAAAGCTCTATTTGTGGGAAGAAAAGGACGCAAATTTCGTTTGGGTAGAGCATTGCATGACCGCGCAATTAGCAGTTAAAGCGACGCAGTGCCGAATTGTAAAAAGTGCTCTGGTCAGGAAGGGGGTAAATCCTTCCGGGGCTGAAGTGGTTAAGGACATACCTTTAAGTCATATTAAATTTAAACCAAGAAGAATGGAAGAGTAGGAAAAGTGAGGAAAAAAAGAGAATGAGAGGGAAGGAGGTGGGGGGGGGGGGGGGGGTGGGTGAATGTCCAGCCATTGCAGTATGTTTTTTATACGTAAACATTTACTCTCTTTTTGATCATCCTAACTAACCATAATCTCAGCATACGTTGATGAAAATTTAAAGACGAACCAACAGGACCATATCTTAGATGCTAACTCTGATTTGTTTTTAAGCTTTAGAGTGCCATCTTCCATATAGTATATTCTGTCTACTTCCATTAGCCATTGGCGTAATGAGGGAATTTTCTGTTGTTTACATAATTTTGGTATGAGCGCCTTAGCAGCGTTCAACAGATGAGGTGTAATTGACCTTTTATATGATCCAATTGGTTCGTCCGTAAAGTGGAATAGTAACAACCAAGGGTCATTAAGAATTTTACTGCCTTGTATTTGTTCAATCCAATATAAGATGGTGGACCAATATGGTCTGATGAAGGGGCAAGTCCACCAAATATGAGCATGAGTTCCCGTATATCCGCAGCCCATCCAGCAAAGGTCTGAGACGGATGGAAAAGTCCTATGAAGTGTAGCTGGGGTGTAGTGCCACCTTGTTAACATTTTATAGTTTACTTCTACTGTCTTTGAAGATATTGAGGTAATATGTGATAGGCGGAGTATCACAGAGCGTTGTGAGTCAGAAAGCATGCTCTGGAGATCCTGTTCCCACTTAGTTAGGAACGATGATTGGATTATTGATGACACGGATATCAGAGCTTGATAAAAGTTAGATAGAGGTTTGTCAGGGGGGAGATCTCCAGCTAGCAAGCATTCCACAGGATTCATATCCTCTTCTGACCTTAACGGTTGAGGTAAACATTTAACAAATTTTGAAAGTTGATGATATTTCCATTGACACATAAATGGTATCGGGGTTGTTGGTATAAGGTCGGATATAGGTAAAATATCTTTATTCATCACAACTTTGCCTAGAAGGACAGGTGTATCTGAAATCCAGTTACTGTATTTAGAATCCATGTTCCCTGGAGGAAAATAGTTGTGCCCCGTAAGTTGCATAAGTGGTGAGTTATACGGCCAATTCTGCGTTTTGCATAGAGAGTCCCAAGATGCTAAAGATGATTTGGTTAGTGGGGAAGTAGATTGTGCTAACTTGCGATATTTGTTGGGTATCCATATGAGGGGGAAAAGATCTACCCCACTCAGGTCCATTTCCAACTGTACCCACAGCTTGGATGATTTGTAGTATTTCCAGTCCGAAATACTACTGAGTATTGTGGTTATATAGTATTTTTTAAAGTCCGGAAGCGCTAAACCTCCTTCCAGCTTGGGTCTGATTAACCATCTGTGAGCAATTTGTGTTTTTTCACGATTCCATATATATTTACCTATTATTGATTGTATTATCTGAAAAAACCCAACAGGTATCTTATAAGGGATCATTTGAAATAGAAAGAGCAGCCTGGGTAATAGGTTCATTTAACCACTTCAGCCCCAGAAGGTTTTACCCCCTTCCTGACCAGAGCACTTTTTACAATTCGGCACTGCGTCGCTTTAACTGCTAATTGCGCGGTCATGCAATGCTGTACCCAAATGAAATTTGCGTCCTTTTCTTCCCACAAATAGAGCTTTCTTTTGATGGTATTTGATTACCTCTGCCGTTTTCATTTTTTGCGCTATACACGGAAAAAGACAGAAAATTTTGAAAAAAAATGATATTTTCTAATTTTTGTTCTAAAAAAAATCCAATAAACTCAATTTTAGTCATACATTTAGGCCAAAATGTATTCGGCCACATGTCTTTGGTAAAAAAAATGTCAATAAGTGTATATTTATTGGTTTGCGCAAAAGTTATAGCGCCTACAAACTAGGGTACATTTTCTGGAATTTACACAGCCTTTAATTTATGACTGCCTATGATGTTTCTTGAGGTGCTAAAATGGCAGGGCAGTACAAAACCCCCACAAATGACCCCATTTTGGAAAGTAGACACCCCAAGGAAATTGCTGAGAGGCATGTTGAGCGCATTGAATATTCATTTTTTTTTGTCCCAAGTGATTGAATAATGACAAAAAAAAAAAAAATTACAAAAAGTTGTCACTAAATGATATATTGCTCACACAGGCCATGGGCATATGTGGAATTGCACCCCAAAATACATTTAGCTGCTTCTCCTGAGTATGGGGATACCACATGTGTGGGACTTTTTGGGAGCCTAGCCGGGGCCCCGAAAACCAATCACTGCCTTCAGGATTTCTAAGGGCGTACATTTTTGATTTTACTCCTCACTACCTATCACAGTTTTGAAGGCCATAAAATGCCCAGATGGCATAAAACCCCCCCCAAATGACCCCATTTTGGAAAGTAGACACCCCAAGCTATTTGCTTTGAGGCAAGTTGAGTCCATGGAATGTTTTATATTTTGATACAAGTTGCGGGAAAGTAACAAATTTTATTTTTTATTTATTTATTTTTTTTGCACAAAGTTGTCACTTAATGATATATTGCTCACACAGGCCATGGGCATATGTGGAATTGCACCCCAAAATACATTTAGCTACTTCTCCTGAGTACGGGGATACCACATGTGTGGGACTTTTTGGGAGCCTAGCCGTGTACAGGGCCCCGAAAACCAATCACCGCCTTCAGGATTTCTAAGGGTGTAAATTTTTGATTTCACTCTTCACTGCCTATCACAGTTTCGGAGGCCATGGAATGCCCAGGTGACACAACCCCCCCCAAATGACCCCATTTTAGAAAGTAGACACCCCAAGCTATTTGCTGAGAGGCATGGTGAGTATTTTGCAGCTCTCATTTGTTTTTGAAAATAAAGAAAGACGAGAAAAAACATTTTTTTTTCTTTTTTCAATTTTCAAAACTTTGTGACAAAAAGTGAGGTCTGCAAAATACTCACTATACCTCTCATCAAATAGCTTGGGGTGTCTACTTTGCAAAATGGGGTCATTTGGGGGGGGGGTTTGCCACCTGGGCATTCCATGGCCTCCGAAACTGTGATAGGCAGTGAAGAGTGAAATCAAAAATTTACGGCCTTAGAAAGCCTGAAGGCGGTGCTTGGTTTTCGGGGTCCCGTACGCGGCTAGGCTCCCAAAAAGTCTCACACATGTGGTATCCCCGTACTCAAGAGAAGCAACAGAATGTATTTTGGGGTGTAATTTCACATATTCCCATGGTATGTTTGAGCAATATATCAATTAGTGACAACTTTGCGCAAAAAAAATAAAAAAAAATAAAAAATTGTCTCTTTCCCGCAACTTGTGTCACAATATAAAATATTCCGGGGGGGCGTGGCTTGCCTGGAGAGAAGATGGCCGCTTGAACGACTAGCTCTATCCCACCTCAGCCTACATAACGCCTTAACCGGGATCTATTATTCCCAAAACATCCCTCAACGATGGGAACATCTTCCCGTGGACCCTCTCAGAGCAGATCCCGATCCCCGAGAGGAACTGCCAACAGCGCAGGACACACGATACCGGAGATCTTCAGGACGCAACGGACAATAATGGCGTCCGCACCTCCCGCCTCGAGCTCCTCTCTCTCCCACCCGGAGATAACACTCACCCCCACTGATGTCGGCATTGCTCTACATCCCCAGTCGCTACCATCACAGCGCCTGTCAGGGTCCTTACCTCGGCAGGCGGGGTGCCCGCGGTGGTGTGCGTCAGGGTGCGTCGGCGGGCGTTGGCGCGCGCGTTCCTGCGGACCTCGCCGTGCGGGCTCCTCGCGGCACCGGTGTGTGTGTCCAGGATCGTTCCACTGTGCACGCCGGTGTGCGGGGGCGCGCGCGCGGGCGTTGGCGGGCGCGCGTGCCTGTGTGTGCCGGGGCGCGCGCGTGCACGTCGTTTGGCGCCAAAAGCCCCATTTAAGCCAGTGAGTTCTTGTGACCAGTGCTGCCTAATCAACAGCTAGTCGTCCCAGAGCCTGTCCGTGTACCTTGTCTGTTCCTGCTATACCTGTTGACCCGGCCTTGTCCCCCGACCTCTCTCTGAACTCTGCCTGCACCGACCTTTGCTTGTCTGACCATCCGCTTGCCTGTTCCACTGTACCGCTGCCGTCTGCCTGTTGCCAAACCCGGCCTGTCTCCTGACCATCCATCTGCCTGCTCCCTGGGATCCTATCAGCCTGTCTGCAGACTTCCTGCCTGTTGTCCACACTAGCCTGCTCAGCTCAGTGAAGGTGCTCCAGCCTACTCCAGTCTTTCCAGCTATTAACCCTGTGACACCTGGACTGCAATACCAGGACTGCCATACAGGCCTTCATACCACTCCGTACTGTCGCACCCCCTGTTTACTCTACCAGGGGGGCGATAGTCGGAGGGTAAGGGAGCCTACTTACTTACCCGACAGGACTCGCCGGTCTGGTAAGTAGGAGCCTGATAGTATTAGGCAGCCATGACCGAGTCCGGGCAGGGGGCCTCCCCCATTAATGAACTTTGCCGACATCTGGCGGGTCTAACCCAGGCTGTGAAAAGCCTACAAGAGGGATATTCCAGCTTGGAAGAACGTGTACAGGCCTTATCCGCACCTTCCGGTCCACCAGGGTCCGCAGCAGCCACCTCAACACCTTCTGTGGTCATGTTACCTCCTGAGCCAAAAGTACCAGTACCCGAAAGATTTCTCAGAGACCGAAGTAGGTATCGTTCCTTCCGGAATGCTTGCAACCTTTATTTCGCCCTACAGCCACGCACGTTCTCCCTGGAAGCCACTAAGGTGGGCTTTGTTATTTCCTTACTTTCTGGAGAACCACAGACATGGGCCCACCGACTCTTGGAGCAAAAATCAGTCGCCTTGGATAGTCTAGAGGCCTTCTTTGGAGCCATGTCCCAACTATACGAAGACCCCCAGCTCACTGCCACCGCGGAAGCCACCTTACAGGCCCTTCGTCAAGGCCGTCGAGCAGCTGAAGACTATGCCGTCGAGTTCAGACGCTGGAGTTCTGACACGGCATGGAATGACACTGCGTTGCGCCATCAGTTCAGGATGGGGTTGTCAGAACACCTCAAAGACGAGTTGGCACGCGTAGGGGTACCACAGACCCTGGAAGAGCTTATCAATCTGTCCATCCAAATAGACCGTAGACTGCGAGAACGACGTACTGAAAGAACCACCAGTACCTTTCGTCCCACCTGGATGATTCCACAAGTACCCTGTCCTCCCAGCAGATCTCCCGCTCCACCACCTGCCTCGACCTATGATGCACCTGAACCAATGCAGCTTGGTCTATTCCGTCCTTCTTTGACCCCAGAGGAGAAGACACGTAGGCGGGCACACAACCTCTGCCTCTACTGCGGGGAATCGGGGCACTACGCCAGCGGTTGCCCCAACAAGATGCGTAAGTGTCGTTCTGATGTTCGTACCTGTGCTACTATAGTACCCACTATAGGCACGCACCTAACCATTTCTGTCACTTTACAGCTTCCCGGAAAGGCCATCCAAGTCCCAGCTATCATTGATTCTGGAGCCTGCAGCTGTTTTATCGACCGGACCTTTGCCTCTCAACATGCCATTCCTCTCCAAACCAAGACTCAAAGCCTTGCCGTTCATCTTGCTGACGGTTCTGCTCTCCGCTCCGGCCCGGTCACTCAGGAGACCGTCCCCTTAGAAGCCATCATGGGCCAGCAACACCGTGAATATCTCTGTCTGGACGCCATCTCGTCCCCCCTCTTTCCAGTCATTCTGGGAATACCTTGGCTACAGGTGCACAACCCCCAAATCAACTGGGCTTCTGGTAATGTCGAGTTCCTCTCTGGATATTGTCTTCAACACTGCATGCAAGGGACAGGCCGTGAGGTTTCCCAACTCCTCTGTCTACATCCAGATGTTGATCTGCTTCAAGCTATCCCTGAGCCTTACCGAGACTTTGCGGATGTGTTTAGCAAAAAGGGGGCAGAATTGCTACCTCCACACAGGCCCGACGACTGCCCAATTGAATTGCTTCCTGGAACCGAGGTACCTTTTGGCCGGATCTTCCCCCTGACTGAGCAGGAGCTGGACACCCTGAAGCAGTACTTAGATGAAAATCTGAAAAAGAAATTTATCCACCCGTCCACCTCCCCGGCCGGTGCGGGCTTATTCTTTGTGGAAAAGAAGGATCATTCCCTGCGGCCATGTATCGATTACCGCGAATTGAATAAGATAACGATTAAAAATCGCTACCCGCTCCCTCTGGTACCTGAGTTATTCCAAAGGCTGGGCACTGCCAGAATCTTTACTAAATTGGATCTCCGGGGTGCTTACAACTTAATCCGCATCCGAGAGGGTGACGAGTGGAAGACTGCGTTTCACACTCGTTTCGGGCATTTCGAGTACCAGGTCATGCCCTTCGGTCTTTGTAATGCCCCAGCTACGTTCCAGCACTTTGTGAACGACATCTTTAGAGATATCCTGGACCTCTACGTCATCGTTTATTTGGACGACATACTCATCTTCTCCTCTTCTTTGGCGGATCATCGCAGGCACGTCAGGAATGTTCTCGTTCGGCTCAGGCAACATGGCCTATACGCTAAACTGGATAAATGTGAGTTCGAACGTCAGAGTATCCAGTTCTTGGGACTCATTATTTCTGTTGAAGGAATCAAAATGGACCCACAAAAAGTATCGGCCATCCTGGACTGGCCTGCTCCTACAGACAAGAAAGGGGTCCAACGTTTCGTAGGATTTTCCAACTTCTACAGGAAATTTATTAAAGACTTCTCTAAGATCATTGCACCAATAACGGAACTTACTAGACAGGGGGCACGATTCTGTTGGTCGTCCCGAGCACAGGCAGCGTTCGAGAAATTAAAGGGACTGTTTACTTCTGCTTCTATTCTCAAGCACCCGGACCCTGCGTTACCGTTTGTGCTGGAAGTGGATGCTTCTGAGATCGCAGTGGGGGCAGTACTTTCTCAACGCCAGGGCCCCAAGGCCCTCTTGTTTCCTGTAGCATTCTTTTCCCGTAAACTCTCGCCATCCGAGAAAAATTATGATGTAGGAGACCGGGAACTGTTGGCCATCAAAGCGGCCTTGGAAGAATGGCGCTATCTATTAGAGGGTGCGGTACATCCGGTTCTCATCTTTACCGACCACAAGAACTTGGAATACCTAAGAGCAGCCAAGCGACTCAGACCACGACAGGCTAGATGGGCACTTTTTTTTTCCCGCTTCTCCTTTCATATCACGTACAGGCCCGGATCCAAGAATGGAAAACCTGATGCCCTATCACGAATGTTTCACGACTCCAAGGAAAGTACTCCTCCTGATACTATTTTGCCCGCAGGTAGTTTCTTACTTCTCCAGGGAGATTTAATTTCCAGGATTAAACAGGCCTCCTCTGAAATTCCTCTACCTACTGGAACCAGTTTAAGCGATGGGTTGCTCTGGCATGAAGGCAAGATTTTTGTACCTGAAAGATGTAGGGTACTGGTACTGGAACTATGTCATGACCACAAGCTGGCGGGTCACTTCGGAGCCCGGAAAACCTCGGAGTTGGTGCTACGCACCTTTTGGTGGCCATGTCTCCTGGAGGACTGTAAGAGGTATGTAGGTTCTTGCCACACTTGTGGCCGGAATAAATGCAACCGCTCAAAGGCCTGGGGTTTATTGAGACCCTTACCGATTCCTGACAGACCTTGGAGAATGCTATCTATGGATTTCATTGTGGAGTTACCCCCCTCTGAAGGTTTCTCAACCATCTTTGTGGTGATCGATAGGCTATCCAAGATGGCACACTTCATCCCTATGAAGGGTACTCCCACAGCCATAGAAACGGCGAAGATATTCGTCAAGGAAGTAGTAAGGTTACATGGGGTGCCTGCGAATATTGTATCCGACCGAGGTGTTCAATTTACCTCCCGGTTTTGGAGAGCACTGTGTGCCGCTTTGGAAATTGAGTTGGCATTCTCCTCGGCCTACCACCCTCAGATGAACGGCCAGACAGAAAGAACTAACCAGACGCTGGAGCAATACCTCCGTTGTTTTTCTGTATTTACGCAAGACGATTGGGTGTCCTTGTTACCAGTCGCTGAATTCTCGTATAATAACTCCCTACACTCTGCCATCAACCAGACTCCTTTCTTTGCGAATTATGGATTCAACCCTTCTTTCCTTCCCAGTTCTATCCCGGAATGTTCTCTACCCGCAGTAACGGAAACAATGGAGTTCTTTTCTAGTAACTGTAAGATCTTGCAGGAAACCATGGCCCAATCCCAGGCTTCCTTCAAGAGGATGTTCGACAAGAAAAGGCGAGGAGAACTCGTCCTTGAGCCTGGCAACCAAGTGTGGCTCTCTACAACTAACCTAAGGTTGGCTTGTCCCTCCAGGAAGTTGGGACCTAAGTTCCTGGGCCCGTTTTGGGTGAAAAGAAAGGTGAATGATGTTGCCTTTGAACTTAGTCTGCCAGAGTCCCTTAGAATCCACCCGGTCATCCACGTTTCGTTACTGAAACCAGTTATCCACGATCCTTTTCCTGACCGTAAGGCCAAGCCACCGGAGGCTGTTTTGGTCAACAATGAGGAGGAGTTTGAAGTCGAGGCAATCCTGGATTGTAGGAAGAGGCAGAATCAGCTCCAGTACCTCATTAAGTGGAAGGGGTATGGACCCGAGAATAATTCTTGGGAACCCGAAGGTAACCTCCATGCCAACGAATTGCTACGAGCCTTCAAGAACTCCCATGCACCCAGGCTGGCCCAGCTGGGCATTCGGAGGCTGCCCTTGAGGGGGGGGCACTGTCAGGGTCCTTACCTCGGCAGGCGGGGTGCCCGCGGTGGTGTGCGTCAGGGTGCGTCGGCGCGCGTTGGCGCGCGTGTTCCTGCGGACCTCGCCGTGCGGGCTCCTCGCGGCGCCGGTGTGTGTGTCCAGGATCGTTCCACTGTGCACGCCGGTGTGCACGGGCGCGCGCGCGGGCGTTGGCGGGCGCGCGTGCCTGTGTGTGCCGGGGCGCGCGCGTGCACGTCGTTTGGCGCCAAAAGCCCCATTTAAGCCAGTGAGTTCTTGTGACCAGTGCTGCCTAATCAACAGCTAGTCGTCCCAGAGCCTGTCCGTGTTCCTTGTCTGTTCCTGCTATACCTGTTGACCCGGCCTTGTCCCCCGACCTCTCTCTGAACTCTGCCTGCACCGACCTTTGCTTGTCTGACCATCCGCTTGCCTGTTCCACTGTACCTCTGCCGTCTGCCTGTTGCCAAACCCGGCCTGTCTCCTGACCATCCATCTGCCTGCTCCCTGGGATCCTATCAGCCTGTCTGCAGACTTCCTGCCTGTTGTCCACACTAGCCTGCTCAGCTCAGTGAAGGTGCTCCAGCCTACTCCAGTCTTTCCAGCTATTAACCCTGTGACACCTGGACTGCAATACCAGGACTGCCATACAGGCCTTCATACCACTCCGTACTGTCGCACCCCCTGTTTACTCTACCAGGGGGCCGATAGTCGGAGGGTAAGGGAGCCTACCCTCTGCCCGACAGGACTCGCCGGTCTGGTAAGTAGGAGCCTGATAGCGCCAGCCCAGCTTGCAGGACTTACAAACAGTGGCGGCCGACATCAAGGACACCCTGTTCTCAGCCATCACGGACCTGCGCCGTGAATTACAAGCCATCACAGGCCGCATACAAAAGGTGGAAGAAGACGCCGTGAGGCAAACCTCTCATGTTCAAACGATCCACCATAAAGTTGATTGCCACACACTACAACTGAGGGACCTTCAAAGACACGTCGAAGACCTCGACAATAGAGGCCGCAGGCACAACCTCAGAGTAAGAGGAATACCCGAAGCTGTGTGTCAAGTCTGTAGTGTGAGGCCGGGTTGCTGAGAGGGCGCCCCTTGCGGCTGAGTGAAGCACGTCCCTGGATTTGGGTACAGGGAATGCGATGCACAGAGGTGCACGGGTTGCCAGGAATACTGCAAGCTGGCTGGTTGGCTGTAAGTAGCTAGAGTGCGTTGTGGCAGCCGTGCGGAGAGAAGTCTTGAACGGTAACAGCAGGGTAAACCAGGAACAGGGTCCGCAGCCAGGCCAGGGATCAGATACCAAAAGACAGTCCGAGAGAAGTACAGGAACAAGCCGGGTCATACACAGAGGGCAGAAGATCGGAGAGTAGTCAGCCAAGCCGGGGTCAGAGCGAGGAGATAAACAGGAACACTGGTCAAGCCGGGCAGAGGTCAAGCAGAGGTCTTCAGAGTTTACAAAGCACAGGAACACAGGAGCTGTTTGATAATCCAGCAAACTGCAAGTGTCAGTGGCAGGTTTAAATAGGCCAGAGGGGTGTGCCTACAAGATCAGGGCGTGCTCACCAGACTCGCCTGCCACCATGACGGTTACTGGCGGAATTGCCCATAACACGGCCATTTCCCTGACACTGTGGAACATGACAGAATTTCGGCGGTTGTGACAGGCCTCTTCAACCATGTTTTAGACCGCCCTGAGCACACTCAGATTGATATGGAGCGCATTCACAGAGCCCTCCGCCCTAAAGGGAGAGATTCAGACCCCCCGAGGGACATAATCTGTTATATAAATGACTTCCCCACCAAAGAAGAAATCCTACAAAAAGCCCGCGAAAAGGCGGTACTGGAATATAATGGACGACCCGTCCACATTTACCAGGACCTGTCAGCCATAACGCTGCGCCATCGTAAAGATCTGCGCCCCCTACTGGTCGTCTTGAAAGAGAAAGGAATAAGATACCGCTGGAAGTTTCCCTTCGGTTTATCGGCTATACACCACAGCCGCTCTGCTCTCCTCAGAGTACCGGAAGACTTGGATGATTTCTGCCGCACACTGGACATCCCGTACACTCCGGTTCCACACTGGTACGCCGAATTCAACGCACTGCAACCAAACAGACCCTCACACGGAGAAGAACCTATGGACGCCCATAACACAAGTTACCGCAGACGGCGTTCTCCTTCCACTCACAGATCCTCACCTGGCTCCCGCTACCCACCGACCAGCCCTATGACGGCACCTCTCCCTCGCAGAGCCCGCAGAGATCGCTGATGACCCACGCAGAAGGTACCTGTAAGACGACACCGCTCCTTTTCCCCCGTGACTCCCCCACCGCTGCCTGACCTACAAAATGACTGCCGTATAACCACCGACGATCCTTGTAGAGGCATGGCACACCGAGTCATCGATCACTCGCCCCCACCACCGGAACCTTCGATAATTGACCCCTGCAACATCAGCAAACCCTCTCCACCCACAGGCTTCAATGACTTTCCTTCCTCCTTACCCCTTGTTACGCATGGGTAGCCGCCACCTCTGTCCCCGATCACTCAACCCTCCGTGACAAGCTCCCCAGATTCCCTGCAAACCCACAGCAAGACGTCCAGGCTCCGGCATCATCTCATCTACCCATTCCTCCGCATCGGAATGCCAAGAGTCATGTTCCCGATGAGCCTCGCCTCCAGAACGAATAACCCCCTGGACTACCTTCGGACTGACCTCCTTCCACAATACAATTGACTACGGTCAGGTATAGATGCTGTTTATTGTGCATATATCATATACACCACTATATGGGCTATGTTACCTCCTGGAAAGGGAAATCTGACAGGCCTTAAGCCTCTCTTACAGGTTCAATATCTCTGCGACGTTTCATTTAAAGTTTTACAATAGTTCGATTAGATTAGATGGCTTAACGCTATTTTTTACATTAACGCCAGAGTCGGGCGCTTAGGGATGAGGTCATTGGAACCCTATTGGCGCGCCTAAACCGACGCCCCTCACCCAGCATAACTCTTGGTGATCGGCTTGGGTGTATTACAAGATGTAGTGACGTAGTGACGATGCTCCTGCAGTACCTTTCCCACACTGCCTACCCTACGAGAACAGGAGTGCTGACCCTAGTATCCTATTCTACCCCCATATTGCTTAACGCACCATGCCCCTGGGTAACGAATCACCCGCTGCCACCACAATCCCTGCCACTCCCTCCAATAACCACATCTGTAAAACTCCCATACATGGGTTTTCACACCAGCATGCATACTTTCCCTCCCCCTGCATAAACATAAGGCTTCGCCCATAGAACAGGCTAAGCACGATAGACTTGCTCTATCTGATCTTGCCCTTACTCAAAACATATCGCTTCTCCCTAAACATGGCCGCACCCGCAGACAACCACCTACCCCCCCACCCCGTATCCCACCCACGTCTAGAAGGTTTACACCTATACCATGACCCAGACCCGCAACGCGCCAGTGGTCTTCCCCCATATCACACCAACCTTCCCCTTATCGGTTCTGCAGACAGCAAACTCACTACTAATCTACTGACGAAGCGTTAATCAGTTTTATGTTGATTATGTGGTCTTAAGTTACATATTTCTCTGTTTCTGTTAAAAGCAATGTGGTAAACAAACTACATACTCGAACAACAGACCCTATATACTTGAATGTTATATAAGATGCATGACATACCTCCCTTCACTGGATTAATGTCTACATATAACAACAGGAATCACCTTATACAAAGCTGTGATACTTTACTCTCAACGAACATCTCACTATCATCCCTAACCCCGATTTTCACACAATAAACCTCAATACTATATCTTGAGGGGTTTATCATATTTATCATAAACATTGCAAAATACTGACCTTACCTCAACTGCCTTTCATACCTCCCACACACACTTCACCCATCGATACTAACTGCTCCATTTATTTTTAAACCTCAGTCCACACTGTTGATCCCCCTCCCCTACATATTAAGGCTGTAGGTGGGATAGACCTCTCGGATCCCTACCACACTCTGACTTCTCCACCCTCGAATCTCTCGACAGACAAGTCAACCCCCACACAGTGGTATTCATATCCCATCCATCTTTTGCACACTAAAATCAGTTCACCCATTGAATTTTACTGGCAAATATAATTCTAGTGGCGTAGAACACCTGCTCTGGTGTTCTAATAGCCACACATTGCCAGTTTCGTTTATCCCCACCCCTTGTCACTCCCCCAGCTACCCCACCACCCTCTCCTCAACTCTCCCCTCCAGAGCCCTTTCCTCCCCAACACCCCCCCTGCCCAGACTTACGTTCCTTACCGAGACACCCTCCAGACACCTCAATATGGTGTCGAACGCGAACAATGCTACCATACCCAGTATTAAAATAGTCTCTCTCAACGTGAAGGGACTCAACACCCCAGAAAAACGTTCTCAGCTTCTCCTTACCATGCACAGACTCCAAGCCAGCATAGTGCTTTTACAGGAAACACACTTCCGTTCAGACTGTACCCCTAAACTCTCCAATGCCCACTACCCGACTGCTATACACGCAACCAACCCTCACCAAAAAGCTAAAGGAGTATCGATCCTTCTCGCTAAAAATTGCCCGCTACAAGTTACAGACTCCCTCGCAGACCCGGAAGGTAGATACCTTTTTATAAAAGGTTCAATCCACCATAAAACTATAACGCTGGCGAATGTCTACGCCCCGAACAAACACCAAGTCCCATTTTTTAGATCTACCACAACCGCCCTCACAAACTTTCAAGATGGTACTCTCGTATTAGGGGGCGATTTTAACGTCCCCCTGAATCCCATCCAAGATACGTCCAACCAATCATCAATCCTACCTTACAAAGCTCTCAAAGAAATCAAATCTCTACTCCAACAACTATTGCTCCACGATACATGGCGCACATTGAACCCAGATACAAAAGACTACACCTTCTACTCTACACCACACGACCGCTACTCTAGGATAGATTACTTTTTCTTGACTCAAAATGACCTACCTCTACTCTTTCACACTTCCATCGAACCCATGACTATTTCTGACCATAATCCCATATCTATGACACTTCAATTCCCCGATTCCACGCCACGCTCCAGAATCTGGAGATTAGACTCTTCACTGCTTTCCGATCCCACCGTCACAACTGAAATACACTCCACGATACAAAACTTCTTCCAAGACAATAACCCGGAGGACACCTCTCATCTCACCAACTGGAAGGCACACAAAAGTGTGATCAGAGGTACCTTCCTTGCAGCAGCAGCAAAACGCAACAGGGAAAGACGGAAACAACACTCAGACCTCATAGACAGAATCCGCAAACTAGAAGGTCTGCACAAGCGTTCACAAGCACTTACCGCCCTTAATGACCTAATACAGGCTAGAAAAGAACTGCTAGACCTCCTAGACGCGCAGATACAGCGTAAATATACACTCTCAAAAAAAAAAATTCTATGAATTTGGCAACAAGGCCAGTAAAATGTTAGCGAGAGCCCTGCAAGTATCCCGTTCCAACAAGACTATACACTATATCACTGATCCCTCGGGACGCAAAATCTCCAAGTCCCCAGAAATAGCTCGTCAATTCGTACAATACTACAACAAACTATACAACCTAGCCCCCCCCGGTCCCACCACTGATAATAATACACGCCTCCAAATGATATCTGAGTTTCTAAAACAATACAGCCCAAACCCCATTCCAGACCCCATTGCACAAGATTTAAACAATCCTCTCACTCACATAGAAGTCATAGACGCACTAAAACAAATGAAAGCAGGTAAAAGCCCGGGACCTGACGGCCTTACTGCCAGCTACTACAAAACCTACGCGGAATTACTTACACCCCATTTCTTGCAGGCCTTTAACTCCTTTGCCCAACCAGTCCACCCTCCACGCGACCTCCTCACAGCTCATATTGCAGTTATTTCCAAACCAGACAAAGATCATTCACTAGTCACCAACTATAGACCTATATCACTGCTTAACGTTGACCTTAAATGGTATGCAAAAACCTTAGCCAACAGACTCCTACCACTGATCCCCCAACTTATTGATCTTGACCAAGTGGGCTTTTTCCCCGGTAGGGAAGCAAGGGACAACACGCTCAAAGCGATTAACATACACCATTGGCTCACGTCCACCAAAAATAAAGGCTTCATGCTCTCGCTCGACGCGGAGAAGGCATTCGACAGAGTGGGATGGGACTACATGAGGGAGACCCTCAAAGCCACAGGTCTTCCCCAAACGATGCTAAACTACATTGCAGCACTCTACTCTAACCCCACAGCTAAAGTCCAAATTAACGGTCACCTGTCGGATGCCTTCTCCGTGTCGAATGGCACAAGACAGGGATGCCCGCTGTCCCCTTTAATCTTCATCCTTACCCTAGAACCTTTTCTCAGATGTATCAATGCAAACCCCGACATTAAGGGGATTCAAATCAAAGATCACACGTACAAATTAGCGGCATTTGCAGACGACATTCTCCTATTTCTAACAGACCCGCTTACAACAATCCCAAATCTGCTAAAAGACTTCAAAACTTTCCACACCCTTTCCAATCTTCAGATCAATTTCTCAAAATCTACCGCTCTCAATATCTCCCTACCCTCAGACATATGTCAACAATGTAAACATACTTTTCCATTCACATGGAACGAACACTCAATTCCATATTTAGGCATTCAAATACCATCCTCTCTATCGAACCTATACGCTCAAAATCACTCCCCTCTCCTACTAAAAATACAACGGGACCTAACTAAATGGTCAACGGGACAATTCTCCTGGTTCGGCAGGGCAGCAATTATCAAAATGAATATCCTACCTAGAATTTTGTACACCCTGCAAACAATCCCAATTAAACTACCTCCCACATTCTTCTCCACGTACCAAAAAGCGTGCACGAACTTCATCTGGGGGAAAACTCGCCCACGTCTCAGCTTCAAGAGACTGACAGCCCCCAAACTTTTAGGGGGAATAGGGCTTCCTGATATACACAAATACCAATTAGCTTGTCACCTGACTAGGATTGTCGATTGGAACGTCCACACCAAACAGAAAGCCTGGATTCAAATAGAACAATCATTTTCACATATACCCATCCATCACACACCATGGGTCATTTCCCCACTCTTACCCCAGGCATATTCTCAACACCCGCTGATCAACCCTACATTACTAGCGTTCCGCACTGCATGTACTAAACACAATATTTCCTCAGTCAAAGGCCCGATGACACCGATCCGCCACAACCCTGAATTCCCACCGGGCATGAATACCTCCTTTTTAACAGACATCTGGCCCCATCAAACTATCAGAGCGAATCAATTCTTTGAAGGGGACAGCCTCCTATCCCAAACTAAATTAGCATCTAAGCTACACATAGCCAAGTTCCCATTCTGGACATATGTGCAATTACGGAACTTCTTCAAGAAACCTTCCCCCGCACCGGAATGGTCCCGACCCACAACCCCGTTCGAAAACCTCTGTTTAACCGAGGGAACACTCACCCACCTGATCTCACAAACTTATAGCCTCCTGTTTACTGATCACACCACTACGAAACACTGGACCAACCACCAATGGGAACAAGATCTCTCCATTCAATTAAACGATCAAGAGTGGGCTACCATATACACACTGATCCACAAAGGTTCAATGAACGTGCAAGTCCAAGAAAACGCATACAAATTGTTCTCTAGATGGTACCGCACACCACTCCTCTTACACCAATTCGACCGAACAATACCCTCTACCTGCTGGAGGTGTAAAACTGACACGGGTTCCATGTTACATGTCTGGTGGTCTTGCACCAAACTCCAACCTTTTTGGATGAAAGTCCACGAACTGATCACACGAATAACCACCTATTCTCTAGACTTTGAACCCCAAATGTTCCTCCTACACCACTCTAAGACACGACCACCGGCATACAATCACTCTCTAGCTATGCACTTAGTGAATGCTGCAAAAATGTGTATTCCTCGTAAATGGCGTTCCACGGAACCACCTACCATAGGAGATTGGTTTCACCGCATTCAACAAACAAAGGTCATGGAAGACCTCATCCACCAATCCAAAGATACACAGACTAAATTCACAAAAATTTGGACATGCTGGATACATTTCACCACTACAAACGAATATAAAATGTTAATGACCTAACTGTCATCACCACACCACAAGCACCCTACCGAACCCATCTGGCTGCACTAGATTGCTGCTCGCTCATATTCGTGTACTGACACAGTGTCACCCCACGGGCTTACCATCCTCCCCTTCCCGCTCACGCTTCCTACCCCCATTCATCCCCCATTGTTTATCTCTCATACTTCTATTTTTTCCTTTTTCATTTTTTACTTTCCTCTTCCATGATTGAACTCCATTCTACACACCCGCTAACCCGCCAAAGAACGAGATACATTTTACCTTGTAACCACGGAGCTAATACTGAGCTACACATCCACAAACGCTTATAAAGACCTCCGCTTATCCTCGCCAGACAAAATAACTTGAATAACTATGTCTTCCACGACATATTACATGTTTCACGCAATGTACGGTAACTGCAATACCTATCCCATGCACCTTGCCTTATGAAAGCTTTTGTGACTGTACTGTACTGATTTACCAAACAACCTTGGCGGCTGCGCCCGCACTCTCGCATCTTTGTGTGAAATCATATACCTCCTTATGTACCTGTCAACTTATTTCTGAAAAATCAATAAAATATGTTTAAAAAAAAAAAAAATATTCCATGGACTCGACATGCCTCTCAGCAAATAACTTGGGGTGTCTACTTTCCAAAATGGGGTCATTTGGGGGGGTTTTGAACTGTCCTGGCATTTTATGCACAGCATTTAGAAGCTTATGTCACACATCACCCACTCTTCTAACCACTTGAAGACAAAGCCCTTTCTGACACTTTTTGATTACATAAAAAAATAATTTTTTTTTGCAAGAAAATTACTTTGAACCCCCAAACATTATATATTTTTTTAAAGCAAATGCCCTACAGATTAAAATGGTGGGTGTTTCATTTTTTTTTTCACACAGTATTTGCGCAGCGATTTTTTAAACGCATTTTTTGGGGAAAAAACACACTTTTTTAAATTTTAATGCACTAAAACACACTATATTGCCCAAATGTTTGATGTAATAAAAAAGATGATCTTAGGCCGAGTACATGGATACCAAACATGACATGCTTTAAAATTGCGCACAAACGTGCAGTGGCGACAAACTAAATACATTTTTAAAAGCCTTTAAAAGCCTTTACAGGTTACCACTTTAGATTTACAGAGGAGGTCTACTGCTAAAATTACTGCCCTCGATCTGACGTTCGCGGTGATACCTCACATGCATGGTGCAATTGCTGTTTACATTTGACGCCAGACCGACGCCTGCGTTCGCCTTAGCGCGAGAGCAGGGGGGACAGGGGTGCTTTTTTTTTTTTTTCTTTATTATTATTATTTTTTTTATCTTATTTTTAAACTGTTCCTTTCATTTTTTTTTAAAATCATTTTTATTGTTATCTCAGGGAATGTAAATATCCCCTATCATAGCAATAGGTAGTGACAGGTAGTCTTTTTGAAAAAATTGGGGTCTATTAGACCCTAGATTTCTCCTCTGTCCTCAAAGCATCTGACCACACCAAGATCGGTGTGATAAAATGCTTTCCCAATTTCCCAATGGCGCTGTTTACATCCGGCGAAATCTAAGTCATAAAATGCTCGTAGCTTCCAGTTTCTTAGGCCATAGAGATGTTTGGAGCCACTCTGGTCTCTGATCAGCTCTATGGTCAGCTGGCTGAATCACCGGCTGCATTTTCAGGTTCCCTGTTGAGACAGGAGAGCCAGAGCAAAACACGGAAGACGTTGGGGGGGGCATTCCCTGCCACTGCTTGTAAAAGCAGTCTGGAGGCTAATTAGCCACTAGGATTGCTTTTACATGAAAGCCGACCGCTGGCTGAAAAGAATGATACTAAGATGATACCTAAACCTGCAGGCATCATTCTGGTATAACCACTCAAAGTCGTGAATGGCATACCTGAAGACAAAAAAATGGTTAACAATAAAGCACAGTAAACGGTAAAGTATAAAAAATTGCATACCTGAAAAGCAAACATGATAAAACATAATAACAATAAAACATTGCAGAAAAGAATACAGTAAAAAAGAGCAGAACAATAGAGAGAATAGAGAGAGAGAGAACAATAAAACGACAACTATTTTTTTAAATTTTTGTTTGTGTTTTTTTTTTTTTACACTTTTTTTTTGTAACTGTAACTTTTATAACTGTAACCGGTTCCAGGTTCGGGTCTCTCAAAATGCGATGGCATCTTGGGAGACCCTGTGAAAGTGCGCCTAGTCTGTGCAATGCTGTACCCTATGCTAATACTCAACTAGTGAATGGTAGCGTTCAAAACATTCACCAATGCAAAGACCAGGATTGTCTGGACAGGAGGGACAATAATAGCGGGTGTCATGCCTATATCCGCGCTTGCTGCAGACACGACATCTTTTTTGGGGGGGTTCGTTGGGTAGGGGTACTCTACATAAAGAAAATTCCTCTCATGCAGCCGACTGCATTTGGTTGGGGATGTGAATGGGGGAAGTACGGGCGCTGCAGAAGCGGTGGGTTCCCAATTAGGATTGGCGAATGCAGCAGGAAGGGCACTATGGGCACGACGGGCCTGTGTTTGTCTTTTTGGTGGCAGCGGGACACTACTTATGCTTGCCACCTCACCAGCTTGAACTGCACTTATGGGACTCGCCACGTCACCAAGTGTTACTGCAGTGCTGGTTTGACTACGACCGGAGTGTACTAGACCGCTGGTGCTTGCAAGTTCACCAAAACGCTACAAAAAAAACTGTTAGCGATCGCAGGGATCAGGCCTGACTCTGCGAACGCTGCAGTTATGCGTGTAGTGTTTTGTAAGTGTCAGTGATCGATCGATACTGCACTTGGGTGGGCTGGGCTGGGCCGGGCGGAGGGGCAAAACGCAGGTGCTAGCAGGTATCTGGGCTGATCCCGCTAACACTGCGTTTGTGGGAACCCTAAACTGCTGGGGAAGCTAGTATAGATCTGATCAGATCAGATTTTGATCCGATCAGATACTATACCACTAAGGGAGGTGTACGGTGTGTGCGTGGGTGTTAGCGGTACTGGCGCTAACCTGGCGCTGCCTGGGGCTGGTGCTTGCCAGTTCACCAAAACGCTACCAAAAAAACTGTTAGCGATCGCAGGGATCAGGCCTGACTCTGCGAACGCTGCAGTTATGCGTTTAGTGTTTTGTAAGTGACAGTGATCGATCGATACTGCACTTGGGTGGGCTGGGCCGGGTGGAGGGGCAAAACGCAGGTGCTAACAGGTATCTGGGCTGATCCCGCTAACACTGTGTGTTTGGGAACCCTAAACTGCTGGGGACGCTAGTATAGATCTGATCGGATCAGATATTGATCCGTTCAGATACTATACCACTAAGGGAGGCGTATGCTGCGTGCGTGGGTGTTAGTGGTACTGGCGCTAACCTGACGCTGCCTGGGGCTGGTGCTTGCCAGTTCACCAAAACGCTACCAAGAAAACTGTTAGCGATCGCAGGGATCAGGCTTGACTCTGCGAACGCTGCAGTTATGCGTTTAGTGTTTTGTAAGTGACAGTGATCGATCAATACTGCACTTGGGTGGGCCGGGCGGAGGGGAAAAATGCAGGTGCTAGCGGGTATCTGGGCTGATCCCGCTAACACTGCGTTTTTGGGAACCCTAAACTGCTGGGGATGCTAGTATAGATCTGATCGGATCAGATATTGATCCGTACAGATACTATACCACTAAGGGAGGCGTATGCTGCGTGCGTGAGTGTTAGCGGTACTGGCGCTAATCTGACGCTGCCTGGGGCGACACATATCACTGCCGGGCGATCAGGGGGCTAAACCTTTATTCGGTAATAAACGGCGGGTGCCCTGACACTATAAAAAATAAACGAACTAACCAGCGTCACCCGTAACGGTTATACGGTGACCAGTGGTGAAAGGGTTAACTAGGGGGCAATCAAGGGGTTAAAACATTTATTAGATAGTATATGGGGGTCCCTGACGCTATAAAACGCTGACAGCGAACCTCAATATTTACCTCCCTAACTAGCGTCACCAGCGACACTAATACAGCGATCAGAAAAATGATCGCTTAGTGACACTGGTGACAGGGGGTGATCAAGGGGTTAAAACTTTATTAGGGGGGGTTAGGGGGGTACCCTAGACCTACAGGGGGCTAACACTCACTGCCCTAACACTGTAACTGTCACAAACTGACACCAAACAGTATTCAGAAAAAAAAAAATACTGCTTGGTGTCAGTTTGTGACAGGGGGGGGTGATTGGGGGGGGATTGGGGGGCGATCGGGGGGGGGTCGGGGGTGTTTTATGTGCCTGGCATGTTCTACTGTGTGTGTGTGTGTTTTGTGCACTTACATGTCTTCTCTCCTCGGCGCTGGAATGGAAACTGCCGAGCCGAGGAGAGATGACATCACATCCTCTGCCTGTGTGAAACTACACACAGGCAGGGGAGGATTCCGATTGGCTGGGAGCGATCGCGAGGGGGGGCCATGATCGGATGGTCTCCCCCTCGCCTCCCAACGCTCCCAGTGAAATGCCGACCGCCGCTGGCACCTGGGGGTCCGATCGGACCCCCCGCCCGCGGGAGGCAGATCACGTATGGGTAACGTGATTCTGCCTGCCCGTGCCATTCTGCCGCAGTATATCTGCGTTAGGCGGTCGGCAAGTGGTTAACAATACTTATTTTTCCTAGCCAGGAGTGTGCGAACTGTGTCCATTTTTGCAAGTCCGATCTAATGGTATTGAATAGGGGGATGTAACTTTTACGGAAAAGAGAGGCTGGGTCCGAAGTAAGATATATTCCTAGATATTTCATAGCTAATGGTTGCCAATGGAAGGGGAAAGAGGATTGTAAGTTGGTCGCTGTTGTAGGAGGGATTGATGTGTTTAAAATTTCCGATTTAGATAAATTAATTTTGAAGTTAGATATTTTACCAAATTGAGTGAAAGCTGACATGAGATTAGGTAAACTGATAAGTGGTTGCAGTATATAAAAGAGAACGTCATCTGCATACGCCGCGTATTTATGTTCCGTCGTTCCAACTGTAATCCCGTGTATATTGGGTTGTGACGTATTGTTGTTATGAAGGGTTCTAAAGAGAGGGCAAAGACAATGGGGGATAAGGGCACCCCTGACGGGTACCATTATGAAGGGACAAGGGATCGCTTAACGTACCATTAATTCTTAATTGGGCTGAAGGTGTTTGATATAAAGCTGAAATCTTTGCAAGCATGTTCGGGCCTATACCGAGATACGACAATGTGGCCATTAGGTACTCTCAGTCCACCCTGTCAAACACTTTCTCAGCAGCACTTTCTAGACAGAAGAAGGGTGGGCTGGGAGCAACCACGCACATAAGATATCAGGGAAAGTGTTCTGAGTGAGTTATCTCGTGCCTCCCTCCCCGGCATAAAACCAGTTTGATCTCTAGAGATCCATTGCGGGATTAGGGGCAAAAGTCTAATAGCGATCGCTTTTGCATATAGTTTAGCATACAAATTCAATAACGAAATTGGGCAATAGCTACCACATAGACTTGGGACCTTCCCTGGTTTGGGGATTATTGTGATATGAGCGTGGAGGGTTTCCGGTCTGAATCCCCCACCTGCAGAGGCCGAGTTAGCATATGCTGTTAAATGTGGAAGTAAGATATTTGCATAAGTGCAGTAGTAGGCCACCGTCAACCCATCAGGGCCTGGAGCCTTGCCATTAGCCATTGATTTAAGTGCTCCTCTAAGTTCTGCGGTGGTGAGATCACCTTCCAATGCCTCCATAGAAGAAGACGGAAGTCTTGGCAGGTTAGCTCTTGATAAATATTCTGCAATTTGTGATTTCCTAGTAGCATCATCTGATTGTGTATTGCTAACCTGATATAGTCGTTGATAAAAGGAGCGAAATTCCCTGGTTTTGTACGCCATTGTATCTGAGGCCAATTTAATCTTGGCAATGAAAGAGGCTGATCTTTTTTGTTGTATAGAAAAGGCTAAGATACGACTCGGTTTATTCCCCCACTCGTAGAATTGTTGGGCAACAATCCGACGACGGGACGTGTTTTCAGCATGAAAAAGAGCTTTCAATCCCTCTCCCTTTTTAGTGAGTGAGTGTAAAATTGATTTAAAGTTAGTTAATTTGTGTATTTTCTCAAGTTGGCCTATCTCTTCAATAAGTTTAGACAGTAAGTGCGTTCTCTCCCTCTTCTTCCTTGCGCCCAATTCAATAAGCTTACCTCTGATAAGGGCCTTATGGGCCTCCCATAAAGTCCCCGGTGATTTGTCTGGAGAAATATTATCCCGGAAGTAGAGGGAGAGACCCTTTTCAATTTCTTTTACATCTATTTCTTCAGCTAGGAGTGAATCGTTTAGTTTCCAGTTTGTGGATTTCATAGGTATGGATGGTGTTTGTAACGATATACTAATCGGAGAGTGATCAGATATTGTCGAAATTTCAATACTAGATCGTACTAAAAGATCTAGATAGTCGGTAATATACATTCCTTCGGAGGGGGAAGTAACTGGTGAGAGGGTGATTGGGTTAAGGACTTCGCATTGATTTTTCCTTCCAATCAATATGTATGGTTTAGGTACTCAGGGAAATATTTGCATCCTATGATCGCATGCTACTGATTATTGATTAATGTATAGATGTTAACATTGTTTGTTCATTTACGCATGTACCATCGGAAGATGTGCAGTCTAACATTGCTAGCTTAAGTTCACATGCTCTGGATAAATATATGAAGGCTAGCCTAATTTGCTCAGGTTTACATGTTCTAGATTGGTATTTGCAGGTTAGCAAGGATTGGTTAGGCTTAGATGATATAGACAAAACAGATAGGGGGGCAAAGGTTGTTCATATACTCCTATGGTAGATGATCTCATAAAGGTTAGCATTGTTTGCTCATGATTAGATAAATACGTGAGACTTGGTACTGTTTGCCCACATTCATTTTGTTCATGCCCGCAAGAGATTTACCTATTTTGGTCGGGGGGTCGGGGAGGGGGGGGGGCGGCTAGCTGCCTTCCGGCTCCTGCTAAACACACTCCCAAATAGGTTAACGCTTTCCCCCAGTTTGTAACTGGGAAGCGTTTAAGCAGTTTTTTTTTTTTTGCTGCATTTAGTTTTACCCTTTTTTTTTTTTTTTTTTTTCCAGAGGCAGGGGTGCCTAGTTTTTTAAGGCAACTGCCGCCTTTCAGCCTTCTCTACACCGAGGTGCTTTTTTTTTTAGTTTCGTTTTTTCTCCTTTCTCTTTTCTCCTACTTACTTCCTTCCCCTCCCCATTTCCCCTACTTTCCCCCCCCCCCACCCCATCCTCTCCCATGGAGGTCCTGAATGTGACCTCGCTTAACGCCAAGGGCCTTAACACACCCGAGAAAAGACGGATGCTTTTACATGATTTGTATCGTCATAAATCCGATGTGGCCTTTATACAAGAGACACACTTTAGGGATGACAAATTACCCATCCTTAAAAACAAGTCATTCCCACTGGTATATCATTCTACCAACCAGACAGCGAAATCAAGGGGGGTTTCTATTCTCCTCTCCGGAAGAGTGCCATGGTTGCTTATAGATTCCATTACAGATCCAGGAGGTCACTTCCTGTTTGTGAAGGGCTTGATCGGAAATATCAAAGTCACATTTGCAAATTTATACGCCCCAAATGAACCACAAGAAACTTTTCTAGGTAGGACTCTAGCGAAGCTGACCAATTTCTCGGAGGGCCAGCTAATTGTAGGAGGTGACCTAAACGTCCCACTAATTCCAACAGAAGACACATCCTCGGGTCTCTCATCTATCTCCCAAGGTTCTCGTAAACGTATTACCCATTCACTTCATAGTAGCCAACTAATTGATGTATGGCGTCTCCTACACCCCACAGAGAGGGATTTCACCTTCTACTCCTCCCCTCACAAGACGTATTCACGCATTGACTATTTCCTCATCCCCCATGCTCAGCTACACGCAGTTCGCACCTCCTCCATTGGCTCCATCACCTGGTCCGATCACGCTCCTATTTTCCTGTCCTATGCGCTTCAAGACTCCATGGCCACCAAAACTAACCAATGGAGACTAAATGAAAGTATCTTGCAAGATAAGGACGTTTTGGAAGACGTCACTAAAGAACTGAACTACTACTTTACCACTAATGATACCCCAGATTGCGATCCAGGCATTATATGGGAGGCACACAAAGCGGTTATTCGCAGTGTGTTGATTAAACACGGGGCTAGGATCAAACGGAAACGTACTGAACAACTTAATTCCCTACTTACAGATCTTGCCGTCCTGGAACTCCGTCATAAAAGAACACAAACCCCATCTTTAGAGAGGGAACTCCGTGTTAAACAGACACAAATTACGGATATCTTACAATTCAAAGCCAAGGCAGCGCTGCAGGTTTGTAGGAGATTCTCATATGAGTCCGGGAATAAATGTGGGAGATTGTTAGCCAAAACTTTGCGAGATCAGAGACTGGTGACATATATCCCACATTTAATACCCCCCAATAAACCAAAGGTTACTAAACGACAAGAGATTACAAGAGAATTCCGGGAATTCTATAACACATTATACAATCTACCGACCAAAAATCCTTCTCGAGACCAGATAGCCTCATATCTAACATCATCTCATATGCCTCAATTATCAGAAGCAGACATTGACATCCTTGAAGCCCCCATCACCATAGAGGAACTCCAGGGGGCGGTCGGGGCCACTAAACAGGGGAAGGCACTGGGGCCAGATGGCCTTACATCCCAATACTACAATGGTCCCATACATGGTCAAGTTGTTCAATGCAGTGGGCTCGACTGCAACATTCGCTGCCGATACCTTACTCGCACACATCTCGGTGATCCCTAAAGAAGGGAAAGATCCAATGGCCTGTGGAAGTTACCAACCGATCTCACTCCTTAATCTGGATCTCAAACTCTTTACTAAGATACTAGCAAATAGGATTCAACACCTCATCCCAAGGCTGATACACTTAGACCAGGTCGGCTTTGTCCCTACCCGAGAGGCTAGGGATAACACCACAAAGGTACTGAATCTGCTCCAGGCAGTAAACAATTCACAGACACAATGTGTATTTCTTGGCACCGATGCGGAGAAGGCCTTTGACAGGGTGAACTGGAATTTCATGCTTGCTGTCTTACGACATGCTGGCTTCGGCACCAAAATGATGCAATGGATTTCAGCGATCTATTCCCGACCAGCAGCAAGAGTTCGGGCCAATGGTGTTTTATCAGACACCCTTGGAATCAACAACGGGACACGCCAGGGGTGCCCATTGTCGCCCCTCCTTTTCGCCCTGTCATTGGAACCATTTCTCTGCACGGTCCGAAATAACCCAGATATTGAGGGAGTTAGAGTAGGGGATTCCCAGCACAAGGTTTCGGCATATGCTGATGACATGTTATTCTCCCTTACAAAACCCCTGATTTCGCTCCCTAACCTGATGAAGGAGTTTGAGAGATACGGAAACCTCTCAAATCTTCAGATTAACTTTTCCAAGTCTGAGGCAATGGGAGTTAATTTCCCACAAAAGTCGATTGTACAACTACAAAACAACTTTAAATTTAAATGGACTGATAAAGCACTAACGTATCTAGGAACAATGATCCCTGCCAATTTAGCAAAAATCTTTGAGCTAAACTTCCCACCACTACTTCGGAACGTCAAACAACTCCTAGACAAGTGGACCACCGGTTTTCATTCTTGGATAGGAAGTTGTAACATTATTAAAATGAGCATCCTCCCCAAGTTTCTATATCTCCTACAAGCACTCCCAACCCGTATCCCGGCTAGTTATTTCAAACAAATTCAATCGTTATTCTTTGATTTCATCTGGGCACATCGACGCCCACGATTACAGCGTAAGCAGTTAATGTTACCTAATATGGGGGTTTAGCAGTGCCGGACATACGCAAGTATCACCAAGCTATACATCTGAGCAGGATGGTAGATTGGAACAGACATGCAGATTATAAGTTATGGGTTCGTATTGAACAGGCCCAATCAGATGTTCCTCTTGGTGGGGCTTCATGGTGTTACACCTCCCTCTCACAGAAGATGAAAAACCACCCCTTAATAGGCAATACAGCTAAAATATGTTCAGTTCTACTTTCATCCCCCAGTATCTCGTCAAGTACATCACCCCTATACCCAATTATGGGGAACCCCCTTTTCCCTCCGGGAAGTGGTGGTCCCAATTTTCGAAACCTAAGGGACTTGGGCCTTACACAGGCTTCCAAGTTTGTACAGGAGGGGGCGTGGCCGATGATCCCGAAGCTGGTGGACCGATCAGGTCCCTTCCGGCTGGATTTTTGGGGTGCCCTTCAGCTCTCCCACTTTCTCAGAACTCTCCCGGCTCTGGGGTTGTTTGCCAGGCCCCTTACCACCTTTGAGGAAAGCTGCTCTGAGACGGGGCCAATGCCCCACATACTTTCAGCTAACTACGAGTTGCTAACTACCCCTGCGGAACCGCACGTGTTGAACTGCATACAAAATTGGGAGCGGGACCTAGGTAAAAATTTCAGCACAACACAGCAACAACATATCATCAGGTTTACATACAAATCCTCTATTTGCGCAAAAACACAGGAAACCAACTACAAGATCCTAACCAGGTGGTACAGAACCCCGGTGAAGCTGAAAAAAATCTTTCCAGACGCCTCTGATCTGTGCTGGAGATGCAAGGAGGACAAAGGCACCATCCTGCATATTTTCTGGTCCTGCCCTAAATTACAACACTTTTGGACGGGTGTCCAACACATCCTCCAAAAACTCACAGAACGCGAAATACCCAATGACCCAGCATTCTTTCTCCTACACGCCACCAATATACCAGGGAAAATCTACAAAAGATCTATTATCCGGCACCTTCTTGATGCTGCTAAAGCATGCATCCCCCTTAAATGGAAATCATCGCACCCCCCAACAGCAGGGATGTGGCTCTGAAAGGTTGAGGAAATAGGCAGATTGGAAGATCTTGTTCTAACTGCACGAAACCAGCAGGAGCGATACTCCAAGACTTGGGCACCATGGCACGTCTTTATCTTCTCGAATGAGGGAAGAGACCTCCTGGACAGCGACTCGAATGACTAAATGACACCATACTAAATAATTAACTGACTAACTAAATATTGATCTCACCAGCTTCAGAAGATTTGGGTGTTTTATCGGATTACCCCCGCGGCAGGTGGGCTTACACAAAGATATCCTCCAGATTACCTCCCCACTCCTCTTCCCTACCTCCCCCCCTACCCCTCTCCCCCCCCCCCCTCATACCCCTCTTCCCTATGTCTTTTTTTTTTCTATTTCCTCCTTTTCTTTCCTACATGTTTGCTTACTATACTTCTCTCTATTATAATTTTTTGTTTTTTGTTTTTCTTTTCCCGGTTAGGTAGTCCCGAATTTTTGGGACCTAAACTTTTCTAGTATATAAATTAAAAAAAAAAAAAGAACTGGAGCCGGTCGGAGACTGGACGAAGGGTAACACGTATGCACCATTAATATTGCTATCTAATGTACACCCAGAGGAAAGACGCCGCCTATAGCAACTGTCACAGAATTTGACAGGGACGTTTCAGATAACAAAATGTCATATTGTCCTTAACAGTTCATGAAAAGCTATAGTGTATAACATATTTGTGCAATGTGATGTAAGATAACACACTGTGATTGCTCAGATGTCTGTGTTCGACTGCGTTCCTTGAATAAATAAAATAATTGTAAAAAAAAAAAAGATCTAGATAGTGGTGTTGGATAAAAAAATAGTCTATCCGGGAATGAGAATCATATAAATGCGAATATTGGGTATAGTCTTTTGCGCAGGGGTGCATTATCCTCCATACATCCATGAGTTGAGTGTTATGTAGAAGTTTACGAATATACGCCAAACATCTATGCAGAATGCATGATTTCTCTGGGAGGTATCTAGTATTGGTTCTAGGGAGATGTTTAGATCTCCTCCCAGGATAATATAACCTCGCGCAAAGTCCTTCAGTTTAGTTAAGTGGCTGCCATAAAGTCGGCTTGTCCCTGATTTGGAGCATACAGATTAGCGAGAGTACACGGGAAATCACCCAGGCTGCCCTTTATAAAGAGAAATCTACCCAAAGGATCTGCCAGGAATTCATCCACATTGAATGAAGTTCCCCTTCGGAACCCAATGGCCACACCCTTCACCTTTGAAATGTCCGAAAGACTATAATACCATGTGGGGTATTGAAGGGCATATAATTTAACAGATGTGGTATATGTGAGATGGGTTTCTTGCAAGAAGATAATGTCTCTCTGCATGCGCTGAAGTTCCCTTTATAGTAAATGTCTTTTACCTGCAGCATGCAGGCCTCGTACATTGAGTGAAATCAACTTAGTGGTGGCCATCAGGTTCCTTGGGGAGTCCCATCATGTTTATATGACCTGCAAGGCTGGTATAAAGACTGGAGAGAGGGGGAAGAAGGGAGAGGGGTAAAGGAAAAGAAACAGCAAAGAAGGTCAGATCGAGGAACGAAAAACAAGGAGAGGAGGGGAAAGACAAAAAGAAGAGAATCAACATTGACTAGTATAGAATTATGACATAGATTCGCACGCAAAACTTTGCAGTGCAAAAACAGGGGCCCCACTGGGAACGCCCCAGCAGCATACTCTCCCTCTGAGGGGTCACCCACACCGCCGAAGAGATCCCCCCATCGCCCCCTGTGGGGGGGAAATTCCCACCGTAGGAATCAGA
Organism: Lithobates clamitans; assembly: GCA_037952925.1. Lineage (NCBI taxonomy): Eukaryota > Metazoa > Chordata > Amphibia > Anura > Ranidae > Lithobates > Lithobates clamitans. The sequence continues at coordinate 3,942,742 of JBBGZY010000412.1, read as the reverse complement.
CCACGTGTGGTCATATCGGGTCTGCGCCGTCCGTGTGATCCAGCGCTAGCATGTTAACCAAAACAGGCTGTATAACCCATACAGCAGATAAGTAAATAATGCCGTCCAACTTCTATATCTCCAGGAGAATCTATACAGCACACATAAGACATGATAAGTGTGAATGTATAATAACAAGGGAGAGCTGTTGAACTGGGTAATTAGCTTACTTTGTCCCCATAATGCTGCTTAAGTTCCTGCTTAACGACCCTAAGGAAGTCAGTCAGCTCCGGGAGTAGAATCCAAATTAGCAGTGCGACGCTTGCGGGAGATTTTCTGCCACTGATCTTCAGGTGAATGTGGTGTCACAGGGATGCCATCCTGCCACCCCGGAAGTTCGGGTGGATCAATATTGATATCCATGCAAAATGCTTGTAGGTCCTCTGGGAAATGCAGGACGGCCGACTTCCCATCCCCATTAGCTATCAGGGCTGACGGAAACCCCCATCTGTAATTAATGGATGCCTGACGTAGTTTCTCTGTAAGAGGTTTTAATGCCCTGCGTTGTTCCAATGTTTCCCTGACCAGGTCTGGAAGGAAGGACAGTATGGCTCCGTGAAAATCCAAAGTTGCTGCCTCTCTTGCCTTCTTCATAATTAGCTCCTTTTCCTCAAAATAATGCAGCCGACAGATGACTTCTCTGGGCATGTCATTAGAGAGATTGCGTGGGCGGAGAGCCTGATGGACCCTATCCAGCTTCAGCGGGTGGTCTGCCGGGTTGCCCAGGAGGTTGTTGAAAATGCCGCGAATAGAGGCAGCCAGGTCATCGTCTCTTGTTGCCTCCAGAAGACCCCTGATGTGTATGTTATTCCTCCTGTTTCTATTTTCCTGGTCTTCGAGTTTGTAAAGCGCCATTCGTGTGCTATGAAGAGGTTACGTGTGGAGGTTTGCAACTCTCTAATGGCAGTAGCGTGTCTATCAAGACGTTGCTCCGTCTCCTCCACACGTTCTAGAACTTGAGCTAAGTCAGTTCGAACCGCTAAAAGTTCCTTTTTGATTAGCTTCTCCAGACTCGATAGCATTAATGCTAGGTAATTTTTAGTGGGAAGTCCGCTCACCAGGTCCACCACCCTCGAGTTCCTGCTCGGGCCTCTCTCTCCATCCGATCCACACGAGGATACTGGAGACCGGTGTCTAGCCTCAGGCCTATGGCAGGAGGCGGAGCCTGTATTCAATCCACGAGGCGAGCGGCCTAGTCCACCTTGCTCCGAAGGATCCTCAGGCTCCGCTGCGAGATAGCGTTTAATGAAATTCGCCAGAGTGTTCTTTTTAGACTGGGATTTGCCCGTCCTCTTTCCTATGCCAGCCATCGACATTAGAATGCCGAGGGTTACCGATTAAATTAGGTATATTGAGTGCCGGCGCCGGAGCTCATACGGGATGCGTCCTCACACTCTCATGTCCAGGCCATGCCCCCATATGGATACATTTTAATAAAAGAGAAATTAGACACTTACACAATGCATAATACATAGGACATACATCATCCTATTTAATGAGCTATGGCGATAGTGGAACTCACATATAGTAATGTGCAATAATGGTGAAACTCACTTATCATGTATATGATAAACAGATTGATCAGAATCCTGGGAGGGGGGTCGTAGCTCTGAGGTGACGTATCCAGTGCATGTCGCGCTGGAGCAGTATTTTGTTCCAGTCACCTCCACTAATTGGTATATGTAATCTATCCAGCACTGTAAAATTGACCTGGGAAAATTTATAATTGTGTTTTCTTGCGACATGTCTGGCTAAAGGTAAATATAAGTTGCAGATGCGCATGCTATGCACGTGCTTTTCCACTCTTTTACCCAGCTCCTGTCTTGTCTTCCCCACATAAAAGGCTCCACACTGACACTGCATGAGGTAGACAAGCCCCCGGGTCTTACATGAAGCATAATGCTTCAGGGCGAAGGTCTCCCCATTGGGCAGTGTCAGCGTGGTCCTCCTACCTATGTAGGCACAAAACGAGCATGACCCACAGGGGTAAGTACCCCATGTTTCACAGGGATCTCCTCTCGTGTCACCCCTATACTCGCTCTGCATTAATAGGTTGCCCAATGAGCCTGCTTTTTTGTATGTAATTTGGGGTTTGGATGTAACTAGATTTTTTAGGACAGGGTCCTCAGTGAGGATGGGCCAGTATTTTGTAATCATTTTTCTAATTTACTGGTGTTCATTGGAAAATTTCATGATAATCTTTGTCATTTTGTCCTCCATATTTCCTTTTTTGGGCTTGAAGATTAAATCTTTCCTATGTATCCCCTTAGCTTGGTTAAAAGCTTTTTTCAGTGTTGACTTAGTGTATCCCCTGGTAAGCAAATGACTGGTAAGTTAATCAGATTCTTTTTGGAAGACCTCATTAGAAATACAGTTCCTTTTAATACGAAGAAACTGACTAAATGGAATAGATCTCTTTAATGGATCGGGGTGGAAACTCGCTGCATGCAACAAAGGGATGATGGCAACCACATATTAATTGACATGAGTCATCATCTTTTTCTCAATCAGATATCTCTTGCTTTGTAGATGGGGCTTCATTTCTTTGTCAGCCTGAATGTACCTCTGGCTATTCTGCTTGGAGCCCTTTCTCTATTTGGAAGCTTCAATGCTGTGAATTTAATTCTTTTCATCATATATATCTGTAAGATGATGCTACAATCTCTTTTGGGCATTGTTCAGATATTGATTTAAGATCCACATTTTTTCTACCCATACTCCCTTCCTTCCTCTTCCTATTTTCTCCCCTCTCCCTCTCTTCCCCTTTTTCCTCCCTTTTCCCTTTTCTGCTTCTTTTCCCTCTCCGCCCCCCTTCTCCTTTTCTCATTGTTTCCTAGCCTCTCTCTGCTCCATTTAATTTTGTTTTTTATTTTTTGAGGATTTCAGCAAGTTTTTGGGAGGGATTGACCCACATTGCTACATTGTTATACCTAATTTAGGAGTGATTTTGTCTTCTTTGGTGCCCACCCTGCAATCCCCATTGTTGGACTTGATGTTGGACCTCTCTGCTCCCCTTTTTGTGAACAAACAGGATTCTGATCAATCTGTTAATCATATACATGATAGGTGAATGTCAACATTATTGCACATTACTATATGTGAGTTCCACTATCGACCATATCTCATTAATTAGGATGCTGCTATGTATTTAACATTGTGTAAGTGTCTAATTTCTCTTTATTAAAATGTATCCATATATTATAAATTGTAATAAATTGTTGTTGCTGTTTGATATCTTATATCTTGTTTTCAGTTTTTTCTTGTAGCCAATATATTGCCTTACAGCTCCTAAAGAAGCTATTAGCGAAACATGTTGAGTCAACAGGAATTTATATAGCTTTATCAGCTCTATATGCACAATATTTTTTGTTATCATGCTGTGATAATTTTATATATGTTTGTCTGTATATGAGAGTCAACATTTGTTTACTCCTTTTTATATTTCTCTATTAATAAAATATTTCATATGTTTTTTTATCAAATTGTTGTTATATCTGTGGCACCATTAAAATCCCCCTTTTCCAGGTTCTCTCTATACATTTGTAATTTATATATATCCATCATCAATAACCACAAGGGACGTAAATACTTTGTGTACTCATTACCTCTATTAACCCAGATAACCAAGAGTGACCTAAAGTCAACTAAAGCCTTTTGTATTTGGGCCCTATTTGCTTAACTTTTGAGTTTAGCTTTAAGTGCATTTTTGCACACATCATTGTAGCAAATGGGCTGCTTTTTGTATGTACCATCAAAATGTAACCAGGCATGTTTACATATTCTGAACAAGCAGTAAATAAACTTTAAAACAAGCATTCGCTGACCTCTGAAACTATAGACACTGTGGAGCAATCCATCCTCAATTTCTCTAGAGATGCAGAGTAGTCTTCTACGTTGAGTGTCAGTATTCTGCTCTCCCTCTCTTCCAGTGAACCTTCTCTCTTTTTATATTAGAGATTATAAAACTGGTAGACTGCTAAACCAGTGCTAGGAAGGGCAAACAGAATGAACCGTGTTCCTGTACCTGAGTGTCCCCTTGCTCCCCAGATGTGGATGTGGGCTCCTTTTAACTCTTCACAACCACCTGTGTACCCACAAGCCCTTGGACTCCTGGACACACCTGGGTAATGCGTTTCCTGGTTTCCTGCCGTTGGGTACTCAGAGGGATCACGCACAATGAGCAAAACTGGCTGGGCATGCAATCTGACACCAGAAGTATGGCTCTTCCATTACTAAATCCCAGCATGCCAGAAGCCAGGCAGCTCAATAGCAGGCAGCTTTCAAGAAAGACCCAGCCACTACAGGGAGAATTTGCTTTCCAAATACTGTGCTTTAAGTAGGTTAGTTTGTGCCTACAGCCATTCATCTGTATTTCTAGCAACTCTCCTGGACAACTAGCCCTGTGATTCCTCCAGCCACATTCCTTGATTGCCAGACTGTGGGAGAGAAGCTATTCACTGGCCAAGGGTAAGTAGCTGTTTTTGTTCTTTACGATATGGTTTACTAAAGTAGTAATTCCTCTCAGTGACTCTGCTCCTATAGTGCTTCACAGAGACTGGACTGTGCTGCCACCTAGCATTCTTACTTAGTATCAGAGACACTGCCCGTTTTGAGCTTCTGTTTGCATAGCTACTAGGGATGAGCCGAACACCCCCTGGTTCGGTTCGCACCAGAACCTGCGAACGGACCCAAAATTCGCACGAACATTAGAACCCCATTGACATCAATGGGACTCAAACGTTCGAAATCAAAAGTGCTCATTTTAAAGGCTAATTTGCATGGTATTGTCCTAAAAAAGGTTTGGGGACCCGGGTCCTGCCCCACGGGACATGTATCAATGCAAAAAAATTTTTTTTAAAACGGCCGTTTTTTCGGGGAGCAGTGATTTTAATGATGCTTAAAGTTAAAAAAAAAAGTGAAATATTCCTTTAAATATCGTACCTGGGGGGTGTCTATAGTATGCCTGTAAAGTGGTGCATGTTTCCCGTGCTTAAAGGAAAAAAAGTAATTTAAAAGTCATTTAAAACTGCTTGCAGCTTTAATGTAATGTCGGGTCTTGGCAATATGGATGAAAATCAGTGAGACAAATGGCATGGGTACCCCCCAGTCCATTACCAGGCCCTTTGGGTCTTGTATGGATATTAAGGGGAACCCCGCACCCAAATTAAAAAAGGAAACAGCAGTATACAGGCTCTGTACTCTGAACAGCAGTATACAGGCGGTGCAAACAAGACAGGGACTGTAGGTTTATTGTTAAGTGGAATCTGTTTGTAATTTTGAACTGGTACATTTTTAACGTGTTTAGCTCCAGCCAAAAAATCTATTTTAAGCTTTTTGGAAAACATAGGAAAGGGTTATCACCCCTGTGACATTTGTTTTGCTGTCTGTGCTCCTCTTCAGAAGATTTCACCTCAATTTTTGTCCCAATGACAAATGTTTTTTGAAAATTTGTTTTTTTTTGTGAAACAAGGATTGGTGATAAAACATCAGTGGAAAGGGGAAATGTTTTTCCCATATTAACTCTTACAGGAGAGAATTTCCCTTCCTAGGGGTAGATTTCATCTCACTTCCTGTTGTCTCCTTCTGTTTGCAAGTAGGATTCATTTGAAACTTGGATGTTTGAAAGTAGGGGCCTGCCCTATATACTCAGCGGAAATTTGGGCCTTAGGTGTTATTGTGGCCACAACACTGTAAGTCCTCACAGGGCCCTGCTGTGAAATATTAGATCAAGAATTGTAATTACATGCCTCTGTTGAACAGGGGCAGAAAAATTGGGCCTTTGGTGGTGGTGGTGGTGGTGCTGGTGCCACAACACTGTAAGTCCTCACTCGCTCTTGGTGGGCGCAGAAACGGGCCCTGCTGTGAAATATTAGATCAAGAATTGTAATTACATGCCCCTGTTGAACAGGGGCTGAAAAATTGGGCCTTTGGTGGTGGTGGTGGTGCTGGTGCCACAACACTGTAAGTCCTCAATCGCTCTTGGTGGGCGCAGAAATGGGCCCTTCTGTGAAATATTAGATCAAGAATTGTAATTACATGCCCCTGTTGAACAGGGGCTGAAAAATTGGGCCTTAGGCACTGGTGCTGGTGCCACAACACTGCAATCCCTTACAGATACTCCAGTTGGAACGCAGAAACGAGCCCTGCTGCAAAGTATTGCATCAAAAATTGTAATTACATGCCCCTGTTAAACAGGGGCTGAAAAATTGGGCCTTAGGCACTGGTGCCACAACACTGCAACCCCTCAAAGATGCTCTAGTTGGAATGCAGGAACGAGCCCTGCTGCAAAGTATTGCATCAAAAATTGTAATTACACGCCCCTGTTAAACAGGGGCTGAAAAATTGGGTCTTAGGCACTGGTGCCGGTGCCACAACACTGCAACCCCTCACAGATACTCTAGTTGGAATGCAGGAATGAGCCCTGCTGCAAAGTATTGCATCAAAAATTGTAATTACACGCCCCTGTTAAACAGGGGCTGAAAAATTGGGCCTTAGGCACTGGTGCTGGTGCCACAACACTGCAACCCCTCACAGATACTCTAGTTGGAATGCAGAAATGAGCCCTGCTGCAAAGTACTGCATCAAAAATTGTAATTACACGCCCCTGTTAAACAGGGGCTGAAAAATTGGGCCTTAGGCACTGGTGGTGGCGCCCAGAACCAAAAATGTTCTTACAAGCTATCAGCGTGATCATTGAGGAGGAAGAGGATAATTACTCAGGGATAGTCACTCAGCATCAGCATAGGCAGTCTTTGAAGGGATCTGAGATTTCAAAAAAAATTATTCGGTTACGTCAGCATCAGGTGCTTGGTAGCTGGTGGTGATCCAAGACTGATTAATTTTTATGAAGGTCAGTCGATCGACCGAGTCGGTGGACAGACACACCCTGTGATCGGTTACAAAGCATCCAGCAGCACTGAATGTGCATTCCGAAAGAACACTGGATGCAGGACAGGCCAGTAGCTCAATTGCATACTGTGCAAGCTCTGGCCAGTGATCCATCCTTAAGACCCAGTAACCCAGAGGATTTTCGGTGGGAAAGGTATCCAAGTCAGATCTTGCCCCTAGGTATTCCTGCACCATGTAAAACAGACGCTGCCGATGGTTGCTGGAACCGATCTTACCTTGGGACTGCGGACTAAAAAATCGGTCAGACGGACACCTTCTCCACCGCTCCTTCTTTGACTGACCGAAGCCTCAGCAACACGTTGTCCAGAAACAGGAGTTTGTAACCTCCCAGTCTCTGGGAACGCATTGCACAGACCTTTCTGCAAGGCCTCCCGAAGATGTTTCATCCTCTGCTCCCTCTGCGACGGCAAGATAAGGTCCGCAACCTTACCCTTGTAATGTGGATCAAGGAGGGTTGCCAGTCAGTATTGGTATTTCTCCTTGATCAAGGAGGGTTGCCAGTCAGTATTGGTCTTTCTCCTTGATACCACGAATACGAGGATCCTTACGCAGGCTTTGCAGGATCAGGGAGGCCATGCAGCGTAGGTTTGCTGAGGCATTCGGTCCGGAGTCCTCTGGGTCACTAAGGATGACATGGTCCGCAGCCACCTCCTCCCAGCCACGTACAAGTCCATGTGTTTCTTGGGACTGATCCCTTAAAGACTGCTGCTGATGCTGAGTGCCAGGCTCCACCTCCATACTGACACAATCCTCATCCTCCTCATCCTCCTCCTCCTCGTTCTCTTCCTGTGTGATCGGCGGGCACGCAGGAACACTGTCTGGATAAAGGGGGCCTTGAGAGCTAAGGAAGTCCTCCTCTTCCTGCCTCTGTTCTGCCTCAAGTGCCCTGTCCATTATTCCATGCAGCGTGTTCTCCAACAGGTGGACAAGGGGGACAGTGTCACTAAAGCATGCAGTGTCACTGCTCACCATCCTCGTGGCCTCCTCAAATGGTGACAGGACAGTGCATGCATCCCTGATCATGGCCCACTGGAGTGGGGAAAAAAACCAAGCTCCCCTGACCCTGTCCTGGTGCCATAGTCGCACAGGTACTCATTGATGGCCCTCTGCTGCATGCGCAGCCGCTGCAGCATGGCCAACATTGAGTTCCACCTGGTGGGCATGTCACAGATTAGGCGGTTCTTGGGCAGGTTAAACTCCTTTTGGAGGTCTGCTAGCCGAGCACTGGCATTATATGACCGGCGGAAATGCATACAGACTTTCCTGGCCTGCCTCAGGACATCCTGTAAGCCCGGGTACCTGCCCAAGAACCACTGCACCACCAAGTTAAGGATGTGAGCCAAACAGGGCACATGGGTCATTTGTGCCTGTCGGAGGACAGAGAGGAGGTTGGTGCCATTGTCACAAACTACCATTCCTACCTTAAGTTGGCGTGGCATCAACCACCTCTGAACCTCGGCGTAGCCCCTTGAACGCCTACGGAGCACCGCTGGTTCTGAGGACAAAGAACAGGAAGAGGCCATGGAGGAAGAAGAAGAGGAAGGGGTGGAGGAGAGAGGTGTGTCACAATCATTAGTAGTGGCATTTTGGAGGCGTGGTGGCGGAACAACCTCCAACACTACTGCACCTTGTCCTGCATCCTTCCCAGCTGCCAGCAGAGTCACCCAATGCGCGGTGAAACTTAGGTAATGTCCCTGTCCATGCCTGCTGGACCATGAGTCAGTGGTAATATGCACCTTACCGCTGACCGCCCTGTCCAGTGAGGCATGGACATTGCCTTCCACATGCCGGTAGAGAGCCGGAATCGCCTTCCGTGAGAAAAAGTGGCGTTTGGTTACCTGCCATTGAGGAACGGCACATTCCACAAACTCACGGAAGGGGGCAGAGTCTACCAACTGAAAAGGCAGCAGTTGAAGTGCTAGCAATTTTGCCAAGCTAGCATTCAACCACTGGGCATGTGGTTGGCTGGGAACGAACTTCTTTCGGCGGTGCAGCAGCTGGGGCAGGGAAATTTGCCTGGTACAATCTGACGTCGGTGTACCGAAAGCAGAATGCCCAGATGTACTTGGCTGTGACACACCTAATTCTACACCTTCATTTCTCTCAGTGCAGGTCTCAGAGAGGACTGAAGGTATAGTGGGGTTGGAGATCTCAGCTGATGAGGAGCAAGGAGAGGTCCTCTTTGTTCTTTGGTGTGGGTCTTTTAGATACGCTTGCCAACGAACTGCATGGCAGGTCAACATATGTCTGGTCAAGCATGTGGTGCCCAAGTGGGAGATGTTTTGGCCACGCGAGATACGCTTGAGACATATGTTGCAAATAGCAGCGGTGCGATCTGATGCACTCATCTCAAAAAAGGCCCACACCAAAGAACTTTTGGAATAACGCGCAGAAACAGCAGCGCCCTGCACATGCGGAGCTTTGCGGTGTGATGCAGTCAGTGTGCTGCCCTTAGGCTGGCCCCTGGAGGGCATCCTGCCTCATTGGTGATGTGCCTCCTCCTCCCCCTCCTCTTCTCTCCTATCAGGCACCCACGTTCAGTCAGTGACCTCATCATCCCCTCCCTCCTCATCACTGGAGCAAACCTGGCAGTATGCTGCATAAGGGGGAGCATGACTGCCAGATTGCTGTCCTTCTTGGGCACCCCCTCTGTCCATGCTCACGTTACTGCCTTCATCTAGCTCAGTATCATCATCAGAGCATTTTAAACACTGGGCATCCTCCTGGAGCATGTACCCAACACTGTGGTCAAACAGTTCGAGGGACTACTCAGGAGGACATGGGGGGGTAGGGAAGGAGTCACTGATGCCATTGAGCTGAGGGAAGAGGCCACGTTGGCAGCTGCTTTGCCAGACAAAAATACCCTGAGCATGGGTGAGAGAGGATGAGGAGGATGAGGACGGCTTGGTCATCCACTCGACCAAGTTGCGGCTCAACACGGCCAGCTGCTGAAAAAAAGGCCAAGCGTGTCCCACGGCCACGTGCTGATATGGATGCACCATCTCCACGACCAGCACTTTTGCCTCTAGACACAGAGCCTGCTTGCCCTCTTTTATTGGCTTGTGACTGTCTGCCTCTCCTTGTTGGCCTTCCAGACATACTAATGTAGTATGAGAACACCACCAACCTTCTACAGGTAGCTTTAGCTGAACACTGTGCAGAGCTCGCATTACACTAACTTGTAGGTTTATCTGAACACTGTAAGGAGGACGCACTACACTAACTTGTAGCTTATTTAGCTGCCTGCGGTAGTGATAGGATCAAGAAAACACCACCAACCTTCTACAGGTAGCTTTAGCTGAACACTGTGCAGAGCTCGCAAAAAACTAACTTGTAGTTTATTTACCTGCCTGCAGTAGTGATAGAATCAGGAAAACACCACCAACCTTCTACAGGTAGCTTTAGATGAACACTGTGCAGAGCTCGCACTACACTAACTTGTAGTTTTAGCTGAACGCTCTGCAGAGCTCGCAAAAAAGTAACTTGTAGCTTATTTAGCTGCCTGCGGTAGTGATAGGATCAAGAAAACACCACCAACCTTCTACAGGTAGCTTTAGCTGAACACTGTGCAGAGCTCGCACTACACTAACTTGTAGTTTTAGCTGAACACTGTGCAGAGCTCGCAAAAAAGTAACTTGTAGCTTATTTAGCTGCCTGCGGTAGTGATAGGATCAGGAAAACACCACCAACCTTCTACAGGTAGCTTTAGCTGAACATTGTGCAGAGCTCGCACTACACTAACTTGTAGTTTTAGCTGAACACTGTGAGGAGGACGCACTACACTAACTTGTAGCTTTAGCTGAACACTGTGCAGAGGTCGCACTACACTAACTTGTAGCTTTAGCTGAACACTGTGAGGAGGACGCACTACACTAACTTGAAGCTTTAGCTGAACACTGTGAGGAGGACGCACTACACTAAATTGTAGCTTTAGCTGAACACTGTGCAGAGGTCGCGCTACACTAACTTGTAGTTTTAGCTGAACACTGTGAGGAGGACGCACTACATGAACTTGTAGCTATAGCTGAACACTGTTCAGAGGACGCACTACACTAACTTGTAGCTTTAGCTGAACACTGTGCAGAGGTTGCACTACACTAACTTGTAGTTTTAGCTGAACACTGTGAGGAGGACGCACTACACTAACTTGTAGCTTTAGCTGAACACTGTGCAGAGGTCGCACTACACTAACTTGTAGTTTTAGCTGAACACTGTGAGGAGGACGCACTACACTAACTTGTAGCTTTAGCTGAACACTGTTCAGAGGACGCACTACACTAACTTGTAGCTTTAGCTGAACACTGTGCAGAGGTCGCACTACACTAACTTGTAGTTTTAGCTGACCACTGTGAGGAGGACGCACTACACTAACTTGTAGCTTTAGCTGAACCCTGTGAGGAGGACGCACTACCCTAACTTGTAGCTTTAGCTGAACACTGTGCACTACACTAAACTAACTTGTAGCTTTAACTGAACACTGTGAGGAGGACGCACTACACTAACTGTAAATAGTCTAGCTGCCTGACTGTGGTACTAATAGGATCAAAAGAACACCAGCAATTTTCTTCAGGTAGCTGTAAATACTTTAACAAGACAAGCCTGCCTGTCAGTAGCAAGATAACAGGAACGGATCTAGCTAAACTGAATACAGTGTATATATATATATATATATATATATATATATATATATATATACAACATCTGGGATGCATATATAAACACAATACACTGTAAGTGCTGCTAACTCACTGACTGTCCTGCCTAAGCTATCTAACTTAAATCAAATGACACTGTCTCTCTGTCTATCTTTTTCAACGCTGGAACACACACTACACAGGGCCGCCGTGCAGGCTGCCTTATATAGTGTGGGGCGTGTACTAAATCCCCTGAGCCATAATTGGCCAAAGCCTCCTTGGCTTTGGCCAATTACGGCTCTCTTTTCAGACGGCGTTGTGATTGGCCAAGCATGCGGGTCATAGTGCATGCTTGGCCAATCATCAGCCAGCAATGCACTGCGATGCCGCAGTGAATTATGGGCCATGACGCACCACAGGAATTTGGCGCCAACGGCCCATATCGTTCGCAATTCCACGAACGGGCGAACAGACGATGTTCGAGTCAAACATGGGTTCGACTCGAACACGAAGCTCATCCCTAATAGCTACATAATCTGTTGAAGGCCCGGTTCACACTGCTGCGATGCCAGACATTGCATGTGATTCGCTGCCATTCACACCACATGCGATGTCTGTGCAATGCGATTTCAGCCATACAGATAGTATGGCTGATATCGCACCGCATTTGGTCCAAGCACGCACAGGACCCTTTTTTCTGTTCGGACCAGAATCGGATCTCATGGGTGTTCACACCTGTGCGATCCAATTCATGTCTGGACTGTCAGTTCGCAGTGCGAAATGCAAGCTGAACTGGGGGTGTCGTTAACAATGTATTGACACTCCCCAGCAGTTCGCATATGGCAGTATGAACTGCCATGCGAGACGGTGCAATGCGAGAACCCACAGTGGATTTGTAGGGCTCTCGCATCGCACCAGTGTGAACCGGGCCTAACATGGTTGTATAAAAAATGCATATTCTTTGCCTTTCTGGCCCTGTTTGCATAGTGAACCCTACTTTACACCTAACGTTCATGTTAAAGCTATTAGCTGAGTATTGAAATCATGCTTTGGATGCTTCTTGGATACAGCAAATGGCTTTATGGAGAAATATACATTACATGCTTTTTATCATCATGGAGACAGACAGGAAGAGAACACTAATGCATATAACACAATAAGGATGGTATTTCCTCTGATTACCTTACCATAGATAACACACTATAATACTGCAGCGCCTCCTGCTGGCATAGACAGCTATAATGCATATAAACAGTCACAGTATGTAAGCCGATTGCTGTTGCTTTTCCAACACCCCTTCTCAACAGCATGAGCTTTGTTAAATTATATTTAGCTTCTTCTGGAAATAACTATGACATTCCTTCTACAAAGCCTTGGTGAGTGCATTGGCAGTCATCTCCTCTGTCGGGCAGTATTGAATGTCAATAACACCTTGCTCTCAGTAGATGATACTTAATATCAATGTGTTTGGTTCTAGGGTTGACCCTTTCTGATTGAGTAAGCTTTTTACATCCCTGGTTGTCTTCGAAAATGGGAATTGGTTTTGACATGTCTATCCCAATGTCCACAAAAAGTTGAAAAATCCTGAAGGGTCTGGTATGGAATTTAGGGGGACCCCCACGTCATTTTTAAAAAAAAATTTTGGCCAGGGTTCCCCTTAATATCCATACCAGACCTGAAGGGCCTGGTATGGAATTTAGGGGGACCCCCACGTAATTTTTTTTTAATATTTTGGTGCGGGGTTCCCCTGTGGGGAATTCCCATGCCGTTTCATCAATGAACTTCTATGTGTATTGTCGGACTGGCAATGCAATAGCCGCAAGTAGTTTTAAATTACTTTTTTTCCTTTGAAATGTCATTTTGCTGTCAGACTGTTCTAAACACGGGAAACATGCGCCCCTTTACAGGCATACTATAGACACCCCCCAGCTACGAAATTTAAAGGGATATTACACTTTTATTGTTTGACTTTAAGCATTATTAAAATCACTGCTCCTGAAAAAACGGCCGTTTTTAAAACTTTTTTTTGCATTGATCCATGTCCCCTGGGGCAGGACCCAGGTCCCCAAACACTTTTTATGACAATAACTTGCATATAAGCCTTTAAAATTAACACTTTTGATTTCTCCCATAGACTTTTAAAGGGCGTTCCGCAGCATTCGAATTTGCCGCGAACACCCCAAATTGTTCGCTGTTCGGCGAACTTGCGAACAGCCAATGTTCGAATCAAACATGAGTTTGACTCGAACTCGAAGTTTATCCCTATTCAGGAGTGTATGGTGAGGTTGTCTGGTGCACTATTCCTTGTATCTTCAGGTGTGAGGCCATTTGCTTATGTATTCTCATTCTCGGTGCATATTATTCCTGGTTTCCATTGGAATTTGTTGCTAGGCATGGCAACAAACTCTTGAAGTTTCTCTGTTTCATTCTTGTGTTTCATCAGATAAGCAGTTGAGTACTTATCATCATTGAATAATCATCAATGAAAGTCAGTAGATATGCGTTTTCATTGGACCGCATACGTCACTGTGTATGAGCTGCAGGGGGTGGGTAGTTTTTCTTTGAGATGCCTGTGTAAGGGAAGCATGTGTGGCTTTTGCTTCTATACAGCACTTGCATTCTATGTGCACTTTTGGCAAATCTTCTGATAAGCCTATCTTTTATAATGTCCTGTATAGCTTGTGGACTTCTGTGCCCCAGCCGCCTGTGCCATAAGTGAATACATTTGCTGTGTAGGTCATTAGAGACTATATGGGCTTGCTGGTCTGTGCGGACGAGCCTGCATAACTGATCATCCAGTTTTCCTTTTGGGAGGAATCACATTTTCACCCTGGAACTTAACTGTGAGACCATTGTTTGCAAGACTTTTCACTGATAGACTGCCTTTAAGTTCTGGAACATACAGTACTTTCTTTACAAGGATACTGTGCTTGCCTAATAGAAGCTAATAGAGACGCCACGGCTTTTATATGACATAACCACCTGTTATGATACTTCGCTCCTGTAAGTGCAAACTCTTCTTTTATTAAACTATCTGAATTGATATACTGCACCATGGGAGTTTTTTTATTTCTTATCTTTGAGTAACAATAGAACATCGGCTGGTCCAGATACCTATACGTTTTGGGGAGACTGTCAATTCCCTGTGCTGGGTGAGACTGTTATCAGCAGTCACAGCTTTTTTGGTAAGCAAGCTGCTTCACACCTGGGTGTTGAGATGAACACACGTTTGATTTGTTTTGGGAAGATTGGTGTCACAACTTCTTTTTCCTGCAATTCATCTTCTATCCTCTGGAGGCTAAATCTGCACGGACTCTTTCATTGATTACTATTTGGATGGGACGTTGCTTTAGTTTTCCTTTTTTATTTTTATGAATATTTTTTCTTTTTTTGGTAATTCATTTTTTCATTACTAATTAATTGTTTAATGAATTTATCACTTATTTATTGATTATTCAATTCTTTATCACAGATTGATATCTCTGTCAATTCCACATCAATATTAGCGCTGCACTCACTTTGTTATTTATCTTATTGGAAGTTTTTTGTATTGAACTTTAGGTGCTGGCTGGTTTATTTTTAGCTTGTATATTCACTTCTGTTGTCATTTATCATCTAGCGCAGCGTTAGCCTTGGGGCTCTCTTTTTCATATATATATATATATATATATATATATATATATATATATATATATATATTACAGTTCAGATTATATAATGGAGTCCGTGTAGTATATATAATACAGTTCAAAGTATATAGTGCTGTCAGTGTAGTATATATAATACAGTGCAGAGTATATAGTGCCATCAGCATAGTATATATAATACATTGCAGAGTAAATATTGCAGTCATTGTAGTATATATAACACAGTGGATAATATAGTGCAGTATATATAATACAGTGCAGGGTATACAGTGCAGTGCAGAGTATATAATACAGTGTATTGAAGTGGTTAAGGGAAATCCTATGACAGAATTAAGAAAAAAAACAGCATGCCCCCCCCACCCCCAAAATCCATACCAGGCCCTTTTAGTCTGGTATAAATTTTAAGGGAGCTCCACACCAACATTTAAAAAAAACACAGCGTGGGGTCCCCCCCCAAAAATCCATACCAGGCCCTGAGTCTGGTATAAATTTTAAGGGGAGCTCCACACCAAAATTTAAAAAAAAACACAGTGTGGGGTCCCCCCCCCAAAATCCATACCAGGCCCTTTGGGTCTGGCATAGATTTTAGGGGAACTCCATGACAAAATTAAAAAAAAAATGGCATACCAGACCCTTATCCGAACATGCAGCCTGGCAGGCCAGTAAAACGGAGGGGACCTGAACCATACCAGGCCACTTGCCCTCAACATCGGGAGGGTGCTTTGAGGTACATTGTACCTCTACCCATTCACCAAAAAAGGTGTCAAAAGTAAAGACCACAAGAGACAGTTTTTGACAATTCCTTTATTAAAAAAGAAAAAAAAAGTGTCCCACTATGTACATACATCTTCAATCACGCCGCCCGATGGACCCGAAAAATAGAAAAAATTTGATGTCAGAGGGGGCGGGGTCATCTGGTTACGTCAGCATGTGGCTCCGCCCTTGCCTATATAAGAGCTGTCAAAGCGAAAAGACAGCAGTCGCCGCGAAGCCTCCTCTTTTTAAAAAAAGGTATTGTCGGGGGCGTGGCTTGGATGGCTTCCCGAGCGGACGTGTTTCACTGAGGCTCCCGCTCCGGCCTGCCTGCATAGAGCTGGGACCTGCACCTTACCGCCACTAAACATGGGCAAACCGCGCAAAAACAAGGAAACGGACCCCAGAGGACACACCACCCGTTCTTCCTCGGTCCCCCCGCCACTCATTACTGAGTACTTCGGGCAAGGAGCTACGGCCGGACACCACGAGGCCAAGATGGCGCCGGCGCCACATACAGCAACCTCACCATCCTCCTCCCTCCAAGCTTCGGCGGACCGCAGAACCGACAGGTACGGATCCGAGGGTGACTTACCCTCTACCCATCCTCCGACCCCCCCTGCTGAACTTTCGATCGCCCCCTCCTCTGGAGGCCACATGCTGGGCAGTCTATCGCAGACTTTTCCCCCATGCCTCATAGGGCCTGCGCCCTCTATGTCATCCGGCCAATCATCCCCCCCTTGGGACTCATATGCTCCAGAATGGGACTCCCTGCCACAACGTTCCCAGCCACACAGGGACAGAGCCCCTTCTCTCTCCCCTCTCCAGAGGGACACAGTCCAGGCTCCGGCACCATCCCAGGCCCTGAAGCCACCAGGATCACAGGGGGCTCATCCACACACGGGGACTTCGCAAGGCCCATTGCTAGCCAAACACTCCAGCATTACTACCCCATCACCACCACCTCAGAGGGGACCCCCCACGCCAGCTTCCTACTCTGCGGTAGTGCAGGGCTCTCATGCCCACGCTGCACCAGACTTTGACCCTGACCCTGAAACATGTACATCTTGGCGAGACTACGTCCGCTGCATGCCCACAAAACAGGACTTCCGAATGCTAATTCAAGAAGTGCGTGACACATGTAGAACAGAGATTAATATGCTTCGCACTGATCTTCATCAACTGTCCACTAAAGTCGCATCCTTAGAAGAAGAAACAAATGACATGAAAATTGAACTCTCACAAATACACGACCGCTTAGCTTCACAAGCTACCACCCTCAGGGACTTCCAACGCCACCTTGAGGACCTCGACAACAGAGGCAGACGTAACAATATTAGGGTCAGGGGTCTACCAGAGGCGACACAAGAAGAAGACCTAAATGTGACTCTACAAGCCATTTTCAATAGCATTCTAGGTCGCCCAGAACACCAGCGGGTTAAACTGGACCGTGCACACCGAGCTCTGCGTCCCCGTGGGCCAGGATCTCGTCCACGAGACGTGATTTGCAGAGTCCACAACTATACCCTCAAGGAGGACACTCACTGTTTGTCTGTTTCAGGGGAGGGACATGGCACCCCCTATCCGTTTTGCCTCCCCCCTTGTTGGAGGTTAGACTATAGGAGAATACTATTACGCAGAGGAAATTTCATATACGTATACCTCTATACCATCATTTTTGAACCCATAGAAGTTATCTTACTTTTGCTTCAACTTCCACGAATCAAAAGCCTCATGGGTTTATTCTTTTATTCAGATCAGTGACATAAGTATAGACATGTCGGTTGCCATTTTTATGCATGCAGGTTCCCTGTTTTTTTTTTCTGTTACTTAAGTTTTCATAAAATTTTTTTTTTTTTTTTAGATGCAGGCAGGCCCGGAAGGAGGTTCTCCTCTCCCCTTTGGGTCCATCCTTTCCTCCCCCCCGGGACTCTCAGAATGGCTCCCTTTTTTATTTTCTCTGACGCTGGTATTTTTGGCCCCGACGTCGGAGGGGGCCCTTCGGAGTCTCCCATCCCATCACCCTGTGTAGGTGGGTTATATTGTGAACGGTTGAATAACCTTAATGTTGCACTAACCTTTGTGTTCTTTTTCTCTTTTTTGTACCTTTTCTTATGTTTCTCTCCCACTGCTACTCCTATTTCTCACTCCCTTTCCAACTCCCTGGCCGTCGCCCATCTCCGGGACCAGGTTCATGTTCAGGGGGCCATAGGCTTTCATACCGCAACCACCATGGAGACTCACTATAGGGACTTCCTATACTCCAAGGCTCTGCTGCACCTGCTAGGTAAGCTACTGTACCTTTCCACTAAACACCCACCATGATTAATATATTTTCACTAAATGTAAAGGGCCTTAACTCAAACGTTAAGAGAAGCCTAGCGCTACGAGAGTTCAAACGGTCTAAAGCGGACATTATTTTCATTCAAGAGACCCACCTTGATAAAACAAGCAACATGACATTCGCACAACGGCAATACCCTCATATATATCAGACCTCTGGCCCACATAAACGGGCAGGGGTGGCAATCCTTTTTAAGCAAGGCTCCCCCTTCCAGTTGCAATCCCAATACTCTGACCCTCTGGGACACTACCTCATCCTCCGAGGCCTTTGGAGAGGAGTGAATATCACTCTATGCAATATCTATGCCCCAAACACAAATCAAATCCCTTTTTTGTCTAGGGTCTTTGACCGCCTGTTTAAGGCCCCCCATCAATACCTGGTGATCGGAGGAGACTTTAATCTTGTCCATTCTCCAGGTCTTGATAAACACTCAATGGGCCGGGGGAAATCTCAGGCAAACACCAACAGAACAGCCACCCAGTTTCGCCAACTTACTAGGAAATATGCCCTGTTTGACACCTGGCGCACCACATATCCATCAGCTAAACAATTCACTTTTTATTCCCATCCCCATATGTCCCACTCACGACTAGACTATTTCTTTGTTAATGCCCCGACGCTGCGAACATTCACGAAATCAGACATTCAGGCCATCTCCTGGTCGGACCATGCACCGATTACATTATCTCTGACACTCTCCCCGAGCTCCCTTCGCAAATGCCACTGGCGCCTAAACGACTTCCTACTTAAACATGACCCATCCAGAATGGAACTAGAACAAACTTTGAAGCAATACTTTGTGGAAAATTGCTCCTCCGAGATCTCCGCCCCATCTTTGTGGGAGGCCCATAAGGCGGTCTTACGAGGCCAATGTATCTCACTTTCCACGGCCTTAAAAAGAAACGCTAATGCCACACGCAGCGCTCTTCTGGACAAACTCAAGCATCTAGAAATGCGCTTGCTCAAGTCCCCATCACTGACAACCCTTAGAGAACTCACTAGTGTAAGGGCTGGACTGAGAGATATCGAAATAGGGAAGATAGAAAAGGCGCTAGTCAGGCTTAGACAGACTTACTACGACAAAGCCAACAAACCACACACACTCTTGGCGAAACAGCTTCGCTATCAGGCAGCAACCGCTACCACTACACAACTTAGGGAGGCAAATGGCGTCCTCCACTCCCACCCTGACAAAATAGCACAACTTTTTCACGATTTTTATTCCGCATTGTATAACGACCCGAATGTCCCGCACAACCCACCTCCTCCTGACCTAACCCAGGCTATCTACACCTATTTAGCGGAAGCAGACACTCCCAAGCTCACTCCCTCTGCCCTGGAGACTCCTAACACCTCCATCACAGAGGAGGAGATAACAGAAACAATTAAACTGCTACCAAATAATAAGGCCCCTGGGCCTGACGGACTACCGTACCTCTATTATAAGATGTTTCTAACACACTTACTCCCCCATATGACAAACCTCTTTAATTCATTTCTTTCTAACGCACCCATCCCCAGAGATATGCAAAACTCTTACCTGACACTAATCCCAAAGCTAGGGAAAGACCACACCCTCCCATCCAATTACAGGCCGATAGCACTTCTAAATACTGACTTAAAAATCTTTACGAAAATATTGGCCAATAGATTAAACAACTTTATGCCGTCTCTGGTCCATAGAGACCAGGTGGGCTTTATTCCTTGTCGACAGGCTGGGGATAACACCCGGAGGGTCATTGACCTGGTTGAGGTTGCGAACAGGAACAAATTAGAGGCAATACTGCTCAGTTTGGACGCAGAAAAAGCCTTTGATAGGCTGGGCTGGCCCTTCCTGTTCGCGACTCTCAACCGGGCTGGTATTGAGGGCCCGTACCTTCGAGCTATCACCCACCTATACTCGGCCCCAACAGCCCAGGTTCGCACTAATTTTGCAACTTCCCCTACTTTTTTAATTTCTAATGGGACCCGCCAAGGCTGCCCACTCTCCCCTCTTTTATATGCCCTATGCATTGAACCACTGGCAGCACATATCAGAAACAACCCAAATGTACACGGTATACCAGTCCGTACTAGAGATTTCAAAATCTCCTTATTTGCAGATGATGTCCTCCTCACTCTCACCCAACCCCGCATATCTCTTCCAAATTTACAAGCAGAGCTGGAGAGATATAGCACCCTCTCGGGTTATAAAATCTATAGCTCCAAGACAGAGGTTCTCCCTCTTAATTTATCACCCCAGACATTCTCAACGCTTTCACAAACTTTTCCATACTCTTGGCGGACCTCTTCCTTAAAATATCTGGGGGTGCATATTACTCCCACATACGACACTCTATACAAGGCCAACTTCCCCCAAATATTCGCTTCTATTAGAACCTCCTTAAATAAATGGAGATCCCTGAAACTGTCCCTTTTTGGTAGACTTGCAACCTTGAAGATGACGATACTACCTAGACTTCTATATTTGTTCGAGACGCTTCCTATCCCCATTCCGAGTTCACACCTAAAAAAACTTCAGGGTGACCTAATAAACTTTTTTTGGAATTATAAAAGACACCGTGTTGCTAGATCGGTTCTATACGCCCCACGTACCCAAGGAGGACTGGCGTTCCCCAATATAGCTAAGTACTATCTAGCAGCCCAACTAAGACCTATAGCCTCCTGGAGTACCCTACACGCTTACAATAGGTGGACACAGATAGAAAAGTTATGGCTAGCCCCTATACACCCAAATTCCATGCTTTGGAGCTCTGATATACCTCCAAACAGCGTACAATTGCTAGGACCAATGGCTCCTCTACGTACATTATGGCGACGGGCCAAACTGAAATATCCACTCACCACAACGACGTCCCCAGTCACCTCATTTCTATTCACACCCAATATCCCTGACAGCTTAACCTCACAGATGTCCCATTTCTGGATGGACAAGGCTATATTTCGGTATGGACAACTAATTGACCCTAAAACTAGAATGCTACGATCCTTCCAAGAACTACAAAAAATTTTTGATATTCCCAAACAGGCTTTTTTCAGTTACCTACAAATACGCCATTATGCACAATCGCTGAGGTCGAATTTAAGATTCTCTCCCCTGACAGACTTCGAAAAACTATGTTTAGAGGGCTCGTCCCCTAAAGGCATGATTTCACGTTCCTACCAAATACTGGTCACTGATTTCTCACCAGATGGGCCACGACACCCATATATGGCTAAGTGGGAGCAGGCTTTGGGCTCAGATCTATCCCTTAAGACCTGGCAATTTATATGGAACCAGGCTACTAAAAGCTCCATATGCACGCTTTATAAAGAAAATCAATACAAAATACTATTCCATTGGTATCAGACCCCTGTCCTGCTCCACTCTATATATCCCACAGCCGACTCTCGCTGTTGGAGATGCTATAAGGATAGGGGAACACTATTTCATGTCTATTGGACCTGCCCTCTAATCAGCCCTTACTGGAGTATGGTACAATCCCTGCTCCAGTCTATCTTTGATACTGGAGTGCTTCTAGATCCGAAGATCTTTCTTTTGGGCCTTCCGCCTACCACCTTCTCAAAAACCTCCAAAAAACTTTTAGCGCATGTGCTTACTGCAGCACGCTGCCTGGTGGCTCTAAAATGGAAAAAAAGAGAGACTCCTTCACTGACTGAGCTGCACTCCAGGATTAGGGATGTTAAAAGAATGGAATGTCTTACGGCCTCATTAAATGATACTCTTGAGAAACATAACCGTATTTGGGAACCCTGGGTTCTGTTTGAGACCCCTGTGACTTAATGATATAGGTCATTCATGTACCTATAACCCGTCCCCCACAGACGTGCCCTGGGTTTGGTGATGGGTGGCGACCTTCCCCCCCCTTTTCTCTCCCCCCTCTATCTACTCTTTTTCTTCTCTCTTTTTTATTCTTTTAAATTTTTTTTTCCTTTTTGTGAAGCTATATACATAGGTAAAGGGTACTAATGGATACAAAGTATGAAACGTTTAACTGTCTAGTTAACCTACTCCGTTTCATTACTAACTGTTTATATTACCAGGCTTAACCGTCCAATGTTTGGATGACTATGTGCCAAATTGAAATGCGACACTATGACTTCTTTTTATTCCTGTACCCAATACTATAGTGCTGTAATTGTTAATTTTTTTTCTGTTGAAAAATAATAAAAATTGTCAATTATAAAAAAAAAAAAAAAAAAGGTATTGTCAAAAACTGTCTCTTGTGTTTTTTTGTGGTACAATGTACCCAATGTACCCGATACCCATTCACATAGTTGGCACACTTGTTAAAGGGGGCTACCAGATTCCGATAAGCCCCCCACCCGCAGACCCCGGCAGTCACCGGCCAGGGTTGTCAGGAAGAGGCCCTTGTCCCTGTCAACATGGGGACAAGGTGCTTTGGGGTGCACCCCAAAGCACCCTGCCCATGTTGAGGGCATGTGGCCTGGTATGGTTCAGGAGGGGGGGACGCTTGAGGTCCCCCTTAAAATCCATACCAGACCCACAGGGCTGGGTATGGATGAGAGGGGGGACCCCACACCATTTTTTTCATTGATTTTTCATCTATATTGCTGGGAGCCGGCGATACATTACAGCCGCGAGCAAGTTTAAATACAATAGAAAGTTTTTTCCTCTTAAATGGGATTTTAAAGGGCGGAAGTCTCAAAGAATATATCAAGAGGTATTAAAACATATATTGTTTTATTATATCAAAAAGTTAAAAACATGACACATATAAGTGAAAAACAAAAATGAAAACAAAATGGATGCCAAAATTGCAAATAATGGTGATACAGCAAAAGTATATACAAGACAGATTCGACAGAACTACACTTAACCCCACAAGAGCTGTTTCACAAACAGAACTGGTTTATAGCGCAGGTCCGACGCGTTTCGAGGTTTTATAATGGTTGTGACCTCTTCTTCAGGGGCTGAAGGTGAAGTATACATCTGTCTAAAAAACATTTTATAGAGAAAAACACAAAGGAGACACACAATAAAACGTACTGTATATCAAGAATGATGCAGTATATCAATCTATTTAAATATTGTAAATGTCATGATGTATTTACAAAAAAGTGTTCTAACCATAGTATTGCAAGATCAGAATCAAATAGCATCCAGTTTAGGAGGAGGGAAGGGAAGAAATGGTTGGCCACCGGGGTCCAGACCCGAATAACAGTGCCGCCACCACGAGACCGAACCCGTCCAGCAGATCAGGACCAGGCACAAAGGGCGTCACGTCCGTCAGCTGAGTGACACCTCAGGTGTTTGTAATTATCAAATATCTTGTCAGCTATAAAACCAAAAAAGGCATATGATGAAAAGGTGCCCCAGAAGAGTGATCTAATAAAATGGTCACTGGTGATTAAAAAAGGGGGGCTCTAATGGGTGCTTTTTATACGTACCTATTGGCGCATAAAAAAAACATATATAGTAATAATGAATAGGGGCACTTGAATGTATTAAACATCACAATCTATAGTGATGTCATTAACTGCAATTGTAACAACGTGCCGTGTGAAATATCTTCCACACGTGTCCATCACATTACTAGTGCTCAGTATGTATGTACATACTGAAGCTCCAAAAAGCATTCTAAACGTATCTTAAGTGTAAAGAAAAAACTGCAGGGTTTACCTTGCAAGATCACAGCAGCTGCATGTACAGTCCGGTATCCCAACCATCATGTGAGCTGACAGCCTGGCGTGTGGCTTAAGTAGTACTGCTCGTTAAGAGCACATACTCAACAGCTGACTTCGCTGACGGCAGCGTCATCACTGACAGGAGGAGACGCCCTCCGAGTCCCCGGCGCGCAGGTCAGCCCCCCCGCCCCACACACGGGTCCAATCCAGGAGTGGATGACATCACATCCTGGAGAAGGTGAAGGACCCGTGCTGGGAGGGAACTGACGTCTGCGTCAGGCACCCGCGGCGCGCTGATCACCATGGCGAGGGGATAAACAACATCCCGGCCATAGGCGATCAAGTGAAGGGAGGCCAAACATTGCCAAATTGAAAATGGCATCTTTGGCCCCCGTGTGCCGAGTGCCGGATCCGAACGCCGGCAGATGCAATCCCACAGGGCCACACCGTACCCGGATCCAAAGCCCCGATGGCATAAGTATCAGATCCCAGGAGTGAATAGGAAATGCACAGTATTAACCCATAGATGGCCATAATGGGAAGAAAAGAAAAGAGAAAGGCAGGCAGTAAGTTGGCTGGAAATGATACTGCAGAAAAAAGAGAAAAAAAGAAAGGGGGGAATATATGAAAATGAATAAGCATATATGCATATTGATGAAAACAGTCTATATAAAAGAATACATTTGTTATGACATAATAGGAGATTTTCTTCCTTTCTAATATCAATCACTATCTCACTACAGATGGCTGATGACAAGTCAGATCCATCCGAATGCTGAAGGTTCTACAGAAAAAGGGGCGTATTTCCCCTGGGGGGGTCCCACTCGGACCCCCCTGAGGTGAAGCCCTCTAGAAAGGGTCTGAAGCAAATGGTGTCGTTTAAGCCAGGTGCCTTGGTGGCCTGGAGGCGATAGATCCACTTCTGTTCCTTTTGCAGCAGAATTTTGTTCCAGTCCCCCTCACGTAACCCTGGATGGACTCGGTCCAGAATCAGGAAGGACAGCTTGGGAAATATGCCAGCGTGGAATGCGGAAACATGCCTACCCAGTGGTAGACTGGGATTACATGTTTTAGAAATTATGTGGCGGTAAGCTCTCAGCCAGAATTCCTGATTTGTCTTACCGACGTAGTAGCATGCGCAATCGCACATAAGTAAGTATACCACCCCGATTGTTTTGCAGTTAGCAAAATGTTTTGGTGTATATTTGCGACCATCAGGTAGTTGAAAGTTTGATTTAGTATTCATAAACTGGCAATATGGGCACCCACCACACCGAAAAGTTCCCGGACGTTTACATGGGTCCCGTTTACCTGCACCACCCCCTACATATTCATTAGATACCATGTTGTCCCTAATGGATCTAGCGCGATTGAAGGTAAAGGACGGTTTGTCCTGTACAAATGGGCCAATAGTGGGTTCTAGTTTTAGGACATGCCAATAACGTTCAATAATGTTTTTGACAGTTTGGTGTTGGTTTGAAAATTTGGTGATTATACGAATGGGATTCGTTTTTTTCTTATTTGATTCCGTACTAAAGATCAGTTCATGTCTGGTCTTTAGACATGCACGTTTGAAAGCCCTCTTCAAGCATTTTCTGGAGTACCCACGTGTCAGAAGCCTCTCCATCAGCAAATCGGCCTCTCGTTTGAAGGTTTCATCACTGGTGCAGTTACGTCTGACACGCAGGTACTGGCTATAGGGAATCGATTGAATCAGGGGTTTAGGATGAAAACTGGTGGCATGCAGTATGGAGTTGCCAGAAGTTGGTTTACGGTATAGTGAACTAAGGAGTGAGCCATCTTGCAAGATGTATCTGACATTTGAGATCAAAAAGCCGTCATAGACAACACCTCTATGTGAGCCAGTACAGGTAGTAACTACCCACCATGCTTTATTAGGTATGCCCACTTGACTCCAGCAGGTGTTTTGTCTTATAAGAGAAAAGTACCTATTTTTAGCAACATTTTTTACCACACTACCTTTTCTTTTCTTTGTCTTTAGTTAACAATATCTCTTATAATCCTAAACACCTGGGTTGTTACCAGCTGACGGATGAGATACCCCCTATGTTCCTGACCCCGGCCACAAACGCACCTGGTGATATCCGCTTTTGGAGCTAACACAGAGATAATCTTACTTTTTATGCGCCAATAGGTACGTATAAAAAGCACCCATTAGAGCCCCCCTTTTTTAATCACCAGTGACCATTTTATTAGATCACTCTTCTGGGGCACCTTCTCATCATATACCTTTTTTGGTTTTTTAGCTGACAAGATATTTGATAATTACAAACACCTGAGGTGTCACTCAGCTGACGGACGTGAGGCCCTTTGTGCCTGGTCCTGATCTGCTGGACGGGTTCGGTCTCCTGGTGGCGGCACTGTTATTCGGGTCTGGACCCCGGTGGCCAACCATTTCTTCCCTTCCCTCCTCCTAAACTGGATGCTATTTGATGCTGATCTTGCAATACTATGGTTAGAACACTTTTTTGTAAATACATCATGACATTTACAATATGATATGAATGGGCAGCGCTGCCGAAGCGCTTTGCAACATGGATGCTTTTAACCCTTTCTTCGGCCGCTAGCAGGGGTTAAAAGTTCCCTGCTAGCGGCCGAAAAGCGCCGTTTTAACAACGGTAAAGTGCCGCTAAAACTAGCGTTGCTTTAACGCTAACGACGGCAATGCCCCAGTTTGAAAGTACCATAAAGAATTTTGAAGTTTACAGTCGAGTTCTGACATTTGCAGTATTTCAATGTTTTACAAGGGTGAGCAGGAACCCAGCTGTAGAGCTGACATTTCATGGGCTGTACTTGACAGAGCATTAGGGGTTGTCTCCTTCTCCAGTGGTCTTAAAGGAGGAATTTTTATTTTATTTTATTTTTTTATTGCTTTTAAGTATAAATGTGAGATCTGAGGTCTTTTTGACCCCAGATCTCACATTAAAGAGGCCCTCTCATGCTTTTTTTCTATTACAAGGGATGTTTACATACGCAATCATGCTCCGCATATGAAAACGGTGTTCACACATGTGAGGTATCGCTGCGATTTTTAGAGTGAGGGCAATATTTCTAGCCCAAGACTTGTAACTCAAAACTGGTAACCTGTAGAAAATATTAAACGTTGCCTATAAAGATTTTTAAGGGTCAAAGTTTGTCGCCATTCCACAAGCGGGCACAATTTTGAAGCATGACATGTTGGGTATCAATTTACTCGGCGTAACATTATCTTTCACAATATAGAAAAAATTGGCCTAACTTTACTGGTGTCTTATATTTTTATTTAAAAAAGTGTATTTTTTCCAAAACAATTGCGCATGTAAGACCACTGTGCAAATACGGTTTGACATAAAGTATTGCAGCTACCGCCATTTTATTCTCTAGGGTGTCTGAAAAAAAAGATCTATAATGTTTGGGGGTTCTAAGTAAACAAGTAAGTAAACAAGTAAACTAAGTGTTAAACAATTCATTCAAACCTGATTCTGTGAGTACAGATGACTCTTCAAGCAGAACAGTTGGAATCAACATTTTTAAACCCATGATAAAAAGAACGGAGCAGGTTTAAAGCGGAGTTATACACAAAAATGGAACTTCCGCTTTTCGGAACCCTCCCCCCCTCCGGTGTCACATTTGGCACCTTTCAGGGGGGAGGGGGGTGCAGATACCTGTCTAAGACAGGTATTTGCACCCACTTCCGGCATAGACTCCCATGGGAGTCTATGCCTCTTCCTGTTCCTCCGCACTGTCTCCTGGGAATCACACAGCTCCCAGGAGAGAGCGGGGACCACTTGGGACGCGCAGCGTGACTCGCGCATGCGCAGTAGGGAACCGGGAAATGAAGCTGCAACGCTTCACTTCCTGATTCCCTCACCTAGGATGGCGGCAGCAGTTGCCGAGAACCGAGCGGGTTCTTGGCGTCGCCTGCCGACATCGCTGGACCCTGGGACAGGTAAGTGGCCATGTATTAAAAGTCAGCAGCTGCAGTATTTGTAGCTGCTGGCATTTAATATTTATTTTTTTTGGCGGTTTAGGTGGACCCCCGCTTTAACTTTATTTGGTATTGGGGCCATTTCAGCTACACTAACACATGTAAATAATTTTTACTCTAGAAAGCATAGAGATCATTGGAATTATTTAATTTAATCGTATATATACTATATAGGAGCTAGTGGAGTTGATATAATGTTTATCAATTTTAATAGTTTAGATAGAAATGAATGTTCATGTTTTTTTTTGTTTGTTTTTTTATCTCTCTTGTTACATAATCCTTATTTAATGCAATTAGCTGCAAATAAATTATTTTTATGAGTTATTATACTGTTCTCTCTTCCTCGCTGTGTATTATAGATACAAAGTATTCATTTACTTTTAGGCATCCAGTTATCATTTATATTGTCATACTTGAATGACCAGCTCTTGACTGCCACCTACTGGCTTTGGCTATTAACTGACTGTTACCTGACTATTAACTAACTGACTATAGTCACACACATACGATCAATACTGCTCAATACCCTCTTTAAGTGATATTATTTTATATATTTTATCTTCTTTTACATAGTATATACAATTCATCGGTTTGTATGTTATACTATTTCATAAATTTCTGTTAGAATAATATATGATATAATATTACCAAAACGTAGGTTATGTATATGTATAATATTTGAGTTGCCATTTATATATATATTTTTACATATTCTGCAGCTTTATTTAAAGAGGAACTGCAGTCTGCTCACATAATTTGTAATATAAACATCTTTGCCATTCTGAAGCTTCCCTCCAACCACTTTGCATATTATTTTATATATACTGTGATTCTGTACTTGCCAAATACGCTGCAGAAATCTCCCTCCACTAAGTCTGGCTGCATCCATTTTAACTGTGGGCAGCTGA
Organism: Lithobates clamitans; assembly: GCA_037952925.1. Classification (NCBI taxonomy): domain Eukaryota; kingdom Metazoa; phylum Chordata; class Amphibia; order Anura; family Ranidae; genus Lithobates; species Lithobates clamitans. The sequence continues at coordinate 3,913,871 of JBBGZY010000412.1, read as the reverse complement.
AGCTGCTGCCTGTTTACTTCCTGCATTTACACAGACACACAGACACACAGAGACACACCTCCAGTATATTGTATCCTGTATATTTGCTGCTAATACAGGATTGCTATTGCTGTTATTATTACCATATTACGCAAAGGGTTAATAAACAGCTGTGTCCAGTGTCTCTGTACTGTCTTTGCACTCCAGGCCTTTACAAAAATGTAATTGGCAATCAGGAACTCAAATGTATATTTATGCCCCTTGAAAGTCAGAATGTGCTCCTTATGTGGCACATATGGCATCTCCATACTCAGGAGGAATGGCAGAATGACAAGTGGGAAGTGGGGCAAAACAGTCCCCCACAACCACCTATGGGAACGTGTCAGGCATAAAAGAATGAATTTTATAGGTTAATATAAAAGATTTTTGATTGGTCTATTTTAAATTATTTATTAAAATATAAACGGTACTCAGCTCATGCTGGAGTGTATATAAGTATGTTGATTGCATCACAAACTGTCAGACAACGTGGAGAAACAGAAGAAGATCGTTTGATTTGGATTGAAGTCTGTTCGTTTCTGGACAAGATGAAATCTATGCTGCGACAACTAATGGAACGGACCGGTTCGGAAGGCGGAGAAGAATGGATGCGTCGGTATTTATCGTTGCCTGTGGGTTCTCAGGCTTCTGTCCCTGAAACCGAGGCTGTTACAGCTGTTCCTGTGACAGAGGATGTTCGGCCTGAAGCTTTGTTCCGCCCCCCTGGACTGCTTCCTACTTCGGGTCAAGCTTCCGTGACTGATCGGTTACGCACCCGCCTCATCTGCCTGTCGATCAAGAGTCTTCGAGACGCAGTCTGAAACTAGCGCAGAGGCTGAATTCAGGCGCATGCGCAGTAGTGTGGTCTGACCTTAGGCGTTCTACTAAGCAGCCTCGCAGGTTTGAATCCCGGTCACCGCCTAGAGTTTTAAAGAAGATGACTGAGCAGGTGAGGATTCCTAGGAGTTCTGTTCCTATGAGACATAATTTAAAAAATAAAAAAACTGATTCTGCAGTGAGTGTTGCTCCGAGGGGGGAAGTTATTATTACACCTGTGGAGCCTCCTGTATTATCTGAACATTTGATTGAAGAGACTGTAACTGGTGTTACTGATGTTGATGCTGTTACCATGGAAACACAAGCTCTGCCTATTGGTGCAGTGGCGTTAACTGACCGTTTGATGCAGGCGGTCCCTTCAACTAGTACAGCTGCGTCAGTGAGTCTGCTGACATTGCTATATTCTGTGACTTAGCAAAACAATTTTCTACGATTGTTGAAGAATTGAAATCGCCTATTATTGATGTTAATAATGTTGCGTCAGCGTGGAGAGTTGAGTCTGCTAATTCCACGCTGACTCGGTCTACAGATTCTAATAATCATCTAATTGTGTTGTTCCTTCTGTGTCTGTGTCGTCTGTAAATGTTCCTTCTGCACAAGTTCCCGAAGGTTGTTTAAAAGAAGCATTGTCATGCGAGATTTCGCCTTTGGGTTTTCATCTTAGTTCTGCTTGTAAAGAAAAAATCTGGAGAGGTGAATATATCAATATTTTTTCTTTGCTTCCTTTGTCCACAGAACATCGTTATCATAAAAGAGATGACAAATTTGATGTTGAAAGAAATACCTCAGTTCCCAGATCGTTTAATAATTGGTTGCAATCTTTTTGTATTTTTGCTAGTGTTCTAGGTGAAAAATATCCTGATCGTTGTAGTGGGCTTTTCCGACATGTTGAGATTATTTTGGAGGCCTATAAAAATTTTCATGGACAAGCTTGGTAATATTATGATGAATTGTTTCGACAGAAATTGGCAGTACATCATTCTCCTAAATGGAGAATGAAAGATGTGGGTCTTTGGTTAAACCTACTATTGCCCCAAAGAACTCAGTTTTCTAAGCCAGTTGTTGCAAACCCTGTTGGATTTCGTAAAGGTTTATGTTTTAATTTTAATGATGGTCAGTGTAAGTGGCCAGCCACTTGTAAATACAAGCATGAATGTGCGTATTGTTCAGGTGCACATTCAGCAGCTAGATGTTTTTAAAAAAATAGCTATTGGTGATAATACTCCTTCTAAGGAGTCCTTTCTTAAAAGCAATGACTCCCGTGATCTTAGAAAACATGCTGCCGTGGCTCATTCGTTACCCAAATCAAGTGTCAGCAGCATTTCTAATTGAGGGTTTTTTAGAAGGTTTTCCATTGCCTTTGTTTTCTGGTTTTGGTTGCTCAGTTTATGATAATTTATCTTCTGTTGATATTTACGAAGATGTGGTTTCTGATATACTCTGTAAAGATATTTCTGCGGGACGAATTTTCGTATTTTGCCCTTGGGAATTGTTCATAAGAAGGAACTAAATTCTTTTCGACTAATTCACAATTTATCATATATATCGTATTTCTTTGAATGATGAAATAGATCCTGAATTTTGTTCGGTGTCCTATTTTTCATTTGATGATGCATTGGCAATTATTAGGAGAGTAGGCGGTTCTCCTCTTTTGGCTAAAGCTGATGTGAAATCAGCCTTTCGATTATTGCCAATTCATCCATCGGCCTTTAATTCATTGGGTATTTATTTTCAAGGGAAATATTATTTTGACAAGTGCCTACCAATGGGCTGTTCATTGTCCTGCAGATATTTTGAAATGTTTTCAACCTTTTTGGAGTGGGTGGTCAGTTCGCAGTCTGGTTCAGTTAACATGCTTCATTATTTGGATGATTTTCTGTTTGTTGGTAAGGATGACTCGATGGAATGTTTATATTTATTTACTTAGTTCAAAATTATTTGCGAACGGTTTGGTGTTCCGTTGGCTCCTAAAAAATTGGTGCCACCTACGCATTGTTTAGAATTTTTGGGTGTCACTTTAGACACTATACGGATGGAATTTCGTCTCCCTATGGCAAAAGTGAAGAAAATTTGGTTTTTTTTAGATTGTGTTCTCTCTAGGACTAAAGTTCATTTGGGCCTTTTGGCTTTTATGTCTCGGGTTATTCCTATGGGTAGGGTTTTTTCTAAAATATTGCTGGAGTTCATTCTCTGTGGCATTTTGTTTGCTTTTGTTCGCTTAACGGTGTCTATTAAAGAAGATTTGTTTATTTGAAAACGTTTTTTATCTTTGTTTAATGGTCATTCTGTGTGGCAGGCCCCCTTTTGTTTGGCTGATGCTTTAAATTTATTTACTGATGCTTCGGGTGCGATAGGTTATGGTGCATACTGGCAGGGACGTTGGTCTGCAGATACTTGGCCGGTGGTTTGGCATGTTAAAGGTTTTACGAAGATAGTAGTTTTAGTGGATTTGTTCCCTGTGGTAGTGGCTTTGGAATTATGGGATGAGGCTTTTCGGAATCGTCGCATTTTGCTTCATTTGGACAATAAAGGCGTTGTGTATGCTATTAATTGTTTGTCTTCAAAGTCTTTACCTGTGATTGCTTTGTTACGTCACTTAGTTTTTAGATGTTTAACGCTGAATGTATGGTTGAAAGCTAAGTATGTTCCTGGTAATTTCAACACTGTGGCTGATGCTTTATCACGTTTACAGTTGGATCAGTTTCATGCCCTTGTGCCGGAAGCAGACATGGATGGTGCCCCATGCCCGGATTTCTTATGGAACTTGATCTAGGGTTCATAAGTTCGGCTGTTCGTAATTCTATCACTGCACGCACGTGGGCGAGTTATGAAGCCGCGTGGTCTCTGTGGTTTCGTTTTTTGAGACAGTCTAATAGTTTATCTGTGGAATTTTCAGAGAGTTTAGTTTTGGCATTTTTGAATTTTTTATTGTCTCAAAATTCCTCTTGTTCTCATATTCATAAAACATTATGTGGTGTTTCTTTTTTTCTGAAATTAAGGGGTTTTCCTTCTTGTCAGAGTTTTTTTTCGGTTCAACAAGCGTTAAAAAGTTATCGAAAAAGTAATTTTGTGCCCGATCGTAAACTGCCTATTACTTCTGCTCTTTTGGGCCATCTGTGTTTAGCTACTGAATCGATTTGTTTTTCTGATTACGAATCCATTTTGTTCAAAGCTGCATTTAGCCGTTGTTTTTGGAGCGTTCAGGGTGTCGGAGTTAGTGCCTCGTACTGATACAGCGGGTTTATTATTTGAGGGTTTATTAATAGGTCCTGATTTTGTACGTATTTTACTTAGGCGCAGCAAGACAGATCAATTGGGTAGAGGTCGTTGGGTTACAGTGGGTAGAATTTATAATCCTCTTATATGTGCTGTTTCCCTGCTTAGTCGATTTTTGTCGATTCGGAACAGTTCTTCTGGGCATTTATTTTCACACCTTTCCTCTTTGCCTTTAACTGTATTTCAGTCTAATTCTGTACTGAAAAAATGTTTGCATTTTCTGCAACTTGGCCACCTTCGTATTTCATCGCACTCGTTTAGAATCAGTGCTGCTACGGAGGCGACCGAGTTGGGTTTGTCTAGTGATGAAATAAAAAATTTAGGTGGGTGGAAGTCAGATTTTTATCTATACTATGTACGCCCTAATGTTTCATTTTGAAATTTACAGGTGTCAAGTTCAATGTTTGGGTTATTGGACATTCGTATGTGTTTTGGTCTCACCATCGTCCTTTCAGAAGGATTTACGGCTCTAATTTGGGTCTTCCTTTATCGGACTTTCGAATTTGGTGGTATGGCAAAAAGGGGATGAAATGGTCTAATTTAAGGGAGACTTTGTCATTATTATGCATTTCTTTGTTTTCTCCTGACATCATTGTTTTGCATCTGGCGAGCAATGATGTTGGTCATTGCAAAACCTTTGACCTTATTTCACAGATTAAAATGGATTTTTTGTGCATTCATTCTGTTTTTCCGGAAGCAATCTTAGTTTATTCAGAAATTGTTCCAAGATTGCTTTGGCTGGCTTCCACAGAGCTTACATTTTTCGAAAAAGTGAGAAAAAGGATTAATAGGACTATAGCCAAATTTATGAATTCCTTGAATGGCCTGTCTTTTAGACATGTTGATCTAGAAGGGGGCATTTCAGGATTTTATCGCTCCGATGGTACTCATTTGTCCAATATCACTTTAGACATTTTTAATTTAGACTTGCAGACTTGTATTGAATTGGCCGCTCTGAAGGTGGGGAGGTGCCAGGATCCTAAGTGATCCTGGCGTATGGATGATATTTGATTATATTTATTTTAACCTGAGCTTTGATAGCTAGGTTATTAGTATTATTATTATTATTATAATTTATTAATATGAATAGTAAAGTTGAATAAAATTTAGTTTTATATATGATATATTTTCAAGGATATATGTTTTTTGATATTAAGCCTATAATAAAACTGCGGCCTTATTTAATCCAAGTCTGTTGTTTAGAGTGTTTTATTTTATATAATAATTTATCAAAGTCCTGACTACGGTACCATGACAAGTGGGATATGGGGGAAAACTGCCCCCCACCACCACCTATGGGAACGTGTCAGGCATAAAAGAATGAATTTTATAGGTTAATATAAAAGATTTTTGATTGGTCTATTTTAAAGTATTTATTTAAATATAAACGGTACTCAGCTCATACTGGAGGGTATATAAGTATGTTGATTGCATCACAAACTGTCAGACGACATGGAGAAACAGAAGAAGATCCTCCCACCCCCCCTCCCTGTCGCAGTTCAATTTATGTGGCGTTGTGTCTCTCTCTTCGAGAGGAGATGATATTTGATGATATTTATTTTAACCTGAGCTTTGATAGCTAGGTTATTAGTATTATTTATTATTATTATTTATTAGTATGAATAGTAATGTTGAATAAAATTGAGTTCTATATATGATATATATTCAAGGATATATGTTTTTTGATATTAAGCCTATAATAAAACTGCGGCCTTATTTAATCCAAGTCTGTTGTTTAGAGTGTTTTATTTTATATATTGACTACGGTACTATGCCTTTGGGGTGTAGTCCCAAGAATGTCCATGCTGTGCATAAGAAATAACTTGTTAAAGTGAAAACTTTAAAAAACTTCACTTCACTTTTCATTTAAAGAGGGTTTTCAGTCACTGGGAAAAAAACATCTAATTCAGCAGCTACAAATACCGTAGCTGCTGACTTTTAATAAAAGGACACTTATCTGTCCAGAAATCCAGCGCCATTCTTACCTGAACAAGTTTTTCCCAGGTCTTCAGGTCCCCTGGCATGTTTACTGTGGGAAGTCTATAGGAACTCCTTTTGGCTTCCGAGTCAGCTTCCCACTGTGCACGCGCAAGTCGCGCTGCACTTTGTGAATGGTCTTGAAGCTTCCTGGGACCTGTGATGTGTACCAAGATGTTGTGGCAGGGGGAGAGAAATTCTGGTGGAATCACCTAGGCCAAAACTAGGTACCCGCTCCTTCCCCCCCAAAAAATAGTGATATAAATGGGAAGCTGCGCTGACCAAAATAAAATTATGTGAACACTGTAAAATATAGCAGCTAGTACACAAACAAACCAAGTTATATTGAATACATAAAAATAAACGTGCAGCGCTAACCAAAAAAGGAAAAGTGAAAATAAAAATAAGACAATAATTGAAAGTGACTAAAAGTGAGGTTACTCAACACAATATACACCTGTGAGGTATACCAAAAATGTCCAAAGTGAATACACTAAGTTCAAAAATGTCCAGAGGCAAAAACTGACCTCAACATATTAGAGCCAAAAAGACCGCTATTAATAGGTGTACATGGAAGGAGTCTTCTCAGACAGGGGAGGTGCTTGGAAATAAGGTGTTGACTGAAGACTGGATATCACAGCAATCAGAGGTAAAACAACATAAATTTGTAGAGTTAAATACTCTTACCAGATCCTGTGGGACATATCTGCCATACGGCAGTACATCTATCAGAGCTTGTGGGAATGATCTCCCATGTATTCTCCCCGGAGGTTCTCCCTGTGGTCATGATCTCCAATGGGTGAAGTTAACCTGAGTCACAGTCACCGATAGCCAGGACAATCGCCGGTGGGGGTTGTCAGCTTGCTCACACTCTCTCCGATTCTCGGCAGGTTCAAGGGGTCAGAAACACCCCATCATGGAAGTATTCATGGAGGAAAGAGAAAAAAAGGGGCTCCACATGGCGTAGGTCAAAAATTTCAAAGGGATTTATTGAATAAAAACCTTACAAATTAAAAGTGATCACTGAATAAAAGACAATGGCAATGTGGGAAGCTCAAACGCCCTACGCGTTTCGACTAAAAAGCCTTCAACTGGGGCATGAAAATAAACTGCCAAAAATGTTGGGGGGAGGAATTCTTTAAAGTGTAACTTCCCATTTAGGATGAAGTTCCGCTTTAATGTAATCTTTTTCCAAAAACTTGTAGCAAAAGATGAAATCTTCAAAATACTTGCCATGCCTCCTAACAAATATCTTGGGGTATTTGCTTTGGTATAGTTTGTACTGTCCCTGCATTCCAGGCCCTCCAAAAATGTAATAAGTAGTCAGGAAATTAGATGACCCTTGAAATCCTGAAGGTGATCCTTGGATTTTCAGCCAACCATGTCGCTAGACAGCAAAAAAATCTTACATATGTGGCGTCTCCATACTCAGGAGGAGTAGCTGAATGCTTTTGGGGTGTTGTTCTGAAAATGACTGTGCTAAGTGTAAGAAATAACTTTTTAAAGTGAAAACTGTTTAAAATGTTCCAAAAAACTTGTGAAAAAAATGAGACTCTCCATGCTTCTTAACAAATACCTTGGGTTGTCTAGTTTCCGGGCTAATTTTTGGGGTGTCTGTTATAGGTTTTTGAACATCAAGGCCCATGGATTTCAAAATGTATATACAATTGTTTGTAGACACTATAAAAGGCAATGCCATAAAGCAGTTGTGGCACTTTTCTGGCATTATGGGTGTATTGGAATGTCCTGCTCCAAATGCATGAAAGCCATGTAATTGTTGTGTTGCTATTTCTGATGTGCGATAAATTTAGGTTGTTCTCATGTGCAACACTTTTACATTCAGACTGTATGGCTGCAACCTTTTTCATGTTGGAGTAAATTGTGTTGAACTTGTGATTATTGTGTGACAGACAAAATTATTTCTAAGACAAAATACTGTCTGAAGGTAATTCAGCAACAGATTCATATGCACCACACTGATAGTTTCATGAGTCTTTTGCAAGGTGCACCATATGATGCACAAACGGGAGACAGATTTCTAGCATGTGTCTACTGTACAGCACTCAATTGAAGAAAATTCTAAGTATTTATGTTGGTTAATGGATAACCCAATAAAATCCAAAATAGTCCAGAAATTACTTTGAAAAGGGCTAGATCACCCAAAGACACTTTTATACAAAGCCACTTTCATAGGCAAAGGTTGCAAAAATGGAGGTACATATATGTGCAATTCTGTTCTAAGTGCCAATATGTAATAAAATATACCAGTATATGCTTACCAAATGATAAATCATTGTGAACTAAACACTTTGTCAGTTGTAACACAATAGAGATAATTTATCTTCTAACCTGGAAGTGCAGTTGCATACTACAGCTTCTATGAAAAAAAATCGATCTATGAATGGAGGATGGGCAGATGATTGAAAGGTACACTCCCTACATTCATAGATCGATTTTCATGCATATAAGCTTTAGTATGGCTTCTATGAATGGAGGAACTGGGAGGAAAGGGTGGGCATATTTGGACACTCTTGATGAGAGCCTGTGATAACTTCCACAGTTCTGTTAACCCTTGCCACACAGGAAGATTGCAGGGGTAGGAAGGGTCATTGATGGAGGAGGATTTCACCTAACAGAAGAGGCATCAGCACAAGGGACACATCCTACTAACTGTAGGTTATGTCTCTTGTACTAATTTTTGTGTTTTTTTATTTTTGACTTCACCTAATCTCTAAAATTAATTTGCACATGCGGATGTGTGTTTTAGTCCACACTCCTACACGTCTTTTGCAACAGGCTGTCTGGTATTATTGTTGACTTGCTAATGTCTATGTATAGTTTTTGGCTCAAATGTCTTCAGAGATGTTATCCTAGTCTTTTACAAGGTTACTACATTGGTGATTTCATTCTTGTGAGTTTATGCATATTTGAGGGATTCCGCAGCTGCTGTTTGTAGCCCTGATGAAGGGGACACCTTTCTGCCCCTAAGATGTGTTGGCATATGACACACTCTGAAAATAAATAAAAGCCTGAATTCCTTTTGTAGTGCCCATCATACACAATCTCATTAGCAATAAAAATTTGACCCAGGTTTTAACCCTTCTTCTGTCAAGGACAATTAACTATAATGTAAACACACCTGCGAAGCTGCAAAGGAAATGTATTTCAGGTACCATCTAGCACCAGCAAATACATCCTGTGGAGCACCTTTGACCCCTGTAAGATAGATAGCTTTGATATGACTTGGACCCCTTCCTATTTCTTATGCTTCCTAAGCTAGTAACTATTAGCCATCAGGACAGGATTGCTAGGTTTGAAAAAGGCTAGAGGCATTTTTGTGGATGCAGGGAGAGTAAATAGATGGCTTTTGTAGCGCTTGGAATAGTGGGTGTGATTAAATTGCACTTAGTCAATTAAGGGCCCTACACACACTGAATAACGGGCGGCATCAGCCGCTTCAATAGAAACCAGCTGACATTCGGTCTGTGTGTATGGCAGCCGATCCAGCAGAAGCCAGACGAACGTCCGGGTTCTGTTGAAGGGGCATGACCCAAAAAGACTGAGAGCACTGACTGGTGTGTTCTGGCGGGGGGGGGGGGGTGTCAGCTCAATAGGGGTGATCACTGTACTAACATTGGATTGTTAGTACAGGATCTCCTCATGAGCTCCCGTATAGACACGTATAAGACCCCAGCACAAATATTTTTGAAAAATGAAATTTTCCATTGCATTTACTTTTTTGCACATAACCTACCTTAAAAACTATCCAGTAGCTTCTTAGCAACCAGCAACGGTTGAAAGAATACACATCTTGGTCTGGAGTATGTAATGCACAGAGTGAAAGGGCCAGGAGTATGAAATGTACAGCATAGTGTAAATAGTACAGTGATCAGGAGTACGTAACACATAGAGTGCAGGGGTCAGGAGTACGTAGCACACAGAGTGCAGGCATCAGCAGGGCCAGCACTTCTGCTAGGAGAACTAGGCAGCTGCCTAGGGCGCAATGCTTTCTAGGATGTAGCCACAGCCAGTTGTTACTGGGTCCAAACCTCCCCTCAGAACATCCTGCCCAAATACCCAAGCAAGCGTCCCTGCTGCCACTCAGCAACAGCGCAGGCTGTGCAGCAATCAGCGCAGTCCCTGAACGTACTGCTTCTGACAGCATCCAGCTGTTCTCAGCGCTAGGGTTTGGTTGCTAGGACTGCCCATGTCCTAGCAACCAATCACGTACTTGCTCCTCCCCCAGACCCTGGCATTCAGAGGAGGAAGTTCCTCTTCCAAACAACCTGTCCTGTGACCGACTGCTGCAATGAGAAGGAACGTAACCTGATATAAGCTGGGCTTTTCACACTACTCCCCTTCCACTATCCCAACTATTATCTTAAACCTCTCCACTCTCCTTACCTCAGTCTGCTTTTGCCTTCTAACTTTGGGGACCCTCTTGAAAGGGAATGGGCTCTAGGGAGCATGATGTAAGGGGGTTTTGGGGACCCTGATGTAAGGGGGGCTATTGGGACCCAGATATAAGGGGGCTATTGGGACCCTGATGTAAGGTGGCTCTGGGGACCCTGATATAAGAGGGGCTCTGGAGACCCTGATGTAAGGGGGGTGACATTGGGGATCCTAATAAAAGGGGAACTCTGATGTAAGGGGGAACCCTTGGGTCCCTGATTTAAGGAGAAAGGACTCTGGGGACCCTAATGTAAGGGGCGACTCAGGGGACCCTGATTTATGGAGGGGGATCTGAGGGACCATTATGTAAGGTGGGACTTTGGTATCCTAAAGTAAGGCTAGATTTTGGGGACCCTAAAGAAAGTGGGGGTCTCAAATGTAAGGACGAACTCTGGAGACCCTGATTTAAGGACAGGGAACTCTGAGGACCCTGATATAAGGGGAAATCTGGGGACCCTGATTTAAGAAGAAGGGACTCTGATGTATGGAGGAGATGACTCTGGGGACACTGATGAAAGGAGGGGGGAGTCAGGGGACCCTGATGTAAGGGGGAACTTTGGGGACTCCAATGAAAGGGGTAAACTCTGATGTAAGGAGATCAGGCCCAGGAGCCCAGGCCTAAAGCTGTGTAAGGGGTCCCAAAATTTCTGATGGCTGCCTTGTTCCCCACACACTAAACCAACATTCCTCATACTGCTGCAGGATTTGATAATGTTAGCTGCAGACAAAGCCATCTCCTGCAAACTTCAGCCAATCTGTGAAGAAGAGGTACACAGCCAATGGGGTGCTGCGCAAGCAGTGCTGCGCACAACATCACTTCCTCACAGCTCCCCAGTCAGTCACCACACGTAGCTAACGTTAGCAAGGAGGAAAGCATCTGTACACAGGCTGCATTTGCTGCCTTTATTTATAAAACATTTTTTTGGAGGGGTGGGGAGCAAATAGCTGGTCTTGCCTAGGGGAAAAAATAGTCTAGCACCGGCCCTAAACATCAGAAGTATGTATTGCAAAGATTGCAGGGGTCAGGAGTGTGTAACTCACAGCGTACAGGGGTTTAGGAGTGCATAACGGAGTGTAGAAGTCAAGATGAAAAAAAAAGGGAGGCTGTCACAACGTCAAGATCCAGTGTGCCCCCCAAAACATGCCCTGGGCGACACCCATGCAGCTCATCACTGTTTAGGAATCAATAGTTAGACAGGAGCCAAAATACTTGCTCCAAGCTAGACAGCGGCACTACTATAGCCATAGCAGCCTGTAATGAAACTCCGCTTGAGTGGTTTCGTCATATACCACTTCCTCATAGTCTGAATATATATATCAGATATTCCAACCGCTCACAAGCACATAACAAGACGATACTTGTTTAGTTGCTAAACATGGACTCTCTTATTAGAACCAAAATACAAGTCTTTATCTACAGTTAAAGAGGAGGTTCCCCCCTCCTGCTCATATTACTCTAACAATACAACTGTAACCAACAACAGAATTAATATGAGCTAATTAACCACTTCAGCCCCGGAAGCATTTACCCCCTTCCTGACCAGAGCACTTTTTGCGATTCGGCACTGCGTTGCTTTAACTGACAATTGCGGGGTCGTGCGACGTGGCTCCCAAACAAAATTTACATCCTTTTTTTCCCACAAAAAGAGCTTTCTTTTGGTGGTTTTTATTTTTTGCGCTATAAACAAAAGAAGAGCGTCAATTTTGAAAAAAATGCATTACTTTTTACTTTTTGCTATAATAAATATCCCCAAAAATTATATAAAAAAACATTTTTTTTCCTCAGTTTAGGCCGATACGTATTCTTCTACATATTTTTGGTAAAAAAAAATGCAATGAGCGTTTATTGATTGGTTTGCGCAAATGTCATAGCGTCTACAAAATAGGGGATAGTTTTATGGCATTTTTAATAATAATTTTTTTTTACTAGTAATGGCGCCGATCATCGATTTTTATCATGACTGCGACATTATGGCGTCACATCGGACAATTTTGACACATTTTTGGGACCATTGGCATTAATACAGCGATCAATGCTAAAAAATTGCATTGATTACTGTAAAAATGTCACTGGCAGTGAAGGGGTTAACCTCTAGGTGGTGCTATAGGGGTTAAGTGTGTCCTAGGGAGTGTTTCTAACTGTGGGGGGGAGGGGCTGTGTGACACTACACTGATCGCTGCTCTCGATCACAGGGAGCAGAGATCAGTGACAGTGTCACTAGGCAGAATGGGGAAATGCTTGTTTACATTAGCATCTCCCCGTTCTTCCTCACTGTGAGGCGATTGCGGTTATCCCCGCGGACATCGGGTCCGCGGGACCCGCGATCACAGTCACGAAGCTCCCGGCGCATGCGTGCCCCACCGCAACCCGCCTCTTAAAGGGCAACGTACAGGTACGTTAATCTGCCTATACGTGCCCTTCTGCCGCAGTACATCTGCGTGAGGCGATCGATGTGATACCGTGCCCACCTGGCCATTGTTATGATTAATCAGGATTTCACTACAGGTCAGACTTGTCAACGAGCTTCACCCAGTAGATTATAAGTATAAACACAGAACTCCTTCATACAATTGCAGGGTTAATTAGAACAAACAACAATGGGTGAAAGACTCTTAGAAGCTGTGGCAAGCCAGTCTACACTCATTTACATTATAGAAGACAACAGACACGTGGCTGGAGTTGATGACATTAGCATCTAACAATATGTGTCCCAACAGTATGAATCAGTCACTATTTCTAATATGGCATATAAAGCGTTCCCAGAGTCTGTGTGTCTTGGGGGGATATGGACCTGAATCCAAAGTAACACCACCTCAAGGGTCCCCAAGCATACAGCTCACAAAGAGCACCGTTCCCCCAAATGCCAGGGCCCATGATCAGTAGGCAAAAGGCTAGCATTCAGTCCCCTCCAAAAGCCTCTGTCCTGGCTAGGTCTGTCACACAGCCCATATAACTGCTATGGGGTCTAGGGCTAGAAGAGGGGCACCATTAGGGAGACTAATGGAGAAAATGTAAACATATTAAATATTTGTTAATTAGCATGCATGTGAAGATAAAACACAGCCAGTACTGTGCCATAGAGTAATTGTGTTCAATAGCACTGACAATTGTCATAATATAAAAAATTAATATGCTTATTATTATTGTTGTCATTGCAACTTTTTTTAACTGCTGAGTGCAGAGCAGTTAGCCTGAAATAAAGGTCTCTTGTAGTGCACTGACTATAATGACAGCTCTTCTGCTACATGTGCTTGATTTGCACATACAGTGGACATTTATCAATTCTGTTGCACAGCCAGAAAATGCTAAACAAGAGCAGAGAGGCAATGTGAGACAGATTTTTAATAATTAGGCAGCTTTATTCATACATTCCTCCCTCAGCTGCTTTCAAGTGGCATTGCAACAGAAAGACACCATCCTCAGACCACTTGTAAATTGTGAGTGAAAATTTAACACTGCAAGGTTTCACAGAGAGACATTGCCATGGGTCCCCAGACTCCACATATAAATTTTGCTATGGGAACTCGTGATCTGTAGGTACACCCCTGAAGTCAATATTTTGTATATCAGTGTGCTGTAGGTTGCAGGGCACTCCAGAATACATTGAGGGGTATGCGCAGACACAGCTTTACCGTGTGTTTATCATATAGAAAGGCTTGCTTTAAATAAGCATAATGGGATCTGCCAGTATCCAAGTGTTTAGAGCTAATAAATATTATAAGCTTTCCACACTGTCATTTGTAATTAACAGATGGTTCCATCCAGTCCAATCAGCAGGGAATCCTTGAACCGATCCCCTGCTGAATCAGATCAGAACAGTACAAATGTCTTTTTGTTGACATTAATTTTGTTAATTTTTTTCTGCTCTTAACAAACCGGAGCTTTCCACACCCATGCTGGATCTTACCTCCGTTTACATCAGACTGCCCTACATCCACCATGTTTGAAGGCTAATTTCACCTCTCTGAACATGTTACATGCTACACCCATCTGTAGGGTGTAACAAGTAACATATTCAGCATGCACCCCCTCTTTCTCCGATCCCTCCCTGTGACAACGAGCAGAGGATCCTCTCCTCGCTACCGCTGTCACAATTTGAAAACAGCGCGGCTGTGTCATTTATTCATTCATAGTTTCCTGTAAATGAATAGGCTGATGGCTGATAGTTCTCAATGAACTGTTATGCAGCATACACATGGGCGGACTTTCCGACCAGACTGGTCCGATGGACTTTCTGATGGACTTTTGACAGACTTCCAACGGACTTTTTTTACAAACGACTTAGGGACGGATTTGCCTACACACGACCGGACTTTCCGGCGGACCTAGTTCCCGATGGAGTTACGGCGGACTTTCCAAATGGACGGACTTGCCCACACACGAACAAGTCCGTTCATTTTGAATGTGACTCGGGTACGACGGGACTAGAAAAGGAAGTCAATCTCGACGCTTTTATTGGCGAGCTTGACACCTTGTGAGCCCCGTCGTGGGGCATACCAGGCCCTTAGGTCTGGTATGGATTTTAAGGGGAACCCCCTACACCGAAAACACGGCATGGGGGTCCCCCCAAAATCCATACCAGACCCTTATCCGAACACGCAGACCGGCAGGTCAGGAAAGGGGGTGGGGACGAGCGAGCGGCCCCGCCCTCCTGAACTGTACCAGGCCGCATGCCCTTAACATGGGGGGTGGGTGCTTTGGGAGAGGGGGGGGCGCCCTGCTCCCCCCCACCCCAAAGCACCTTGTCCTCATGTTGATGAGGACAAGGGCCTCTTCCCAACAACCTTGGCCGTTGGCTGTCGGGGTCTGCGGGCGGAGGGCCTATCGGAATCCGGGAGCGTGGTCACCGGGTGATGTTGACCATGCTCCCTTATGACGTCACAGTCCCAGGATGCCCCTGGACTGTGACATCATAAGGGGACGGGGTAACCGCCTATATAAGTCATTGCGGAGCGCTCACACACCATTACAGCAGGAGAGAGCGTTGTGTCAACATCGGAAGAAGAGAAGAGGAAAGAAGGCGATGCAGAAGTCCGGGCCACCGCTAGCAAAAGAGCGGCAGAAGATAGCGGAGGAGCCGGCAGAAGAACTGATCACCGGGAGAAGAGGTCGAACGCTGGGAGAAGAGGCCGGAGAGCGGGAGAAGAACCGGACACCAGGAGAAGTGGCCGGAGACAGCGGCGAAGTCGGAAGAAGACCCCCAAAGTCAGAAGAAGACCCCCGAAGTCAGAAGAAGACCCCCGGAGCTGTCTAATAAATTACTTTAAAAACCTGTGTAGTGTGTTTTTTTTTACACTTTTTCCCTATATGAATGGGTAGGGGTACGATGTACCCCATACTCATTCACATAGGGTGGGGGGCCAGGATCTGGGGGCCCCCTTATTAATGGGGGCTCCCAGATTCTGATAAGCCCTCCCGTCCGCAGACTCTGACAACCAACGGCCGGGGTTGTCGGGAAGAGGCCCTTGTCCTCATCAACATGGGGACAAGGTGCTTTGGGGTGGGGGGGCTGCAGGGTCACTCGCTCGTCCCCACCCCCTTTCCTGACTGGCCGGGCTGAGTGCTCGGATAGGGGTCTGGTATGGATTTTGAACGTAGGGGGTTCCGCTTAAAATCCACACCAGACCTAAGGGACATTGTTGCCTCGCGCTCGCCGCAATAGGAAAATTTGTTTTTCCTATTGCAGCGAGCGCGAGATATAGTAACCTGCCCTTGCGTCGTATCTGGTACGTCGGACCAGCATACAGACGAACGGGCTTTTTGTTAGGAACTGAGTCTGGCGGAGTTACGACCTAAAGATTTGAAGCAGGTTTCAAATCTAAAGTTCGTCAGATTTCCGACCGAAACGGTCCGTCGGAAGTCCGATGCAGCCCACACACGGTCGGATTGTCGGACCAGTCCAGTCGGAAAGTCCACCCGTGTGTATGCTGCATAAGGGTACTGATGAACGTTCTCATAGTTCATTGATCTTTTTTCTCCCAGGTAACTGCCTTACTCCTCTAATATGATACCTCTGATATGGACAGACAGCTATCCTGAGAGTCTGCAGGAGCCTTGCATTGCACCTGCGATCTGCTGAAAATTGGGCTGCATCGGACCATGTGCATTTATTTATTTTTTCAAAATGTGAACTAACCTTTTTAGTCCAGAAAAACTGAAAATTTAAGATTTGCTATATTATAGGAAACATTTAGAAATGTTCATTTTTGGCTAAACAGCTACCTGAAAAATGTACCTTTTCTTTGGAATTCATCCCGGAAAACAGCAGTGCACTTTCTGGTGTGTGTATGCCTAGGTCCTGCCTACAGCCTCCTAGCGCTATACCTGCAGTATGAGATCTAAGGTTAGGTTCACACTTGCCTGTAGTCTGCAGTCTGGATGCAGGTGCAGGAATCGCACCTGCTCCCACACCTGCTGCCAAATCGCGCTGCTCTTACGAGCTGAATGGCATTCTGAATGGCACCCCCAGGCACCTCAGCCCGCAGCATGTTTGTGGGAACCAAAGGGTAATCACATGATCTAAAAGACCGGTTTCCCCACAGCCACGTTTTTAAAAAGGTGCATGCACCTTTTTCCTGTGGGAAATGTGGGCAAAGCAGCCCATTCAAATGAATGGACTGCCGCACCTGAGCAAATGCGGGCTGCATGACCCACAGTAAAGCCTAGCCTTAGACACTACTGCCCCTGACTGCAGGAGATTTGGAGTGGAACTTGGTCAGGTCACTCCTATGCTGCTCACTGTTCATCTTGCTGGAGGGTCTGCCATGAGAAAGCAAAGCCCTACTTCTGCTAAGATGGCTACCTCCACACAAAGACACTGTGCAGAACAAGGCATGGTACATTTGTAATAGAGGAAACATCAGCTGCAGGGAGAACTCAGGCAATACTGGTTAGTCTTTTACCCTCCACCTGCCCTTTTTGGGCACAACTTTTAGAGTTAAATTCCAACTGAGAAAACAAAAATTTCTTCTTTGCAGTGGAGCTGTGGTTGGCTACTCATCTCTGTCAATGAGCAAAACAAAAACAGTTTTAAATATCTGATCCTCTCCTCCCCGGCAGACAGCTCTCCCCTATACTCTGGCAATGTAGTGTCCCTCCATGTCTGTGAGCCTGGCATCGACCTTGATGACGTCAGGGGACCTTAGACTGCCACAGCATAGTGGAGAGGGTACTGCAGGAATTTGACTCAGCATGAAGATGTCTGCAGGAATCAGATAATTAAAACGGCTGTACCACATTACATAGACATAAAATGAGCAGGTATGCCTTGTAGTGTGGATGCAGCCCCACGGCAAGGGAGGATTTTTATTTTTTCTAGATTTCAGCTTTAAAGGTTGTGAATAACCCCAAACTTGGAGGACCAAGTTACCCATTTTCATATGCATAAATTCTGTATACCTACCCAACATGACTGCCCTGGTAATAGCTATGCTACTAGCAGTATATTTCTTAGGTTTGTACCCAAGCCCCACTTTTGCAAGGATAGCTTTGGGTGGATGGGGTCCAATTCATGCATGCACTAATAAATGCACATGCATGCATGTACAAATAAATCCAAAAGCAGAGAGAATACTCAAAAACTGGTCCCACAGTATTCAAATGGAATAAATAATGAGTCTCTGGTGTTCAGGGACAGAAAAAATTTACATTGCAGTACAGTGAAGAACTAAGCAATGCAGGTAAGCATTGGACAAACTTGTGTTAGGCTGTGCAGCATTTGAATGAAACTGCAGTGCCTTGCATGTTTGGTTCTACAGTTCTGGTCCTTCATATTGCTCCTCTAGCAAGCCACATCACTCAAGAGAGGCTCTGAACACTCACAGATAAAATGTGGGCTCTACTTGCCATATGTACAGTAAATATATTAAAAATATTTAGTTAAGCTATATAGTTGTATAGTTAAAAATAACCCTTAAGTACTTTTTTCTTCTGCAGTTCATTAATGCAGTACCCTCAGTGACATGTCGCCAAAAAATTTTTCTGATATTAATTTTACTAACTTAGATAAGAATATTGTGGCAATGAGTAAATACAATTATATGAAATATTTGCATGTTTACCAATAATATGAATAAAATTTGTGGTTAAAAACTGTACAGGAAAAAGTTGCGTCCTGGCTCTGTCGCCCATAGACACAGGCCCACCAAGTCTAATGATACATTTTTCCATAGATGTGGACAGTGATGGGCATTCCAGAATGCTTAAAGCTGAACTCCAGGAATTATATTTTTTGAATACTTACATTGGGCTAGCTTGGCTAGATATATGTATGCATATTTAATACCCGAAGGTCTGCTCTAAGTCATTGTGGTAGTTGGGGCAACATACAGAAAGTGCTGTGATCTTCTCTGTGCAAGCGGCTTCCCCTCTGTAAACTCGCTTGGCACCTCCACTATTCATAAAACACCCTGTATTTTGCTCAGGGAATACAAGGCATTCTCTAATTAGATGAAGCAGAGATTGTGATACCATCAACCCTCTGTTCCACATCGTCCAAATCAGAGAGTGCCTTGTAGTCATTGTAAAAAATTTGAGGTGTTCTATGGTTGGTGGAAGTGCTGAGCAAGTTCAATGTGCAGAGAGGAAGCTGCTTGCACAGAACTCAGAAGCTACTACAGTGATTTACAGCATCCCCAGTGTACCTCTGGACATCAAATATGGATACTTACATTAAGTCAAGCTGAACAAATGTAGCTGTGCAATAAAATGTACATTTTAATATGTAAGTCGGTGCATTTTGGTCAAGGGCTCACTTGAACTGCAATCTCTTTGTAATACATTACAGTCCATTTTTGACATTATTTTTCAATTTTTACTGAGTTGCATTTACATACATCTGTGGTGCGTTTACGTGCAAAAATGCAGCATGCTGTACTTTTTTCATGCACATGAAAGCACCACAGTGGTGTAATTAGGCTTATTAAAATACATTCATTTTTCTTGCATACATGTTTGAACTACATTTGAAAATGTTCAACTGCATCTGTTTGTAATGCATTACAATGCATTTTTGGCAATATTTTCACTTTTTTTTAATGAGTTGCATTTACAGGAATCTGTGGTGTGTTCACTTGCAAAAAATGCAGCATGCTGTACTGTTTTCATGCACATGAAAGCACCACAGTGGTGTAAATTAGGCTTATTAAAATACATAACCAAAATTGTAATACCTGTTTGAACTGCATTTAAAAACATTCGATTGCATCTGGCCAGACTAAAAATTTATGATTTTAGAATTTAACAATTTACGTCAAAGTAATATGAATACCTTATTAAGTATAGGCACACGTTACACAATTAAGAAGGCTGGACAAGGTGTTACTCAGTTGAAGCATTTATTGAAATGGCCAGAGAGATTTGCTGCAACAGCTGTGCTGCGCTGTGACCATATTTCCACTTTAAAAAAAGCACAGACAGAAAGACAAGCTTAATCAGGTTAACCCATTCCATTCCAGAGAGTGTTGTACACGCTTCAATGCAAACCAGAAGCCAGTTTTTTAAAAGTCTATTCCATTGCCCGATTTTTTTTTTTTTCTCATAAAGCAATGGCATTGGTCCAGTGCTGAGTTGGTGCTAGCAAACCAAATCAGCCAACAGCTTCTTACATCAATAAAGAACTCTGACAATGGGATCTCTGCTCCTGCACTACCAAATCAGCCCATGTCCCAGAAGCTTGTTCTTAGTTCTGTGCTAAAATCAGCAAGATGAGTGAGACTACATGGTAGGGATTGGGACAAGTTGCAAATTGGAGACATCTCACTGCTGGAGTCCCAGAAGATGATAAGAAGCTAGTGTGTGTTTTTACTGACCAGCATTCACCCATAACACAATAATCTATGTAGGGTACAGTGTATATTTAATTTAAAAAAATACTAAATTAAAAATTGTATTATGTAAAAGAGCTACTGTTAACATTCACAAATATATATGTAAAAGCATCCTTATTCACACAAAAAAGCATGCTAAGAACAGTCTGTACTAACCCATAGGAACCAATCAGATTCAAAACTGACAGTAATTGTCAGCTGTAATCTACAGGTTTGAATGTGATTGATGAATGTTGGGTCATTTCCAATACAAACATTTATGCTGATGATATGATTTTGTTTTAGCTGCCATATTAGCCTATAGGAGGCACCAGTAAAGATCATTCATAGTTTTTTTCAATAGGACTAGATGACAGCATGAAAAAACATCTGTGTTTAATAAAATTGCTTGTGTATATACCATTTTAAATATCATTAAAAGCATTCACATAGTCATTAATGAATGTTATTTCAACTCATTTGCATAAACCCTTTTAGAAGTTTGTAATTCATTTCATAGTCCTTTAAGTGGGATCCAGTCCCCCGTTGCTGGAGTCACATATTTGCATTTTGCCAATTTTATAGCTAATGTATTTGCCATTAAAATAATTGGAAACACATCAAAACACATATTAACTCACGTTGCTTTGTCTTAGGCCCTACATTGCACATTAATGTATGTCAACTTGCATTTATGTGCATTAAGATGTATGATGATGTGCACTGACATGCATTTTAACATGCTGCACTACAATCCATGTTGACATGTGTTTTGATGTTACCTATTGATTTCAATGGAACTTGCATCAGGCAAAAACACAAAATCCATGGTTTTCTGCGGCATTGTCCTAATTTTTCATATATCCTCTATGCTTCTAATGCAGGAAAATGATTGATGCATTAAACATATTATTGTACAGCACAAGTGTAACAGCTACAGGCAGACAAACTGAATGGCTCATTTATAAGTGTACTATTAATAGGACAGATCTGCAGATCCATTTCAAACAGTAGGTTAACCATCTGCTTCTCAAGTTCTCACTGCAGTTGTTGGCTATTAGTCAAAGGCAAACACTGACAGAATCTGGGTTACATGCAGGAAGATTGACTACAAGATTAAACCACTCTTTGTGAAAATATAAATTAAATATGTATAACCTTTAGGGTCGGTGCACACTGAATAATTGCTTTAGAGCACTGTGAAATGTGTATTCTATTGCATTTTATCATAAAAGCTCATTTGAATGGCACCCCAACGCACTAAAAAAAAATGCAGTGCATGTACGGTGTTAAAAAAAGCAAAATGTGCCTCTTTCGGGGACACTGCAGCCCACTCAAAATCAAATAACTTCTTAATTCAATGCATGTGAAACACGCAATACTGCAGGTTCATCAGACCCGCAGCACAATATAATGCTGTCTGCCTCATATTTTTTCTTTGTACACCACTGTAGTGTGTTGGAGTGAACTAACAAACCGATATTTTTGTATGACTTTTTAATCAACAATTAAAATTATCTTGGATTCTTATTTGATTTTAGGTCTTGTGCTCCTATTCTGTATTGTTTTCTGGCTTAAATTAGTAATTTGACATGAGATCATGCCATGATTTTGCAGTAAATCACTTTTTAATCTACATTTCAGAACATGTAATAAAACTTGTTCAGGTTTAAAACCAGAAAATCTCTACATGTAAAAAAAAGTTGCACATTTTCTCAATTATTTACCAAAATAGTGAACAGGACACTATTGTTATAGAAAAAAAAATATCGACTGGTTAGAAGTTCCTAAAAATTTGCAGATACATTTCATTCTGTTTGGGGTGGGCCACTAGGAGGACTTTGGTTGCAAAATGGTTTGAAGGCAGGGTGGCTCATGACTTGCATCTACAGTGCCTCGAAAAAGTATTTATACCCCTTGAAATTTTCCAAATTTTGTCATGTTACAACCAAAAACGTAAATGTATTTTATTAGGATTTCATTTGATAGACCAACACAAAGTGGCACATAATTGTGAAGTGGAAGGAAAATGATAAATGGTTTTCAAATTTTTTTACAAATAAATATGTGAAAAGTGTGGCATGCATTTGTATTCAGCCCCCTTTACTCTGATACTCCTAACTAAAATCTGGTGGAATCAATTGCCTTCAGAAGTCACCTAATTAGTAAATAGAGTTCACCTTTGTGTAATTTAATCTCAGTATAAATACAGCTGTTCTGTGAAGCTCTCAGAGGTGTGTCAGAGAACCTTAGTGAACAAACAGCATCATGAAGCCCAAGGAAAACATCAGACAGGTCAGGGAGAAGTTTAAATCAGGATTAAATTATTTTAAAAAATCCCAAGCTTTGAACATCTCACGGAGCACTGTTCAATCCATTATCTGAAAATGGAAAGAGTATGGCACAACTGCAAGCCTACCAAGACATGGCCGTCCACCTAAACTGACAGGCCGGGCAAGGTGAGCATTCATCAAAAAAGCAGCCATGGTAACTCTGGAGGAGCTACAGTTTAGGTGGGAGAATCTGTCCACAGAATAACTATTAGGTTTCTTCACAGTAAGTGCTGTGAAAATGTGGAATAGACTCCCTCCAGAGGTGGTTCTGGCCAGCTCAGTAGATTGCTTTAAGAAAGGCCTGGATACTTTCCTAAATGTACATAATATAACTGGGTACTGACATTTATAGGTAAAGTTGATCCAGGGAAAATCCGATTGCCTCTTGGGGGATCAGGAGGGAATTTTTTCCCCTGCTGTAGCAAATTGGAGTATGCTCTGCTGGGGTTTTTTTACCTTCCTCCTGATCAACTGTGGGTATAGTACTGGATATATTGGATTGTACAATATTTTTTTTTTTTTTATGGTTGAACTGGATGGACTTGTGTCTTTTTTCAACCTGACTAACTATGTAACTATATTAGTCATGCACTCCACAAACCTGGCCTTTATGGAAGAGTGGCAAGAAGAAAGCTGTTGTTGAAAGAAAGCCATAAGAAGTGCCGTTTGCAGTTTGCGAAAAGCCATGCGGGGGGCACAGAAAACATGTAAAAGAAGGTGCTCTGGTCAGGTGAGACCAAATTTGAACTTTTTGGACCTAAAAGCAAAACGCTATGTGTGGCAGTAAACTAACACTGCATATCACCCTGAACACACCATCCCCACCGTGAAACATAGTGGTGGCAGCATGATGTTGTGGGGCTGCTGTTTTTTTCCAGCAGGGACAGGGAAGCTGGTCAGAGTTGATGGCTGGAGTCAAATATAGGGCAATCTTAGAAGAAAACCTGTTAGAGTCTGCAAAAGAATTGATACTGGGGAGGAGGTTCACTTTCCAGCAGGACAACCCTAAAGATACAGCCAGAGCTACAATGGAATGGTTTAGATCAAAGCATATTCATGTGTTAGAATGACCCAGTCAAAGTCCAGATCTAAATCCAATTGAGAATCTGTGGCAAGACTTGAAAATTGCTGTTCACAGATGCTCTCCATCCAACTTGACAGAACTTGAGTTATTTTGCAAAAAAGAATGTGCAAAAATGTCACTTTCCAGATGTGCAAAGCTGGTGGAGACATCCCCAAAAATACTTTTAGCTGTAATTGCAGCGAAAGGTGATTCTACAAAGTATTGACTCAGGGGGGCTGAATACAAATGCACACCCCACTTTTCACATATTTATTTGTAAAAAAAATTGGAAACCATTTATCATTTTTCTTCTACTTCACAATTATGTGCCATTTTGTGTCTGTCTATCACATAAAATCCCAATAAAATACATTTACGTGCAGCTCAAATGTCACTCACTGACTGCGCTGAATTTGATAAATAGACAAACGGTTCCCTATGATATAAGCTGCATGCAGCTACAAGGTGCATGCAGACGTGATTAGTTGCACACAGTGTGAGCTCTGTGCAAACAATGCTGCCCGGCTATCAGCACCACCCGACTTGACAAACTTTGATCTGAAACTCGAAGAAAAATTCTCGGTTGAGCAGTGAATGCAGTCAATCAAACACAGTCACTGTTCTGGTATTCTGAAAGCTACAGAAGCAGCATTAATCAGAATACAATAGCCATCAGGGGAGATTTTTTGATCCTTGCTGTTTAGCGTGGATGGAGAAATCTATCAATTCCTTTCGTTTAGGTGTGTATGGCTTCCCTAAACCAAGTCATACGTTATACAAGTTTCTTTCCTTCAGCCATGGGTTGTAGGAAAGAAAATTGCTTCATTTCCATCAGCACAGTCAGTGTTGATGGGGGAATCCCGTCCACAGCTCTATTGTATTCTGACAGCAGGAGGTTTCCTAGCTATTAGAATACAATGATCACTGCCGGCAGTTATGCAGCCACCGACAGTGATCGCACAGAAAAAACCTTAAAGGCTGGTTGTACTGAAGTTGATCAATGGATTGACTTCAGTACAACCAGCCTGCTCATAGACTGATCGAAATTTGACCGGTTCCTGTTACACAGTTACATAGTTAACCTGGCTGATAAAAAAAACAAGTCCATCCAGTTCAACCAATTGAACTGTTGAACTGGCCGAATTTTAATCCATCTATGGCTGGCCTTAGTTGGATAAGCATACCGCTTTTGCAACTTACATCATAGATGACTTTCTATGTATAGTGATCAATCACTACTTTTAACGATTAATTGTAGAGATTTAGTGGCATGATTAGGCCACTAAAATTCCCATGTTGGCCCAACCTAAAGGGTGACATGATGCCTAGCAATACCTAAAAGCCAGCCAGCATTTCAGTGCGGCTCCCCTCACAATGCACTGTGTGCTAAAGCGGTGGACATCAACCCTGTCCTCAGGGCCCATTAACAGGCCAGGTTTGCAAGATAACTGAAATACATCACAGGTGATATCATTTGCTGCACAATGATTGCAGTATCCTAGTCTGCATCTCCCCAAGGTAATACACAAAAACCTGGCCTGTTAGTGGGCCCTGAGGACAGGGTTGATGATGACCACTGTGCTAAAGGTTACGTTTAGTGATTTGTTTTTTTAAATCAGCACTAGGGATGGTATGTTAAGTTAATAAAAAGTGTCCTTTGTGCTGGTGGTTGCTATGTTTGTTTACCAAACATCAGTTGCATCCAATCAGGCACCTGTCAGAATACAGTATCCTAAAAATCTGTCAGCATAGGGCCAGCATTAGGATGCTTGTCTAAGGGTTTTCTTTACAGTTATAAATTGTACTTAGGGTGAATAGAGGACAAAGCCACTTGTGTGCTGCCATGTTCAGGTATCAGGAAAGGAAGATTATGGCAGGTCTTGAAACAATATTCAGTTTTATCTAAGTGATGTGGTTGGTTGAATAAACTCAAGTAATAATTCATATCAGAACTATCGTATACCAAGATTATCCAGAAGACTGTCATTGCTCCACTTATGTGTGAGCGTTAATAAAAAGTTTTAGGTTTACAGTAATGAAAAGTACAAAAAAAGAATATAAATACAAAGAAATGTCATCACTAAATTACTAGCCATTCCAAATAATAATACATTGGACTTACTTTGGTTTGAAATTTAGGCACCATATCATATTTTACATGGCACTAGAATAGCAATAAATTATAAAAAGTATAGATTTCTTATTCTGTAAATTCATAAATTCTTTAATCCCATATACATGATAGGAAATCATATGATGCAAGGCTCTGAGCTTGTGCAGATTGGTTTCACATCAGTTTAAGATGTGTCTTAGATTCAGAATTGATGGGGTGCTGGACTTGCAGTAGACCTAATTCTGCATTTGACCTGCTTCAAGGGAATTTTTGCAACTCCATAGACTTGTAAGGAAATACAAAACCAATTTGAAACTAATAAAAGGTCTGTGCATGGTCAGCCACTTACACAGTATTGAAACCGGTAGGTCAGAATTACAGCCAGGCAACTGGTACCAACAGCGGTGTTGGTACCAGTTGCCTGGCTGTAATTTGATTCCTGCCATCCTGTAATAAATTTCTGCCATACAATGCAACAATTTGGGTCCTCAGGGACATATAACAGTGGATGTTTCCTCCCTTCAGAAAGAAATATAGGAGTACTCAATTCTTACAATCTGATTGTTCAATCCATGTACAATGTCGTCTAGATTTCTTAACCACTATGTAGTGCAAGGGCCTTCTTGTTGTATACATTGAATAGATTGTTTATAAAAGCATTCACACTAATGGGGAATTTTAATTGTAACATAAACATGGAGTAGCTTTACTACTTGTTATATTTGCTTCATTTGCAAAACAATGAAATTAGTATGTCGCAGAGTGAGAAACAGTCAATAAGCAGTTACTTTCATGCTACTGGGAGATAAAAAAGATTCACGCATATCTAAAATGTATGTATAGCCAAATGTTAGCTTTGGTTTTGGATAGAGCAGGGAGTGGTAAAAACCTCTGTTCTTCTTTTTTTTTTTTTCCTTTAGTCTAGGTTCACATTGGAGAGGGTTAGAAATCGTGCGAGTTCACGATTTCAACCCTGCAATGCAGTCCAAATTCAGGAGCGATTTGACAGATGTCTATGTAAATCGCCCCCTGAAGTCACCAAAAGTAGTACAGAAACTGCTTTTGGGAATTGGTGAGGCGCCGCAAAGTCGGCGCTGCACCGTTTTGGACGGTGTCATTGCCGGCAATAGCAGCCATTTTGGCATGCAATTTGACATGTCAAATCGCATGCCAAATCGCTTCAATGTGAACCTGGGCTTAGAGGCATTTCCTTTAACCCAGAGTCATAACAAGAACTGAGAGAAAATCCCCTATTAGATAGTTGTCAGTGTCCCCATTGATAGATTTCTTCTCGCCTCTTGTTTGGAATTAACCATTCCTTTCTGTCCTCTTTACAATAATGTCTAGTAAGTTAAAGAGGGTGAACAACCTAAATGAAGGCACAGAAAAAAGTATACAGAGGTCTAACCCCTCCTTACTGTATTCAAAATGAATCAGTGTCCCTGCTGCAGATATTATTCCCTCACTTCCGGTCTAGTGGAACGTTTGTAAGCCGGACAGGAAGTAAGGGTAAACTTTTCTGTATTTTGTGAATCAGCTATAAAATGTCTAAACATCAGCACAAATGGTTTTCACATATTATTTCTTGGCTAATAATATTCTGTCTTTAAAACTGAGAAAAGGTTTGAACAGGTTTAGAAGATATTATAATCATTAATACATGAAAGATGTAAGTATATGAAATATAACTCCAGGCAACTAGAGCAGTAAAATGAATTACTTGTGGTGGCCATACAAACAACATTAGAATCTGCACCATGGTTAACATTTTCTCTTCAAGGGTTGAATACCCAATGACCTTTCTAGTTATCATTAAAGAGTCAAGAACCTAAACCAGGGTATCTGAAAAAAGCCAATAAAACCATATTTTTACAGTTAAAGCACTTTGATAGCACAACTTAAAAGGAAGATGATGAATCTGATTTTTTTTAAATGATTTACTGATTCTATCTGAACCTCATTGTCAGATTCATTTTTTCATAAAATTATTGTAACCCAGAAATAGAATATTAAAGTTATTTGTGGGATCCCAACTTTGTGACCAGGACTCAGGCAAGTTCCTTCCAGTAATTCAGAAATTCTGTCCAGTCCAAATCAATGTCCCAGTGAAAGTTTGCAATTAATGAAAGCAAGAAAGGACACAGCACACAGCAGCAAAGGCTCAATGCAATCTCATTTTAGGTATCCCGTTCATGCCAGCAGCCATAGGTTAAATAAAGCCTGTGAGCTAATGCTGCTAGTACACAATTAACACTTCACTGAATGATTTCTTTTGGTTTTTTTGAATGTAGAAAAATATTGAAGCTATTTTTCTACTACTGAGCAATTATATTTGAGAGATGATCCCTAGTGTTTGGTTTGTGTAAAGTATGAAATACTTTAGTCTTAGTTACCTTCATCATCATCATCATCATCATCATCATCGTCATCTTCCTGATTTTTTGCTTGATCATCATTCTCGTCATCATTCTCGTCATCATTCTCGTCATCATTATCATCATCGTCATCATCATCATCGTCATCCTCGTCGTCATCATCGTCGTCGTCATCATCGTCGTCATCATTATCATCGTCATCATCATTATCATCGTCGTCATCATCATCATCGTCATCATCATCATCGTCATCATCATCATCGTCATCATCATCATCGTCATCATCATCATGTTTCTTTACAATTTGATTGTCGTCATCGTCGTCATCATCGTCATCATCGGCATCATCATCATCGGCATCATCATCTTTATCATCGTCCTCATCATCTTTATCATCGGCGTCATCATCATCATCATCATCATCATCATCATCTTTATCATCATCATCATCACCATCATCGTCGTCGCCGTCATCATCATCATCGACATCATCATCGTCGTCATCGTCATCTTTGTCATCTCCATCATGGGCGACATGATCATTATCATCATCGTCATCATCATCGTCGTCGTCATCATGATCTTGGCCTACAGCTTGCACCTGTCCATGTACCCCAGGCAATAAGTTTGCCTGAAATGAGCAAATAACTGTGACCAGAAGGCACAACAGCCACACTTTTTGTGAGGCCATCCTTTTACAAAAAGAGTAGTGAAGTCTTGGATCTGTCCAGCAGCAGACTCACTGTGTCTTTTGACTTGACTCTCAGGATCACAAGATGAAGAAAAGTTGCAACCAGCAAAATTCCGAGCTTGAAGAACCAGTTCGCAGAAAAATAATCCAATAAAAAGATTTCTTGGGTGGGAGATGACAGGCTAGAAGTCAGTTGAGAACAGCAACGCTGAAGAAGAAAAGTGCTCTGTGAAAAGAGACCTGTGCACAAGGCTAGTTGATTGATAGCAGCAGATGTACAAAATACACTTTCTGTCTCTGAACCAATAGGTGCAGAGGAAGGGACTTTTTCCAGCACTTCAATGCTGCTAATATAGAAAGAGATGATGGCACATTTCCCTTCATGACCATATTTGTGATTCACATGGTGCAAAAGGTCACAGAAGACAGCCCTGAGAAAACTTGCTAGTAACTCAGAGACACCTTAATTGGACAGCTATTCTTAGGTCTTATCAGTCTCTACTAGAGCTTTTCATTGTGACAAGAACATCCTGACTGTGACCACCCCTTTCAACCTTCTCTAAATAATAATTTAGCAGTTAATAATGATCAAAAGTTGTGAGACTTTCTACTTGATATCATACCCATATGAATTTTTGTCTCTTTTTTTTTTCTCTCTCTCTCTGTATATGTGTTTAAATCTGTGTAATATGGAACGAGCAAGAGATTTGAAGAGCTTAATTAGTTTGTTACAAGAGTTTACTGATAATTTGGGGACATCGCTATAATTTCAATAGAAACTCACAGAGAAAAGTTAGTAAGTAGTAAATTTGAACAAAGACAACAATCTTCCAGTATGCTGGCTGACAATTACATGGAGCTTAAAGTAGGCTTATAAAATCCTGTAGCACACATTTAAGTATTACCAAATCGCATTATTATTTTGAGTTTAAAAAAAAAGCTTTTTCCTGTCATAAATAAAAACCATTGCTTCTAAAATTACTATAGTAGCTAAAGTCGAGGGAACCTAGGTCACATGGGAACCATTGGAAGCTGGTGTTATATTTTTGCCCCCCCCCTCGGTTGGTCGGTTACTAGCTCCACACTTACCCCATCTATGGCGCAGGCAGCGGTTCCCTCTGGGTGATGGCTTCCCCTATGTCTCCTCCTCGGCATCACAGTGGCCATGTGCCTCCACCCTCCTCCTCCTAGGCCAATAGGATCGCTTCTTCTTTCGGCCAATCTGGAAACGGGTCTCATGACCTGCTTCCTGATTGGCCAGGAGGAGAATCAGTGTGACAATAGCGAAAATGTATTTGCTATTTTCACACAACTGGGTCCTTTTTTTGAAGCCTATTAGAGCCTCTGGCTCTAATAAAAAAAAAACATTGGAATTCATGTATCTGGCGCCCCACATGTAGATTAGGGGGCCGGACGCATGGATAGAGGGACGGCCTGCATTACGAGCCACTACTGATGGGAACTTATTTATTTGAAAAAAGGTTGAAGCCAGACACATTCACATCCCTAGATTCAAATTAATTTGCTGGCATTCATTGTGGTTTTAATGCCACAGCTATAATGTTTTTCAACATTGGATGGACATAGCAAAGGTAGCACTTGCAAATTCAATTTTTTTTTCAATAAAAGTTTTTTATTATTATTGCACATATAAAATTCAACAGACAATATCAACCAAAATGACAATGGAGTCCTACAATGAGACTATAACAATTTGAAAGAAAAATACGATCTACAGCAAAAGAGTATTGAGTTCAATCAGCTCTCATATGGTATACTGTGACATAATATAGTCTTGAGCATAAAAGAAAAAGGTTCTCTGTGTCAGGGATCACCCTAGGTCCTGCTCCACGCCAGACACCCCTAAAGGGAACACGCTGTGTCTGATGGGGAGTCTGGACCCGGCTTCCCCCGATTGACCCCTTTCTAAGGGGTTCTTCCATATGTGGAGAGAATAATCCACTGCTCCTAGGGAGTCATTTTCTGCAGATATAAGACAATAACTTGAGCTTGAAGCCGGAAAACCATTGGATTGAGGTATAGTTCCGTATTTGAAGCATCAATAACTAGTCCAGAGTCGTATTATGTGGACTCGTCTGTAAAGCTTTTAAACAAACAATGAGAAACAACATAGAAGAGGATAAGAGAAAGTAGAGAGAAAAAAGGAAAAGAGAGGAAAGAAAGTAAACAGAAGTAGGGGTAGGGAAGGTGCTTTTCTACCTGATGTGATTCTTTAAGGTCAGAGTTACTTCCTGTTGTCATTGCCAGTTATCAAAGAGATTCCGATATACTGAGCCCATGGTTCCCATATTGCTGAAAATTGCTCAGTCGTATCTAATAAGGAACTTACCAGTTTTTCTTGTGCCATCATCCATGAAATCTTTCTTTTCATTGATGATAGCGAGACCGTGGGTAGTTTCCATGCCTTGGCAATAGTCAATTTAGCCCCTGTCAATATAAACTACGAGTCAGTTTAGGGATGCACAGTGCTAGACCATTAAGCAAGGCTATTGCGCTTGTTTGCGAGATAGTACAGCCGGTAACCTTATGGATAAGGTGGAAGACTCTGTTCCAGAATCCCCTAATTCTGGGGCATTCCCATATGTGGAGCATGGAACCTAGTCTCTGGCATCCTCTGAAGCACAGAGGAGATGAGGAGGGATACATATGGGCTAATCTGGTTGGGACCAGGTACCATCTCATCAGGAGTTTGATGTTGGCCTCTAGGAGGGAGGCATTGTAGATGCCTTTGAGAGATCTAGAGTAGGAATCAACCCAGTCCTCCACTTCCCAGGTGGTCTGGAGATCCTTTTCCCAGGAGACCATATATGGCAATTTATTATGATTAGTAGCAAGTGACTCATAGATTACCAAACCCCTCCCCTCTGCTCCATGGCTTGACTGCACCAGCATTCGTATTTAGTGAACTCTGGAGGATTAGGTTTGTTTGACCATAGGGAGTGAATGAATCGAGAGATTTGGTAAAACCTAAATTTCTCATTATTGGGGAGCACAAGCTCCTTAACAAAATGTTTAAGAGGTAGGGGGCCCGTGCTTGAGAAGAAATGTCCGATGCGGTATACCCCCTTATCCAGCCACCATTTGAAGGCTCTGATGTCCATACCAGGTTGGAACATAGGATTATGGAGTAAGGGAGCCAAAGGTTGATACCCAGAGACCAGGGAGGGAAATCTCCTTAGTGTATCCCACAATGAGAGTGAGTGTGATAGGGTCGGTGCTAGGATGTGGGGAAGGCTTTTGGAAGGCCACCATAGCAGGAAAGCTAGGGTGAACTTAGGCACAGCCTGACGTTTAACCCAGTCAGGCTTTTCAACCTTTAAGGTAAATGGTAGACAATTGAGCTAAACGTGCAGCGTAATAGTACCATAGAAAATTTGGTAGACCCAACCCCCCTTGAGAGGAAAGATTAAGAAGAGTACGGTGGGAGAGACGGGGTCCTTTCTTGTTCCAAATAAACTTATGGACTTTACCCTGAAAAGCTTTCAGATGGTCCCTCCTAATCTGGATAGGGAGTGAGCGGAAAAGGTATAGCAACCTGGGTAAAAGAGTCATCTTGACTGAATTAATTCTACCTGTCCAAGATATGTCATGAGATCCCCAGCTCCTGAGATCCGCCTCCAGTTTCTGATACATTGGGAGTTAATTTGCGTGTACCCCTTGCTATCCCAATCGTTTCAAAATAGATCCCCTGGAGTCTAACTCTGGCTTCAGGCTTCGAGTATAGAGCCTCCAAAGCTCCTATAAAGTTCGGGCCAAAACCTCATTGTCTTAGTACCGCAAAGAGATATGGCCAGGAAACTGAATCGAAGGCCTTCTGAAGGTCCAACGATATGAGCATGCCCTCTTGTTTTTGTTCACCCTCCCAATTTGATTGTAAAACTGAGATAAGGTCCACAGCCCTTATAACTTGGTCAGGTCCTTGTCTGCCTGGTCCGTGTGCCTCCCTCCTGGGATCTGGACAGCTGCCTACCACTGGAACTATTGCCTTTGTGCGTTTGATATGCTCATTTACCTGCGACTTTTGTGAGTAGCTTTTTACCTTGTTTTTAATTCATTAAAATTTGCCAAGGATAATGCGCTAGGCTGGTGCGCTCTCTTGTTTCTTTCTTTGTTTTTCACTATTAGGATAATCCCATCCTTCGAGAGCAGCAAAGCCGAAGCCCATAGCCCCTCTTGAATTTCTTTAGCTAACACACCAGTGCGCAAGAGTACTTTTTTCGTGTTTCTGGAATAAAGACGACCTGGTCCTTGTGTACATATCGGCCTATAAATGATGCTTGGTGATTTGCCATAACTTTAGTGAAGATTTTTAGGTCATTGTTAATCAAAGAAATAGGCCTATTGTTCCCTATTAGGCTTGCGTCTTTACCTGGCTTAGGAATTACTGAGATATACACCATGTTGAGTTGATTCCCAATAGGGGTACCTTTTAACATTGAGTTGAAGAATCTAGTAAGGTATGGGGTCACGGTGTCAGTAAATGTCTTGTAATAGGGTGTTGAGAACCCATCAGGCCCTGGAGCCGTTCTCCCCTTTAATGTTTTTTTATTACCTCTGCAACCTCCGCGACCGAGACGGGTGCCTCCATCTCTGCTCTGTGATCTTCAGAAAGCTTTGGTAGGTTCAGATCTTTCAGAAACTCATCTACTTGGTTAAAGTTTGTGTGTTTATCTGCTTTATATAGTTCCCTGTAAAAGTCCTGAAAGGCCTTCATGATGCGCTGTGGGTTCAGGGTGAGCGTGCTGTCTACCTGTCTGATTTTGGGAAGTGAGTGGGAGAAAAATCTAGGTGACAATTTGAAGGCTAGCTTTTAAGATATGGCCAGGGACTTTGGCCGGTCTTTTTTATGCTGCTTGCGCAGGTGACAGAAACCCCTCAAGTTTTTCAATGTCACCCATCCTGTCTCTCTTCCGTTGTACTGCAATTTGTATTAGTTTACCCCTGATCATCACCTTATGCGCTGCCCAGAGAGTCTCGGCAGACACATCTCCCACATCATTGAGATGGAAATATTTCTGCAGAGCTCCCTGTATTTCGGTAACCCTGATGGGGTCATGCAAGATGGACTGAAGGGTTCAATGGGAATAATGCTGTCGAGGGGTGTCCCTGCGCAGCGCAAGGAGGACCATAGAGTGATCTGACCAAGTTACGTCTATAATTTTGGGCATGAGGGCAGAAGGGATATGTTGAGTGGATAGTAGGATGTGATAGATGCGCGAGTAGGATTGGTGCGGGTTTGAGAAGTGGGTAAAGTTCCGGTTGAAGGATTCAATTCTCTCCAAATGTCAGCAAGATGAGACTGAAAATCAGTCGTGCTATTTGGACACTATCTTTACTAGGTCTAATCAATTTTGAGTGAATAGGTTTGGACTATTCAAAAGCCATATTAGAGTCTCCCCCCATAATTGTGATACCTTCTATCACTGGGCCTAGGGTGTGGAACATTTGTTGAAAGAACCTCGACTGACCCCTATTGGGGGCATAATAGGAAATGAATGAATATAGGTGCCTTTTAAGACCTTTAAGAGGAATCTTCCCTCCTGGTCCCTGTGTTCCAACAGTACAGAAAATTTGCAGTGTTTGGAGAACAAGATTGCTACCCCTCTCGTTTTATCTTCGGCGTTGGCCAAGTAAAACAAGGGGTAGTGGGCATGGAGGAAAGAGGGGGTATACTGCACCGGAAAACTAGTTTCCTGCAAGAGGAGTACATCTATGTGACGAGATCGGTATACCTGAAAGGCCTTCCGTCTCTTGGTAGGAGAGTTACGGTAAGTCCCTGGGTATTGTGGGAGATTATACATAAAGGAGGCAAATTAGAATTGTCATTAGCCATGGAGCCTAGGGAAAAGATTGTTACTCCATCTACAGTCACTTACCAGCTCCCGAGCCAGAAATAGGGGAAGATGTGTCACGTGTGTAGCTTGTAGGATAACCAAAGGCACCTTGCAGGAGAAAAACATCAGGAGGTAGGCTGAGAAAGAAAAAATAAGGTTAGACAGGAAAGAAGAAAGAAAAAAGAAATCTATTATCAGCATTTAAAAAAAAAAATTGTGTAAAGCCTATGACAGGCGCGGATTAAGGGAAGGAGGAGGTCTTCCTCCCCCCAATCAGAACAAACAACTTTTGTATTGCCCATATGTAGGGCTATAATCCCACCACCCAGAGATGAAGAATTCCTGTCTGGGGAGTAGAATGGGGCTCAAGGCATCAGCCCCGACCTTATACAGCGTTGAAATAACTGTGAATGAATAAATGAATAGCTATAAAATGCAAGAGAGGACCCACCTCGGTATTCTCCTTTTTTTCCTCACCTGTCCAGGACTGGATGGAACGCTCAGCACCCATTACTGCTCTCGCCCCAGCCAGGTTCAAGTCTTTCTTGGGTGAAAGGCCTTGCCTGTACAGACTCTAAATCAGCTATATGAAAGGAAGCCCACTCTGATGATCTCAGGGGTATGTTGCCTGGTACTTTACAAGCCTTAAATAGGCTTAGATTATTTGCAGTGGTCTCCGTTTTTTCTTTCTAACACTCGTGGGTTTCTCTGGGATCTGTAGCCCCTAAGATGGAGCCTGAGTTTCTGATCGCTTCTGCGCATGAGTGGGAGTGATGCCGCCAGGAGCTTGTTTTGCCAACATCTATCATGGCAATGGGCTCCTCGGCACGATATTGTGACGTCATTCTGCCACGGCGGCGAGAATTTAAACCTCCAGGCCTTCCTCTATCTCCTGTCACTGCAAGACACCAGGGATTTCTATCAGGATTGCAATAGTTGCAAACACTGCCTTCTAACCTCTCTATCCTTGCTTCTCTACTAGGGATGAGCCGAACACCCCCTGGTTAGTTTCGCACCAGAACCTGTGAACTGACCGAAAATTTGCACAAACGTTAGAACCCCATTGACGTCTCTCGGACTCGAACGCTTGAAATCAAAAGTGCTAATTTTAAAGGCTAATTTGCATGGTATTGTCCTAAAAAGGGTTTGGGGACCCGAGTCCTGCCCCAGGGGACATGTATCAATGCAAAAAAAAGTTTTAAAAACGTCAGTTTTTTCAGGAGCAGTGATGTTAATGATGCTTAAAGTAAAAAAAAAAAAAAGTGAAATATTCCTTTAAATATTGTACCTAGGGGGTGTCTATAGTATGCCTGTAAAGTGGCGCATGTTTCCCGTGCTTAGAACAGTCCCTGCACAAAATGACATTTTTAAAGGAATAAAAGTCATTTAAAACTGCTTGCGGCTTTAATGTAATGTCGGGTCCTGACAATATGGATGAAAATCAGTGAGACAAATGGCATGGGTACCCCCCAGTCCATTACCAGGCCCTTTGGGTCTTGTATGGATATTAAGGGGAACCCCGCACCCAAATTAAAAAAGGAAAGGTGTGGGGCCCCCAGGCCCTATGTACTCTAAACAGCAGTATACAGGTGGTGAAAACAGGACAGGGACTGTAGGTTTGTTGTTAAGTAGAATCTGTTTGTAATTTCGAACTGGTACATTTTTAATGTGTTTAGCTCCAGCTTAAGCTTTTTGGAAAACCTAGGGAAGGGTTATCACACCTGTGACATTTGTTTTGCTGTCTGTGCTCCTCTTTAGAAGATTTCACCTCACTTTTGTCCCAATGACAAATTTTTTTTGAAAATTTGGGGTTTTTCGTGAAACAAGGATTGGTGATAAAGCATCAGTGTAAAGGAGAAAAGTTTTTCCCATATTAACTCACTTACAGGAGAGAAATTCCCTTCCTAGGGGTAGATTTCATCTCACTTCCTGTTGTCTCCTTCTGTTTGCAAGTAGGAGTCATTTGTAAGTTGGATGTTTGAAAGTAGGGGCCTGCCCTATATACTCAGCAGAAATTTGGGCCTTAGTTGTTGTTGTGGCCACAACACTGTAAGCCCTCACAGGGCCCTGCTGCGAAATATTAGATCAAGAATTGTAATTACATGCCCCTGTTGAACAGGGGCAGAAAAATTGGGCCTTTGGTGGTGGTGGTGGTGCTTATGCCACAACACTGTAAGTCCTCACAGTTACTCTTGGTGGGCGCAGAAACGGGCCCTGCTATGGAATATTATATCAAGAATATTAATTACATGTCCCTGTTGAACAGGGACTGAAAAATTGGGCCTTAGGCACTGGTGCTGGTGCCACAGC
Source organism: Lithobates clamitans (assembly GCA_037952925.1). Taxonomy (NCBI): domain Eukaryota; kingdom Metazoa; phylum Chordata; class Amphibia; order Anura; family Ranidae; genus Lithobates; species Lithobates clamitans. The sequence goes on along the minus strand of JBBGZY010000412.1, from coordinate 3,876,764 downwards.
ACTGCAATCCCTCACAGATACTCCAGTTGGAGCGCAGGAACTAGCCCTGCTGCAAAGAATTGCATCAAAAATTGTAATTACACGCCCCTGTTAAACAGGGGCTGAAAAATTGGGTCTTAGACACTGGTGGCGGCGCCTAGAACCAAAAATTTTCTTACAAGCTATCAGCATGATCATTGAGGAGGAAGAGGATAATTACTCAGCATAACAGGATAGTCACTCAGCATCAGCATAGGCAGTCTTTGAAGCGATCTGAGATTTCAAAAAAAAATATTTGGTTACATCAGCAACAGGTGCTTGGTAGCTGGTGGTGATCCAAGACATTTTTATGAAGGTCAGTCGATCGACCGAGTCATGATCATTGAGGAGGTAGAGGATAATTACTCAGCATAACAGGATAGTCACTCAGCATCAGCATAGGTAGTCTTTGAAGGGATCTGAGATTTCAAAAAAAATTATTCGGTTACATCAGCAACAGGTGCTTGGTAGCTGGTGGTGATCCAAGACATTTTTATGAAGGTCAGTCGATCGACCGAGTCGGTGGACAGACGCACCCTGTGATCGGTTACAAAGCCTCCAGCAGCACTGAATGTGAGTTCCGAAAGAACGCTGGATGCAGGACAGGCCAGTAGCTCAATTGCATACTGTGCAAGCTCTGGCCAGTGATCCATCCTCAAGACCAAGTAACCCAGAGGATTTTCGGTGGGAAAGGTGTCCAAGTCAGATCTTGCCCCTAGGTATTCCTGCACCATGTAAAACAGACGCTGGCGATGGTTGCTGGAACCGATCATACCTTGGGGCTGCGGACTAAAAAAATGTCTGAACGCATTGGTCAGACGGCCACCTTCTCCACCGCTCCTTCTTTGACTGACCGAAGCCTCAGCAACACATTGTCCAGAAACAGCAGTTTTTAACCTCCCAGTCTCTGGGAACGCGTTGCACAGACCTTTCTGCAAGGCCTCCCGAAGATGTTTCATCCTCTGCTCCCTCGGCAAGATAAGGTCCGCAACCTTACCCTTGTAACGTGGATCAAGGAGGCTTGCCAGCCAGTATTGGTCCTTCTCCTTGATACCATAAATACGAGGATCAGGGAGGCCACGCAGCGTAGGTTTGCTGAGGCATTCGGTCTGGAGTCCTCTGGGTCACTAAGGACTACATGAATCGCAGCCACCTCCTCCCAGCCACGTACAAGTCCATGTGTTTCTTGGGACTGTAAATGATCCCTTAAAGACTGCTGCTGATGCTGAGTGCCAGGCTCCAACTCCATACTGACACAATCCTCCTCATCCTCTTCCTGTGTGACGCAGGAACACTGTCTGGATAAAGGGGGCCTTGAGAGCTAAGGAAGTCCTCCTCTTCCTGCCTCTGTTCTGCCTCAAGTGCCCTGTCCAATATTCCACGCAGTGTGTGCTCCAACAGGTGGACAAGGGGGACAGTGTCACTGATGCATGCACTGTCACTGCTCACCATCCTTGTGGCCTTCTCAAATGGTGACAGGACAGTGCATGCATCCCTGATCATGGCCCACTGGCGTGGGAAAAAAAACAAGCTCCCCTGACCCTGTCCTGGTGCCATAGTTGCACAGGTACTCATTGATAGCCTTCTGAGTGTGCAGCCACTGCAGCATGGCCAACGTTGAGTTCCACATGGTGGGCATGTCACAGATTAGGCGATTCTTGGGCAGGTTAAATTCCTTTTGGAGGTCTGCCAGCCGAGCACTGGCATTATATGACTGGCGGAAATGCACACAGACTTTCCTGGCCTGCCTCAGGACATCCTGTAAGCCCGGGTACCTGCCCAAGAACCGCTACACCACCAAGTTAAGGACGTGAGCCAAAAGGGCACATTGGTCATTTGTCCCTGTCGGAGGACGGAGAGGAGGTTGGTGCCATTGTCGCAAACCACCATACCTGCCTTAAGTTGGCGTGGCGTCAACCACCTCTTAACCTGCCCTTGCAGAGCTGACAGAACCTCTGCCCCAGTGTGGCTCCTGTCCCCCAAGCACACCAGCTCAAGCACCGCATGGCATCTTTTGGCCTGCGTACTTGCGTAGCCCCTTGAATGCCTACGGAGCACCGTTGGTTCCGAGGACAAAGCACAGGAAGAGGCCATGGAGGAAGAAGAAGAGGAGGGGGTGGAGGAGAGAGGTGTGTCAGAATCACTAGTAGTGGCATTTTGGAGGCGTGGTGGCGGAACAACCTCCAACACTACTGCACCTTGTCCTGCATCCTTCCCAGCTGCCAGAAGAGTCACCCACTGTGCCGTGAAACTTAGGTAACGTCCATGTCCATGCCTGCTGGACCATAAGTCTGCGGTAATATGCACCTTACCGCTGACCGCCCTGTCCAGCGATGCAAAAAAAAAAGAAAAAGTGGCGTTTGGGTACCTGCCACAAAGAGGAACCGCACATTCCACAAACTCACGGAAGGGGGCAGAGTCTACCAACTGAAAAGGTAGCAGGATGGCTGGGAGTGAACTTCTTTTTGCGGTGCAGCAGCTGGGGCAGGGAAGTTTGCCTGGTACAATCTGACATCGGTGTACTGAGCAGATTGCCCACAAGTACTTGGCTGTGACACACCTAATTCTACACCTTCAATCATCTCAGTGCAGGTCTCAGAGAGGACTGAAGGTATAGTGGGGTTGAAGATTCCAGCTGATGAGGAGTAAGGAGAGGTCCTCTTTGTTTTTTGGTGTGGGTCTTTTAGGTACGCTTGCCAACGAACTGCATGGCAGGTCAACATATGTCTGGTCAAGCATGTGGTGCTCAATCGGGAGATGTTTTGGCCACACGAGATACGCTTGAGACATATGTTGCAAATAGCACTTGTCTCAAAAAAGGCCCACACCAAAGAACTTTTGGAAAAACGCGCAGAGACAGAAGCACCCTGCACATTCGGAGCTCTGAGGTGTAATGCAGTCAGTGTGCTGCCCTTAGGCTGGCCCCAGGAGGGCATCCTGCCTCGTTGGTGATGTGCCTCCTCCTTCTTCTCCTCCTCTCTCCTATCAGGCTCCCACGTTGAGTCAGTGACCTCATCATCCCCTTTCCTCTTCATCACTGGAGCATCCCTGGCAGTATGCTGCAGCAGGGGGAACATGACTGCCAGATTGCTGTCCTTCTTGGGCACCCCCTCTGTCCGTGCTCACGTTACTGGCTTCATCTAGCTCAGTATCATCATCAGAGCCTTCTAAACGCTGGGCATTATCCTGGAGCATGTACCCAACACTGTGGTCAAACAGTTCAAGGGACTCCTCAGGAGGACATGGTGGGGCTAGGGAAGAGGCCGCATTGGCAGCTGCTTTGCCAGACAAAGTACCCTGAGCATGGGTGAGAGAGGATGAGGAGGATGAGGACGGCTTGGTCATCCACTTGACCAAGTTGGCCAGCTGCCACAAAAAAAAGGCCAAGCGTGTCCCACGACCACGTGCTAATGAGGATGCACCGTGTCCACGACCAGCACTGTTGCCTCTAGACACAGAGCCTGCTTGCCCTCTTTTATTGGCTTGTGACTGTCTGCCTCTCCTTGTTGGCCTTCCAGACATACTAATGGCCTGCAGTGAGATGTAGCTGCACTAACCTGGGATATATATATAGATATATACATATATATCTATATATATACTGATACTGCAGCTAGCAAAAGCAACTGCCTGCCTGTAGTGTTATTAGTATGAGAACACCACCAATCTTCTACAGGTAGCTTTAGCTGAACACTGTGCCGAGGTCGCACTACAGTAACTTGTAGCTTTAGCTGAACACTGTGCAGAGGTCGCACTACACTAACTTGTAGCTTTAGTTGAACACTGTGCAGAGTCGCACTACACTAATGTGTAATTAATGTAGCTGCCTGTGGTAGTGATAGGATCAGAAAAACAACACCAACCTTCTACAGGTAGCTTTAGCTGAACACTGTGCAGAGGTCGCACTACAGTAACTTGTAGCTTTAGCTGAACACTGTGCAGAGGTCACACTACACTAACTTGTAGCTTTAGCTGAACACTGTGCAGAGGTCGCACTACACTAACTTGTAGCTTTAGCGGAGCACTGTGCAGAGGTGGCACTACACTAACTTGTAGCTTTAACTGAACACTGTGCAGAGGTCGCACTACACTAACTTGTAGCTTTAGCTGAACACTATGCAGAAGTTGCACTACACTAACTTGTAGCTTTAGCTGAACACTGTGCAGAGGTCGCACCACACTAACTTGTAGCTTTAGCTGAACGCTGTGCAGAGGTCTCACTACACTAACTTGTAGCTTTAGCTGAACACTGTGCAGAGGTCGCACTACCTCTAAAAAATAATGTAGCTTCCTGCGGTAGTGATAGGATCAAAAAAACACCACCAATCTTCTACAGGTAACTTTAGCTGAACACTGTGCAGAGGTCGCACTACATTAACTGTAAATACTGTAGCTAATAGGACTAATAGGATCAGAAGAACACCAGCAATTTTCTTCAAATACTGTAACAACACCTGCCTGCCTGTCAGTAGGAAGATAATAACAGGAACGGATCTAGTTAAACTGAATACAGTGTATATATATATATATATATATATATATATATATATATATATATATATATATATATATATATATATATATATATATATATATATATATATATATATATATATATATATATATATATATATATATATACATACAACACCTGGGATGCATATATATACACAATACACTGTAAGTGCAGCTAACTGACTGACTGTCCTGCCTAATCTATCTAACTTAAATCAAATGACACTGTCTCTCTGTCTCTGTCTCTCAACGCCGGAACACACTACACAGGGCCGACGTGTGTAGGGCGTGTACTAAACCCCCTGAGCCATAATTGGCCAAAGCCACCCTGGCTTTGGCCAATTACAGCTCTCTGTACAGACGGCGCTGTGATTGGCCAAGCATGCGGGTCATCGTGCATGCTTGGCAAATCATCAGCCAGCAATGCACTGCGATGCCTCAGTAAATTATGGGCCGTGGCGCGCCACTCGAATTTGGCGTGAGCGGCCCATATCATTCGCAATTCGGCGAACAGTCAAACAGATGATGTTCGAGTCCAACATGGGTTCGACTCGAATACGAAGCTCATCCCTAGTCTCTACTATGGGTGACTGGTCTGCTTCTCTATGTATTCTCTAACTCCTCCTGCATACTTTAGGTGGAAGCCTCTGTTCACCCCTCATGGAGACCACTGCCGAAGCAGACCATCCACAGCTTAATAGGTAAGGGGACTAATTGGTAAGTAGTGAAGATTGAGAAAAAGAGAGCCTTGCTACTAATGCTGCCTTATTGGACAGCCCTATCAGGTCCATAAGATCATCAGACTCAAGACGCAGAAGAAACAGCTCAGGTTACAAAGAAGTTGCTCAGACAACTTAAGGAGCCGCTCAGGGCACCGAAGAAGTCGCTCAACTCAAAGAAGCCACTCAGGTCACAGACAAAGTCACTCTAAGTCACACTTCAACATTGTCACTCATACCACAGAAGGTCCTCTTCCCCAGGAACATCTTTGGCTAGCCATCGCTCCCGCCCGACCGCAAATGCTTTCCGGTTTTGTGGCACCATAGCTCTTCCAGACAAATTGGCCTGTCGTTCATGCTTCGATGAAGCTACTACAGAAAAAGAGATGGATGCCAGAGAGGTGACTGACATCATTAGAGAATCGGTTAGAGAATCAATCCAACAAATATCAACACCTGAAGCAGATAAGCCTGCTCAGACTACCTCAGCGGTTACACCCAGCACATCAAAAACAGCAGATAGCTCTTCTGACACTGAAGAATTAGAGGCCTCAACAGGATTTGACTTTAACCTGATAGAGTCGTTTGTTAAGTCTGTAAAAGAATCAGATGGGAGGAGACTAAAGAAGCCCTATGGAAAACCAAAAAAATATTTTCCAAACCTGAAGAAGGATCCGGAATCATTCCCATTCATTGATGAATTGGAGGAACTGATAAAGGATGAGTGTCAAAAGCCGGAGAAAAAAAAACAGTCTCAACAACAAACTGACAAAACTCTACCCACTAAAAGAGCCTAAGGTAAATCCGTTAGTGTCAGCTCCAGTGGTAGACGCATCACTAATGCCTTTGGCCAGGCATGTAACACTACCTCTCGAGGATGCAGTGACATTCAGAGATGTGTTAGATCAGAAAATTGACCTTGATTTAAAAAGAGGCTATGCGGCAGCAGGCGGAGCTTGTAGGCCAGCTATCGCTTTAGCAGCTGTAGGAAGAGCCATCTCCAGCTGGACTTCTAATGTTGAGAAACTGATTCTGGAGGGAGCAGAACAGGAGAGAGTGATCACAGCTCTTCAAGAAATCAGTCTCGCAGGGGACTTTGCGGCAGAGGCCTCGTGGACATAATCAGGTCCTCCTCAAGGGCAATGCTGGCCTCCGTGGTCACTAGAAGAGCCCTATGGCTTAAACCCTGGACAGCTGATGCTGCTTCAAAAACTAACTGGTGTAAGATCCCATACGACAGAACAAACCTTTTTGGAGAAAAGCTAGACACAGCCATATCCAAAGTTACCAGGAGAAAATCGGCCTCATTCCCTCAGACAGGAGACCAAAACAACAGAAACCACCACAATTCAGGCTTAATCTCCCAGAAAGGTATTGAGAGGCCAAGTCATACAGACCCGGAAATGAATCTAGGAGAAATTGGAGCAATCCCCAGACCTCCTTCTTAAAATTCCAAAAAACAAAATCCTCCTTCACAGGAGAACAGCAAAAGTCTTTTTGAGGGTGCGTCTGTCCAGCCTGCGGTGGTAGGAACCAGGCTCAGGAAGTTCACAAAGGCTTGGGCGGAGAACATAAGGGATCCCTGGATGGTGGCCACCGTTCAGTTTGGTCACAGGTGGAAATTTGAAAACCATATTCCCACGGACCAGTTTTATGCAACCAGACTTCCAGCATCAAGAGAAAAGAGAATGCTCTCAGTCAAGTACATTCAGGACTTGCTTCAGAAACGGGCGATAGTAGAAGTTCCATTGCACCAGAGAAGGAAAGGATTCTACTCTCCACTATTTCTAGTGAAGAAAAAGACAGGAGGCCTGCCCCCAGTATTAGACCTAAAGAAACTCAACAAGAAAATCATGGTCGAGTCTTTCAAGATGAAAAGTCTTCAATCAAACCTTTGCGCAATAAATCTGCAAGACTGGATGGTATCCGTAGGTTTATCCAACGCATATCTTCACACGTTACGTTCCAAAGATTCCTTTGATTCTTAGTAAAACATCAACACTTTCAGTTCCAGTATCTACCCTTCGGAATTTCCACCGCCCCCAGGACTTTCACAAAGGTCCTGCTACCAGTGATAGCCCTCCTGAGAGAGAGGGGTTTAAGAGTCCATCCCTACCTGGACAACATCCTCCTCCTGTCAGACAGTCGGGAATCTCTCATTTTCCATCGGGAAACACTGATTGCCACACTACAAAGTTTTGGATGGTTGATAAATTGGGAAAAGAGCAACCTTTAATCTACGCAGAAGATGATCTTCCTGGGAGCAGAACTAGACACTAAACAGAGTACAACTTCCCCAAAAGAAGACAACTCTCCTAATCCAGAAAATGAAAGGATTACTGGCTGCAGTATTAATTCCAGCCAGAGCATGCCCCAGCGCTCTAGGCTCAATGTCAGCAACCATACCAATGGTTCAGTGGGCCTTGTGTCACACAAGGACATTTCAGAATTAATTTCTGAGGCAGTGGAATGGAGTGTCGATGTCTCAACCAATCTTTATTTCCAATCAAATCAAACAGTCCATATGGTGGTGGACCAACATACACAACCTCAAGAGGTTCAGGAACGTAGTTCTCCCTCGACAAGTGGTCACTTCCAACGCCAGTATGGAGGGATGGGGAGCCCATTTTCAGGGCCAGGCAGCCCAGGGTCTCTGGCAGTTCCAAACCTGGAAGATTGTTTCAAACATACTGGAATTGAGAGCTGCCTTTGAAGCCCTCTTAGAATTTGGTCTCCTCTTGAGAGGCAAAGAGGTGTTACTACGTATGAACAACAAAGTGGCAGTAACTTACATCGACAGGGGTACCAGGAGCCGCTCTCTTATGGAAGAAGTTCGCCCCGTCCTCGAGAGCACAAACAAACCTGACGGATCTGAAGGTGTTGTATGTCCCCGGGGCACAGAATAATCTAGCCGACAACCTAAGCAGAAACTTCTTATCCAGCAACGAGTAGTTCCTGAGTCGTCAGGCCTTCTCTCTCTTAACCAAAACCTGGGGTATTCCGGACATAGACCTGGCAGCAACTCCAGAGAACACAAAATGCCGGAGATACCTTTGGAGCGCTGCTTACCCATCGGCGGTAGGGATAGATTGCCTGCAACATCCATGGCACTTCCAGCTAGGCTACTTTCTCCCTCCATTCCTCTGATAGTGAGATTCCTCTTCCGACTCAAGAGATCAACATCAACAGTGATAGCTGTGATTCCCTTCAGGCCGAGGAGGCCATGGTTCACAACGCTCATGCAGATGAACACAGAGAATGCTCTGCCTCTTCCAGTCACTCTAGATTTTCTCTTCCAGGGCCAATTTATTCACCCGTCGTCAGAGAAACTACATCTGATGGCATGGAGGCTGAAAGGTCTAGGTTCCTAGATCAGGGTTGTTCCCAGAGAGTGATAGAAACTCTACTACAAGCCAGAAAAGCCACTAACAACAACACCTAGAAGAGAATCTGGAAAAAATGAATTTCATTCTCACAACAACAATGTTGGGACACATCATCACTAGAGGTGGCACAAATGCTCAAATTCCTCCAGTCTTGTCTGAAAAAAAGCCTAGGCTCAAATATCTTAAAAATTTAGGTCTCAGCACTATCGGCCATGCCAGAAGTAAAGTGGACCCAAGACCCTCTCGTCATGCAGTATCAAAAAGCCTGTCTAAAAATAAGACCTCACAGAAAACCTACTTTTCCGACATGGGATCTATCAATACCGTTGAAAGCACTGTCGCACCAACCTTTCTTACCTTCTGGAGTCATCTCCTTATGGGATTTAACACTTAAGGTCACATTCCTTATTGTCAGGGATGGGCTCAGCCCTTCCTTCTCTGACCTGGCCGCTCAGGTGTCAGCTATTTGCAAGCTTCTATCTCTCCATAGTTACTCAGCTGTTGATGATATCCTGCTCATCAGTCCTGCCTACTTAAGCCATCCAGTCCAGAGGAGCTCTGCCTTCCCCTTGGTCAACATCACAGAAACATCTCTTGCTATCCTGTTCAAGACTTGCTTTGCTGACATCCCTTCTGGCTCCAGATACTACTTGCTCAATGTTCCACTACATTGATCCCTGACTTCTGGCTTGGCTGACTTTCCGTTATGGTTACTGAACTCTGGCTATGTTTTGACTACGTTTGTTCTTTTTACTTTTATTATTAAACAAGTGTGATTTAACTGTACCTTTGTCTCGGCCTGATTTCATGGTTCCCGATAGTAGGCGAAGGCCATGAATTCTGACAATACAGTCAATCCACTTGTTGGTAATATTTTTTCCAGATTGGATGATTTTTTTTTTAAATTCAATTCCTTTTTATTCTTAATAATCATAAAAAAAGACAATGAGAAAGAAAAAAGAGTATACAGTAGACACCGTGTTACAGCAAAGACAATAAATAAGCGACATTATAGCAACTTTCACTTTGCCTCACAATGTTAGTCCCATACACTTATGTTAATACGCGGGCTTACATTTTCTCCCTTTTTTCCCAGCCCCAGCACTGCCCTCCCCTTCCCTCGCTCCCCCCTCCCCCCGTTATTCATGCCTCACACTGGTATTGTTAACACTGAGCCTTATTTTATTTTGATTCCAACTGCATCGTTGCGGAGTTTGCCTAATTTCTTCAAATCCGAGCTCCGTGGGGCTTTTTTCCCTCTTCTCTTAAATGCCGTTCCCCGTTCCTATGATAAATTCAAAAGGAGATGTCGGGTACTCATCTCCTGCAGCCAGGGTCTCCATATCTTAGTGAATTTATTATGGCTACCTTTTCTAGTGTATATAGTCCTTTCTGTCCAAACCAAGGAGTTCATGGTCCTGAGCCATTCCTCCGGGGTTGGGGGCATTGCTGAGAGCCAAGATTGCGCTATCAACTTTCTTGCCTGGTACAGACACCTTACTATAGCGGTAATTGTGTTGGAATTCCCCATATTTCCCCTTACCATCCCCAAAATACACACCCTTGCTTCTAGTTCTATTTTGACTTTGAACCTAGAATTTATAATTTTTACGACTTCGGGCAAGTATCTTATTAGTTTTGGGCATCTCCACATCATATGGATGAGATCTCCTGTCCCTGAGCATCTAGGACACTTATCATTCGGTCTGCGGCCAAACCTAAATAACCTCTTAGGAGTGTAGTATATTCTGTACAGCAGGAAGAGATGCGAGGCCCTCTGTGACGGAGAGACGGACACCATGGGGCCGTATTCCAGGATTCTTTTCCACTGGTCGTCCGTCAGCTCCCCCACTTCTGCCTCCCATCTCTCCCTGGGGCCCGAGATCGTTTGTGAGGTTATCATTTTATCCACTAACTGCGCATATACGTCTGTGATCAAGCCTTTAGTGGTTTTTGCTTTAACTATCTTATTAAGGTGTGGTGCTTTGCACCACTCCATAGGGCAGGTCCTGAATGGCGTACCTAATGCGTGCCTAATTTGCAGGTAACTGTAAAAGGTGTTACTCCATATTCTGATCTCAACTCTGAAAAAGATTTCAGATTGTTGTCTCTAAACAGATGGGCTAATCTGGATATAACGTGGCGCTCCCACACAACATTCTTTTCTACAGTTAATAACTCCCGCACAGATTTATTGTGCCATATAGGTGAGAGCTCAGTAATACCCTTGTATCCCATGGTCCTCTTAGCTATCTGCCAAGCTTTAGTTACCAATTTGTATGTTGGCAACTTTTGCTGAAGCGAGCCTGCTTCTAATGCTTCCGCTAATGATTTATGCAAGCTACCCTCTAACATAATTTTATCGCTGGCATGCATCACTACCGGGGACTCACATCCCCCAATATGTTGTAATTGGGCGGCCAAGTAATAGCTGTAAGGGTGGGGAACCATCATTCCCCCCTTACTAGTAAGACGCTGCAGTGCTTTTAGGCTGATCCTAGCCTGTCCTTTTTTCCAGATGAGTTCCCGAAATAAAGAATTTATTTTTAAAAACCACTTTCTCACGATCCATACCGGGGAGTTATGGAGGATATACAGTAGTTGCGGCAACCATATCATTCTAATCAGGTTCGTTCGTCCCGCCATAGATAATGGAAGTCGGCACCAGATATCGCATTTCCTTTGGAATTTTGCAAGCAAGGGGACCAGTTTATCTTGGATGTAATGATTGGGGTCATTAGACATTACTATTCCTAGGTACCTCATTTTGTCTGTTATTTTTAACCCAGGTATACCGTCAGTGAGGATACTAGCAACTGGGTAAATCTGCAAGAGCATTGATTTCTCCCAGTTGATTACAAGACCCGAGATCCTCCCAAACCCTTCTACCAGCTGCATCGTTTTTACTAAAGAAGGTCCCGTATCTCCCAGAAAAACCAAAACGTCATCGGCATAGAGCGCTATCTTTTCATCCCCGTTCTTCCTCCTGAAACCCTGTAGTCCAGTCGAGCTTCTCACAGCCTCCGCCAATGGCTCCATTGCCAGGGCGAAAAGTAGGGGTGATAGCGGGCACCCCTGTCTTGTGCCCCTCTCAAGTGATAGACTTTCTGAATACTCATTATTGACTTTTAATCTGGCAGTTGGGCGGCTATATAGAATTTTTACCCAGTTGATAAATAGGGGGCCAAACCCAAATCTCTCCATTATCCCCATTATCCCCATTATCCCCCAAAGGTATCCCCATTCCAAGCAGTCGAATGCCTTGTCCAAGGACACGACAGCTCTGGGATCTTTGCTCTCCACTGGGGTCTGGAAGTTCAAATATGCCCTTCTGATGTTTACACTAGAGGATCTATGGGGGATAAACCCTGCCTGGTCAGGATGAATCAGCAATGCATTTTCTTAACCTAGTTGCTAATACCTTTGCCAGGATTTTGATGTCCGAGCAGAGCAATGAAATCGGTCTATATGAGGATATGTCCAGTTGGTCCTTCCCTTCTTTTTGTATGAGCACAATATTGGATTCTGTCATCGAGTCGGGCAGTCTACCCTCTACCGCTGCCCCTTCTAGTGTCCCCAATAGGGTAGGGAGCAAAGCCTCCCCATAGTACTTATAGATCTCGAGGGGCAATCCGTCCGGGCCTGGGGATTTATGGTTGGGCATATCTGCCACTGCATTTTTTAGCTCTTCTACTGTTATTGAGGATTCTAGACTGATCCTATCAGTTGCAGAGAGGGTCGGTAGTTTAACCCCCTCCAAGAATCTATCCACCTCACCCCTCTCCACGCCCCGTTTTGTCTTGTAAAGAGTACTATAGAAGTCAAAAAATATCTCCTTAATCCTCACTGGGTCAGATGTAATTTCCCCTCCTGTGGACCTAATCGCGGATATTGTTGAGGATGGGGAATTAGTACTGGCCAGTAAAGCCAACATTCGGCCCACTCTTTCCCCCTCCTCAAAACACCTCTGTCTCTGAAAGAGTCTCCTGTTCTCTGCGTTTCTAGTTATTACTGCTTTATACTCCTGTTGCTTCCTAGTCCACAACTCCCATTTTCCTGGGCTAGGATCCAGCACATATTGTCTTTCTGACTCCATGACCTCATTTCTAATATGCTCCCCCTGTGCTCTTGATTTCTTCTTTACCCTTGTTATATTTTGGATTAAGAGCCCCCTAAGGAAGACTTTTAAAGAATCCCAAACCACCCCCGTTGATGCTGAACCTAAGTTATGGGCTATAAACTCTTTAAGACTAGTAGAAATTTCTTCCGTTCCCCTTATTACCTCTAACCATACTGGTTTTACTGTCCACGGTCTTTGTGTTTGTCTGTCGTGGATATTCACTGCTAGTTTCAGGGGTGAGTGGTCTGAAATCCCTCTTGGGCAGTATTCTATCTTATTCACTAGCGGATGTGCTTCTTTATTACCTATAGCTAAATCTATGGGAGATAATGTACAGTGTGTGCTTGAGTAACAAGAATATTGCCTATTATTCGGGTTACGAATTCTCCAGAGATCGCACCAGCCAATCTCCTCCAAAAACTGAGCGAGCCTTCCCTCCCTCACCCCTTCTGTCCGGGCTCCAGTTGGGAGCCTGTCTTGGTATTTATCGAGAACCGTATTAAAATCCCCTACCACTATCAACGGGGTACCTGTCTTATTTTCCATATACTCTAGCAGACAATTCAGGATCTCCATCTTAAATGGAGGGGGGATATATAAATTTGCTATTACAAGTGCTCTACCTTCTATCAGGCAGTGTAAAAAGATATAGCAACCCAATGTGTCAACCCTGACATCCCTGCAGGAAAACGCCACCTCCTTTTTAACCAGTATACTCACTCCCCTTGAGTAGGAGGAGTAGACTGAATGAAATTGTGTTTGTAATCTTTTATCCTTAATTAATAATTTAGACTCATTAGTCAGGTGCGTCTCCTGCAAGCATATCAGCCCAGCACCATGGGACTCCAGTTCCAAGAAAAACGCAGCTCTCTTGGCAGGATCACTCATACCCCTAATATTCCAAGAACTTATTACCACTGTGCCAGGCATCCAGAAAGTAAAAAAATATAAAGAACATAACAAAAGAAACTAACAATGAACCCTAAACAAATTAGGTCTGAGAGGAATAATGGCTTCAAAACATCTATCTTATGTGATATAAAATACAAATCACTCCTTTTCCCCAATCTCCCAAATGAGCATAGCAACCTTCCTACTATACATTTTATCATTTGTTTTATCTCAACTGTGACTTCAAAAACAGTAAATAGTGCCAATACTATAAATAGAAGCGGGAGGGGGGAAGAGGGGGAACCCCTGATTTCCCCGCTCCCACCCCACCCCACCCCCCGGGATTCCTTTTCTTTCCTTGTGCACGTGTAAATAAATCAAAATTGTATGTGTCATATGTCTCTTTCCCCACCCCTGTCCCAGTGTAACATAACAGTTATATCCCTCATAATAAATGATTAACCCTCCACCCAATGAGCCCCCCCTCCTCCCCCCATGCCTGCTTCAGCTAGCCCTAGGGGCTTTGTTTGTGACCTTAATGTACCCATCATCCCATTCTAACAAAAACTTCCGCCCCACCCTATTAATATATCTACCCCCCCAAATTCATCTATCTGCCCCCCTCTCTCCCCCCCCCCGACCTAATCTCCTAGAACAAAGTGTCATCAAAACATCAACTATAAACAAAAAAAACAAAAAACAATCCACAACCGTATGCCATCTCTTATTGAAAACATTCAGCCTCCAGCTCTCTCCCTCCAGCCCATGCTGCAAAAAAAAAAAAAAAACACAAAAAGAAAGAAAAAAAAAAAAAAAACCAAAAACAAAAAACAAAAAAAAAAACGAAGCCCCCTTTAACGTTCAATCGTTCAAATCTTTTCTCTTCTTTCTTTTTTTTTTTTCCTTCCTTTTTTTTCCCTTCTATATTCCAGCTTTACAAGTTCCTTTTGTTTTCCTCAAGCCATGTCGTGGCTTTATCGACTGTATCAAAAAATTGAACCGTCCCTAAAGCTTCTACGCGCAAACGTGCTGGGTATAGCAGTGCGTATGGGATTTTGTACGTCCGTAAGGCCCGTTTAATGTTCACGAATCCTGTCCTTCTTTTTTGTACGTCTGGAGAATATTCAGGATATAGTGAGACCCTAGCGCCATTATAAGAAATGTCCCCTTTTTCTCTGGATTTTTGCATCAGTGTCACCTTGTCTCTGTAACAAAACAACTTAATAATCATAGGTCTGGGGCGACCTCCCGACGCGGTAGGCATAGTGGGGATTCGGTGCGCTCTCTCGATAGCAAAAAGATGTGAAAATGTTTCAGTCCCAAAAATCTCCTTGAGCCAATTTTCCATAAACGCCTCAGGGCAAGGGCCCTCACATCTCTCTGGGAGGCCCGTCACTCTTACATTACATCTGCGCAACCTGTTTTCCATTTCATCCATTTTATGTCTATGTGCATCAAACTGTGTTTGCATAATCTTAAACTCCTGTTGTATTGGATGTAATATATCTTTGACTTGACTCAATCTTTCTTCTATGGTAGAGGTCCTATCCGCCACCCTCTGAAGTTCTTGACTCATGGTGCATATTTCTTCCTTAAAGCCCCTTAATTGATTACACAGGTCGTTCAAGGATCCTTTACAGGAATTTACCGCGGCCAGAACCTCTTTTAATGTAGGCTCGGGTTCACCAGTTATACTCAGATCCGGGGAAGCTCCGCAGGTAGCTACAGTGCCTTTGTCGGGGCTTTTTTTATTCGCTATTTTAGCGCTAACTGGTAGTGTGGCTGGGGTTGCTGACATTTTGCCTATGCTTTTTCTGTCCCCCGTGTGACCTGCCTGTGTCTTCTCATGAGTTGGCTGATTGCCTTTAGCAGGGGAGTGTGAGGGGGTATGTGCGAATTTTTCTAATTTTGCTGCCGCTGCAGTTGCCGGTGTTACTTGGTTCCCCTTTTCCTTAGAAGAGCGGGTGGACTGTATTGCTATATTTTCTTGGGGCTGCTGCTGAGACTCCTCACCTTTCTTCCTGGTCATGATAAAGATGTTGTGCAATACCTAGGTGGGATTCCCAATAGTTCCTTCACTGAATAGATTATTTCTGGTTATTACCACTTTTACCCCTTTTGCCCTGTTTTAACAGAATTTCCTAGGGCTATTATCCCCTGTCTTTCTTCTTTAATCCAAGGCAAAACGCCACCCACACTGTCCACTGTAGTTGCTAAGTTCTTATCCTCCTCAGAAAGCTCTTTTTTTTTTTTTTTCCTTTACTTTCACACAGTCCTGCTATTATCTCTTCTCTGGGTTGAGACCAGATGTCCACATACCTGTCCTGGGGCACTCAGGGATAGCGGATCCCCCTTTTCGCTTTCCGGCGTCTGCCTTCTGCTGTGGCTGCCTTCCGTCCCGCCGCTGAGTCCCGTGATGTCCTCCCCTCTCTCGAGAGATCGCCGAGTGTTACTAGGCTACAAGCAGGGACTGGCAGAGACAGGGGACACGATCGGCTCGGGTAAGTTCGAGCGTTTCAGCCAACCGAAAGCAATCCGCTAGCAGGGGCCGGTTCCCACACCTTGTGACGATTTCGGCTGCGGTCGTCCTCCGCCCCACACCGCTCACTCTGCTCGGAAGTTCAGAGGCTGACAGGGGGCTGACAAGGCAGAGCGGGATGCTCTATGCTGGATTAGGCTGCTGGCTAGGTTAAACTGCTGAGGCTGGCAACATAAGGGCTGGAGCACGGAGAGAGCTCACACACGGCCACTCACTCCAGCATCCGGTCACGCCCCCCATATTGGATGATTGGATCACTGCATGGAACAGTTTGCCATGCCGTTACAAATGCTCCTGAGTCATACAGCTCACCTGGAACCTCCCACTGTGGCTGTCCCGGTACAACCTATGTTGCAGGCTGACCCTGCTGCTGCTCCAGTCTCTGTGCAGGCACCTGCCTCGAGTATTACCTCCTATAAGTGGTATGTCTGGTTCCGCTCTGTTTCCTCAGCGATTTGGGGGCAATCCAGTCCAATGCAGAGATTTTCTCAACCAGGTTGAGATATACAGTACTTTGAGATGCTGCCCCAGGCGTTTACCCATGGATAGAAATAAAGTAGGTTTTGTGATATGATTGCTTTCTGAGAGAGCCTTGGCCTGGGTAAACCCTCTATGGGAGACGCAAAAACCTGTTGTCTTGTGCTACCCTGAGTTTGTGACTTCCTTTAAAAGGGTATTTGATGTTCCCGCACACTCCGCTTCTGCTGCCAAGTGCCTCATGTCCATCAGAGTACGAGAACTGTTGCCGACTACGCCATTGAATTCCCTACTCTGGCAGCAGAGGTTGCGTGGAACAATGAAGCCCTCATGGCTGCTTTTTCTCATGGTCTCTCGGATACCATCAAGGATAAGATAGCAGCCTGAGATATACCTACTGAGCTGGAGAAGTTGATCACGTTTGCCAACCTCATTGAATCCAGACTCAGAGAAAAACTCTCATTTGATGAGCGCTTGCAGAAGCCTCCTGTATGTTTGTCTCCAAGCTTTGCAGTCCCACCCATGCCTCCCTCACCTCCCATGCATCCTGGTACCGAGTCGGTCAGTGAAGGTGAACCCTTGCACTAGGGTTTCACACGTCTCTCTGCGGAAGATGAAAAAACCTTTAGGAGGAGGGAGAGATTGTGCCTTTATTGTGGCCAGGCAGGTCACTTTTTGAAGTCTTGTCCTACCCCTCCAGGGAATGCCCGAACCTTGAGGTCCTGTCATGGACAGATCTTAGGTGGCATTGTTTCATCCCCAGTTATCCAGAAAGATAAGCCCCTGGTTTTGGTTATCCTTACTTGGGCTGAGTCGTCCATTAAGATACAGGCTCTAATCAACTCTGGGTCTGCAGGCCTGTTCATTGATGCTGCCTTTGTATCGAAGCACTCGATTCAGCTGCAGCTGCGTGACACTCCGCTTGCCATTGAGGCTCTTGATGGGAGACCTCTACAGCCTGCCCATGTGACTCATGAGATGGTTCCATTGTCCATGGCTGTAGGGGCTCTTCACCATGAGAAAATCCAATTCCAAGTTATTTCCTCACCTAAGTTTCAATTACATTGTCTCATTCTTACCCAGTGGCATCACTAACGTGGGGCCAGAGGGAGCCCTGACCCCCCAACATTATGCTGTGCCCCCTCATGTGCCCCCCCAACTAAAATGCCTTTTGTTGCAATGGCCCGCATAGTGCCGCCGTCAGAATAACACAGGCTCTCCTGAGAAGGAGAGCATCCTGTAACTCCTGTGGGAGATCCCCCTCCCTTCACTCCCTCCCTCTCCATCCATGCTGACACTCTGCAATCTGAGAGAGAGAGAGCTGCCCAGGTGTTCAGAGTCAGCGCGGGGAACACCGCTATAACAGCTTTCATTTCATTGCCGTGTTCCCCACCGCTTGCTGTAAGATACAGCCACTCCTCCTGGTCCCTGGACTTTGATAGACAGATCCCCCATCCAATCCCAGTGCCGGGTGATCTGTCAATCAAAGTTCCCCATCCAGGAGGCGGGGCTGTATATGACGTTGTACGTCGGGAACACGGCAATGAAATGAAAGCTCTTATTGCTGTGTTTCCCGCTCTGCACTCTGAACACCTGGGTGGCTCTCCTGTTTCTCTCCTCCCCTGCACAGGTAGGCTGCATGGTGGGCAGAAGACTGCATTGGTGGGCACCAGGCTGCATAGTGGATACAAGACTGCATTGGTGGGCACAAGGCTGCATGGTGGAAACAAGGCTGCATTGGTGGGCACAAGGCTGCATTGGTGGGCACTGGGCACAAGGCTGCATGGTGGGCACTGGGCACAAGGCTGCATGGTGGACACAAAGCTGAATTGGTGGGCACAAGGCTGCATGGTGGGCACAAGGCTGCATGGTGGGCACAAGTCTGCATTGGTGGGCACTGGGCACAAGGCTGCATTGGTGGGCACAAGGCTGCATTGGTGGGCACAAGGCTGCATTGGTGGACAGTGGGCACAAGGCTGCATGGTGGGCACAAGGCTGCATTGGTGGGCAGTGGGCACAAGGCTGCATGGTGGACACTGGGCACAAAGCTGTATTGGTGGGCACAAGGCTGCATTGGTGGGCACAAGGCTGCATGGTGGGCACAAGGCTGCATTGGTGAGCACTGGGCACAAGGCTGCATGGTGGACACAAAGCTGCATTGGTGGGCACAAGGCTCTATTGATGGGAACAAGGCTGCATGGTGGACACAAGGCTGCATTGGTGGGCACTGGGCACAAGGCTGCATTTGTGGGCACAGGGCTGCATTGGTGGGCACAAAGCTGCATGGTGGGCACTGGGCACAAGGCTGCATCGGTGGGCACAAGGCTGCATGGTGGAAACAAGGCTGCATTGGTGGAAACAAGACTGCATTGGTTTGCACAAGGCTGCATGGTGGACACAAGACTGCATTGGTGGGCACAAGGCTGCATGGTGGGCACAAAGCTGTATTGGTGGGCACAAGTTTGCATGGTGGGCACTGGGTACAAGGCTGCATGGTGGACACAAAGCTGCATTGGTGGACACAAGGCTGTATTGGTGGGCACAAGGCTGCATTGGTGGGCACAAGGCTGCATTAGTGAGCACTGGGCACAAGGCTGCATTGGTTGACACAAGGCTGCATTGGTGGGCACAAGGCTGCATTGGTGGGCAGTGGGCCCAAGGCTGAATGGTGGGCACTGGGCACAAAACTGTATTGGTGGGCAAAAGGCTGCATTGGTGGGCACTGGGCACAAGACTGCATTGGTGGGCACAAGGCTGCATTAGTGGGCACAAGGCTGCATGGTGGGCACAAGGCTGCATTAGTGGGCACAGGGCTGCATTGGTGAGCACTGGGCACAAGGCTGCATTAGTGGGCACAGGGCTGTATTGTGGGCACTGGGCACAAGGCTGCATTGGTGGGCACAAGGCTGCATTGGTGGGCACAAGGCTGCATTGTGGAAACAAGGCTGCATGGTAAACACAAAGCTGCATTGGTGCGCACAAGGCTGCATGTTGGGCACTGGGCACAAGGCTGCATTGGTGGGCACAAGGCTGCATGGTGGAAACAAGGCTGCATTAGTGGGCACAAGGCTGCATTGGTGGGCACTGGGCACAAGGCTGAATTGGTGGGCACAAGGCTGCATGGTGGGCACTGGGTACAAGGCTGCATTGGTGGAAACAAGGCTGCATTGGTGGGCACAAGGCTGTATTGGTGGGCACTGGGCACAAGGCTGCAATTCGTGGACAATAGGCACAAGGCTGCATTGGTGGGCACAAGGCTGCATTGCTGGGCATTGGGCACAAGGCTGCATGGTGGACACAAAGCTGCAGAGGAAGATGGACTGGACGAGAGGGGCAGGTGAGCTTACACTTTAATGGCTACTGGAGTGATGCTAAAAAAACATCCATTTATTTAAATAGGCAGAGGGATTTGGGATAGTGCGCAGGTAACTTTCTCCTTTGTTTTTTATTGTATGTATTGGGGCATTGTTACAGGAGTACAGGGCTTAATATTGTATATTTTTATGCATTTTATACCCATTGTCAGAATATATAAAGTGATATATGTATATATAAACACATAATTGCGTTTTATAGTTGCCCCCCCTACTTTTGTCCCTGTCCCCCCATGTGCCCCCCTAAATATGAAAGCTGGAGACGCCACTGTTCTTACCCGGTACTAAGAATGTAAGGGCTGACGCCTTGTCATGACAATTTTCCTCCACTTCCAATTTGGAGTCGGTTCCGGTTCCTGTGATTCCTCCTGATCATATTCTGGCTACAGTTTGCACCAGTCTCACTTCTCCTTTGGGTGACAAAATTCTTGCTGCTCAGGTCGATGCTCCTCCTGAGAAACCTTGTGACCGCTGCTTTGTCTCAGAGTCTCTGTACTGCCGTGCTCCAGACTTACCGTTCTTCCAAGGCAGCTGGCCACCCTGGGAAGAATCAACTTGTTTGGGCCATTTCCCAACAATTCTGGTGGCCTAGTCTATGTGCTGATGTAAGTGCCTTCATAGCTGCCTGTACCGTGTGTGCTCAGAGTAAGACTCCACGACACCTCCCAGTGGGCCTCTTACAACCCATACCCAATGGAGAGAGGCCCTGGATCCACCTGTTTATGGATTTCATTGTGGAGTTACCCAACTCCCAGGGCAACAAAGTTATCCTTATGGTGGTTGACTGGTTCTCAAAGATGCGTCATTGTATTCCACTTAAGAAGTTGCCCACTTCTAAGGAACTGGCTTCCATTTTTGCTCAGGAGATCTTTCGCTTACATGGGCTACCTAAAGTGACTGTCTCGGACAGGGGTAGTCAGTTTGTGTCCCGGTTCTGGCAAGCCTTTTGTGCACAGCTGGGAATTCAGCTTACTTTCTCCTCTGCGTATCACCCGCAGTCTAATGGGGCTGTAGAACGAACCAATCAGTCCTTGGAGCAATTCCTACGTTGCTATATTTCTGACCATCATAACAACTGGTCAGACCTAATACAATGGGCAGAGTTTGCTCCCAACAGTGCCTTGATTTCTGCTTCCTGATTGTCCCCGTTTATGGCGAATTATGGTTTCCAACCTTCCATGTTGCCTGACTCGTTTGTTCCACAGAATATTTCTGCATTAGAGAAGCATCTCCGTGGTCTTCGTTCCACTTGGGCACAAGTCCAGGAAGGCTTTGCGACATGCTAATGATAGCTACAGACTCCATGTTGACCGCAAACGCCTGCCTGCACCTTCCTACCAGGTTGGGGACAGGTTCTGGCTGTCATCTTGCAACATCCGACTTTGTGTTCCCTCACTGAAGTTCACACCTCGGTTTATTGGGCCTTTCCATATTCTTCACAGAATTACCCAGTGGCTTACGCATTAGACCTTCCTTCTAATATGCACATTTCAAATGTATTTCATGTCTCCTTATTACAACCTTTGGTCTGCATCCACTTTACCACCTCTGTGCCACGTCCTCACCCTGTACAGGTTGAGAACCATGAGGACTATGAAGTACAGTCCATTGTTGACTCCCGTAGGTTGCGTGGGTGCATACAGTACCTGGTGCATTGGAAAGGGAGCGGTCCGGAGGAATGCTTTTGGGTCTCATCCTTGGACGTATATGCCCCTGTCCTCCTCTGTGATTTCCATAGACGTTTTCCCCTTAAGCCTCAAGCCTGGTGGTCCTATGAGGGGGAGAGGTAGTTGAGGAGGGGGTACTGTCAGGGCTGGGCTCAGCCCTTCTTTCTCTGAGATGACTGCTCAGCTGTCGGCTAATTGCCAGTTTCTATCTCTCCACAGTTACTCAGCTGTTGATGATATCCTGCTCGTCAGTCCTGCCTACTTAAGCCGTCCAGTCCAGAGCAGCTCTGCCTTCGCCTTGGTCAACATCACAGAAACATCTCATGCGATCCTGTTCAAGACTTTCTTTGCTGACATCTCTTCTGGCTGCAGATCTTGCTTGCTGTTCCACTACATTGATCCCTGACTTCTGGCCTGGCTGACTTTCCGTTACAATTACTGAACTCTGGCTATTTTTTGACTATGTTTGTTCTTTTTACTTTTATTATTAAACAAGTGTGATTTAACTGTACTTTTGTCTCGGACTGATTTCATGGTTTCTGACAGTAAGCGAAGGCCATTAATTCAGAAGATACAGTAAATCCACTTGTTGGTAATATTTTTTCCAGATTGGATGAACTGGATCACCAAATGGATCAGTTTGCCATCGCGTTACAAATCACACGGCTCACCTGGAATCTCCCACTGTGGCTGCCCCGGTACAACCTATGTTGCTGGCCGACCCTGCTGCTGCTCCAGTCTCTGTGCAGGCACCCGCCTCGAGTATTACCTCTAAGAGGTAGGTCTGGTTCCACTTCTCTTCCCCAGCGATTTGGAGCAATCCAGTCCAATGCAGAGGGTTTCTCAACCAGGTGGAGATATAGTTTGAGATGCTATCCCAGGCGTTTCCCACAGACAGAAGCAAAGTAGGTTTTGTGATATCTTTGCTTTCTGAGAGAGCCTTGGCCTGGGCAAACCCTCTATGGGAGATGCAAAAACCTGTTGTCTTGTGCTACCCTGAGTTTGTGACTTTGTTTAAAAGGGTATTGTAACAGACCTAGCCAGGACCGAGGCTTTTGGAGGGGACTGAATGCTAGCCTCTAGCCTACCGATCATGGGCCCTGGCATTTGGGGGAATGGTGCTCTTTGTGAGCTGTATGCCTGGGGACCCTTGAGGTGGTGTTACTTTGGATTCAGGTCCATATCCCCCAAGACACGCAGACTCTGGGAACCCTGTATATGCCTTATTACAAATGGTGACTGATTCATACTGTTGGGACACATGCTGTTAGATGCTAATGTCATCAACTCCAGCCACCTGTCTGTTGTCTTCTATAATGTAAATGAGTCTAGTCTGGCTTGCCACAGCTTCTAAGAGTATTTCATCCATTGTTTGTGCTAATTAACCTTGCTATTGTATGAAGGAGTTCTGTGTTTATACTTATAATCTACTGTGTGAAGCTCGGTGACAACAAGTCTGACCTGTAGTGAAATCCTGATTAATCATAACAATGCTCAGGAGGGCACGGAGTCACATTGGCTGCTTTAATGGATTAGTTAATTAGCTCATGTTAATTAGGTTTCTGGTTACAGTTGTATTGTTAGAGTAATATGAGCAGGAGGTAGGAACCTCCTCTTTAACTGTATATAAAGACTTGTATTTTGGTTCTAATAAAAGAGTCCATGTTAAGCAACTAAACAAGTATCGTCTTGTTTTGTGCTTGTGAGTGGTTGGAATATCTGATATCTAGATTCAGACTGGGAGGAAGTGGTACATGACGAAAGCACTCAAGAGGAGAGTGAGATGTTCTGTTATATTGGTGGCAGTGGTGGGGCGCTTCCTGCAATCTGGGACATCCAAACTTCCACCTGGATCCAAGGTCCAGATAGCAGGAGAGGAGAGGTACAGATACCAGCCACCATGGAAGAGGAATTCAGAAGGAGGTTGCGAGAGATGCAGATACAGCACAGAGGACTAGTATCAGAGCAGGTCCTGCTGGGATGGTTTGATTCTATCCGCTGCAAACTCTGGAAGTAAGCGCTAGCCCGTGAGCAGCGACACCAGGGAAAAGTTCTCCCCTCTATCCAGGAAAGGTACTGGTCACAGTATGGATTGCGGGTGCTGTTTTTGGGTGAAAAACCGCAAAAGGAGCAGACAGCTGAATTAAGCAGGCTGGTCTGAGCAGAGATGCATCTGGATGAGAGCTACAGAGCAGTTCGGTGACATGTATCCAAAGCATACCCTTGGATAGAAGATGACAGCCCAACTGAAGGCTTTGGCTACGGCGGCCTGGGACTGTTGTATGTGAAGCTGACAGGGGACCCTAACTTTGGGAGTGATTTGGAGTGGCAGTTGGACAAAATCATGGATTTCAGAGAAGGGCTACTGAACGTCTCGGCAGTGCACTGGGCACTGGGCACTGGAAGATATCGATTTTCTGGCCGTTCAGGAATGGGAGCTGGAGATCGCCTACATATGGCTGCTAGACTCTGCTCAGTGCCAGAGCTGAGCTCCCTTTGCCTGGGACTTTCATGAAATACCAGTTGACAACTCTGAAATCCTGGCTGAAGAGTTGGCAATGTGGCAGAATAACAGTGTGCTTTGCCAACCTGCCCCCGCAGCTATGGACGCGGAGGTCTTATGGCGGATGCAGCAATGGCTGACTGACCTTGATGATCCTGTTTCTGCATGGGATGATCTTGGATGGAGGAATGTGCCTGTCCAGCAGCATGCCAGAGAATCGTCAGTGGAAAATCTGGAGATTGCCATCCCCAAAGCTGAAGTGCTCACAACAGGGCAGAGCTCTGCTAACCTCTGCCCAGCACCGATAGCATCTTCTGGGTTCCACAGACAGATGGTGAACCTCTATCCCCAGACACCAGTTGCAGAGACAGTGGATTTGATAGACTTTTCTGCTGAGGAAGAACAACCTGGTGAGCCTCCAGCAGAAGAGCTGGTATCAGGTCCAACGTTTACTGTGCTCTGCCCAGCACCAACAGCAGTATCTGTGGAGTTGCAAGGAACTTCCTTCCCCAGTTGAAGCGCTGGTCACCAGACAAAGGGTCCAAGACCTCTGCCCCACACCTGTGGCAGTTCCGGAGGCTCAGTGTGAGAAGGTGGCAATCACTTCCCAGCAGCAGATAAAGGGGGAGAAGGGAGAGGAGGTGTTCATCGCCCCTCCCCAACAGTTGGCGAGGGTGGAGGAAGCGGTCTTTCCTCCCCAGCAAAGATCTGTGCACCTGGGAGACAGTACCATAGACATGTCGTCCCAGCAGCCAGATGAGGAAACGGAAAAGGAAGCAGCCAGCTCACCTCCCCAATGGCAGCTACATAGTTTGGGAGTGGAGGAATCCAGCCTCCTGCCCCGATAGCCAAAGCGGATGATGTGGAGTCCCCAAAAGAAGTGCTGGCAACAGGGCAGAGTGCTATCAAACTCTGCCCAGCACCAACAGCAGTATCTGTGGAGTTGCAAGGAACTTCCCCAGCTGAAGTGCTGGTCACCGGACAGAGGGTCCAAGACCTATGCCCCACACCTGTGGCAGTTTCGGAGGCCCGAGGTGAGAAGGTGATAGTTCCTCTTTCCCAGTGGATTTCAGAGATGCAGGGAGGATAAGCAGCCATTTCCCCTCCCCAACAAGGGTTCGGGCACCTGGGAGACAATACCAGTGAAAGGGAGTTCCAACAGCAGACGGCACCCCAGAATGATGACACCAACCCAGCTGAAGCTCTGGCAACTGGGCAGAGTGCTACCAACCTCTGCCCAGCACTGGCAACAAATACAGAGTTCCAGGGAGCCGGGGCAGTCAACCTACCTCCCCAACAGCCGGAACAGATGGTGTGGGGTTTCCAGCAGAAGGGCTGGCAACAGGGCAGAGTGCTGCTGGCCTCTGCTCTCAACTAACAGAGGATGGATTTCCTTTAAAGGTGGATGGGACTTCAGTCTCCACCTGTATACCCCAGGGATGCTGGGCAGTCGGCCCAGACGCCCAACAGCATGGCGGATTGAGCCCAGCCACCCTGTCTTCTCTCCTGTGGCTAAAGGGACTCCAGGGGGAAGGACCAGTCCGCACCCCCCCCCCCAGCAGTGGGTATGTTCTATGAGAGAGGCAGAAGTTGGCTGAGTGAGTAATGCTCTGTTTGTTTGGGGTACTGTGTGGGTATAGGCATTAGAGGACTGGAACTATGGACTAACTTCGGAGTCAACCCATCTGGGGTCTCCTCCTGTGTTAGTCTTCTGCCGAAAGGGGAGAAATGTGACAGACCTAGCCAGGACAGAGGCTAACTAAACAAGTATTGTCTTGTTTTGTGCTTGTGAGTGGTTGGAATATCTGATATCTAGATTCAGACTGGGAGGAAGTGGTGACGAAAGCATTCAAGAGGAGAGTGAGACATTTCGTTACAGGTATTTGACGTTCCCGCACGCTCCGCTTCTGCTGCCAAGTGCCTCATGTCCATCAAACAGAGTACGAGAACTGTTGCCGACCACGCCATTGAATTCTGTACTCTGGCAGCAGAGGTTGCGTGGAACATTGAGGCCCTCGTGGCTGCTTTTTCTCATGGTCTCTCGGATACCATCAGGGATGAGATAGCAGCCCGAGATATACCCACTGAGCTGGAGAAGTTGATTACATTTGCCATCCTCATTGACTCCAGACTCAGAGAGATTCTTATTTAAACACTTGCCGACCGCCTACCGCATATATACTGCGGCAGAATGGCACGGGCAGGCAGAATCACGTACCCCCCCCGGTGCCAGCGGCGGTCGGCATTTGACTGGGAGCGTCGGGAGGCGAGGGGGAGACCATCCGATCGTGGCCCCCCCCCTCGCGATCGCTCCTCTGCCTGTGTGTAGTTTCACACAGGCAGAGGATGTGATGTCATCTCTCCTCGGTCTGGCAGTTTCCGTTCCAGCGCCGAGGAGAGAAGACAAGTGAGTGCACAACACACACACACACACAGTAGAACATGCCAGGCATACTTTACACCCCCGATCCCCCCCCGATCGCCCCCCGATCCCCCCCCAATCACCCCCCCCCCTGTCACAAACTGACATTAGCAGTATTTTTTTTTTTTTTTCTGATTACTGCATAGTGTCAGTTTGTGACAGTTACAGTGTTAGGGCAGTGAGTATTACCCCCCTTTAGGTCTAGGGTACCCCCCTAACCCCCCCTAATAAAGTTTTTTTTTTTTCCAACAAAGTTTTTTATTGTAAATCAGAATACATACAAGTCATATCATTTGCACGTATTTATACATGTATACATTGCAATGTAATTGTACGTGATATAAAGATGGTTACATACATGAGTGATCTGTAGTACATTTCTTCTGATGTTCTCTATTGTTATTATCGTTTAATATAGGGTATAATTATAGTATTTTCGTTGAGGAGAGGTATTTCTCCAGTGCATAGAAATTTATATTGGTCATGAGCAGGTTTCCGAGTCCTGTAGCCATCGATCCCATATTCTATTGTATTTGTCTGGGCATCCTCTATTGATGTATATCACCCGTTTATATGGGAGTGTCCCATTTACCTCTGCTTTCCATTCTTTAGTCTCGGGTGGTATGGGACGCAACCATTTCCTAGCTATTATCTTTCTGCATGAGAACAGGGTCTCCTGTAGAAATACCTTGGTGTATTTTTCCAGTGGGTTTGGGAACACACCCAACAGGCATTGTTTGGGGTCCAGTGTCACAGGTGAGCCCATGTTGTCATGAAGGAAGGTCACTATCTGTTTCCATAGGCCCTGTATCTGAGGGCATGACCAGAGGAGATGGTAGAACGAACTCTCTGTGGACCTACACATTGGGCACAATGTTGGACAGTTGTGTTTGTATCTGGCTATCCTATGCGGGGTTAGGTATGTACGGTGTATTATATTTAATTGTGTCAACCTGTCTGACAGTTTGGGAGATACCTCCTTACATGTGTCCAGTGCTTCTTCCCATTCCTCATCTTCTAGGTTACCCAGATCCCTTTCCCAGCGGGATTTGAGGCCGTATATTATTTTTGTGGCTATTGGGATAGTGAGCATGTTGTAGAAACAGGATATTAATTTTTTTGGGTCTGTGTCTTTTATGATTGCTATTAGGGGATTTGGGGCTGACTGTGGTGGGGGTTGCGGAAATTGTGCCTGTAATGCGTGTCTCAATTGGAGGAATCTGAATACCATATTGTTGGCTAGATGGAATTCCTCCTTAAGGGTGTCAAAGTTTTTAAGGGTTCCGTTTGACCAGACATGATGTAAGTAGAGTATACCCCTCTCCAACCAAGGTTTCGGGTCATGAATATTATGGAGCTCTTGTAGGTCTCTGTTGCACCATAAGGGAGTGAAGTCGTTGTGTCTGGGTATATTGAGTTTGCTGTTTGCGAGTTCCCAGATGCGTCTGTATTGATACAACAGGGATGTTTTGTGTGTGTTACCTTCGTTGGTCTTAGTGCCCACAGTGATAGCATATATGGAATCTGAGGTTCCTTGGGCCCATTGTGGGCAGATTAGCATCCGGAATCTCTCACTGTCCACCTTATCTATATGGTAAAGTTGGGAGAGTTGGGACGCAATATAGTAGTGATTAAGGTCCGGAAGTGCTGTACCCCCCATGTCTGTTGGGTTTTTGAGGGTGTGCCATGCAATCTTGTGTCTATTTTTTCCCCACACAAAGGGCTTGAGAAGGGACTCCATTATTTTAAAGTGTTTTAGAGGTATATATGTTGGGGTGTGCCAGAGTATATATAATATTTTAGGGAGTAGTATCATTTTTATAAGGTTAATGCGGCCCCATACTCCTAAGGGTAGTCTAGTCCACGATTGTGTTTTAGTTTTAATAAGGGAATATAATGGTTTAATGTTTAGTGTTATGTAGTCTGCTGGATTTTTGGAGGTATTTATTCCTAAGTATTTAATTGTGTCTACTCTTTGTAATGGTAGGGTGGCTTGGAATTCCGTGGGTGGGAAAGTGTCTATTGGTAAAACTTGGGATTTCCCCCAATTTATTTTGAGGCCCGAGAATTTCCCAAAACGTTCAATTGTCTGAAGAGCCCGGTGGAGGGAAGGACCTGGGTCCGCCAGATAAAGTAGTGTGTCATCAGCGTACATGCTGATTTTTTCGGTGAGGGTTCCAGTTTTTAATCCTATAATCTCTGGGTCTGTCCGGATAGAGACGGCCAGTGGTTCCGCAGCCAGAGCGTACAGTAGTGGGGACAATGGGCAGCCCTGTCTCGTGCCTCTGTGGAGGTCGAACTTCTGAGACGGCCATCCATTTGCCACCACTCTGGCCGTGGGGTTCTGGTATAGTAATTGTACCCATTGAATAAAGTTTGGACCAAAACCATATCGTTCAAGACAGCACCAGAGGTATCCCCACTCAACCGAGTCGAAAGCCTTGGCAGTATCAAGGGTGACTATCACTCTTGTGCCTACATTCTCGTGTGTGGCCTGCAGGTTTATAAATAATTTCCGTAGGTTAAAGGAAGTGTTACGTCCCGGCATAAAACCTGCCTGGTCAGCATGTATAAGGTTGAGTATCACTTGATTGAGTCGCATGGCTAGAATTTTGGCCAGAATCTTAATATCAGCCTGTAGTAATGAGATAGGGCGGTAGGATTCCGGGTGACCCAAGTCCTTGCCCGGTTTAGGTATCAAGACAATTGTGGCCTCACCCATGGAGGGTGGGAGGGTGAATTGTTGAAACATGACATTATAAAGGGTAAGCAGTTTGGGGGTGATTATTTCATTGTAATGTGAGTAAAATTCTATGGGTAACCCATCTGAGCCAGGGGATTTAGATTTGGCAAAGCTTGCAATTGCGGCGTCTATTTCTTCTTTAGTGAGAGGGGCCTCTAGAAGTTCCCTTTGTTCAAGCGTAAGTTGAGGGAATGCTACTCCTTCCAGAAAGGAGATCATATCATCTGGTCCCTCTTGGGTCCTAGAATTGTATAAGTCCATAAAGAACTCCCTAAATTTGGATGACACAACAGGAGGATCTGTGATTTTTTGCCCCTCTGGGCTATGTAGTGCAATTACCACTGGGGGTTTGTCCTCATTTCGAGCTAGAAACGCCAGAAGTTTTCCAGCTCTCTCACCCTGCTCAAAATATTTCTGTTTGGCAAAAAATAATTTCTGTCTTGCTTTTTCGTATTGGAGTTGGTTCATGATCCTAGATTGTAGTTTTAAGTGGGAGGCATTAGCTTGGGATGGGTCATTTTGATATATGTGTTCTATGCGTGAGAATTCAGTCTCCGCCCTCTCATATATATCTGATGAGTTTGCTTTGATCTTGTTGATGCGAGTTATTAGGGTAGCCCTGGCGTGTATTTTAAAAGTTTCCCATACTATCGGAAAAGAGGCAGTGTTTGTGTTTTCCCGAAAGAAGGTCTCCCATTCGGCCGACAAGTCGTCATCCTCTGGCAACAATGTCAGCCAGAACGGATTAAGGCGCCATGAAGTTGGTGGTTTATCTATATGGAAGGTGAGGGTGATCCAGTATGGAGCGTGATCCGAGAGCAGTCTAGGACCAAACTCTGTCTCAAGGAGACGTGCTAACAGATTTTGGGATATAAAAATAAAGTCAATTCTTGACATGGTATTGTGTGTTGCTGAGAAGCAGGAGTATTTACGTGTGTGCGGGTGTTTATGCCTCCAGGTGTCCATCAAGTGAAAAGGTGAGAAAAGCCTGGCAAGTTTAGTATCTCTGGGGGGGTTTGTAGCAAGTGGAGTTGGTCTCAGTCTGTCCAGTTCCTCATTGAGTGTACTATTGAAATCTCCCATCCATATTATCTGAGCTGTTGGGTATTTTGCTATAAAGGAGATTCCCTCTAGTAGTATGGAAGTGGAAAATGGGGGAGGGACATAGACAGCTAGGATCAAAAAGGGTTCCCCGTGTAATTTAGCGGATATAAATATAAATCTACCTTGTGGATCAGTGTGTAGCTCGCATAATTCAAAGTGCACTGTTTTTGCGATAAGTACCGAGACACCTCTCGAGTGTGATGTATGGGTCGAGTGGAATGCCCAACCCACCCACGGGCGACGCAGTGTCATCTGAAGTCTACCCTCAATGTGGGTCTCCACCAGGGTCACCACATCCGCTCTTTGCTTTTTAATAAATGCAAGGGCTGCCGCCCGTTTAATCTTATCGCGTAATCCCCTCACGTTCCATGTAAGGAACTTCAGTGATATTTTAGGCATTGTTGTTTGTGCTTATATTTTAGTATGTTAATGTAGCTTTTAGCTCCATTGTAGCGGGACGATGTAGGAAGGTTAAACAGCAGGGGTGCGTTATATAGCATATTATATTTGTCCAGTAAACACCCGGTGGGACCGGGACGCGCTGGTGTTATGGACGTAGCAATTAAAGTGCGCACGTTTAAGTCTAGTTTTTCAGCTTCCCTTTTCCGCTCCCCCCTCCCAGCAACGTCCCCCACCCAGTCAGTGCTAGCCTGTATCAGTAACAGATTTTTCTTTATGTTTTTGCATCTGATAGCGTGATAAAAGAGGAAATAATAAAAGAGCAATAAATAAAATAAGACGGATTTCTGTGCACCCAGCCTGAGGCTCCCTTTCCTTAGAATAAACAGAACAGAAAGTATCGGACTTCCAATATATCTGCGGTATAACATGCTATGAGTAGCGACTGAGCACCAGTTAAACGTAGGATATAGCATTGTCACACACAGGTTAACCGGAGCACGTGCAGTTGGATCTGGTTTTTTAGTTTCCCCCTCCTCCCCCCCTGATACGTATTCTCTCCAATTGGTCTCGGTGTGTATGCATGACAATGCTTTCCCCACAACCCTAGACTTGACACTATATTGAAGGGTAACATATTTATATAGGAACGGAAGTTGTAATAGAATATGTTTTTGTGATCTCAATCTATACCCTACTTTCCTTAATTGGAGAAAAACAGAAATGGTTATATTCTTTCTGGTTGTGTGATGTAACTCACTGCATGCAGCATCTGAACACCAGTGAAACAAAAGGTATATCAGTACCATACGTTCAAACATTAAAACACTTACATTGAAATTTAACTTGTAGGTTTCCCCTCCCCCCTCCCCCCTCCCTGCTTTGCATCTTCCCCAACTGATGCTAGCATTCACCCATAACAAAACTTTCTGTAAAGTCTCGGCCCTGACGGCATATTGAGAAAAAAAATAATGAAAGTAAAGTACTTGAAGTAGGATGAATGTCTGTGCCCCTCCAAACTTCTCTCTCCATGGAAGGAAAAACACAGAGAGGGCTAACCTCTCTTCACTCAGGTGTGTAGTTGGAGTTTGCACATTATCAAGATTGGTGTTGTTGTGGTGTTTTCTTCTTGAGCCGCCAGGTTCAGACTTGTATGGGGGCTGAGTACGCTGCACTCTGCTTGTGGACTGCAGGACTACAGCAGTCCAGAGCTCCATTGAGATGTAAAAAGTAGTGTGTGTAGTTCGATCATTTAGGGATTTGTCCCAGGAAAGTTCCAGCATTGTGTACCAGAAGTGATCCGCAGAATACAAACTGGATCTAAGCCCACAACAGGGGAGTATATGTAGATATTTGTGTGTAGGCACTGTGTCCTTCTACCCCTTGGGCTATTCTTCACAACGGTAACAACTGGTGAAGTAAATAGGGGTGGGTGTTCAGTGGAGAATGATAGTGGATTATTGTTGCATCTGTGTCAGGGGTGTGCATGTGGAAGATTAACGTATGGTTACATACTCACAGACACTTTAATCTGCCTTTTCCAGGTTGTTTCTGCGTTCCAACCAGGCCAACAGCTCAGCAGGATCTTCAAAAAAGGAAACTCGGCCGTCGTGTTCCACTCGGAGGCGCGCTGGAAACAGCATGGCATATTTCATGTTGAGGCTTCTAAGTTTGCGCTTTGCTTCCATGAAATTTTGTCTGCGTCGCTGCACCTCCGCCGAGAAGTCAGGGAACACCGCAATTTTTACGTTGCCTAGGGGGATGTTGCCCCTTTCCCTTGCAAGTCGCAGGGCAGCGTCTCTATCTCTGTAGTTGAGCATTTTGGCTATAAAGGTACGCGGTGGGGCTCCTTGTGGCGGCGGTCTGGCGGGCATGCGGTGGGCTCTTTCAACTGCCAGCATGGGGGAGAAGGCCTCTCTACCATAGGTCTTGATGAGCAACTGCTCCAGGAAAAGCGTGGGATCCTTACCCTCAGCCCCCTCCGGCAGACCAATGAGGCGGAGGTTACATCTCCTGCTTCTGTTCTCAAGGTCTTCTTGCTTGGAGAATAGTTGTTGGATTTGCTGCTTCATGTGGTGCACCTCCGTTCTCATTGGGGGAATGGTGTCCTCCATGTCGCTGATGCGGGTTTCAGTTTCTTTAACTCGGTCTCGGAGTTTGTGGAAGTCTTGTCTGATCAAGGATATGTCTACCTTGACTTCTTCTATCTGTGAGGCAAGTGATGTTCTGCAGAGGGTTATTGCTTCCAGCAGCTTTTCTGTGTCTCCCGCTGTGCGCTCCTCGCCATGTGTATTGTCGCCGTCATTTTCTGCCTGTTCCTCCCTGTCCTGTCGGCGGTATTGGTCCAGTTTAGATGCGGCAGTTTTCTGAGATTTCGATGGCGACATGATGCCTAGATGTTAGGATATCTGGGAAAGTGGGGACAGGAGTTAATCTTGCTGTGTCCGTATGTGGGGTATTACCCCTCCTTTCTAAGTGGTATTGGTAGACTAGAGCTATGGCCTGTGGAACACAGAGGGCCGGGCATGCAGCGGTGGAGGGGGAGATCAGGGCCACAGGCTATGTTACAGTGCAGGCAGAGGAGGTAGGTGTACCAAAATGGCCGCCGGTCTCAGCACAGGGGTCTAGGCCGCAATCCAGGCCGTTCTCTCTGGGCCTTTAATAAGTATATAGGCTGGCAGTCAGGGGGATGAGTGCAATAACGTTCTCCCAGGGGGTTATCCCGCAGCTAGGTACCTGTATGGTGATGTGGGCTTCAGGCAGGGCCGCAGATGAGGAGGACCAAGATGGCCGCGACCTCCGGTGGTAGGCCGAAGCCGCGGCCTAAATTTTGGTGAGCCGCCGAGCGGGAGATCGCCGCTCCGTTCGGGCCGTCCCGCGCTCTCTCCCCACAAGAACCGGATGATTCTGCTCCAGGTGTCCCAGGGACACAATCCAGCCGGTTTGCTGATGCAGGATACACAGGATTGATGAGGATTAGGAGTGATGGACGGAGCTCTATTGCTGTGCGTCCTACTCCATGCTGCGTCAGGCCACGCCCCCCCCCTTAATAAAGTTTTAACCCCTTGATCACCCCCCCTCACCAGTGTCGCTAAGCGATCATTTTTCTGATCGCTGTATTAGTGTCGCTGGTGACGCTAGTTAGGGACGTAAATATTTAGGTTCGCCGTCAGTGTTTTATAGCGACAGGGACCCCCATATACTACCTAATAAATGTTTTAACCCCTTGATTGCCCCTAGTTAACCCTTTCACCACTGATCACCGTATAACCGTTACGGTTGACGCTGGTTAGTTCGTTTATTTTTTATAGTGTCAGGGCACCCGCCGTTTATTACCGAATAAAGGTTTAGCCCCCTGATTGCCCGGCGGTGATATGCGTCGCCCCAGGCAGCGTCAGATTAGCGCCAGTACCGCTAACACCCAAGCACGCAGCATACGCCTCCCTTAGTGGTATAGTATCTGTACGGATCAATATCTGATCCAATCAGATCTATACTAGCGTCCCCAGCAGTTTAGGGTTCCCGAAAACGCAGTGTTAGCGGGATCAGCCCAGATACCCGCTAGCACCTGCGTTTTGCCCCTCCGCCCGGCCCAGCCCACCCAAGTGCAGTATCGATCGATCACTGTCACTTACAAAACACTAAACGCATAACTGCAGCGTTCGCAGAGTCAGGCCTGATCCCTGCGATCGCTAACAGTTTTTTTGGTAGCGTTTTGGTGAACTGGCAAGCACCAGCCCCAGGCAGCGTCAGATTAGCGCCAGTACCGCTAACACCCACGCACACAGCATACGCCTCCCTTAGTGGTATAGTATCTGAACGGATCAATATCTGATCCGATCAGATCTATACTAGCGTCCCCAGCAGTTTAGGGTTCCCAAACACGCAGTGTTAGCGGGATCAGCCCAGATACCTGCTAGCACCTGCGTTTTTCCCGTCCGCCCGGCCCAGCCCAGCCCACCCAAGTGCAGTATCGATCGATCACTGTCACTTACAAAACACTAACCGCATAACTGCAGCGTTCGCAGAGTCAGGCCTGATCCCTGCGATCGCTAACAGTTTTTTTGGTAGCGTTTTGGTGAACTGGCAAGCACCAGCCCCAGGCAGCGTCAGATTAGCGCCAGTACCGCTAACACCCACGCACGCAGCATACGCCTCCCTTAGTGGTATAGTATCTGATCGGATCAATATCTGATCCGATCAGATCTATACTGGCGTCCCCAGCAGTTTAGGGTTCCCACAAACGCAGTGTTAGCGGGATCAGCCCAGATACCTGCTAGCACCTGCGTTTTGCCCCTCCGCCCGGCCCAGCCCACCCAAGTGCAGTATCGATCGATCACTGTCACTTACAAAACACTAAACGCATAACTGCAGCGTTCGCAGAGTCAGGCCTGATCCCTGCGATCGCTAACAGTTTTTTTGGTAGCGTTTTGGTGAACTGGCAAGCACCAGCCCCAGGCAGCCTCAGATTAGCGCCAGTACCGCTAACACCCACGCACGCAGCATACGCCTCCCTTAGTGGTATAGTATCTGATCGGATCAATATCTGATCCGATCAGATCTATACTGGCGTCCCCAGCAGTTTAGGGTTCCCACAAACGCAGTGTTAGCGGGATCAGCCCAGATACCTGCTAGCACCTGCGTTTTGCCCCTCCGCCCGGCCCAGCCCACCCAAGTGCAGTATCGATCGATCACTGTCACTTACAAAACACTAAACGCATAACTGCAGCGTTCGCAGAGTCAGGCCTGATCCCTGCGATCGCTAACAGTTTTTTTGGTAGTGTTTTGGTGAACTGGCAAGCACCAGCGGCGTAGTACACCCCGGTCATAGTCAAACCAGCACTGCAGTAACACTTGGTGACGTGGCGAGTCCCATAAATGCAGTTCAAGCTGGTGAGGTGGCAAGCACAAATAGTGTCCCGCTGCCACCAAAAAGACAAACACAGGCCCGTCGTGCCCATAGTGCCCTTCCTGCTGCATTCGCCAATCCTAATTGGGAACCCACCGCTTCTGCAGCGCCCGTACTTCCCCCATTCACATCCCCAACCAAATGCAGTCGGCTGCATGAGAGGCATTTTTATGTCCTCCCGAGTACCCCTACCCAACGAACCCCCCCAAAAAAGATGTTGTGTCTGCAGCAAGCGCGCATATAGGCGTGACACCCGCTATTATTGTCCCTCCTGTCCTGACAATCCTGGTCTTTGCATTGGTGAATATTTTGAATGCTACCATTCACTAGTTGAATATTAGCGTAGGGTACAGCATTCCACAGACTAGGGCACACTTTCACAGGGTCTCCCAAGATGCCAGCGCATTTTGAGAGACCCGAACCTGGAACCGGTTACAGTTATAAAAGTTACAGTTACAAAAAAAAAGTGTAAAAAAAAAAAAAAAAACACATACAAAAATATAAAATAAAAAAAAAATAGTTGTCGTTTTATTGTTCTCTCTCTCTATTCTCTCTATTGTTCTGCTCTTTTTTACTGTATTCTATTCTGCAATGTTTTATTGTTATTATGTTTTATTATGTTTGCTTTTCAGGTATGCAATTTTTTATACCTTACCGTTTACTGTGCTTTATTGTTAACCATTTTTTTGTCTTCAGGTACGCCATTCACGACTTTGAGTGGTTATACCAGAATGATGCCTGCAGGTTTAGGTATTATCTTGGTATCATTCTTTTCAGCCAGCGGTCGGCTTTCATGTAAAAGCAATCCTAGTGGCTAATTAGCCTCTAGACTGCTTTTACAAGCAGTGGGAGGGAATGCCCCCCCCCCCCAACGTCTTAACGTCTTCCGTGTTTTTCTCTGGCTCTCCTGTCTCAACAGGGAACCTGAAAATGCAGCCGGTGATTCAGCCAGCTGACCATAGAGCTGATCAGAGTGGCTCCAAACATCTCTATGACCTAAGAAACCGGAAGATACGAGCATTTTATGACTTAGATTTCACCGGATGTAAACAGCGCCATTGGGAAATTGGGAAAGCATTTTATCACACCGATCTTGGTGTGGTCAGATGCTTTGAGGGCAGAGGAGAAATCTAGGGTCTAATAGACCCCAATTTTTGCAAAAAAGAGTACCTGTCACTACCTATTGCTATCATAGGGGATATTTACATTCCCTGAGATAACAATAAAAATGATTTAAAAAAAAAAATGAAAGGAACAGTTTAAAAATAAGATAAAAAAATAATAATAATAAAGAAAAAAAAAAAAAAAGCACCCCTGTCCCCCCTGCTCTCACGCTAAGGCGAACGCAAGCGTCGGTCTGGCGTCAAATGTAAACAGCAATTGCACCATGCA
Source organism: Lithobates clamitans (assembly GCA_037952925.1). Lineage (NCBI taxonomy): Eukaryota > Metazoa > Chordata > Amphibia > Anura > Ranidae > Lithobates > Lithobates clamitans. Next base: position 3,839,586 of record JBBGZY010000412.1, on the reverse strand, counting down.
TGTGAGGTATCGCCGCGAAGGTCAGATCGAGGGCAGTAAGTTTAGCAGTAGACCTCCTCTGTAAATCTAAAGTGGTAACCTGTAAAAGCTTTTAAAGGCTTTTAAAAATGTATTTAGTTTGTCGCCACTGCACGTTTGTGCGCAATTTTAAAGCATGTCATGTTTGGTATCCATGTACTCGGCCTAAGATCATCTTTTTTATTTCATCAAACATTTGGGCAATATAGTGTGTTTTAGTGCATTAAAATGTAAAAAAGTGTGTTTTTTTCCCCAAAAAATGCGTTTGAAAAATCGCTGCGCAAATACTGTGTGAAAAAAAAAAATGAAACACCCACCATTTTAATCTGTAGGGCATTTGCTTTAAAAAAAATATAATGTTTGGGGGTTCAAAGTAATTTTCTTGCAAAAAAAAATTATTTTTTAATGTAAACAATAAGTGTCAGAAAGGGCTTTGTCTTCAAGTGGTTAGAAGAGTGGGTGATGTGTGACATAAGCTTCTAGATGTTGTGCATAAAATGCCAGGACAGTTCAAAACCCCCCCAAATGACCCCATTTTGGAAAGTAGACACCCCAAGCTATTTGCTGAGAGTCATGTTGAGTCCATGGAATAATTTATATTGTGACACAAGTTGCGGGAAAGAGACAATTTTTTATTTTATTTTTTTTTTTTTGCGCAAAGTTGTCACTAAATGATATATTGCTCAAACATGCCATGGGAATATGTGAAATTACACCCCAAAATACATTCTGTTGCTTCTCCTGAGTACGGGGATACCACATGTGTGAGACTTTTTGGGAGCCTAGCCGCGTACGGGACCCTGAAAACCAAGCACCGCCTTCAGGCTTTCTAAGGCCGTAAATTTTTGATTTCACTCTTCACTGCCTATCACAGTTTCGGAGGCCATGGAATGCCCAGGTGGCACAAAACCCCCCCAAATGACCCCATTTTGGAAAGTAGACTCCCCAAGCTATTTGATGAGAGGTATAGTGAGTATTTTGCAGACCTCACTTTTTGTCACAAAGTTTTGAAAATTGAAAAAAGAAAAAAAAAAATTTTTTTTCTCGTCTTTCTTTATTTTCAAAAACAAATGAGAGCTGCAAAATACTCACCATGCCTCTCAGCAAATAGCTTGGGGTGTCTACTTTCCAAAATGGGGTCATTTGGGGGGGGGTTTGTGCCACCTGGGCATTCCATGGCCTCCGAAACTGTGATAGGCAGTGAGGAGTAAAATCAAAAATGTACGCCCTTAGAAATCCTGAAGGCAGTGATTGGTTTTCGGGGTCCCGTACGCGGCTAGGCTCCCAAAAAGTCCCACACATGTGGTATCCCCATACTCAAGAGAAGCAGCTAAATGTATTTTGGGGTGCAATTCCACATATGCCCATGGCCTGTGTGAGCAATATATCATTTAGTGACAACTTTGTGCAAAAAAAAAAAAATTTGTCACTTTCCCGCAACTTGTGTCAAAATATAAAACATTCCATGGACTCAACATGCCTCAAAGCAAATAGCTTGGGGTGTCTACTTTCCAAAATGGGGTCATTTGGGGGGGTTTTATGTCATCTGGGCATTTTATGGCCTTCAAAACTGTGATAGGTAGTGAGGAGTAAAATCAAAAATGTACGCCCTTAGAAATCCTGAAGGCGGTGCTTGGTTTTCGGTGCCCCGTACGCGGCTAGGCTCCCAAAAAGTCCCACAAATGTGGTATCCCCATACTCAGGAGAAGCAGCTAAATGTATTTTGGGGTGCAATTCCACATATGCCCATGGCCTGTGTGAGCAATATATCATTTAGTGACAACTTTTTGTAATTTTTTTTTTTTTTTGTCATTATTCAATCACTTGGGACAAAAAAAATGAATATTCAATGGGCTCAACATGCCTCTCAGCAAATTCCTTGGGGTGTCTACTTTCCAAAATGGGGTCATTTGTGGGGGTTTTGTACTGCCCTGCCATTTTAGCACCTCAAGAAACGACATAGGCAGTCATAAATTAAAGGCTGTGTAAATTCCAGAAAATGTACCCTAGTTTGTAGACGCTATAACTTTTGCGCAAACCAATAAATATACACTTATTGACATTTTTTTTACCAAAGACATATGGCCGAATACATTTTGGCCTAAATGTATGACTAAAATTGAGTTTATTGGATTTTTTTTAGAACAAAAAGTAGAAAATATAATTTTTTTTCAAAATTTTCGGTCTTTTTCCGTGTATAGCGCAAAAAATAAAAATGGCAGAGGTGATCAAATACCATCAAAAGAAAGCTCTATTTGTGGGAAGAAAAGGACGCAAATTTCGTTTGGGTACAGCATTGCATGACCGCGCAATTAGCAGTTAAAGCGACGCAGTGCCGAATTGTAAAAAGTGCTCTGGTCAGGAAGGGGGTAAAACCTTCCGGGGCTGAAGTGGTTAAGGAGCGCTTGCAGAAGCCTCCTGTATGTTTGTCTCCGAGCTTTGCAGTCTCACCGGTGCCTTCCTCACCTCCTATGCCACCTGGTACCGAGTCGATCAGTGAAGGTGAAGCCTTGCACTCGGGCTTCACACATCTCTCTGTGGATGAGAAAACCTTTATGCCGCGTACACACGAGCGCAATGTCCGTCAGAAAAAGTCAGATGGGAGCTTTTCATCGTATATTCTGACCGTGTGTATGCTCCATCTGACTTTTTCCATTGAAAATTCAGACAGACTTAGATAGAGAACATGTTATATATTTTTCCGACGGAACTAATTACTATCGGAAAAACCGCTCGTCTGTATGCTGTTCAAAAACGACGCATGCTTTGAAGCAAGTACGAGATGGAAGCGCTCGGTCTTTCTAGTCCCGCCATAAGTGTTGTACGTCACTGCGTTCTTGACGGTCGGACTTTGGTGTGACCATGTGTATGTAAGATAGCTTGAGCAGAATTCTGTCGGAGAAACCTTCAGAGTTTATTCCGATGGCAAAACTGGTCGTGTGTACGCAGCATTAGGAGGAGGGAGAGATTGTGCCTTCATTGTGGCCAGGCAGGTCACTTTTTGAAGTCTTGTCCTACCCGTCCAGGAAATGCCCGAACCTTGAGGTCCTGTCATGGACAGACCTTAGGTGGCGTTGTTTCATCCCCAATTATCCAGAAGGATAAGCCCCTGGTTTCGGTCACCCTTTCTTGGGCTGAGTAGTCCATCGAGATACAGGCTCTAATCGACTCTGGGACTGCAGGCTTGTTCATTGATACTGCCTTTGTATAGAAGCACTCTATTCTGCTGCAGCTGCGTGACACTCCACTTGCCATTGAGGCTCTTGACGGGAGATCTCTACAGCCTGCCCATGTGACTCATGAGACGGTTCCGTTGTCCATGGCCGTAGGGGCTTTTCACCATGAGATAATCCAATTGCAATTTTTTTGGCCTGGTCTAACCCTCTGTGGGTGACACAAAAATCTGTTGTCTTGAGTTACCCAGAGTTTGTGGCCTCCTTTAAAAGGCTATTTAATGTTTCCGCACGCTCCACTTCTGCTGCCAAGTGCCTTATGTCCATCAACCAGAGTACGAGAACTGTTGCCAACTACGCCATTGAGTTCCGTACTCTGGCAGCAGAGGTTTCTTGGAACAATGAGGCCCTCATGGCTGCTTTTTCTCATGGTCTCTCAGATACCATCAAGGATGAGATAGCAGCCCGAGATATACCCACTAAGCTGGAGAAGTTGATCACATTTGCCATCCTCATTGACTCCAGACTCAGAGAGACTCTCTTTTAAGGAGCACCTGTGGAAGCCTCCTGTGCATTTGTCTCTGAGCTTTGCAGTCCCACCTGTGCCTCCTGGTACCGAGTCGGTCAGTGAAGGTGAACCCTTACACTGGGGCTTCACACGTCTCTCTGTGGATGAGAGAACCTTTAGGAGGAGGGAGAGATTGTGCCTTTATTGTGGCCAGGCAGGTCACTTTTTGAAGTCTTGTCCTACCCGTCCAGGGAATGCTCGAACCTTGAGGTCCTGTCACGAACAGACCTTAGGTGGCGTTGTTTCATCCCCAGTTATCTAGAAGGATAAGCCCCTGGTTTCGGTCACCCTTTCTTGGGCTGAGTCGTCCGTCGAGATACAGGCTCTGATCGACTCTGGGGCTGCAGGCTTGTTCATTGATGCTGCCTTTGTGTCGAAGCACTCTATTCTGCTGCAGCTGCGTGACACTCCACTTGCCATTGAGGCTCTTGATGGGAGATCTCTACAGCCTGCCCATTTGACTCATGAGACGGTTCCGTTGTCAGTGGCCGTAGGGGCTCTTCACCATGAGATAATCCAATTGCAAGTTTTTTTCCTCACTTCAATTACATTGTCTCATTCTTACCAGTACTAAGAATGTAAGGGCGGACTTCCTCCATCTCCAAGTTGGAGTCGGTTCTGGTTCCTGGGATTCCTCCTGATTGTATTCTAGCTACAGTTCACACCAGTCTCACTTCTCCTTTGGGTGACAAAATTGTTCCTGCTCAGATCCATGCTCCTCCTGAGCAACCTTGTGGCTGCTGCTTTGTTCCAGAGAGTCTCCGTACTGCTGTGCTCCAGACTTACCATTCTCCCAAGGCTGCCGGCCACCCATGGAAGAATCAACTCTTTTGGGCCATTTTTCAACAATTCTGGTGGCCTAGTCTAAGTGCTGATGTAACTGCCTTCGTAGCTGCCTGTTATGTGTGTGCTCAGAGTAAGACTCCACGACACCTTCCAGTGGGCCTCTTACAACCCATACCCAATGGAGAGAGGCCCTGGACCTACCTGTCTATGGATTTCATTGTGGAGTTACCCAACTCCCAGGGCAACACAGTTATCCTTACGGTGGTTGACCGGTTCTCAAAGATGTCTCATTTTATTCTTTAAGAAGTTGCCCACTTCTAAGGAACTGGCTTCCATATTTGCCCGGGAGATCTTTCGCTTACATGGGCTACCCAAGGTGATTGTCTCGGACAGGAGTAGTCAGTTTGTGTCCCGGTTCTGGCGAGCCTTTTGTGCACAGTTGGGAATTCAGCTTGCTTTCTTCTCTGTTTATCACCCGCAGTCTAATGGGGGACCTTCCATGTTGCCTGACTCGCTTGTTCCACACAATTGTTTATGGTTTTGGTTCCGAATATGGGAAAAACACCCTCATAAGTAGGCACCACATCCCTGGACAAGAATTTATAAATACAAAAGAAAAGCTAAAGGGATTTTGACGGTGCAAGTAGACTATACATACGGAAAACTATATTACTTTTTCTTTAAAAAAACACAGTTTATTGTTTACAATTAAAAGGGAACATATATATTGTATAAAGTATCAGACACTTTTTCTTTTTTTACAGCAATAATAAAAACAAGGGTGGTCAAACGGGATGAAAAGTGTATATTATAAATTGACAGATGGTAATTATTGCATACTAGCCCGACATGTTTCGCATTGTAGCTTTTTCAAGGGATATGCAACTGGTAATTGTATCATCCAACACTTTTAGTGATTCTAAGAAAATAGAAAGAGAAAGATTTTTTATATATACAGACGTAGGTAGTATTAAATATTGATGCAACATTGAGTACATTGAAAGACACGCGCTGTCGCCCTGAAAGGTCCATAGTAGCTTACCCCTCAATTGACCCCACAGAACCTCGTCAGGAGGCTAAATTGCAACCACAGGAAACAGAAAGATGAAGCTGTTGTATGGATAGTAAATTTTTTGTGTCAGCAGAATTGTATACAGGGAATTGATTGGGTTAAAAAATCAATGAATTGACACTTACACAGTTAATTAATTAAAGCTGTAACCAAGGATGCAGGTGATCATCGGTCTCAGTAAAGTTGTAGTTACAAGGGATATTTAGATGATAAGTGAATGAAGCTGAGGAGTTGAGTAAGAAAACAAAAGAGATCTTACTACACATTAGGAAATGCAAAACTGAATAATATAGACTGGTTGTAATTTGTCTGTATAGAAATAATAAAAATTTACAAGCATCTCATAGTGGTATATTTAAACTCCAATGAGAAGGACATAGTGTCTCAAAATCTGCCTACTATGACAGCAATATGAACGTTTACAGTCAAAAGTCTATGGGGGTTCGATAAGTAAATAAGGGATCGATAATAAACAAAATGTGTAAGTGTAGAGCAGGGTGTGGTGTACTCACCAGTCACTCACGCTGCTGGGGTATTGGCTTACATCCTCCGGCGCTGGCAGACATGGCTGTCAGATGTGCCGGTTAAAATACTGTTCCCCATCGAGCCGGCGAGTGACGTCGCCGGCTCGATGCGGACGTAGTGGCGCCAGTGCACATGCCCGGGGGACCGAATCACCGTCCAAACTACACATCCCATGAGGCACAGCGATCGCAGAGAGAGTCGAAATGCGCAATGCAGCGCACGGCGGCTCCTCCCGCATGTACGCCGCATCACGGGATGGAGGGGCGGTGCCTTTTGTTGGAACTGGTCCATCGGGGAGGCACGGCGCAAGATGGGCACATCTCAAGGATGTGCCCCGGGCGTCCGTGTGGATGCGGCAGCCCCCCCTGGTCTCGGCATGGGTAGAGGGCCAGGGGCGGTCTGACAAAGAAGGGCCATGGGAGTAGCTGATCGGGCAAGAAGGGACCACAAACCTTCTCATCCCGATCGACGAATCAGAGGGACAGCGCGCTTACATAGAGAAAATATACACAGTTGAATCAAGACAAAATTACATGTACAAAATCAGTGTTACACATAACTGCACATTAATCAAATATTGAAATCAAAATTAACATATATATCAGATAAATGATTTGACATGGAAGCAAGTCATTTTATATATAAATGACAGAGGGGGGATGGGGAAGGAAAAGATAAGGGAGGTGGGTGGGCAAGGAGAGTAAGGTGTCTGATGGACAATGACACCTTAAGATCATACATGGACAGCTGCACATTTAGAGGAAAGGCCTGTAACTCAGGCTTTCGTTCAGGCCTTGAAAATGAGTAGCTTTGAGGGTGTAGATCCAGCGGGCTTCAAGCTGGAGCAGTGTCCGGTCGACACTACCCCCTCTTTCGTCCAGCGGGATATGCTCCAAAGCCCGGAACTTAATAGTTCTGGAGTTGAAGTTGTGGTACAGACCCACATGCCTGGCAATAGCTGTGTCCATTTGTTTTTTAAGGATGGGTTTTATGTGGTCTCTAATTCGTTTGAAAAATGGTCGTTTTGTTTTGCCGACATAGAAGCCGCCACAAACGCATTGAGCTAAGTAGATTATACCCAGGGTCTGGCATGTCGCATTGAATTTAATTGAGTATCAATGCCCGTTGGGAAGTAGGAAACATGATGTGTTTTCTACATACTGGCAAATGTCGCATCTGCCACATGGAGAAATGCCTATATGGGGGGACTTCTTGTTGGCAAACGCATCTTGGAAATGACTGTGAACTAGGCGATCCCTCAATGAGGGAACCCGTCTAAACGTTATTTCGGGAGATGAGTTAATGTATTTGCTAACTACTGAGTCGGCTGATAGGAGGGGCCAAAATTTGGTTACAATGCTTCTGATCTCACTGTGTTGGTTAGAATAGCGAGTGATCAGTCTAACAGTGTCAGATTTTTTGGGAGGTTTGATTGAGAATAGTAACGAGTCTCTATTTCGGGTTTTAACCCGATTGTATGCCCTTTTAAGGCATGATTGGCTATATCCCCGGGATAGTAGTCTTTTGTATAGGTCTTTGGCTGCTATCTGGAAGTCTGCGTCCTTGCTGCAATTGCGTTTTAATCGCAAGTACTGACTGTAGGGAATGCTCCTCAGCAAGGAGCCTGGATGTGAACTATCCGCGTGGAGAATAGTATTCCCGGCCGAGGGTTTTCTGTACAGTGATGAATCTAATTTTCCATTGGCGTCAATGGAATAGTAAGGTCAAGGAAATTGATCGCAGTTGTGCTGTATTCCATAGTAAAGTGGAGATTAAAGTTGTTATTGGAAAGTAGTCTTAGAAATTCTTTCAACTCTGTCTCAGAGCCAGACCAAAAAAGCAGCACGTCGTCTATGTAACGATACCAAGAGACGACCTTTTTCAACAAGTGGGTCAGGTCGTCTCTGGAGAAAACATCTTTCTCCCACCCCCCCAGGTACAGGTTGGCATACAATGGGGCACATTTGGTCCCCATCGCAACCCCCTGCACCTGGAGGTAGTGGGAGGAATTAAACATGAAAACGTTGTGTCTCAGAATGTAGTTGAGAAGTTCCAAGACAAATTCATTGTATTTCTCAAAAGAAGGACCTCTCTCGTTTAAATGATTTCTCACAATCTCAATACCCTTACTGTGGGGAATAGTATTGTATAAACTTTCAATATCCAGTGCGACTAAGCAGGTGCCTGGTGGGAGTGAGATGCCTTCAATGGTTCTTAATAAGTCTATGGTGTCTTTGATATAGGAAAAAAGAGAGATAACGTGAGGATATAAATAGCTGTCTACCAGACTGCTTGCATTTTCCGTTAGGCATAGGCAGCCAGATATTATGGGGCGTCCTGGAGGCTCCAGGATAGATTTGTGTACCTTCAGTAGGGCATAGAAAGTAGGGATCCGTGGGTCCCTTACATTAAGGTAATTCCAAGTGTTCTTGTCTATAATGCGCTTATGGTATGCTTTGAAAATAATGTTATAATATTCGGTATTAAAATTTTGTATTAAAGTTCTGGAGATAGGACGGTACCAGTCTCGATTGGATAAAATCTTATTGCACATGTTAATATATTGAGATGTCTCCATAATAACCAAGTTGCTGCCCTTGTCGGCAGGCTTGATTATTATCTCCTGGTTAGATTCAAGAGATTTGATAGCTGCCTTTTGGTCAGCGTTCAAATTGGAAGATGCAGAAGGACGAAAATTAGATTCTTCAATCGCTTGGGAGGTTTGTGTGACAAACGCCCAGATGTTGGGATTGGTATTTAACAAAGGGAAATCCCTCGACTTGGGTTTGAAGGACTGTGGGGGGGGGAAAGACACACCAGCGACCGACAACTCTGGTGGATACAAACGAACGGGGATGTCGTCGTCGGTGTGTCCCTCCTCCCAAAGTGCCACCAGATCCTCAAACGCTTGCTGTTCCTCCATATTAGGGTGGAGGTTTAGAGTCTTATCGTTTGGGTATGTGTCTTGTGTGAGTTTGTCAAAAATAACTTTATATAAAAGTCTACGGGCAAAAAGGTGAAGATCTTTAATAAGATGAAATTTGTCTACTTGGGAGTCAGGACAAAAGGTTAAACCCAGTTTAAGGACCTGTTCTTCATGTTCAGTTAAGGTATAGGGAGAAAGATTAATAATGGATAATTCTGATTGGTTTGATGTTAAATCAAGGGTACATGAGATTGAGTCAAACTCTGGGCTTGTGCTATCTCTTGGTCCTTCCCTAAAAAAATAGGTGCTAACTTCATATCAGCTGGTACAGGTGTACCTGATGGAGAAATAATTGTATTAGCGTTGCTTACCTTAGTGACCGTGTTAAGGTGAAGAGGAGGGGCAATGACCGCCGTAGAGGGTGCTGTAGACATAATCGTGTGAGTGGCCATCGTCTGGGGACCGTGTGACGTTTGTGATGAAGAGTGAGGTATACCGGAAGTGCGAGGTGGTGCCGCTTTGAGGTGATTGGGCTGTGATCGGCGAGGCAGTGGAGTGCCCGCTTGATTTTTAAGGGACTCCAAGGAGGCTGTGTCAGAATTGCTTTTTCGTCTTTTTGGCAATCTGTCTCCAGACAAATCTCGGTATACTGTCGATTGGCTAGATGATAGGGAAGAAGAAGGTGACAGATTAGTCATATCATTGCCATTTCTAGTGTTGCGTTGGCTGGTGGATCTGTAAGATCTCGTGTTTGTATTCTGTGTCTATTTATAGGCTGATCCATTTGAATGGGCATTTGTGTCACGTGCAAACTTGTTTTCCTTTGTGCGGATAATGTCTAAGGTGTATCTTTCCAAATATACTTTCAATTCATTTTCTTTTTTCTTAAATTTTGCACTATTTGAAATAAGTTTATGGTCGTTGTACCATTTTAAGATAGATTCATCTATAGTGATAAGTTCTTGTTCGTATTGGGTGCACAATAGACTCATCATCCCAAAGGAACAAGTTTGCAGATTGTCTTCCCATTTTGTTCTTAATAAATCGTCAGCCTTGCGTATATTGGGGAAGATTTGAATTCTCAATCCCCAGGGAACAATTTTATTGTCAATATATTTGTTAAAGTATTTTTTATGCCAGAATATTCTGGCCTTACGTTCCAAAAGGCGTTGGAGTCTTAAGAAAACATGTTCAAGATCTTTATCTTTTTCTTTTTTTACAGCAATAATAAAAACAAGCGTGGTCAAATGGGATGAAAAGTGTATATTATAAATTGACAGATGGTAATTATTGCATACTAGCCCTTTATGTTTCGCATTGTAGCTTTTTCAAGGGATATGCAACTGGTAATTGTATCATCCAACACTTTTAGTGATTCTAAGAAAATAGAAAGAGAAAGATTTTTTATATATACAGATGTAGGTAGTATTAAATATTGATGCAACATTGAGTACATTGAAAGACACGCGCTGTCACCCTGAAAGGTCCATAGTAGCTTACCCCTCAATTGACCCCACAGAACCTCGTCAGAACCAGCGCGTACAGACCCAACCAAGCAGGGCAGCAAGGAGGCTAAATTGCAACCACAGGGAACAGAAAGATGAAGCTGTTGTATGGATAGTAAATATTTTGTGTCAGCAGAATTGTATACAGGGAATTGATTGGGTTAAAAAATCAATGAATTGACACTTACACAGTTAATTAATTAAAGCTGTAACCAAGGATGCAGGTGATCATCGGTCTCAGTAAAGTTGTAGTTACAAGGGATATTTAGATGATAAGTGAATGAAGCTGAGGAGTTGAGTAAGAAAACAAAAGAGATCTTACTACACATTAGGAAATGCAAAACTGAATAATATAGACTGGTTGTAATTTGTCTGTATAGAAATAATAAAAATTTACAAGTATCTCATAGTGGTATATTTAAACTCTTATATTTATATATACTTATATATTTAAACTCTGTCAATTTATAATATACATTTTTCATCCCGTTTGACCACCCTTGTTTTTATTATTGCTGTAAAAAAAGAAAAAGTGTCTGATACTTTATACAATATATATGTTCAGTTTTAATTGTAAACAATAAACTGTGTTTTTTTTAAAGAAAAAGATATATAGTTTTCCGTATGTATAGTCTACTTGCACCGTCAAAATCCCTTTAGCTTTTCTTTTGTATTTATTGTTCCACACAATATTTCTGCGTTAGAGCATCTCCGTGGTCTTCGTTCCACTTGGGCACAAGTCCAGGAGGTTTTGCAACATGCTAATGATAGGTACAGACTCCATGCTGACCACAGATGCCTGCCTGCACCTTCTTACCAGGTTGGGGACAGGCTCTGGCTGTCATCTTGCAACCTCCGACTTTGTGTTCCCTCACTGAAGTTTGCACCTCGGTTTATTAGGCCTTTCCGTATTCTTCGCAGGATTAACCCAGTGGCTTACACATTAGACCTTCCTTCTAATATGCATATTTCAAATGTATTTGATGTCTCCTTATTAAAACCTTTGGTCTGCAACCGCTTTACCACCTTGGTGCCACGTCCTCAACCCGTACAGGTTGAGAACCATGAGGACTATGAAGTACAGTCCACGTTGACTCCCGTAGGTTCCATGGGCGCATACAGTACCTGTTGCATTGGAAAGGGTACAGTCCAGAGGAACGCTCTTGGGTCTCATCCTTGGACATACAGGCCCTTGTCCTCCTCCGTGATTCTGTGATTTCCATAGATGTTTTCCCCTCAAGCCTGGTGGTCCTCTGAGGGGGAGGGGTCATTGAGGAGGGGGTACTGTCAGGGCTGGGCTCAGCCCTTCCTTCTCTGAGCTGGCCGCTCAGCTGTTGGCTAATTGTCAGCTTCTATCTCTCCACAGTTACTCAGCTGTTGATGATATCCTGCTCATCAGTCCTGCCTACTTAAGCCGTCCAGTCCAGAGGAGCTCTGCCTTCGCCTTGGTCAACATCACAGAAACCTCTCCTGAGATTCTGTTCAAGACTTGCTTTGCTAACATCCCTTCTGGCTCCAGATCCTGCTTGCTGTTCCACTACATCGATCCCTGACTTCTGGCTTGGCTGACATTCCGTTATGGTTACTGAACTCTGGCTATGTTTTGACTACGTTTGTTCTTTTTACTATTATTATTAAACAAGTGTGATTTAACTGTACTGTCTCAGCCTGATTTCATGGTTTCTGACAGTAGGCGAAGGCCATGAATTCAGAAGATACAGTCAATCCACTTGTTGGTAATATTTTTTCCAGATTGGATGAACTGGATCACCGCATGGATCAGTGTGCCATTGCGTTACAAATGCTCGGCTCACCTGGAATCTCCCACTGTGGCTGTCCCCGTACAACCTATGTTGCTGGCCAACCCTGCTGCTGCTCCAGTCTCTGCGCAGGCACCTGCCTCGAGTATTACCTCTATAAGAGGTATGCCTGGTTCTGCTCTGCTTCACCAGTAATTTGGGGGTGATCCAGTCCAATGCAGAAGGTTTCTCAACCAGGTGGAGATATACTTTGAGATGCTGCCCCGGGCGTTTCCAACGGACAGAAGCAAAGTAGGTTTCGTGATATCTTTACTTTCTGAGAGAGCCTTGGCCTGGACAAACCCTCTATGGGAGACGCAAAAATCTGTTGTCTTGTGCTACCCTGAGTTTGTGGCTTCATTTAAAACTATTGTTTGTGTAGCTACTCTGGTCCTTTAAATCCAACAGGTGTATAATTGTACCAATGGTTTACCATCAAAAATATATTTGTATGAATGAAAAAACGTTCCATGACAAAAATAACATATATGGTATCAGATATAAAGTCCAAGTGAAATTATCCTCCATGCTGAACAAATGGTGACTTCCAAAACAATCGTGCTGTGATTGACCACCACCATCTAATGAATATGCTTACTAAAAAGCAGTAATAAACAAGCCTGTATGTAGCCTTTATTTAGTCTTCCATGTAGGTAAATGGATATGTCTCCACCAAAATCCCAGACCACTCTCTCTCAATCCTCCAGTAAATATATTTCTCAAAAGACAAAAACACCCATCATTGTGCAAAATTCCATACTTTAATAGTTTAAAAGATCATATAAAAGATTTGCACTGAAATGTATATATGCCTTAGACTGGCACTGAGTCTTACCAGCTTTCCAGTAGGGAAGAGCCGAACACCCCCCGATTCATTTCGCGGCAGAACATGCAAACTGACAAAAAGTTTGTGCAAACACGCAAACACCGTTAAAGTCTATGGGACCGAACATGAAAAATCAAAAGTGCTAATTTTAAAGGCTAATATGCAAGTTATTGTCATAAAAAGTGTTTGGGGACCCAGGTCCTGCCACAGGGGACATGTATCAAAGCAAAAAAAAGTTTTAAAAACTGCTGTTTTTTCAGGAGCAGCGATTTTAATAATGCTTAAAGTAAAACAATAAAAGTGAAATATTCCTTTAAATATTGTGCCTGGGGGTGACTATAGTGTGCCTGTAAAGTGGCACATCTTTCCCGTGTTTAGAACAGTCCCTGCAGCAAAATGACATTTCTAAAGGAATAAAAGTAATTGAAAACGGCTTGTGGCTGTAATGTATTGTTGGGTCCCGACAATATACAGTTGCAATAAAAAGTATGTGAACCCTTTTGGAATGATATGGATTTCTGCACAAATTGGTCATAAATGTGATCTGATCTTCTTCTAATTCACAACAATAGACAATCACAGTCTGCCTAAACTAATAACACACAAAGAATTAAATGTTACCATGTTTTTATGGAACACACCATGTAAACATTCACAGTGCAGGTGGAAAAAGTATGTGAACCCCTAGACTAATGAGATCTCCAAGAGCTAATTGGGGTGAGGTGTCAGCCAACTGGAGTCCAATCAATTAGATGAGATTGGAGGTGTTGGTTACAGCTGCCCTGCCCTATAAAAAACACACACCAGTTCTGGGTTTGCTTTTCACAAGAAGCATTGCCTGATGTGAATGATGCCATGCACAAAAGAGCTCTCAGAAGACCTACGATTAAGAATTGTTGACTTGCATAAAGCTGGAAAGGATTATAAAAGTATCTCCAAAAGCCTTGCTGTTCATCAGTCCACAGTAAGACAAATTGTCTATAAATGGAGAAAGTTCAGCACTGCTGTTACTCTCCCTAGGAGTGGATGTCCTGTAAAGATGACTGCAAGAGCACAGCGCAGACTGCTCAATGAGGTGAAGAAGAATCCTAGAGTGTCAGCTAAAGACTTACAAAAGTCTCTGGCATATGCTAACATCAATGTAAGTGAATCCACGATACGTAAAACACTAAACAAGAATGGAATTCATGGGAGGATACCACAGAGGAAGCCACTGCTGTCCAAAAAAAACATTGCTACACGTTTACAGTTTGCACAAGAGCACCTGGATGTTCCACAGCAGTACTGGCAAAATATTCTGTGAACAGATGAAACCAAAGAAAGTTGAGTTGTTTGAAAGAAACACACAACACTATGTTTGGAGAAAAAGAGGCACAGCACACCAACATCAAAACCTCATCCCAACTGTGAAGTATGGTGGTGGGGGCATCATGGTTTGGGGCTGCTTTGCTGCATCAGGGCCTGGACGGATTGCTATCTTTGAAGGAAAAATGAATTCCAAAGTTTATCAAGACATTTTGCAGGAGAACTTAAGGCCATCTGTCCACCAGCTGAAGCTCAACAGAAGAGCACCAGGACCTGCAAACGTCCCGAAAATTTGCACGAACGTTAGAACTTGAACGTTCGAAATCGAAAAAAAGTGCTCATTTTAAAGGCTAATTTGCATGGTATTGTCCTAAAAAGGGTTTGGGGACCCGGGTCCTGCCCAGGGGACATGTATCAATGCAAAAAAAACTTAAAAACGGCCGTTTTTTCGGGAGCAGTGATTTTAATGATGCTTAAAGTAAAAAAAAAGTGAAATATTCCTTTAAATATCGTACCTGGGGGTGTCTATAGTATGCCTGTAAAGTGGCGCGTGTTTCCCGTGCTTAGAACAGTCCCTGCACAAAATGTCATTTTTAAAGGAAAAAAAGTCATTTAAAACTGCTTGCAGCTTTAATGTAATGTCGGGTCCTGGCAATATGGATGAAAATCAGTGAGACAAACAGCATGGGTACCCCTTAGTCCATTACCAGGCCCTTTGGGTCTTGTATAGATATTAAGGGGAACCCCGCACCCAAATTAAAAAAGGAAACAACAGTATACAGGCTCTGTACTCTGAACAGCAGTATACAGGCGGTGCAAACAAGACAGGGACTGTAGGTTTGTTGTTAAGTAGAATCTGTTTGTAATTTTGAACTGGTACATTTTTAACGTGTTTAGCTCCAGCCAAAAAATCTTTTTTAAGCTTTTTAGAAAACATAGGGAAGGGTTATCACCCCTGCGACATTTGTTTTGCTGTCTGTGCTCCTCTTCAGAAGATTGAACCTCACTTTTTGTCCCAATGACAAATGTTTTTTGAAAATTTTGGTTTTTTTGTGAAACAAGGATTGGTGATAAAGCATCAGTGGAAAGGAGAAATGTTTTTCCCATATTAACTCTTATGCCCCGTACACACGGTCGGATTTTCCTATGGAAAATGTCCGATCGGAGCGTGTTGTCGTGTGTGGGCTCCATCGGACATTTTCCATCGGATTTTCCGACACACAAAGTTTGAGAGCAGGCTATAAAAATTTCCGACAACAAAATCTGATCGCGTCAAGTCCGACCGTGTGTGGCCTGTTCCGACTCACAAAGTGCCACGCATGCTCAGAAGAAATTCCGAGACGGAACAGCTCGGTCTGGTAAACTAAGCGTTCGCAATGGATACAACACTTTCGTCATGGTGCAATGTTAAAAATGGTTTAATACAGCGCACTCTCTTCTTCTTTATAATGTGAGAAGAATGAAGTAGTTTTGCTGCTCATATTCACACAGACTTCTCACACACTTATTTCTTTATTATTTAGTGGGATTCCTTTAATATATTTAGATTTGTCACATCTGACAACATTTTTTTTGTGTTGGAATTTTTTTTTTAGGTTTTAAGGCAGATTCTTTTTTTTTTTTTTTGGTTTGTCTTTTTTTCAAGGCTGATCTTTGTTTTATTGTGTTTTTATTCTTACTCCAGAATATTTTTGTGTGTGTTTTGTGTGTCAAGTTACCACAACACCATTGATATCTTGTATTATTTCATCTGTAGGAGATTGTTTGGTGTTGTTGTCTCTTGTTAATTTCACATTGTACTTTAGAAATGTACCTGAATCGTCACAAACAAACTGCCCTTTTTGGATGAAAACACACATAGGAGAGTATAATTTTCCAAAAAAAAATAATTTATTAAGGGCTCACAACTAAACAAAGAGGGAGGCAACGCTGGAAAAACAGGGCACACATCAACTATTTCCAGGCAAAATTGGTGGCCTGAGGAGTCCATATGTAAGGTAGTGCAGTCTGGTCCAGAAGTCCCAGAGATCCGGAAAGCAGCAGATGACATCTGTGTCCCCAGGCTGTGGTCATACAAGAGACTGCAGCTTTTGTCAGACCAGACTGAACCCAGGGTCATCACTCTCTTGTCTTCTTTCCACACTTCATTCCACGCTGTGGCTGTGGTGGTGGAGTTGTGGCAGCAGGAGGAGGAGGAGGAGGATGGTCCAACTCAATCATGTTGGTCTTGGGTGTGATTTCGCCACTCACCCCCTTAGTTAGGACTTTATATATAAGTTGCTCACACATGAGGCGTTGACCCTCCTGCATGCCCTGCAGTTTTGTGGCAGCCATGCAGGCAAAGGCCTCTTCAGGAGTGGGTAAGGCTCGGAGGGACGGAGAAGCCTCCTGAATAAGCCTGAGTGCAGAATCCTGAACGTGACTCCTTTCCTCGCTCTTTTGTATGGAAGGCGGAGGGGAGGAACCTGCGATTCTGTCAGGCTGCGACTTGTCCCAGGCTTCTCCTGGCTGACACTTAGCCCCGCCTCCTCCTGGCTGCAACTTAGCCCTGCCTCCTCCTGGCTGCCACATTCCACAGCCTCCTCCTGGCTGAGGTCTTCCTGTGTATGAAAAAGGGACATAGTTTTAGTTTTTTATTCATCAATCACACACAATTTTCACCTCCTGACTGTTGCAAATTGAATGTTAACAAATATAACAGACTATCCTTCTGAGCACAGCATTTTCCATTCTTGTCCCAATTTTGGGTGCCCACTACTGTCTATTGATATGTAAAACACTTTTTTCAATCAGCAATTAGTGATCAATAATAACATCTAGTAAAGATCATTTCTTTATTGACAAGAAATCTGTAGAAAAATGCTATACCTGACTCTAGTTGGGCTCCTCCACTTCTTCCTGGCTGGAAGGCCCAGGTTGGACATCGGAAGCCTCAGCTGGGGTGGAAGGAAGAGTGGAAGGAAGAGTGGAGAGGGATTCCCTGACTTCAGTGTGGTCTGACAGAAATCACAGTCTCTCATAGTACCACAGTCTGGGGACATAAATGTCATCTGCTGCAGCTTCGGATCTCTGGGAATCTGTGACCTTCTTGCGCTCCCTAAGATAAGTGCTCCTCAGGCCACCAATTTTGGCTTTTAAATAGGGGATGGTTGCTGTGGGGACCACCGGCTTCACCAACTCCAGCAGTTTTTCCAGCGCTGCCTGCCTCTTTTTGTTTATTATTGTAATGGGGGTGTCTCACCTGCCACAGACAGGGCAGCTCCCTGTATTTGTCTATGAACAGGGGGAGGAAGTTGTGGTCATTGAAGCCATCCATTTTCTCTGCAAGACACAACACAAGACAAACCCTAAGGTCAGGCCAAACTCTCCTAATCTTGTTACAATATAGGCTTCAATTTCGAAGCTGTATAGGCCCAAGTTTAGATCTTACCTTTGTTATCACGACCTGCGCCTCCGATGCTCCTTCCTCCGCTCACAGATCGTACGTAATACGCATGAGTGTTACACTTTATACACACTGCGCATGCGTGTAACTCCGCCCGCCCCTGACGTTCTTTCTTGGCAGAAAAAAATGTGGCCGCCCCTTTTCGTTCTGCGCAGTGGGGGAAGAGCACATGGCGGATACACAGCAGGTGCGTGCTAATTACAGAAACTAGGAGGAGGAGGGAGGCCCGGATCCGGACACGTCCCGATCCAGAAGGAGATTTAAGACCTCAAATATGTCCTTTGGGGAGATGTTGGAGATGGTCAACATCCTGAAGAGGGCCGACTATGATGGAAGTATGGACCTTACCCCAACCCCAATGTCAGAAAGGCCAAGATCATGGCGAAAGTGGTCAAAAGTCTGCACCGGCATTTCGGGGTACGTCGATTGAAAGATCAGCTCAGGAAGCGGTGGTCGGACCTCAAATTACGAGAACACGAGCAGTACAGAAAGATCTGGAGAGTGCTGCAAAAAAGTTAGTAGTTGTGCTGTGTTCCCATTCTTTTTGTGTTTATTACGTTCGTGCTGCTCCATGTGCTTTTCTTACAAGTGTACATTTTAAAATGGCAACTTTCATGTTCATGGACACATTATTTGTTCGTATCAAACATTTTTCTTTCAGCCTATAAAACACCATTGTTTTGGCCATATGCATTTGGCCACATTTTTTACGCCCTACTTCTATGAAACTAATTTGGTTGTGTAGATGACAAAATGAAATGCAAACTAGATTCTGTGTAAGGAGAGGACACTGAGCAGCTGTTTTCACATCTGGACACTGGAGCACTAGTGTGGGACCCCAGAACACCATTTTTATTAGGGGGGCCACACAGGTGCTCCAGTGTATACTATAGGGGGGTCTCCATCTGTGAAGCTTGTACCAAACAGGTAAAGTATTGCAGCTTGACAAAGGACACTGAAAATGCTACATTTTGGAACTCTGCCAAAATAGACAATTGTACCCCACTTCCAAGCAATGTTTCCTATTTATAGTTCTGCCATCAAATGTCTGTGTGCTAAGTATTGCATTTTTGTTTTACATAGGGGAGAAAAGACTCAGAGGACACCCCTCATCCGAGGAGACCACAGACCCCCCACCTCTGGAAGAAGGGGAAATCCCCCCAACCCAAGAAGAGCAGGAGGAAGAAGACATAGTGGTAATTGTCACCACAACAGGTGAGTGTCTGCGACCACAGGCTCAGGTAAGAGATGGATGCCGGCATATTTTTGATACCTGTTTTTGTTTGGTTTCTCTCTTTTTAGGTGATCGTGATGTTGTGGATCCAGATCCTTTCACATCAGAAAGTGCCCAGATCCTGATCGGGGAGATCATGGGGTGTAATTTACAATTGGAAAACCTCAAGAAAAACATCAATGATGTTTTGGGGCGAGTTTAAAACCCCTCCAAATCCCTTTGTTTTTTTTGTGTGCTACAATGTTAAAAATGTTTTAGCGATTTTTAGAAAAGCCAAATTTGGAGGATGCACACAGTGTGCCAACATGTGCTATCTGCCATCACAGGAGATCAATGGACGCGTTTTGGGGGGTGCAACCCCTTCCTCAATAATACAGTAGCTGAGAGGAAGGGGTTTCTTCCCCAAAACACGTCCCTTCATCCCCCGTGATGGCAGCTCGCACATGTTGACATTGGGAAATTTGTGTGCATCTTCCAAATTTGGCTTTTCCTGGGGTGACTTCACCCCATCTGAACGCAATATCAAACACAGTTCCTAAATACTCATGTCTGATATTGCCTTCAAGTTCTACCAAATGTGAACTTTGTAAGTTCAAGATTTGTGTCTTTCTTGTTGGTTTTACACATGCCTGTTTGATCTTAAATGGACATTTATATTTTTTATAATGCCCCCCAAAAATTGTTATACAACAAACATGTTGGTTTGTTTTAAAAACCTTTTCTAAATGCACATGTGATTGTGCAGGTATTAAAAAGATTGTTAATCAAGAATGTATGGATTATTGTCTCAACGCTACAACACTTTTGTGGTGATGTAATTGCTGCTTTCTGTGAAAATGGGGGTTATTTCCTAAGGGCAAATCCTCTTTGCACTACAAGTGCAGTTTCAGTGCAGTTTCAAGTGCACTTGTAGTTCAAAGTGTCTTTGCCTTTACTAAATAACACCCAACAGTGCTTTGTATAAGGTTACACAATCACGCCATTTTCAGGACTTCCCACATTTCTGTCAGGGTCAGCTAAAACAAACACAAGCAGTAAATGTCAACAAAGATTTGCTTTTTTTTTTGTTTTATTTGATAAAGGCTTCACAAATTGTCTGGCATATTGATGGCACCCCTACCCACAAAGAACTCAAGGTATCTTAATTGGACATCACAGGCACTGTCACGTACCTTACAGCGGAGCCCGAAATGATGAGGGTGGCCTCTTGCACGGTTCCGGTCCAAGCACCCCTGGTGTGGGGTACAGGGAGTGCGAGGGCAATGAAAGGGTGCAGGTGCCTGCAGGCAGGAGGCTGGAACTTGGAGATATAGGAACCTCTGCTGAGGAGATGTGAAAACTGATCACCAAACTTGTTCAGCGGGAGCAAGATCAGGATCAACTGCAGAATCAGGAATAGGCAGGAGTCGACAACAGGCTGGCAGCGGGGTACCAAGTCAGAAGGCAAAACCGTAGTCAGGAACAGGCAGGGGTTGGCAACAGATGGGCAGCAGGGTACAGAATCAGGAGGCAGAGCCGTAATCATAAGTTCAAGCCAAGGTCAGTATTACAAGTAGAGGCAGGTTCAGCAGGCAGGGGAGATCCGAGAGAATGGTCAGAAGATAGCCGGGTTTTCAGGAACAAGGTTAATCAGGCAGAGTAACAGCAGGAACACAGGAACAAGCTGAAGACAATCCAGCACTGATGCTAGGCAGACTCTCTGTTTATATAGGGTGCTTTGTGCCAGGATTCGCGCCAGCGTACGTGCATGCACATTAGCAACTTAGCACATTGGCACATGCGTGTTAGCACATTAGCACTTTGGCACATTGGCGCATGTGCGTTAGCATATTAGCGCTTTGGCACTCGCGGACGCGCGTTAGCGCGCGTGCACATTCGCATAGAGGTGCCATTGTGCATGCTCACCCTGGATCTCATTTGTTTCTGGCTATGGTTCCGTGCATGCACCTTGGCATTAGCAGAACGAGTATTGGCAGCTGCTGCATGGAGACGGGTGCTTGCTGTGTGAGTTTTCTGACAGGCACTCAGGGAGGGCAAGCCAGGACGACCACTTTCAAGCACCGCCAGGGTTGTTTCATTTATCATTCCGGCCTCAGGCCCAACTGAGCCAGCATAGTTGGCAGAATGTTGGCGTAAAAAGTTATGTAGAACACAGCACGCCAGGATTATATGATTAAGTTTATACTCCGCCATATGGATGGGTGTCAGAAATAGGCGGAACCGGCTGGCCATGATTCCAAATGTACTCTCCACCACTCTTCTGGCTCTGGCCAGCCGGTAATTAAAAACCCTCTGTTCCGGGGTGAGGGTCCTCATTGGGAATGGCCACATAAGATGGTCCCCCAGTGCAAATGCTTCATCCGCAACGAAGACGAATGGGAGTCCTTCCACATTCTCTTCTGGAGGTGGCAAGTCCAAGCTGCCATTCTGGAGACGCCTGTAAAACTCGTCTGGGCGATGACTCCACCATCGGACATCCGGCCATTCTTCCCCACGTCCACATACAGGAACTCGTAATTAGCTGACACCACCACCAACATCACAATACTATTAAACCATACAAAAACTTTAAACAGTACCATTTGAAAGTATACAGGCAGGCCCTTGCACTACATGCTTTGGGTAATTCATCCATCAATCTGACCACAAAAGAGATGGGTATAGTGTGTATGGCTTTGGCAAAGTCAGCAGATAGATCATTGAGGATAGATAGAGAATTGGTATCAGCTGACTTAGCAGTTGGGGGGAGGGAGGGTTAATAAAAATGATTTGGGGACACTACAAAAAAAAGCCTCTGGCACTCTGCCTGAATTTAAAGCACAAATCACATTTCTAAACATGTTAGGGGGTGTTTGGGGTAAAGCACTACTATGGAGCTTAAAAAATACATTGTTAAGTGACTACATGAGGTGAATATAGCGCCAGGAGAGCATGCTGGGGAGGTATGTGAAGGCAAATATGTATGAAGGACAAAAAAAAAATAATGACATAAAAATCCAGCATGAATGAGAACAAAGTGGGCATTCACAACATATTCCAATCATGGTAATTAGGGAATGAGGAAAGAAATACATTATATATTATCAAACATTACATACAATAAAATGTGAGATTAAAGGATAAAAATCTTACCTTCATATACTCCTTCTGCAGGACCTGGATGATGGCAGAACAGGTCTCCGGGATAATGATTCCCAGAGCCTGGGGGGAGATGCCTGTCGAGAACTTCAAGTCCTGTAGGCTTCTCCCTGTCGCCAAGTACCGCAGGGTAGCGACGAGCCTCTGCTCCGGAGTGATGGCTTGCCTCATGCAGGTATCCTGCCTGCTGATATAGGGGGTCAGCGAAGCCAACAAACGGTGAAATACGGGGTCCGTCATCCTGAGAAAGTTCCTGAAATCATCAGGATTATTCTCACGGATCTCACGGAGCAAAGGCATATGAGAGAACTGGTCACGCTGAAGCAACCAATTCTTGGTCCATGAACTCCTCCCCACCCTGTTCATGGACTGGACTTGTGTCAAGGTCAGGACCCCAACACCAAGCCCCCGCACAGCACGAACTCTACGAGGAGTACGTATACGCAACATGGCTAAAAAATGGTCAGCTGCTCAGAATGAAGTAACAGAACGCACTGAAGAACAGCAAGGCCTGTGAAGAGCGACCTGAAAAATAGTAACAAACGAACAAGAACACAATGACAAGTCAAGGGTACTCGCTGCACGCACTGAAGAGCAGATACAAACCCAGCACAAGCACAAACTGAACCGCAGAAAACGATCTGAAAGCCACGAGTCTGAAAAAGCGCAAATCGTCTCTCACCAAACTTTTACTAACACGAGATTAGCAAAAGGAGCCCACAGGGTGCCGCGTTTGGTTCTGAACTGGCCTTTTCTAGTCTCGTCGTACGTGGTGTACGTGACCGCGTGGTTGTCGATCGGCAATTCTGACAACTTTGTGCGATCGTGTGTACGCAAAACAAGTTTGAGCCAACATCCGTCGGAAAAAATCCTAGGATTTTGTTGTCGAAATGTTCGATCAATGTCCGACCGTGTGCACAGGGCATTACAGGAGAGAATTTCCCTTCCTAGGGGTAGATTTCATCTAACTTCCTGTTGTCTCCTTCCGTTTGCAAGTAGGAGTCATTTGTAAGTTGGATGGTTGAAAGTAGGGGTCTGTCCCATATACTCAGCAGAAATTTGGGCCTTAGGTGTTGTTGTGGCCACAACACTGTAAGCCCTCACAGGGCCCTGCTGTGAAATATTAGATCAAGAATTGTAATTACATGCCCCTCTTGAACAAGGGCAGAAAAATTGGGCCTTTGGTGGTGGTGATGCTGGTGCCACAACACTGTAAGTCCTCACTCGCTCTTGGTGGGCGCAGAAACGGGCCCTGCTGTAAAATATTAGATAAAGAATTGTAATTACACGCCCCTGTTAAACAGGGACTGAAAAATTAGGCCTTAGGCACTGGTGCTGGTGCCACAACACTGCAACCCCTCACAGATACTCTAGTTGGAATGCAGGAACGAGCCCTGCTGCAAAGTATTGCAACAAAAATTGTAATTACATGCCCTTGTTAAACAGGGGCTGAAAAATTGGGCCTTAGGCACTGGTGCTGGTGCCACAACACTGAAACTTCTCACAGAAACTCTAGTTGGAATGCAGGAACGAGCTCTGCTGCAAAGTATTGCATCAAAAATTATAATTACACGCCCCTGTTAAACAGGGGCTGAAAAATTGGGCCTTAGGCACTGGTGCTGGTGCCACAACACTGCAACCCATCACAGAAACTCTAGTTGGAACGTAGGAATGAGCCCTGCTGCAAATTATTGCATCAAAAATTGTAATTACACGCCCCTGTTAAACAGGGGCTGAAAAATTGGGCCTTAGGCACTGGTGGTGGCGCCCAGAACCAAAAATGTTCTTACAAGCTATCAGCGTGATCATTGAGGAGGAAGAGGATAATTACTCAGCATAACAGGATAGGCATCAGGTGCTTGGTAGCTGGTGGTGATCCAAGACTGATTCATTTTTATGAAGGTCAGTCGATCGACCGAGTCGGTGGACAGACGCACCCTGTGATCGGTTACAAAGCCTCCAGCAGCACTGAATGTGCGTTCTGAAAGAACGCTGGATGCAGGACAGGCCAGTAGCTCAATTGCATACTGTGCAAGCTCTGGCCAGTGATCCATCCTCAAGACCCAGTAACCCAGAGGATTTTCGATGGGAAAGGTGTCCAAGTCAGATCTTGCCCCTAGGTATTCCTGCACCATGTAAAACAGACGCTGGCGATGGTTGCTGGAACTGATCATACCTTGGGGCTGGGGACTAAAAAATTGTCTGAACGCATCAGTCAGACGACCACCTTCTCCACTGCTCCTTCTTTGACTGACCAAAGCCTCAGCAACACGTTGTCCAGAAACAGGAGTTTGTAACCTCCCAGTCTCTGGGAATGCGTTGCACAGACCTTTCTGCAAGGTCTCCCGAAGATGTTTCATCCTCTGCTCCCTCTGCGACGGCAAGATAAGGTCCGCAACCTTTCCCTTGTAACGTGGATCAAGGAGGGTTGCCAGCCAGTATTGGTCCTTCTCCTTGATACCACAAATACGAGGATCCTTACACAGGCTTTGCAGGATCAGGGAGGCCATGCAGCGTAGGTTTGCTGAGTCCTCTGGGTCACTAAGGACGACATGGTCCGCAGCCACCTCCTCCCAACCACGTACAATTCCATGTGTTTCTTGGGACTGATCCCTTAAAGACTGCTGCTGATGCTGAGTGCCAGGCTCCACCTCCATACTGACACAATCCTCCTCCTCCTCCTTTTCCTGTGTGATCGGCGGGCACGCAGGAACACTGTCTGGATAAAGGGGGCCTTGAGAGGTAAGGAAGTCCTCCTCTTCCTGCCTCTGTTCTGCCAACAGGTGGACAAGGGGGACAGTGTCACTTATGCATGCACTGTCACTACTCACCATCCTTGTGGCCTCCTCAAATGGTGACAGGACAGTGCATGCATCCCTGATCATGGCCCACTGGCGTGGGGAAAAAAAACTAGCTCCCTTTACCCTGTCCTGGTGCCATAGTCGCACAGGTACTCATTGATGGCCCTCTGCTGCGTGTGCAGCCACTGCATCATGGCCAATGTTGAGTTCCACCTGGTGGGCATGTCACAGATTAAGCTGTTCTTGGGCAGGTTAAACTCCTTTTGGAGCACTGGCATTATATGACCGGCGGAAATGCACACAGACTTTGCTGGCCTGCCTTAGGACATCCTGTAAGCCCAGGTACCTGCCCAAGAACCGCTGCACCACCAAGTTAAGGACGTGAGCCAAACAGGGCACATGGGTCATTTGTCCCTGTCAGAGGGCGGAGAGGGGGTTGGTGCCATTGTCGCAAACCACCATTCATGCCTTAAGTTGGCGTGGTGTCGGGGGGCGTGTCTGGACGAGCTAGGAGAAGGACGTGTGGAAGCTGAGCTCTGCTCTACATATTCCCATCCAACGCCATCCTAGCCCATCCTCAATCTGTGGAGCACCTTTCCACCTTCAGAAGCGTTTAGCCTACCTCCGCTGCGGCTGGCAGGGGGAATTGGCTACCAGTGCTGCATTCTATCTGGCCCCGGGCCTCCAGCTGGACTTGAGCCCTGTGTGCCCGCCGCCATCTTGAGGCCTGCTGGGGGCTCCGTACACGCCGCCCATCACCCCTACAGCCAAGCAGACAAGAGGAGCCTATACCTGGTTGCCCGATCATGCCGCCGTCGGCGGTCAGAGGGGCCTTGAGCGACTGAAGGGAGCTGCCTGGTGGTCTCCTCCTCTGCCTCAGACTGCTCCCCGCTGGGCGCCATCTTGCGGCCTACAGGAACGGCCTCTTCTACATACAGGCGCAGTGAGTACAGAGGCATCTGCCTACCCATCCCTCTGCAGAGTCCCCCTGGCCCGAATCGGCACACTCCCACTCCGCCAGGACCTCTGTTTTGGTGCCCCGCGGCGCTGACTTGGGCCCACAGCGAACGGTGCTTACTCGGCCAGCCGCGAATCTCAGGAAAGACTGCGGCTTCGGCCTACCTATGGAGGACGGCGGCCATCTTGGTACTCCAAGCAATTTCCCCTGCTAGCCTACCCAGCTAATATTATAACTGCTGAACTCTCAAGCATACTACCCATCAACTGACCCCTTCATACAGTGACAGACCGCATACTCTATTTCCGCAAACAAAGTCTTCCTTCCGGCCTACCTCTGGAGGCTGGCGGCCATCTTGGTGCTCCAAGTACTCCTAAGCCAATTCCTTACTACTATATCTTATACATAGCTTCTGCTCCCATAAACTTCCATCAGTACAACTATCATCGCTTTTCCCTGTGACTGTTGAGGCACTTCTAACACTGCTTGCATACTATGATGGAAGCATGTCTCTAAACAGATGTGAGTAGGGGGTGACCCCCACGGCGATCGACCGTATAGTTCCAGTAATGCCCACCAAAACACCTAAACTCCGGTCTGCCAAAGGTAAACGTCCAGGCAAAAGATCACTGCCCGTTCCTGTCTCCACTGGCTCTATTCAACAGTACTTAGCTAACGCAAGAGACGAGCAGGTCCGAACCTCACGGACCAGCGTCTCTCCATCATCTCACGCTGCATCTGTGCGAGACAGCTCCCCGGCCTCCTCATACTGCTCAGACCTCATGGATGATCCAGGATCCCCTGCGGGTTCCGAAATGAACACGCTAATGAGCGGCCTCAAAAAAGAACTTGCAGGAATGTTTCACAGTCTGGAGAAATCCATAAAAAAGGAAATATCTGCTGTCAAATCTGACATGACACATATTCTGGCCAGAGTTGAGGAAACAGAACAGCGACAAGACACACATGATTTAGCTATTAAAGAACTACAGGACACTGTTACCCAGCTGGCCCTTGCCCACCGAGCCTCCCTGTATAAACTCGAAGACCTCGAGAACCGTAACCGTAGAAATAACATTCGTGTCAGAGGTCTGCCAGAAGCAACGGGTGATAATGACCTAGAACCATCTATAAGAGGCATCTTTAATACCATCTTGGGCAATTCAGCCACTGCACCGCTACGTTTTGACCGAGTACACCGTGCCCTAAGACCCCGTAATGCTAAGTCAGATCAGCCCAGAGACGTTATTTGTCGCTTGCATTATTTTGAAGACAAAAATGCTATTATGATGAAGATGCGGGGCTTGCCTAACGTAGACTTTGACGGAGCAGTCATCACCATATTTCCAGACCTTTCTAAGGAAACCCTAGACCGTCGCAGAGCTCTGAAACCGCTCCTTGACCACCTGCGTTCAGACGGGATCACCTACAGATGGGGATTCCCAGCCTGCCTAATTGCCACAAAAAATGGTCGGTCACACACGCTGAGATTTCCAGAGGAACTTCCAACCTTCCTGCAAGATCTTAATCTTCCATCCATGGAACTCCCAGGCTGGCAAGACCCAATCCCTAAATTTCTAAGCCTAACGGACCCACCTTGGAGAAAGACCCCCTCAAAGAAAAGGCGTACCTCTCTTCCAGGCTCAGCACAAAAGCACGGTTGAAATATGTAACTTTTTACACATACTAATTTTCTTATTATGGATAATCTTTTACCTACAGGTTGTCAATACTAAGTCAGGTTTTGGCCGCAGTTTTTTTTTTTTTTTTTACGTGTGCCTGTCTAAATTTGGCCGAAACTTTCATACAGTGGTAATGACCAACGTGCTTTGTTACCTTTTACCCTTGGGTACGTAGTCTAAGTACCGAATTAGTTTGCACTTTATTGCCTAAGGGTTATGTTCTGTTCAAACTGATCCTGGTTACAAACTGGTAATATTTACATTCCTAAATGGAACTAATTATTTACTTATAGTTATAAGTTATTCGTTTTCTCATAGGTCGCGCTCTGTGGGGATACATTTCCTCTGCTTACCCCCCTGCACTACAGTGCAATCCTGTCACCCCCTTTCCTTCTGGGGTTGGCGAGAACGATTGGCCTTATACTTGCCCTATCCAGTCCCCATTTAGGGATTGGGTTGGCCTCTAGTTCTCTCTCTCCCCAATGGGAACACTGCAGATTTCTGCGTGATAACTATGTGTTTCCCACAAGTTGGTTAACTTATATATGTGATTTTCACATGTGTTCTTTTTGCTTTTCTTTTCTCTCTCTTTCTTTCTAAAAAAACCCTCTCCTTTTCTCCTTCCTACTCCCCCCCTCTGGCTGGTATGCATGGAAATATAGGCTGAAGGTACGTACTATGCTTTAACAATGGCTACATTAAAGGTTATATCGTATAATGTTAGGGGTCTTAATGTTGCTGCTAAAAGACACCAATTAGTCCGTGAACTTAAAAGAGCCACATGTTCTATTGCTTTTCTCCAAGAGACGCATTTAACTCACACAACACCCGTCAAGCTAACCTCATCCCACTTTCCACAGTGGTACTATAGTTTATCAGACACTAATAAAGCTAAAGGAGTGGCCATTGGATTCTGCAGTAATGTATCCTTTAGGCTATCTGACATGTTGGCAGATGACCATGGTCGCTTCCTTTTCTTAAAGGGCTTCATAGGTAACACTCAATGTACTCTTGCAAACGTGTACTGTCCTAATCAAAATCAGTCAACCTTCCTCTCACAAACACTAACTAAACTTTCAAACTTCGCCAAAGGCCTTACTATCCTAGCGGGCGACATTAACATGCCACTGGATCCAACAATTGATACATCCCAGGGCCGCTCTAATATTTCCTTCAAACAACTGAAACTTGTTAAAAAAAAGCTCCTGGATCTTCAATTGATGGATGTCTGGCGCCTTCTCCACCCTAAGGAGAAGGATTATTCACACTTTTCCACAACACACCAATCCTATTCCAGAATAGATAATATATTCCTAGATCATTTTCATCTTCCCCTCCTGCAATCTGCTCACATTGGCACCGCATCTATATCAGACCACGCACCTGTATCGATGACGTTGACCGTGCCTTCCTTACCACGACGCATTAACAATTGGAAACTCAATGATTCCCTTCTCTCTGATGAAGCCGAAGTTTCCATGTTAGTCTCTCACCTCTCACAATATTTTAAGGAAAATAAACCCTCTGACACCTCTCCCTCTGTTGTGTGGGAAGCCCACAAGGCTACTATTAGGGGTCGTCTTATTGAGCTCAGGGGGTAGGAAAAAAAGGGAGCATGGTCAACAGATCGATCAGGTTCTACAGCAGATAGCGGCTGTAGATAAACAACACAAACTCTCCATGCATATTGAGCACCTTCAATCCCTCACACTCAAACGTGAAGAACTAAAATCCCTTCTCAATTTAGATACTAAAAGAAAATTCCAATGTTTATCACAGAAATTTTATGAATGAGGTAACAAACCAAGCAAGCTGCTAGCCAGGTCTTTAAAGACTAAACAATCACAGTCCTTTATTTCCAAAATCAAACTTCCAACAGGGGAATTAGCCCATGCAACCCCAGATATTGCTAAGGCCTTTAGAGAGTACTACGAAGACCTATATAATGTTAAAAATGATCTGTCTTCTCTACCACAAAAGGAGAGAAGAAGCCGCCTGCTTTCCTACTTGAGAGCAGCTAACCTACCCAAATTGCCCATATCTGCCCTCAAAGAAATGGAAGAGGATTTCTCGGTAGAGGAGTTCCTGGTAGCATTGAAATCATCCCCATCCGGCAAAGCTCCTGGACCGGATGGGTTCACCATTTTATACTATAAAACATTCAGCGACATCCTGCTCCCTCGTCTCACCGCTTATGCAAACTCTATATCTCACTCTTCAGGTCTACGCCCAGAATCTCTATCAACTCATATCACTGTCATCCCTAAACCCGATAAGGACCCCACCCTATGTAACAGTTTTAGGCCAATATCACTAATTAACGTTGACATCAAACTTTTTGCTAAAGTAATCGCAAACCGGCTGATCCCTCTTTTACCCAGCTGGATATCAGCAGACCAATCAGGATTCATACCCAATAGAGAAGCAAAAGACAATTCACTTCGTGCAATATCCCTAATCCAATACGTTAGGAGATGCGCCCAGCCCACCCTACTCCTCTCCACTGATGCTGAAAAAGCTTTCGATAGGGTGGACTGGGAATATCTTAAGATGACCTTACGCCACTTTGGGCTGGGACCTAGGATGTTCCACCGAATCTCATCCCTTTATTCTAACCCCTCAGCACAAATTAGAATTAATGGGACGTTGAGTGACCCCTTTGTCTTACATAATGGAACCAGACAAGGTTGCCCTCTCTCCCCTCTCCTCTTTGCTATCACCTTAGAACCCTTCCTAGCTACAATTAGGCATAATGTTAATATCAAAGGCATACAAATAGACAAAAGATCCCATAAATACGCGGCATATGCGGATGACGTACTATTTTTTATCCAGCAACCACGCATCTCAATTCCCAACTTAATGTCTGAATTCTCTACCTTTCAATCCATCTCTAACTTCAAAATAAATTTATCCAAATCTGAAATTTTAAACATCAATATCTCCAAGTCCGAAGCTCTCTCCCTTAAGCCCCTGTTTCCCTTTAAATGGGTATTGAAAAGCATGAAATACCTAGGTATATATCTGACTCCCAATCTCCATTCTTTATTTCGACATAATTATATTCCCTTGCTAAATAGGATCAGGGAGGATCTACGAAAATGGTCCAACTTATCACACACATGGTTGGGGAAAGTGAACATAATCAAAATGAACATACTACCCCGCATCCTTTTTCTCTTTAAAATGCTTCCAATGGGAGTACCAGTGGGGTTCTTCACTATATTACAAACTCTGATTTCCAGATTTATCTGGAAGGGCGGTCACTCCAGGATATCGAGAGAGCTACTATTCCGCTCCAAATGCTCAGGCGGTCTGGCACTTCCTAATTTTAAGGCATACTATCAAGCAGTTATCTTGTCCAGGCTGGCTGATTGGAAATACGCTCTTAAATCAAAACTATGGGTACAAATTGAATACTTTTTAAGTGGAGTGGATCTCTCGGTAGCCCCCTGGATACCCCGTTCTTGTAGGAACCTAGCTCGATCTACCTCGACTCTCACTATATCCTCCTTAGATATTTGGGACGCCCTACACA
Source organism: Lithobates clamitans (assembly GCA_037952925.1). Taxonomy (NCBI): domain Eukaryota; kingdom Metazoa; phylum Chordata; class Amphibia; order Anura; family Ranidae; genus Lithobates; species Lithobates clamitans. Next base: position 3,808,287 of record JBBGZY010000412.1, on the reverse strand, counting down.
AAAAATTCTCATTGAAGTATGATTCTCCTCTATTACCTCTCCTTAATCATAAATATTTCTTACCGGGTTTATTAGATCCAGGCTTTAAATCATGGGGAACGGAAGAACCTCTTCTATTACATCATGTCCTCCGTGACAACATACTTAAACCATTACACGTGATACTTGCTCCTAAACCCACCACATTTCTAGATAAATGGAGATATCACCAATTACAACATTTCTTAGGATCCCTTCCCAACCCGCTTAGAGGTCTGAGTGAATTAAATACCATAGAAGAAATATTCTACCCAAAAGATCCCCCTTTACATGGAATTTCTCTATTTTACAAAGCTCTCATTACACTTCAAAACCCCAACTTCCCACCATTCTTGGCTAAATGGGAGTATGACTTAGATTCTTCCCTTACAGATAATCAAAAGGAAAAGATCCTCCAATTAGCCCACACTTCCTCATTGGCCTCAAAAATGTCAGAGGTCAATTATAAATTGCTTACTAGATGGCATTATACCCCAGCCAGATTACAACAAATGTTCCCCGCCAGTTCCTCATTATGCTGGAGGAACTGTGGGAACAAAGCCACTCACGCACACATCTGGTGGTCTTGCCCACTCATCCGACCTTATTGGGATACCATCCGCAATCTAATATTACAGATCTCGGATGTCAATATACCCAATGACCCGTGGACTATCCTTTTTCATTCTACCAAAACTCCCATAAGAATATATAAACGTTCAATTATTCCTCATTTACTAAACACGGCCAAAGCTTTAATTCCTACTTTATGGGGTCAACCAACAATGCCTTCTACAAGAGTTTGGTTACAAATGGTCGATATGGCACATCCTTTGGAGAGCATCACCCACGACATTAGAGGTACCTCTAAGAAACATTCTCTAACCTGGGATTCTTGGAAAAAATTTCAATCCACATCTGTTTATAAGGAACTTATAACGCAAACCTCTTAAACCTCTAGTCTAAGCTTAGCCAACTACACCTTAACATATCATTCCCTTTTGATGTGTAGACATGCATGCCAGCAACAACCCCCCCCCCCCATACCCCCCCTCCTACCCTCTGTTTTCTTACCTTTCTTATTCTCCTACTCTCTCCTCTTTCATATAATTTCTCTTAATTTTATTTCTTCTGCTTTTATTTATCTCTCGGTTTCTATATACCAAAGTAAGGTTTTTTCCTTTTTATATTCATTTTGGTTTGTTTCAAGTGCTCACAAAGTATTAACCCTATACTATACTAACACTTTGTTAAGCTTCTGAGCCAATTATTGGAGGGTTAGCTTATAACTACTCATTGAAATCTGTGAGTGCTGAAACTCTTGTTGCTGTGTTTTCAAGAATGCATTCATTCTGAGATATATGTATATCTTTGTTATACTTCACTTTAATAAAAATATATTAAACAAAAGTTGGCGTGGTGTCAACCACCTCTGAACCTGCCCCTGCAGAGCTGACAGAACCTCTGCCCCAGTGTGGCTCCTGTCCCCCAAGCACACCAGCTCAAGCACCGCATGGCATCTTTTGGCCTGCATACTTGCGTAGCCCCTTGAACGCCTACGGAGCACCACTGGTTCCGAGAACAAACCACAGGAAGAGGCCATAGAGGAAGAAGAAGAGGAGGGGGTGGAGGAGAGAGGTGTGTCACAATCATTAGTAGTGGCATTTTGGAGGCGTGGTGGCGGAACAACCTCCAACACTACTGCACCTTGTCCTGCATCCTTCCCAGCTGCCAGCAGAGTCACCCAATGCGCCGTGAAACTTAAGTAACGTCCCTGTCCATGCCTGCTGGACCATGAGTCAGCGGTAATATGCACCTTACCGCTGACAGCCCTGTCCCTGTCCATGCCTTCCACATGCCGGTAGAGAGCCGGAATCGCCTTCTGTGAGAAAAAGTGGCGTTTGGGTACCTGCCACTGAGGAACGGCACATTCCACAAACTCACGGAAGGGGGCAGAGTCTACCAACTGAAAAGGTAGCAGTTGAAATGCTAGCAATTTCGCCAAGCTAGCATTCAACCGCTGGGCATGTGGATGGCTGGGAGCGATCTTCTTTCGGCGGTGCAGCAGCCGGGGCAGGGAAATTTGCCTGGTACAATCTGACATTGGTGTACCGAAAGCAGATTGCCCACAAGTACTTGGCTGTGACATACCTAATTCTACACTTTCATTTCTCTCAGTGCAGGTCTCAGAGAGGACTGAAGATATAGTGGGGTTGGAGATCTCAGCTGATGAGGAGCAAGGAGAGGTCCTCTTTGTTCTTTGGTGTGGGTCCTTTAGATACGCTTGCCAATGAACTGCATGGCAGGTCAACATATGTCTGGTCAAGCATGTGGTGCCCAAGCGGGAGATGTTTTGGCCACGCGAGATACGCTTGAGACATATGTTGCAAATAGCAGCGGTGTGATCTGATGCACTCGCCTCAAAAAAGGCCCACACCAAAGAACTTTTGGAATAACGCGCAGAGACTGCAGCGCCCTGCACATGCGGAGCTTTGGGCTGTGATGCAATCGGTGTGCTGCCCTTAGGCTGGCCCCAGGAGGGCATCCTGCCTTGTTGGTGATGTGCCTCCTCCTTCTCCTCCTCCTCTCTCCTATCAGGCACCCACATTGAGTCAGTGACCTCATCATCCCCTCCCTCCTCATCACTGGAGCAAACCTGGCAGTATGCTGCAGCAGGGGGAGCATGACTGCCAGATTGCTGTCCTTCTTGGGCACCCCCTCTGTCCGTGCTCACATTACTGCCTTCATCTAGCTCAGTATCATCATCAGAGCCTTCCAAACGCTGGGCATCCTCCTGGAGCATGTACCCAACACTGTGGTCAAACAGTTCGAGGGACTCCTCAGGAGGACATGGGGCTAGGGAAGGAGTCACTGATGCCATTGAGCCGAGGGAAGAGGCCGCGTTGGCAGCTGCTTTGCCAGACAAAGTACCCTGAGCATGGGTGAGAGAGGATGAGGAGGATGAGGACAACTTGGTTATCTACTCAACCAAGTCTTCCACATGTTGCGGCTCAACACGGCCAGCTGCCAAAAAAAAGGCCAAGCGTGTCCCACGGCCAGGTGCTGATGAGGATGCACCGTCTCCACGACCAGCACTGTTGCCTCTAGACACAGAGCCTGCTTGCCCTCTTTTATTGGCTTGTGACTGTCTGCCTCTCCTTGTTGGCCTTCCAGACATACTAATGGCCTGTAGCTGCACTAAGCTGGGATATATATATATATATATATATATATATATATATATATATATGTACTGATACTGCAGCTAGCAAAATCAACTGCCTGCCTGTAGTATGAGAACACGACCAACCTTCTACAGGTAGCTTTAGCTGAACACTGTCCAGAGCTCGCAAAAAACTAACTTGTAGCTTATTTAGCTGCCTGCGGTAGTGATAGGATCAGGAAAACACCACCAACCTTCTACAGGTAGCTTTAGCTGAACACTGTGCAGAGCTCGCAAAAAAATAACTTGTAGCTTATTTAGCTGCCTGCGGTAGTGATAGGATCAGGAAAACACCACCAACATTCTACAGGTAGCTTTAGGTGAACACTGTGCAGAGCTCACACTACACTAACTTGTAGCTTATTTAGCTGCCTGCGGTAGTGATAGGATAAGGAAAACACCACCAACCTTCTATAGGTAGCTTTAGCTGAACACTGTGCAGAGCTCGCAAAAAAATAACTTGTAGGTTTAGCTGAACACTGTGAGGAGGACGCACTACACTAACTTGTAGCTTTAGCTGAACACTGTGCAGAGGTCACACTACACTAACTTGTAGCTTTAGCTGAACACTGTGCAGAGCTCGCACTACACTAACTTGTAGCTTATTTAGCTGCCTGCGGTAGTGATAGGATCAGGAAAACACCACCAACCTTCTACAGGTAGCTTTAGCTGAACACTGTGCAGAGCTCGCAAAAAAATAACTTGTAGGTTTAACTGAACACTGTGAGGAGGACGCACTACACTAACTTGTAGCTTTAGCTGAACACTGTGCAGAGGTCGCACTACACTAACTTGTAGTTTTAGCTGAACACTGTGAGGAAGATGCACTACACTAACTTGTAGCGTTAGCTGAACACTGTGCAGAGGTTGCACAACACTAACTTGTAGTTTTAGCTGAACACTGTGAGGAGGACACACTACACTAACTTGTAGCTTTAGCTGAACACTGTGCAGAGCTCGCAATGCACTAACTTATAGCTTTTTTAGCTGCCTGCGGTAGTGATAGGATCAGGAAAACACCACCAACCTTCTACATGTAGCTTTAGGTGAACACTGTGCAGAGCTCGCAATGCACTAACTTATAGCTTTTTTAGCTGCCTGCGGTAGTGATAGGATCAGGAAAACACCACCAACCTTCTACATGTAGCTTTAGCTGAACACTGTGCAGAGGTCGCACTACACTAACTTGTAGTTTTAGCTGAACACTGTGAGGAAGATGCACTACACTAACTTGTAGCGTTAGCTGAACACTGTGCAGAGGTTGCACAACACTAACTTGTAGTTTTAGCTGAACACTGTGAGGAGGACACACTACACTAACTTGTAGCTTTAGCTGAACACTGTGCAGAGCTCGCAATGCACTAACTTATAGCTTTTTTAGCTGCCTGCGGTAGTGATAGGATCAGGAAAACACCACCAACCTTCTACATGTAGCTTTAGGTGAACACTGTGCAGAGCTCGCAAAAAAAAATAACTTGTAGCTTTTTTAACTGCCCGCGGTAGTGATAGGATCAGGAAAACACCACCAACCTTCTACAGGTAGCTTTAGGTGAACACTGTGCAGAGCTCGCAAAAAAAAAAACTTGTAGCTTATTTAGCTGCCTGCGTTAGTGATAGGATCAGGAAAACACCACCAACCTTCTACAGGTAGCTTTAGGTGAACACTGTGCAGAGCTCACACTACACTAACTTGTAGCTTATTTAGCTGCCTGCGGTAGTGATAGGATCAGGAAAACACCACCAACCTTCTACAGGTAGCTTTAGCTGAACACTGTGCAGAGCTCGCAAACAAATAACTTGTAGGTTTAGCTGAACACTGTGAGGAGGACGCACTACACCAACGTGTAGCTTTAGCTGAACACTGTGCAGAGGTCACACTACACTAACTTGTAGTTTTAGCTGAACACTGTGAGGAGGATGCACTACACTAACTTGTAGCTTTAGCTGAACACTGTGCAGAGCTCGCAAAAAATAACTTGTAGCTTATTTAGCTGTCAGCGGTAGTGATAGGATCAGGAAAACACCGCCAACCTTCTACAGGTAGCTTTAGCTGAACACTGTGCAGAGCTCGCAAAAAAATAACTTGTAGGTTTAGCTGAACACTGTGAGGAGGACACACTACACTAACTTGTAGCTTTAGCTGAACACTGTGCAGAGGTCGCACTACACTAACTTGTAGTTTTAGCTGAACACTGTGAGGAGGACGCACTACACTAACTTGTAGCTTTAGCTGAACACTGTGCAGAGCTCGCACTACACTAGTAGTTTTAGCTGAACACTGTGAGGAGGACGCACTACACTAATTGTAACTTATTTAGCTGCCTGCGGTAGTGATAGGATCAGGAAAACACCACCAACCTTCTACAGATAGCTTTAGGTGAACACTTTTCAGAGCTCGCAAAAAAAAATAACTTGTAGATTATTTAGCTGCCTGCAGAAGTGATAGGATCAGGAAAACACCACCAACCTTCTACAGGTAGCTTTAGGTGAACACTGTGCAGAGCTCGCACTACACTAACTTTTAGCTTATTTAGCTGCCTGCGGTAGTGATAGGATCAGGAAAACACCACCAACCTTCTACAGGTAGCTTTAGCTGAACACTGTGCAGAGCTCGCAAACAAATAACTTGTAGCTTATTTAGCTACCTGAGGTAGTGATAGGATCAGGAAAACACCACCAATCTTCTTCAGTTAACTTTAGCTGAACACTGTGCAGAACTCGCAAAAAAATAACTTGTAGGTTTAGCTGAACACTGTGAGGAGGACGCACTACACTAACTTGTAGCTTTAGCTGAACACTGTGCAGAGGTCGCACTACATTAACTTGTAGTTTTAGCTGAACACTGTGAGGAGGACGCACTACACTAACTTGTAGCTTTAGCTGAACACTGTGCAGAGGTCGCACTACACTAACTTGTAGTTTTAGCTGAACATTGTGAGGAGGACGCACTACACTAACTTGTAGCTTTAGCTGAACACTGTGCAGAGCTCGCAATACACTAACTTATAGCTTTTTTAGCTGCCTGCTGTAGTGATAGGATCAGGAAAACACCACCAACCTTCTACAGGTAGCTTTAGGTGAACACTGTGCAGAGCTCGCAAAAAAAAAACTTGTAGCTTATTTAGCTGCCTGCAGTAGTGATAGGATCAGGAAAACACCACCAACCTTCTACAGGTAGCTTTAGGTGAACACTGTGCAGAGCTCGCACTACACTAACTTGTAGCTTATTTAGCTGCCTGCTGTAGTGATAGGATCAGGAAAACACCACCAACCTTCTACAGGTAGCTTTAGCTTAAAACTGTGCAGAGCTCGCAAACAAATAACTTGTAGGTTTAGCTGAACACTGTGAGGAGGACGCACTACACTAACTTGTAGCTTTAGCTGAACACTGTGCAGAGGTTGCACTACACTAACTTGTAGTTTTAGCTGAACACTGTGAGGAGGACGCACTACACTAACTTGTAGCTTATTTAGCTGCCTGCGGTAGTGATAGGAACAGGAAAACACCACCAACCTTCTACAGGTAGCTTTAGCTGAACACTGTGCAGAGCTCGCAAAAAAATAGCTGAACACTGTGAGGAGGGTATATTTTCTATCTTGTGGTACGACACTTGATGGGGGGTTCCAATTTGTAGAGTGATGATGTGGGGGTCTGCATGCTAATTCAATCCTTATGGGATGTATAGTTGCTGGTCAGGTGTTCTGTTACAAGAGCTCGAACAGCAACAGGTATGAAGATGGGGTCTAGATGAGTAGTGAAAGACATAGGGATGGTGGGTAGGGCGGGGATCAAGAAGGTGTGGGAGGGAAAGGAAGGGGGGATAAGGACGGGGAGGGATGAGGATGGGGGGGATGAAGGAGGGGGGTCAAAGTGATTCAGAGGTCAGTGGTTATCTCCTCAGTCTCCGCCACTTGTAGTGTGATTGCGGTATGATAACGCTTCAGGGTAGAGAAGTTCAGGTTTGTAGGATACCTAGTGTCTGATATCTACGGAGGCTGAATGTTGACATGAGGTCTCCCATATTTGTCCCTTGGTTAGGGGTGGGAGAGCCATGTCAGCTGGGGTAGAAGGGGAAATACAAGGGAGGGGTCATTCAGGGGGGACTATGCAGAGTAATCCGTGGGTTTTTTTTTTCCCCCGCACGTGAGTAGGTTGTGGACAGAAATTAGTTCATCAATGTCTGATATCTATCAGTTGTTCTAAAATGAATCCAGCATGCCCACGTCTTCGAGAATTTGGCTGGGGAGTCTTGGGAGATGGAAATGAGTTTTTCCATATCAGCTATTTTGTTAATTTGTTTGAACCATTCTGGGATAGTCGGTACTTGAGGAGAGCCCCAATGTCTTGGGATGCACATTTTGGCTGCATTGATTAGGGGTAAGATCAGTGTCTTACAGTAATAGTGAGCTGGTAGATCTGAATGGTGGAATAAGCATTGGGCTGGGGTATGGTCTAATGTATAAGTGGATATTGATTCTGTAAGTTCTCGGACTTGCGTCCAAAATGGTTGGATTGCCGGGCATGACCACATAAATGTAACAATGTGCCCGGTTCTCCGTCACATCTCCAGCATTTGTTGGGCTATGAAGGGTTTAGCTTGTTTAAAATAGCTGGGGTTCTGTACCAACGTGTTAGGGTCTTGTAATTGTTTTCCTCGATGGAAACATTTAGAGAGCCTTTGTGAGCAATCATGAATATACGTTCCCATTGGTTTTCAGATAGCTCTGATTGTGTTTCTCTTTCCCATGTCCTGAGTGCTTTCCCTTCTTTAGGGGAGGTATCTGTAAATAGCATGGTATAGATACAGGAAATTAAGTGTTGTTGGGGGGTAGATTGGGAGCATAGGTGCCCAAATGGAGTAAGTGGACGTGTAATGGAGGAGTCGCGATTGATCTCTTTTAAGAAATGGCGAATTTTTAAAGTAGGTCCAGGATGGGAGAGGGTTGTTGGTGGTGGTGGGCGTTAGCTCGAGACGATCTAGGAGAGAGCCATCGCTGAAAAATTGATGTGCTAAAATGTCTGGGTGTTGCCACTGATTTGATAGGAATTGTGCGGGCATACCAGGGAGGAAGGCAGGGTTGCGTCTTATAGGAGTTAAGGGCCCCAGAGTGGATCAGATGTGTAGCTTTTGACAAATTTCTCTGAAACAGAAAAGTGTAGGGTCAATAAGGGGGTGTTCCCTAAGAGTGGGGGGATATGTTTAGGTGACAACCAGGGTGTTGAGCGTAGTGGGGAGGGGGAAAATGAATTTTCCAGTCTAACCCAGTCTTTGCATTGGTTGTGTAGTGCCCAATCTACAATTCTGGTAAGATGGCAGGCCCAGTAGTATTTATTAAGATCGGGAAAACCGATGCCCCCTTTTGTTTTTGGTCGTGTTAGAAGAGCATATGCAATTCTCGGACGTTTTTTCTGCCATAAAAATTCTGTACATATTCTCTTATAAGATAGGAAGAAGGAAGGGGGAAGTTTAATAGGAATAGTTTGTAAGATGTATAGAATACAGGGAAGGATATTCATTTTAACAAACCAGGAGAACTGTGGTTTGTTCCATTTTGTGAGGTCATCGGATATGGTTTTGGGAATGGGGAGATAATTTTTGGCGAAGAGGTCTGAGAGGTTCGCTGTAAGGTAGATCCCTAGGTATTTGATTGCATCGTGTCGCCATTGGAAGGGGAAGTTAGTTTCACACTGTGTAACCGTCTCTTGTGGGATGGGATTTGGTGAAGTTAATTTTGAAATTGGAGAGGTGTTGAAAGAGTTTTAAGTCTTTCAGTAAATTTGGGATTGAGATATGGGGTTCACTAAGGGAAAGTAAAATGTCGTCAGCAAAGGCTGCTAACTTATAGGTGTGGCCTTCTACGGGTATGCCTTTAATATTTTCGTTTTTCCTGAGACAATTTAAGAATGGTTCTAGGGTCAGAACAAAAAGGATGGGGGAGAGTGGACATCCTTGCCTCGTCCCATTGGTTATGGAGAATGCGTCTGACAGATGGCCATTAATTTGAACCCTAGCAGTTGGAGACGTGTATAGGGACATGATTGAGTTAAACATGCGGTTTAGAAATTGTCTCAGTACTGCTCCCATGTAGTCTCAGGCCAATCTGTCAAACGCCTTCTCTGCGTCCGATAGGAAGAAACCTCTATGCTTGTTGGCTGTCATCTAATGGTGGAGGTTTAAGGCTTTGATGGTGTTATCTCTTGCCTCTCGCCCTGGAATAAAGCTGACTTGGTCTTTTTCTATCAAAGATGGTAGAAGAGGAAGCAAACGATTGGCAAGGATTTTGGCAAAGAGTTTTATGTCGACGTTTAGTAGGGTAATCGGCCTGTAGTTAGTAACTAGTGTTGTTTCTTTCCCCTCTTTTGGTATAACTGTAATGTGTGCTTCAAGAAGTCTGTGGAAGGGGAGTGTGGAGGAAGAAAGGTAGTTAAAGGCCTTAAGGAAGGGGCCAGTGAGTACTTCTGTGAATGTTTTAAAATAAGCGGCTGTGAATCCGTCTGGGCCGGGGCTTTTTCCTGTTTTTAGTTGTTTGATCGCATATTTTAGTTCATCTTCCGAAAGTGTTATTAGTTTAAGCAGACTGTGATTGTCTATTTTTGTGACTTAGATGAAGATCAGATCACATTTTATGACCAATTTGTGCAGAAATCCATATCATTCCAAAAGGGTTCACATACATTTTATTGCAATGGTAGATGAAAATCATTGAGAAAAATGGCATGGGTCCCCCCCGCAGCCCATTACCAGGCCCTTGGGGTTTGGTATGAATATTAAGGGGAACTCCGCACCCAAATTTAAAAAAAAACGCGTGGGGCCCCCAGGCCCTATAGACTCTGAACAGCAGTATACAGGCAGTCCCCGGGTTACAAACAAGATAGGGACTGTAGGTTTGTTCTTAAGTTGAATCTGGTACAGGCCCTGCTGTAAAATATTATATAAAGAATTGTAATTTACACGCCCCTGTTAAACAGGGGAAGAAAAATTGAGTCTTAGGTAGGGTTGAGCTTCGAGTTGGGTTCGACTCGAACATTGCATGTTCGATCGTTCGCCGAATTTTGAACGTTATGGGCCATTCACACCAAATTCGAGTGGCGCGTCACAGCCCATAATTCACTGCGGCATCACAGTGCATTACTGGCTGATGATTGGCCAAGCATGCACTATGACCGGCATGCTTGGCCAATCACAGCGCCGTCTGTACAGAGAGCCGTAATTGGCCAAAGCCAGGGTGGCTTTGGCCAATTATGGCTCAGGGGGTTTAGTACACGCCCCACACTATATAAGGCCACCTGCACATTGGCCCTGTGTAGTGTGTTCCGGCGTTGAGAGAGAGACAGAGAGAGACAGTGGGGCTGATTTACGAAGCATTTGCGCCATGACTTGCGGTGCACGCCGATGTACAAATGGCATTTTCGCATTTACAAAGCATTTGCGCCAGTAACATTGACTATTCTCTCACCAGCGCATGGGAAGAGGCGATCGGTACGCCACTATAGTCATGGCACATGGCATCTTTAACTTAAAATTTAAACAAGCTGGAAGTGCCAGTATTATGGGGGTGATGTGGGGTGATGTGGGGAAGTGTAGTACTAACTGTCCAAGTAACAAATATGGCCAAAATAGAATGAGAAAGTGACTTTCTCTGAACAAGCCGGCAGCGCCGGCAAATACATTTAGAGCTGCGGGAGGTGAATTTATACACTGCGCACACTCAAACGGCATTTGCGCTTGTTCAAATGCTTTGGTTCAGTGCGCCGGCAAAATCTTAGTAAATGTCAAGCAACGTAAATGCTTTTGCATAGGTTGAACGGGCGCACCTCTAGACTTTTTTTTTTACACTGGTTCACTTCGCGGCTATAATGAAATGTCGGTCCGGCAATACACATAAAAGTTCATTGATAAAAACAGCATTAAGAAAACAAACAAAATTCAGGCCCTTGGGGTTTCCCCAAAATTCAATACCAGGCCCTTCAGGTCTGGTATGAATATTAAGGGGAACCCCACGCCAAAAATGGCGTGGGGGTGCCCCTCAAAATCCATACCAGGTCCTTCAGGTCTGGATTTTAAGAGGAACCCCACACCAAAATTTTTTAAAAAATAGCGTGGGGTCCCCCTCAAAATCCATACCAGACCCTTATCCAAGCACGCAACCTGGCGGGCCGCAGGAAAAGAGGGGGGACAAGAGAGCGCCCCCCCTCCTGAACCATACCAGGCCACATGCCCTCAACATTGGGAGGGTGCTTTGGGGTCCCCCACCAAAGCACCTTGTCCCCATGTTGATGAGGACAAGGGCCTCATCCCCACAACCCTTGCCCGGTGGTTGTGGGGGTCTGTGGGCGGGGAGCTTATCGGAATCTTGAAGCCCCCTTTAACAAGGGGACCCCCAGATCCCGCCCCCTGTGTGAAATTGTAAGGGGGTACAAAAGTACCCCTACCATTTCACAAAAAAAGTGTCAAAAATGACAAGAGACCATTTTTGACAATTCCTTTATTTAAATGCTTCTTCTTTCTTCTATCTTCTATCTTCCTTCGGTTTCTTCCTTCATCTTCTTCTTCTTCTGGTTCTTCCTCCGGTGTTCTCGTCCGGCATCTTCCTTGGCGGCGTCTTCTTCCCTTCTTCTCCTCGGGCCGCTCTGCATCCATGGGAGGCTCCCGCTGTGTGACGCTTCTCGTCTTCTAATGGTTCCTAAATAACGGAGGGTAGGGCCACCCGGTGACCCCGCCCCCCTCTGACAAATGGAGACTTCACTATCTGCCCCCTCTGATGTCACGGGGAAAGCCTCAGGGAAGTCCCCTGCATCAGAGGGGGCGGGATCACCGGGTGGTCCCGCCCTCCGTGACCAGGAAAGTAACATTTTAGAGTGGTAAGTATTCAAGTTTCTTTTTGAGCAGTGGTTTTCAGCCTCAGTCCTTAAGTACCCCCCGACAGGACATGTTTAGGAAATTTTATCTTTTCTAAAATAGCTGTCCAAAATACAAAACCATTGACTTTGATTTAAAGCACCTGTGCCAGATGAAGGAAAACCTGCAAACATGGCCTGTTGGGGGGTACTTGAGGACAGGGTTGAGAAGCACTGATTTAGAGCACTGAACTAAAATCAAGCTGAAGACAATCCTATTCTAATTGTGGACATTTGAGGGAAATCAAGAATTTTTATTTATTTTTATTTTTTTTTAGGTTGAGCTTTGTGTCGCTTTTCTTAAAATTGGCTTCGCTTCTTGTCACATAGCCAAACAGGAAGTGAGAGTAAAACCTTAACAATATTTTTCCTTGGGGACACATAGGTCAATCTAACTAGCGTCCCCATTATGCAAATTGCAATCTACCACTTTGTTGTGTACTCCCCAAATTATTAGGTATTTTGGGGTTTATTAAATGCCAATCCTTGCTGCAATAAGTGTAGTTGATGAAAATCAGAGGGGAAGCACTGGTGATTTTATCATCCAATCATGTAGAGGCAAAAGGAGGGTCCTAGTTTAATAAGTACCTCAGAACAGGGTGACAATGTAGGTACTGGCAAAAAATGTGCCAACGTCCCTATATCAATTTATTTGGAAATGGCAAACAACGAGAAATGGGACTTTGAGGGCACATAAGTAATTCAACTATGAAAAGATAGAAATTAATTTTAAAGTTTTATTAGCTTAAAATTGCAAAATTGGACATTTAGTTTAAAAGCAGTACATACTACATATAGTGGTAGAGTTACAACCATATCAAATGAACACTTCCCTGCATTAGTATCTAAAGTCCTGTTAGTGATACAGACAGTCTAGTATACAATTATAAAAAGGAGTGTCATGAGAGGGTTTACCCGTTGGTGGCGCTATCGGTCTCTTGGATCGCAGTACCAGTGTCCACCAGCGGGTGTCTTCCAACACCTGGGACCTGTAGTAAGAGGTCTCTCCTGCTGGTGGCACTGTTGCATCCTTGGGCCGTAGTACCGGTGTCCACCAGCGGGTGCACTCCGGCAGTGTGAAGCAAACAGCTGTGACATGAGGTCAATTACCACAGCCTTATAAATACCCGGCAATCACTCATAGGCTTGCCTTGGTATCTTTCTCCCTTGTGCCCTGACCTGTTATCCCGTATACCTGTATCTGAATCTGAACCTGTATCCTAGCCCATCCATTATCTCCCTCTCCTAACCTGCCCTTGTTCAGTTGCTTATCTCCTGTGTATGACCTTGGCTTGGATAAACGTTTATGTTTCTGGTATATCCCTTGTTCCTGCTGACCTGCTGTGTATGACCCAGGCCTGGCTGACATCTGTGATTCCGGTATTGCCCCTTGCTGTATATATTGTTGTTTGTAGTGGGTTTGTTGTGTTGGTTTTGCACTATCTGTATTTTCTGAATTATCACTTATTTTAATAAATATTATTTATTCATTTACATGCGTTTTGGGTTATCTCTGTGCAGTCCACACAGTCTGGTCTACTAGTCTCCTGACAGTATACCAAGGCCATCCCTGACCAGACGTAACTGCATTGAGGAAACCATCCTGGTTTGTCGGGTCTGCTAATATGGATTTCAATGAAATAATTTATTATTCTCTGCTAGCAGAAGAGGATGGTGAATATTGTTGCCAGATTTTAAAAGGGTGGACTAGTGAACAGCTGATGGAAACTATCCGATAAGCTCATTCCCTAGTGGATCAGGGGTATATGTCTTTTGAAGATGTCCAGCCCCTGATCCAGTTATGTGCAAAACCAGCCCAGTCATGCATTCCCGAGGGAAGTGATGATTTTTCTCCCCCCTTCAATTATGGCCAAGTTGAATCCCTGGTTTGGTTGTTAGAGGATGATCCAGCCTATTTTATGGAACATTATTCCTCCTGTTCACAGCAGGTGTTATCTGATTGCATCCAGTCGGTGCAATCTTTGATTAGTCAGGCTGTGTGTGAATCAGCGTTTGTTCAACCTGTGCTGCAGGCATGGTTAGATTTCCTGTCTTTTGCTAAGCCACAATATTCCAGCCCTGCCATTAATCATCTGCCTTCCAAAAAATCTATGTCCCCGTCGCCTATGGCAACCTCAGCTACAGCCCAGTTTAATCAGCTCCCTACCAAATACTACCACCCAGTCTCCAAGTGTCGCACCTATCCTGCCTTCAATCCACCTGTCTCTTCTCCTCCACCTGTAACAGTCCCACAAAACCCTTCTCTAGCTACAGTTCCTTGGTCTTCCTTCTGCCCAGCTACTTTCTTTTCTTACAGCCCTGCACCTACATACAAAACTGCACGGGCTAAACCAAAAAAGAAACAAAAATTCTTCCCGACCCACACCATCTTGCCAGTAACCCAACCTGCTCCCACTTTCCAGTCTGATGTGCCTGCCTCCCAGTCTGATGTCCCAATGCCTGCCTTCCAGCCGGATGTCTTTGCCTTCCAGCTTGATGTCTCTGCCTTCCAGTCTGGTGTGCCCACCTTCCAGTCTGATGTGCCCACCTTCCAGTCTGATGGACCCACTCTCCAGTCTAATGCGCCTGCTTTTCAGTCTGATGTCCTGATGCCTGCCTTCCAGCCTGATGTCTCGGCGCCTGCCTCCCAGCTTGATGTCTTTGCCTCACAGTCTGATGTGCCCGCTGTCCAGTCTGTCCTGATGTCTGCCTTCCGGCCCGAAGTCTCGGTGCCTGCTTTCCAGTCTGATGCACCTGCTATCCAGTCTGATATGCCTGCCTTCCAGCCGGATGTCCCGATGCCTGCCTTCCAGCCGGATGTCCCGATGCCTGCCTCCCAGCCGGATGTCCCGATGCCTGCCTCCCAGCCGGATGTCCCGATGCCTGCCTCCCAGCCGGATATCCCGATGCCTGCCTCCCAGCCAGATGTCCCGATGCCTGCCTCCCAGCCGGATGTCCCGATGCCTGCCTTCCAGCCGGATGTCCCGATGCCTGCCTCCCAGCCGGATGTCCCGATGCCTGCCTCCCAGCCGGATGTCCCGATGCCTGCCTCCCAGCCGGATGTCCCGATGCCTGCCTCCCAGCCAGATGTCCCGATGCCTGCCTCCCAGCCGGATGTCCCAATGCCTGCCTTCCAGCCGGATGTCTCGATGCCTACCTCCCAGTCTGATGTGCCAGCTTTCCAGTTTGATGTGCCAGCTTTCCAGTTTGATGTGCCAGCCTCCCGGCCTGATGTCTTGAAGCTTGCCTTCCAGCCTGAAGTCCCGGTGCCCGCTTTTCAGTTTGTGCCTGCTTCCCAGCCTGATGCCTCGATGCCTGCCTCCCAGCCGGATGTCCCGATGCCTGCCTCCCAGCCGGATGTCCCGATGCCTGCCTCCCAGCCAGATGTCCCAATGCCTGCCTTCCAGCCGGATGTCTCGATGCCTACCTCCCAGTCTGATGTGCCAGCTTTCCAGTTTGATGTGCCAGCTTTCCAGTTTGATGTGCCAGCCTCCCGGCCTGATGTCTTGAAGCTTGCCTTCCAGCCTGAAGTCCCGGTGCCCACTTTTCAGTTTGTGCCTGCTTCCCAGCCTGATGTCTCGATGCCTGCCTACCAGCTTGATGGGCCAGCCTCCCAGCCTGATGTGCCAGCCTCCCAGCCTGATGTGCCAGCCTCCCAGCCTGATGTGCCAGCCTCCCAGCCTGATGTGCCAGCTTCCCAGTCTGATGTGCCAGCTTCTCAGTCTGATGTGCCAGCTTCCCAGCCTGATGTCTCGATGCCTGCCTACCAGCCTGATGTGCCAGCTTCCCAGTCTGATGTGCCAGCTTCCCAGTCTGATGTGCCAGCTTCCCAGCCTGATGTCTCGATGCCTGCCTACCGGCCTGATGTGCCTGCCTTTCAGTCTGATGTGCCAGCTTCCCAGTCTGATGTGCCAGCTTCCCAGCCTGATGTCTCGATGCCTACCTACCAGCCTGATGTGCCAGCTTCCCAGTCTGATTTGCCAGCTTCCCAGTCTGATTTGCCAGCTTCCCAGTCTGATTTGCCAGCTTCCCAGTTTGATGTGCCAGCTTCCCAGTTTGATGTGCCAGCCTCCCAGCCTGATGTCTTGAAGCTTGCCTTCCAGCCTGATGTCTCAATGCCTGCCTACCAGCCTGATGTGCCAGCTTCCCAGTCTGATGTGCCAGCTTCCCAGTTTGATGTGCCAGCTTCCCAGCCTGATGTCTCGATGCCTGCCTACCAGCCTGATGTGCCTGCCTTCCAGTGTGATGTACCTGCCTTCCAGTGTGATGTGCCTGCCTTCCAGTCTAATGTGCCAGCTTCCCAGTCTGATGTGCCAGCTTCCCAGTTTGATGTGCCAGCCTCCTAGTTTGCTGTGCCAGCTTCCCAGCCTGATGTCTTGCAGCTTGCCTTCCAGCCTGATGTCTCGAAGATTGCTTCCCAGTCTGATGTGCCAGCTTCCCAGTCTGATGTGCCAGCTTCCCAGTCTGATGTGCCAGCTTCCCAGCCTGATGTCCCGATGCCTGCCTATCAGCCTGATGTGCTAGCTTCCCAGTCTGATGTGCCAGCTTCCCAGTCTGATGTGCCAGCTTCCCAGCCTGATGTCTCAATGCCTGCCTTTCAGTCTGATGTGCCAGCTTCCCAGTCTGATGTGCCAGCTTCCCAGTCTGATGTGCCAGCTTCCCAGCCTGATGTCTCGATGCCCGCTGCCCAGCTCGAAGTGCCCGCTGCCCAGCTCGAAGTGCCCGCTGCCCAGCTCAGTGTATTCCGGCCCGCTGTCTGCCTGGATGTGCCCGCTGTCTGCCTGGATGTGCCCGCTGTCTGCCTGGATGTGCCCGCTGTCTTCTCAGATGTACCCACTGTCCAGTTTGATGTACCTGATGCCAAGCCTGAAGTGCCCTCAATTGTTGTTCGTTTTGAGGACATGAACTTTGGACAATTTCACCTTGTTGGAGCGTCCGGAGGCCGCTCCTTTTGGGGGGGGTACTGTCATGAGAGGGTTTTCCCATTGGTGGCGCTATTGGTCTCTTGGATCGCAGTACCAGTGTCCACCAGCGGGTGTCTTCCAACACCTGGGACCTGTAGTAAGAGGTCTCTCCTGCTGGTGGCACTGTTGCATCTTTGGGCCGTAGTACCGGTGTCCACCAGTGGGTGCACTCCGGCAGTGTGGAGCAAACAGCACACTCTGCGATCAGCTGTGACATGAGGTCAATTACCACAGCCTTATAAATACTTGGCAAGCCCTCATAGGCTTGCCTTGGTATCTTTCTCCCTTGTGCCCTGACCTATTATCCCGTATCCCGTAAACCTGTATCTGTATCTGAACCTGAGCCTGTATCCTATCCCATCCATTATCTCCCTCTCCTAACCTGCCCTTGTTCAGTTGCTTATCTCCTGTGTATGACCTTGGCTTGGATAAACGTTTATGTTTCTGGTATATCCCTTGTTCCTGCTGACCTGCTGTGTATGACCCAGGCCTGGCTGACATCTGTGATTCCGGTATTGCCCCTTGCTGTATATATTGTTGTTTGTAGTGGGTTTGTTGTGTTGGTTTTGCACTATCTGTATTTTCTGAATTATCACTTATTTTAATAAATATTATTTATTCATTTACACGCGTTTTGGGTTATCTCTGTGCAGTCCACACAGTCTGGTCTACTAGTCTCCTGACAAGGAGAGAAAAGAAGACTTTCCCGATATGCAATTGTAGAGACTGTATCGACGTAGATGAGTTGAATTGCAGGTGCAGTAATCCACTTGTGGATGTTCTCAATATACTTATATACTCATGCACAACATGTTTCGCGTTGTAGAACGCTTCCTCAGGAGCTAGAGATAATTCTGATGGATATACAAAGAAAAAGGATTTTTTAGGAACATTACACAACTATGTATTGTATAACAAATCATCACAACAAGCTATACAATTTTTACAGGATAAAGATTTTAAATTCTTAACTCCCTGTGGTGATCCATGGAGGTCCCCCATAAAGGAAAGAGGTCTCCCAGGTCCCAGTGGTACAGCCTGGCGACTGGGGAGGCCATTCACGCCCCACACCCGATACCCCCATAGACGTGTGGAACGGTTTGGTAGGCAATAGACTGTTATAGTGTTTATATATCATCGGAGGTTACCACCTCTATAGAAAATGAAAGTTGTAAAATAGTAGCAAATATGGCCGTAGCCAATCTCTTAACTCACTACAGCAACCCACCTGTAATTCAACCATTGGGGGATAGGCATACAAGCAAGAAAAAGGATGGTAAAGTATGTAGAGGCCATAGAGTATTAATAAATGGTCATTTTTAAGTAAAATTAATAAGTAAAATAATATATATATATATGCCCTCCCTCATAGTGTCTCTATCATAAGTCTCCATTGTCCAATGGGTTAAATGGAATCAATTATGTTAACACAGATAGAAAAGGTGACTTACCATCTAAGGTTGAAAAAAACAGTTACATCTGTACCAATATTGGTGATCAGGTGAATATTCAGATAGTTACACAGGTAGAGTTGAGTATGTGTATAGGACATAACAGAGGCCTCAGACAGTTCCGGTCTCCAAACAATAAGTAGCCCTGGACAGCTCTGTAGGTAAGTGGTAATTGGCACAAGTTATGGTTCTAATATAGAGACAACAGCAAGATAACCATGTAAATTGAAATACACAGATCGAGCATTGTTATAGTGTCAGCTTTGGGCTGTGGATGGGTTACCTGTATTTGCTGAGGAGAGCATGCGGAGTCCGATGTGGCCTCTGAGTGGAGGGTAGCTTCCACTGGTCATATGGGATCGCAGCTTGTGCTTAAATAGCATCCCCGGCCGGAAGACGCAGCTCAGAGAGCGCATCATCCTCCGGCCTGACTGGCGGCCACTGCGCATGCGCCGGGAACACCGCCGCACGCACGCAGTGGGCAAATGACGCAGGCGCGGTGGGAGAAGGTAAACAATCACCGCGCCCGCGCCAAGCCCAGTGTTTAAGGGGTTAATATGGCGCACAATGGAGGTAGCCGAGTACATATAACTAAAAATGAGAGGGGGAACTTGATGGTGGTAGTTAATGTTTCACAACAAGTTCAGGTATTAGTCCATGTAAGGATAAAATGATGCTGAATAAATGGAAGGCAGCTAGTCTATAAAAGCTAGAAGAAGCTCTGGAACAATAAAAAAGAAAGAAGGACGGCGCCCTCTAAGTGCAGCATGTATGTTAAAAATATTTATTACAATAGATAAAAACACTCACATTTGAGTTGCTAAAAAACCAGCATGTAAAGTAGTTTCATCCGCATGCTCTCAGGGGATGTGGGTGTCACGGGCCAGTGGGGGGGTTCCTGGGATGTGAGTCCTGTGGCCTGGATCCTGGTAGCTGTTCCGGTGGTGCCGAGGGTCCTCAGAGCCTCTGGGCGGCCAGGATGTCGGTCAGCAGAGCGGTGGCCCTCGCCCAATAGCGCAGTAGCAGAGGCAGGGACTGACACGGGGATCTGCAGGATCCCCCGTGTCCCCGTCAATCGCCGCACATCCGTTCAGAGAAGCGGAACGGATGTGCGGCGCTGTGCAGTCAGAATCACCTGGGCAAAACCCACAGTGCCCACCGGGGAGATCACAGCCAGGGGGTGTCACCATGAGGTCAGATCGCAGGGAGGAAAGAGAAAAACATAACATAACAACGTATCAATACAAAAACGTATTACATTGTCATCATGGTTTATAAAACAGTTTTTTCATAACCAATTATATGTTTGGTAATTATATAAATATTAAGACAATCGAAAGGTGGCTAGCAATTGAGTTGATCTTGGACCCAGAGGTTGATTAAAGGTTATACTATTTAATCAAGTCTATCCCCAAGCAAAAATAAGAACGAATTTTAATTAGTTTAACTTTGCAAAGACACATTCCTAAGTTCAATTGTGATGCATGTTAATGGCCCATTTAGACCTTTAATAGAAAGTTATCAGTTGCCTTTGATTCTAAACATTATTTTTGGGCAGTCCTAGAAATCTGCATCTGTTTTTCTATTAACCAGTTGGTGTCTGTGCTATAGCCAAACGACGGCCACAGCGTGGACTTGAATTTCTGGGAGGCTGTCATAGGACGGGCTCCCCGTGTGCTCCCTGCAGCGCACACTGAGTCACTCAGACTCGGGTGATCACAGATCCGAGTAAGGGGCCGGGCTTACCACGTGATTAGCTGTCAGCCAATGACGGCTGGTTACATGATGTAAACTAAAGCTCGGTAATTGTTTTTTTTCTCCTCACGCTGACAGCATGAGGATAAAAATAAAAGCTGATCACTGGCTTAGATGCAAGGGATATTGGTCCCGAAGAGGCAATTCCGCCTCATCTGTGCCCACCAGTACCACCTGCCAGTGCCACCTATCAATGCCCACCAGTGGTCCCAAGCAGTGCTGCCTATCAGTGTAACCAATCAGTGCCCATCAGTGCCGCCTCACAGCGTACATCAATGAAGGAGACAAATTACCTGTTTGCAAAATTTAATATCAAAATATCCAAAAATATACAAAATTATTTTTAAAAATCTGTCTTTTTTTTTTTTTTTGAACAAAAGAAAAAAACCACAGAGGTGATCAAATACCACTAAAAGAATGCTCTATTTGTGGGAACTTTAAAAAAAAAACATTTGGCTAAGTATGACCATGCAATTGTCATTCAAAGTGCATCAGCGCTGAAAAGTGGTCTGCACAGCAGGGGGGTTTAAGTGCCCAGTAAGCAAGTGATTAATTTCCATGCCAAATATGGATTTCTGTAATAAAGATGTGTTCCTGCTGTGTATACGGCATGGGCGTAAGCAAGTCGCACATATGAATGGTACCCATTGTAAATCATGGGGTAGAACTTGTGATGCAACTTTTCAGTTCCAAGTGGCCTTAGGCTCTCTTTCCCTACTGCGAGTTGTTGTGCGACTTGACACATGTGAAGTCGCAGGACAAGTCAAAACACATGTATTTCAACGTTCCCCCGTTCTAATTGATACAACTCCAAAAAAAGTTCTTGCACTACTTTGTTCCAACTTCAGTGCGACTTTTTCTCCGATGTTTTGAACTAGTCGCATGACATGGCATTAGGGCTCGGTTTCCACTATTGCAAGCCCAAAGTTGAGTGGTTTTTGCCACGAATTTCCCGCAACTTTTTGCCGAAACTTAAAGCAATGCCTGTGTATTTTTGAGGTCTATTGACCTCAAGTCGCATCAAAGTGGGACCAAAATAGTGCAGGGACTTTGAAGTTGCTGCGACTTGAAGTCGCACACATATGAACAGTACTCATTGTAAATCATGGGGTAGAACTTGTGATGCAACTTTTCAGTCCCTAGTGGCATGACAAGTTGCAATAGTGGAAAACAAGCCGAAAAAGCACATTGTAAATCACGCAACTTTGGGGTTGAAATAGTGGAAAGAGAGCATTAGGCTAAAGCGGTAATGGGAAGATGCACTGTAAGAATTACTTCTAATTGTAGAAAACCAAACAGGCTCTTGCACTGAATCTAATTTATGGAAGATCTACCTGATTGGCCAGTGTATGGTGACCTTTAAGAATATGAAAAGTTGAATTTCTGGTGTTTAAGCCTCATACACACGATGGGACTTTGTACAAACTTTCCCGTGGATTTTTGTACAAAGGGCGTTGGCCTTAGGGTTCTTTCACACACACGTGTTCGTGTACGGAGCCCATTCTGCTCAGCGGGGGATTGCTCTGTGGATCCCCGCTGAGCAGACAGATGACAGGTCTGTCTCTGCACGCTGTGCAGGGACGGACCTGTCAGAGTGCCGCTCTCCTCTATGGGGGATCGGATGATGACGGACCGTAGAGTCCGTCATCTCCCGATCCGATCCGCAGACGGATGGAAAAATAGGTATTTCCTCCATTACACTTTTTTGGATTGGAGTGGGTCGGATGTCAGCGGACATGTCACCACTGACATCCGACCCTCCATAGAGGTCTATGGAGTGTCTGTTCAGGTCCGAAGGTCCCAGGTGGACCTGAAAGGTCCGTTCATGTGAAAGGGGCCTTAGGCCCCTTTCACACTGGGGCGGTGTGGGCGGCAGCAGTAAAACGGCGCTATTTTTAGCGCCACTTTACTGGTGGTATTCGGCCACTAGTGGTTTTAACCCCTGCTAGTGGCCGAAAAGGGTTTATATAAATCCGCCCGCAAAACGCCACCGCATTAATTTCAATGGGCAGGAGCGGTTTATACACCGCTCAAAAGGTGCTGCTAGCAGGCCTTTTTTTTAAGGCCCCTTTCACACTGGGGTGTTTTTAAGTGCTACAGCGCTAAAAATAGCATCTGAAAAATGCCCTAAAGTGGCTCCATTCACTCCAGTGAGGGCTTTCACACTGGAACGGTGCGCTGGCAGGGCGTCACAAAAAGTCCTGCCAGCAGCTTCTTTGGAGCGGTGAACTCACCGGTCCTCCCCATTGAAATCAATGGGACAGCGCTGTGATACTGCCGGCAAAATGCCGTTCCAGCAGCGTTTTGCGGGTGGCTTTAAAAATAGCACCACTTTACCGCAGATGCCCCCACCGCCCCAGTGTGAAAGGGGCCTTACTGTCCTACTAGTGCACTGCTCCAGTGTGAAAGCCCGATTCACACTGGAGTTAATGGAGCCACTTCTTTAAGGAGTTTTTCAGGCGCTATTTTTAGCACCTGAAAAACACGCCAGTGTGAAAGGGGCCTTATCCTTTCACATGGGTGGATAGAATTGTGCTTTTAGCTGCATTTTCTACCGCAGCTAAACGCACACAATGATTTCCTTTGGCCCCATTCACACACTGCTTTTTGATTACATGCAGTTTGGTGCGGATAGAAAAAATAGAATTGACTGCGTCTAGGAGCGATTTAGCGCAGCTATCCGCACATAACCGCAGGTAATCGCACTGCACTGTGTCAGCTGCAGATAGCAGCGCCGAGCCGGGTCGCTCATCGGGAAAGGAAAAAATGTTTTGTCCTTTCCCAATGAGCGACAAGCACGGGGATCCGACTCGGATCCCCACCAATACCAGGCACTGTGATATGAATCTTGAGGGAGAAGTACACACCAAATTTTAAATAAAACAACGGCATGGGTTCCCCCTCTGGATGCATGCCAGGCCCTTCGGTCTGGTATGGATTCTAAGAGGAACCCCCTACGCCGAAAAAACGGCGTGGGGGTCTCCCAAAATCCATACGAGACCCTTATACGAGCACGCAGCCTGGCCGGTCAGGAAAGGGGGTGGGGAGGAGCAAGCGCCCCCCCTCCTGAACCACACCAGGCCTCATGCCCTCAACATGGCGGATGGGTACTTTGGGGAAGGAGGGCGTGCTGCGGGCCCCCCCACCCCAAAGCACCTTGTCCCCATGTTGATGAGGACAAGGGCCTCTTTCCGACAACCCTGGCCGTTGGTTGTCAGGTTCTGCAGGCGGGGGGCTTATCAGAACCCAGGAGCTCCCTTTAATAAGGGGGCCCCCAGATCCCGGCCCCCCACCCTATGTGAATGAGTATGGAGTACATGGTACCCCTACCCATTCACCTGGCGGAGAAAAGTGTTAAGAAAAAAAACACACTATATAGGTTTTCAAAGTAATTTATTAAGTAGCTCCGGGGGTCTTCTTCCGACTTCGGGGATCTTCTTCCGCACTCTCCACATTTTCTCCCGGTGTCCGGTTCTTCTCCGTGCTGTCCGGCCTCTTCTCCCGGTGTCCGGTATCTTCTGCCGGCCTCCCCCACTATCTTCTTCCAGCTATTTTGCTAGCGGGGGCCCGTTCTTCTGATCCTATTATTACCACAGGCAGGCAGCTGCAGTATTTACAGTTAGTGTACTGCGCCCTCTGCACAGTGTGCATCTAAAGCTACCTGAAGAAAATTGATGGTGTTCTTCTGATCCTATTAGTACCACAGGCAGGCGGCTACAATATTTACAGTTAGTGCACTGTGTCCTCTGCACAGTGTGCACCTAAAGCTACCTGAAGAAAATTGGTGGTGTTCTTCTGATCCTATTAGTACCACAGGCAGGCAGCTGCAGTATTTAGCGTTAGTGTACTGCGTCCTCTGCACAGCGTGCACCTAAAGCTACCTGAAGACAATTGCTGTTGTTCTGATCCTATTAATACCACAGGCAGGCAGCTACAGTATTTACAGTTAGTGTACTGCATCCTCTGCACAGTGTGCACCTAAAGCTACCTGAAGACAATTGCTGTAACTCTGATCCTAGTAATACCACAGGCAGGCAGTTACAGTATTTACAGTTAGTGTACTGTGTCCTCTGCACATTGTGCACCTAAAGCTACCTGTAGAAAATTGGTGGTGTTCTTCTGATCCTATTAGTACCACAGGCAGGCAGCTGCAGTATTTACAGTTAGTGTACTGTGTTCTCTGCACAGTGTGCACCTAAAGCTACCTGAAGAAAATTGGTGGTGTTCCTCTGATCCTATTAGTACTACAAGCAGGCAGCTGCAGTATTTACAGTTAGTATACTGTGTCCTCTGCACAGTGTGCACCTAAAGCTACCTGAAGACAATTGCTGTTGTTCTGATCCTATTAATACCACAGGCAGGCAGCTGCAGTATTTACAGTTAGTGTACTGTGTCTTCTGCACAGTGTGCACCTAAAGCTACCTGAAGAAAATTGGGGGTGTTCTTCTGATCCTATTAATACCACAGGCAGGCAGCTGCAGTATTTACAGTTAGTGTACTACATCCTCTGCACAGTGTGCACCTAAAGCTAACTGAAGAAAATTGGTGGTGTTCTTCTGATCCTATTAATACCACAGGCAGGCAGCTGCAGTATTTACAGTTAGTGTACTGTGTCCTGTGCACAGTGTGCACCTAAAGCTACCTGAAGACAATTGCTGTTGTTCTGATCCTTTTAATACCACAGGCAGGCAGCTGCAGTATTTGCAGTTAGTATACTGTGTCCTCTGCACAGTGTGCACCTAAAGCTACCTGAAGAAAATTGCTGGTGTTCTTCTGATCCTATTAGTACCACAGGCAGGCAGCTGCAGTATTTACAATTAATGTACTGTTTCCTCTGCACAGTGTGCACCTAAAGCTACCTGAAGAAAATTGGTGGTGTTCTTCTGATCATATTAGTACTGTTGTGGAAAATTTTATGAAGATGCATTTTAATGTATTGTCATAAGTCTCCCAGTGTTCGTTCTCTCGCGGGCCGCTCTAAAGAGCTGACTGGGGCAGACTGACACTGGTTGAGATCCGTTTGGTAGTGAAAAGCTCTTTGGGGATGTAGAGAAATGTTTGTGGAGTGGGGACATGTCCGCCAGCTAAGGGCCCCTGTGCGATGCACAGAACGAGCGTCTGGTGGGGGTGTGTTCGCTCTGCAAAGACATTATCAGTTTAACGAGTGTGCGCTCATGTTGCCCCTGTGTGCCTGATCAACATATTTGTGGCCCAATGAGTCTACGCCTGCCGATAATCTCTCGTCCACAAAGACAGTAGAATAATCCAGGTATACATTGTTCTCTGGAACAATGTGTAATAGGGATTTCTATCAACGGAAGTACGGGAGTCTTTTGGATTGTTATGGTTGGAGACAGAGTCATTGTTTAAAAGCCATGTGGCTTCTAAAAGCATACATGCACCCTGTCTCTGCTCAGACACACCCATAAGACTCCTGTAGTCATTGTTCATTGGTTGTTGTATTTCCTGTGTTGTTAAATCCTTATATGGTCATTTCCTCTGTATTGTTCATTTCCTGTGAGGTCTCAAACTTTGTAGGAGGCGTTTGGCTGTTGGAGGCACACCCTCTTGGGACTTCTGTTGATATGTTAATAAAAGAGCCTGCTAGTTAGAGAAAGTCAGAGATGCTGAGATAAGAACGTAAGGATGTGTCGATGTCTGTTTACTGGGGAATGGGGATCCAGAGGGGAGACATACGATCAAAAGGTAAGATGCATTTATATCATTAAGACGGAAATGGGTGCTTATTAGCACAAGAGTGTAGTGGAATATCCACGACAGTACCACAGGCAGGCAGCTACAGTATTTACAGTTAATGTACTGCGTCCTCTGCACAGTGTGCACCTAAAGCTACCTGAAGACAATTGCTGTTATTCTGATCCTAGTAATACCACAGGCAGCTACAGTATTTACAGTTAGTGTATTATGTCCTCTGCACATTGTGCACCTAAAGCTACCTGAAGAAAATTGGTGGTGTTCTTCTGATCCTATTAGTACCACAGGCAGGCAGCTGCAGTATTTACAGTTAGTGTACTGTGTCCTGTGCACAGTGTGCACCTAAAGCTACCTGAAGACAATTGCTGTTGTTCTGAGCCTATTAATACCACAGGCAGGCAGCTACAGTATTTACAGTTAGTGTACTGTGTCCTCTGCACAGTGTGCACCTAAAGCTACCTGCAGAAAACTGGTGGTGTTCTTCTGATCCTATTAGTACCACAGGCAGACAGCTTCGGTATTTACAGTTAGTGTACTGTGTCCTCTGCACAGTGTGCACCTAAAGCTACCTGAAGACAATTGCTTTTGTTCTGATCCTATTAATACCACGGGCAGGCAGCTACAGTATTTACAGTTAGTGTACTGTGTCCTCTGCACAGTGAGCAACTAAAGCTACCTGAAGAAAATTGGTGGTGTTCTTCTGATCCTATTAGTACCACAGGCAGGAAGCTGCAGTATTTACAGTTATTGCACTGCGTCCTCTGCACAGTGTACACCTAAAGCTACCTGAAGGCAATTGCTGTTATTCTGATCCTATTAATACCACAGGCAGGCAGCTACAGTTTTTACAGTTAGTGTACTGTGTCCTCTGCACAGTGTGCACCTAAAGCTACCTGAAGAAAATTGGTGGTGTTCTTCCGATCCTATTAGTACCACAGGCAGGCAGCTGCAGTATTTACAGTTAGTGTACTGCATCCTCTGCACAGTGTGCACCTAAAGCTACCTGAAGACAATTGCTGTTGTTCTGATCCTACTAATACCACAGGCAGGCAGCTACAATATTTACAGTTAGTGTACTGTGTCCTCTGCACAGTGTGCACCTAAAGCTACCTGAAGAAAATTGGTGGTGTTCTTCTAATCCTATTAGTACCACAGGCAAGCAGCTGCAGTATTTACAGTTACAAATGGGAAATGGAGCGCTGACAGCTGCTACTATTGAATTGAAAAATGGGACAGTGGTGTGGATCAGGAAGTGTGGTGTTTGCAAGAGGCAAACCGTTGAGGTGGTCGTTAGACCTACAGTATTGGTTCAGATGGATGGGGTAGGCGGCAACCGGCTTCTCAGAGCAGAAGAGACTCTGTGGGGAAGACAAGCAGAAAAAAAGAGCAGCGCCGCTCTAAGGGTAGTAGTGTATATAAAAGACTTTAATAATGTTTAAAATATGCACTCACATTTAGGCTGATAAAAACAGGGATGTAGTGTTACTCTTTAACATCATGAGATCACATCCGGTGGACCGCTGGGCTGTGGAGAAGTCATTCCCTGGCCGCTTCCGGTGATGTCCGAAGCTCTGAGGTATGTAGTTCCGTCAGACAGTGCGTCAACTGGTCCGTGGGTGGAGATGACAGATGCTGTAGAGCCGGGGGGCATGGCCGTAGCGCTCACGTTCGGAGCATGCGTGCTCCTTCATCAGGCGTGTGTGATGGCCATGACAAGTCCTGATTATATAGGGGAAAGGGGAGGGGGAAGGGGGGGTGCAGAGTTGGATTGATCTGTCAAGCAGCGTTAGTGTGTGTGTCAGACACACGCAGGCTGGTGCAATCGTAGTAAGGCAAAGGGAGTTGTAATGAGGTAGACAAATGGAATGATCATGTGGCTCGCAAGGTAGTATAAAAGAGGATTGTATGGCAGGATGGTTGTGCAAATAAATAAAAAATAAAAAATTGTGAAAAAAATATATAAAAGATATAAAAAATAAATAAGAAAAAAATTTAATTATAAAAAATATATTAGAATATATGAAAAATATATATATAGAAAAAAATAAGATTAAAAAAGTATTAAAATGTAAAAATGCAAAAATAAAATAATAATTAAAATAATAAACAAATAAATAATTAATAATAATAAAAACAGAGGAATATATATATAAAAAATGTGTAAAAAAATGTAAAAAAATAAATAAATAAATAAATATGGTAAGGAATATAAATGGCAAGGATGATGAGAATGAAGTGAGAAATGGGGAGGGGTATAAAGCATGTGGGAACGCATGCAGCAAGTGTCAAAAACGCATGAGTGCAAGCAACCCTTCATTATTTAACCCCCCAGGAGCCATAGCACCATCCATTGCAGTTTTTCGTAACTTAGTTTTATCAGATCTAGAAGCGTTACCTGTTAGAAAAACATATATTGATCAGAACCTCAAAAAAGGCCTAAGATCACTATGCGAACGTAAAGATTTGATTATCTGCCCCGCGGATAAAGGGGAAGCCATAGTGGTCTTAGACAAGACTAAATATATCTGTGAGATGCAGAAAATTCTTGACGATTCTACTACATACCAACGTATTCATATGGATCCTACTGCAACATACAAAAAGGCCCTATCTTTGTTGATCAAAGAAGGTTCCGCCTTGAACATCTTAAATAAAAAGAAAAGCGACTATCTTATTCCTCTGGCCCCTCGCATTCCTGCAATATATTATTTGCCTAAATTACATAAAGACCCAGTCAATCCCCCCTGGCAGACACATTGTCAGCAGGATTGACTCGGTCACATCAAGGATAGGTCAATACATTGGCTATCACTTAAAAACCCTTGGTCCACTGTATACCATCTTTCATCAGACAGGTGATACCATTAGACTATTAGAATCTACCACTTATCAAGAAGGTATGATTTTATTTACAGCGGATGTCTTGGCCTTATATACATGCATTCCTTATGAACTTGGATTTGCCACAGTTGAATACTACTTATCCCAAAATGTTTCTTTACCAGCTTTACAGCGTAATTTCATTATGGACCTTCTCAAATTTGCAATGGCCCA
Organism: Lithobates clamitans; assembly: GCA_037952925.1. Classification (NCBI taxonomy): domain Eukaryota; kingdom Metazoa; phylum Chordata; class Amphibia; order Anura; family Ranidae; genus Lithobates; species Lithobates clamitans. The sequence goes on along the minus strand of JBBGZY010000412.1, from coordinate 3,779,208 downwards.
TAATTATTTTTGGTTTCAAGATAATTTTAACTTACAAACTAGAGGTGTAGCCATGGGGGCCAAGTTTGCCCCCAGTCTAGCCAACCTTTTCATGGCCAAATAGGAGGAGGATGTCGTCTATTCACCCAGGAGGCCAGAAGTGGCTCTCTGGGCCCGTTACATAGACGACATCCTCCCCCTATGGAAAGGCGGGTATTAAATTAACCTATGAAGCCAGTCTCACGTCTATACATTTCCTTGATTTAGAGATTAAGGTTCAAAATAATCGGTTGGAGCTTCGAACATTCTTCAAACCCACTGACCATAATGGGTATATCCCATTGGACAGTTGCCACCATTCACAGTGGCTAAAATCAGTACCTCGCAGCCAATTTCTTCAGCTGCGACACAACTGTACCAATGAGGCAGATTACTTCATTCAAGCCCAGACCCTTAAAAACAGATTCATTGAAAAGGGTTACACATATACAGAGTTGGAGGCAGAAATACAAAGGGTGGGTTCTATAGATAGACGATCCCTGCTGGTCACTAATTCAAGGAAGACCAAAGATGATAAATTTAAGTGGTCGTTCTTTACAACCTATTCTGTACAAGCTAGGCAAATTTAAAAAACTGTCAAAAAACATTGGGGCATTCTTCGTAATGATGCACTCTTAGGCCCAGCACTTCCAGAACATGCGGGATTCACATTTAGAGGAGCCAGATCCATCCAAGGACAAACTGCCCCTAACATCATAGATTCCCCCAAAAAGACCCCTTTTTTTCAGGACTGCAAAGATTTTTTTCCTTGTAGGAAATGCAGAGTCTGTTTTTTAACACCAATGGGAGACGTAAAACTGATACTTTTCAATCAACAGTCACTCAATGCACTTATTCCATGAAGCACTTTACTACGTGTGCCACAGAATACATAGTGTATCTTCTAACTTGCCCCTGTAAAAAACAGTACGTGGGTCGTACTAAAAGAACCTTTTCAGTTCGAGTAGGAGAACATCTCACTAACATACAAGCAGGCAAGACCAACCACACGGTGCCTAGACATTATTCCACACACCACAATCAGGATCCTACTGGAACCCAATTTCTCATAATTGATAAATTTGTTGCTAACTGGAGGGGCGAATCACGTGTGCGAGGAGTCTGAAGACTCAAAACATATTGGATATTTGAATTACGCACTTATTCGCCCCATGGGTTAAACGTAGAATGGGATATTAATTCCTTCATTAACCAAGCCTGATTGTTCTGTACACTGTAAGGGGTTAATATTTATCTTTTTGGTCTTTAATACTATTCTCACGGCAGTCCAGTTCCCTTTATTTATCCATAATGTTCTGTCAAGTTTTAGTTGTATTCACTTACATTCACCCATTCACACTGCACATTTTCATCATAATTTTTTTAGATTATAGGTCCATAGATTTAAATATTACTGGATGGACACACATTTCCATATTATTTTTTATTTTTATATTTTCACTTTCTCACATTATTATTATTTTTTAGTCATGTCCCTATGGGATAGTGACCATGTATGAGGGGAAATGTTCTCCTTCTTTCTAGCGCATTTGGGGATTCAAGCCCCCACACTTAATTTCAGAATTTTATTCAATTCTATCCTCACTTTGTTATGCAGTGGGGAGGATGCTATTTTCCCTGTCTGCTGCTTTTGAGCTTTGTTTATTGCACATTTACATTTGCTGACTAAATAGTCTTACACATTATGCACTCACATTTTTATATTGCTACATATCCTAAATTTAACATATCATTTATTATTTTATTACGGCACACGTATATATATCTGCACATGTTAGTGGAGGCACATACACTTCTCATCCTTATTGTTCAATATATTGTTCAGCCATTTACATTTAACATGGAGCAGCTCTTCAGGGCATGACACCAGGAGATAGAGAGATTTTTCTCTCCTCTGTTTTTCCGGTTGTCCCCGCAGCTATATCCGTCACTTCCGGGCTGTAGTGGATGGAATTACCTTCCCTGCTTACAGTTCGGACGAGTGGGAGATATAAGACTGTTCCATTGGCCCAAAGGAGAGCATGTGACTTCCTTTGTTGCCACATGACTCTCAGGCTTCTAGTGATTGAGACGTGATTCGTCTCTCAAGATCATGTGACTATGTCAGCAGACATGTCACGTGATCATTTTCCTGTGGTTCTTCCTGTTTACTACACAGATCCAATAAGAAGGATCGTGCAGTATGCAATACAATTGGCCATGCTAGGAATGATGCGGTCATGTGACCCACAGGGGGCTTTCATTAATAACCTGCATAATGTTTCCTGAGACACCCACATTTACAATCTGGATTTAGGCATTATGTATATGCTTTTATGATAAATGTACTGATGTATTGTAGAACTCTCTGAGTGGGCACAGATGATCATTTGGGTTCTCTCCCTATCATCTTGATTGTTATTATCTTTATTCTTATTAATTCCCCATTGGTCAAGGGATACGTTCCTTCCCCATTAGTGGGTTGCCTCATTGGACAGTCCCAGGCAGTCAGCTGATTCCTCTTTGGCCTATCAGGAGTCGATTTGTCACATGACTCCATTGCTGGCGTTTGATTGGCCATATGATTGGCATAGTTTTTATATAAATTTGTACAGTGTAGGAGAGGAGTTTGATGCCCCTGTTGAAGTCCATGTGGACGAAACACATCGGGTGAGCCTTACTCTTTCCTACACTTGATTTTATTGTGATCACGTTTTTATATCGTTTGTTGATTATTGGTTATATCCAATAAAATACGTCATTTGATCTGCACTATTGGTGTCCTATCTATCTTTTTGGAACCATCCATGCTCTGGAGACTTGTTTGTGGCGTAGAATTCCCCCTCGGGCTTCTGAACGGACAGTCGTGACGTGGACCATAGAGGATAGATCCCCCCTCGAGATCCAGGATTTCCAGGACCAACCATCGTAGAACCATCGTCCATTAAGGATCTCAGAGCCTGTTTGATTCGGTGTCACCGGCATCCGAATCCACTCCTGCTGGTAAGCGTATTCCATCTATTCACTTCCCATGATCGTACAACTCATGATATACAAGAGAAGATTTCTACATCAGCCTATGTTTGGGACTCTCTTGTATCAGATTCATAGCCATACATTGGGACTTTACTATATCCCGTCTAATATTCAATTTTTTGGTATTATGCTTCATGTGTTTCAGCTATGTATATATTGGTAATGGTCACCATGTCTGATGTGCCTTTTACCATTGGTTATCATTTTTAGCGCTGCATTTCACTTTTACTTCTGTTTACAATATATATATATATATATATAAAAAATGTGTAAAAAATGTAAAAAATAAATAAATAAATAAATAAGGTAAGGAATATGAATGGCAAGGATGATGAGATTGAAGTGAGAAATGGGGAGGGGTATAAAGCATGTGGGAATGCATGCAGCAAGCATCAAAAACGCATGAATGCAAGCACATATGCATGTGCACACGAATGCATGCACATATGCAGCAGATTGATTATAGAATATAGCGAAGAAGAACGGGGGCAGGTGGTAATTATTATTATTACTATTCAGGATTTATATAGCGCCAACAGTTTGCGCAGAGCTTTACAACATGGGGCATACAGTACACTTACAATACAAATCAATACAGGAGGGATCAGAGGGCCCTGCTCGTTAGAGCTTATAATCTAGAAGGGAGAGTCAAGTGGAAACAAAAAGTAATAACTGTGGGGGATGAGCTGATGGAAAAAATATAAAATACAGTTGTTAGGTGTGGGTAGGATAGGCTTCTCTGAAGAGAAGGGTTTTCATGGATCGTCTGAAAGCTAATAAAGTAGGAGATAAACGGACAGATTGGGGTAGGGCATTCCATAGGATTGGAGAGGCTTTGGAAAAGGCCTGGAGGCGAGCATGGGAGGAGGTGACAAGGGAGCTAGAGAGCAGGAGGTCTTGAGAGGAACGAAGAGAGCGAATAGGTTGGTATTTAGAGACTAAGCTAGTGATGTAGCTGGGGGTGAAATTGTGGATGGCTTTGTACGTAGTTGTTAGAATTTTTAATTTATTTCTTTGGCCGAGCGGAAGCCAGTGGAGGGATTGACAGAGAGGAGTGGCAGACACAGAGCGATTGGTAAGGTGGATGAGTCTGGCAGCGGCATTCATAATGGATTGAAGAGGTGATAGACTAGGTAGAGGTAAGCCAATGAGAAGGGAGTTGCAGTAGTCGAGGCGAGAGATGACCAGCGAGTGAATTAAGAGCTTTGTTGTGTCATTGGTTAGAAAGGGGCGTATTTTGGAGATGTTGCGGAGTTTGAGGTGGCAGGATTTGGACAGTGATTGGATGTGTTGCTTGAAGGAGAGTTCAGAGTCTAGGACTACACCTAGAACCTTGGCATGTGGGGATAGGCTTATAGTTGTGCCATCGATTTTGACAGAGAGATCAGGGGAAGAGGCATATGGGGGAGGAAAAATTATAAGTTCGGTTTTGGCTAGATTGAGTTTAAGGAAGTGGTGTGACATCCAGACTGATATATCTGACAGTAAATTGCTGATACGTGAGGAGACAGAGGGAGTGAGCTGAGGGGTAGAGAAATAGATTTGGGTATCATCAGCGTAGAGGTGGTATTGGAAGCCATGGGAGGCTATCAGTTGACCCAGGGAGGCGGTGTAGATTGAAAATAGTAGAGGTCCAAGAACAGAACCCTGAGGGATCCCAACAGAGAAAGGAAGAGAAGAGGAGGAAGTAGAGTTATAAGAAACGCTAAAGGTGCGGTTGGATATGTAGGAAGAGAACCAGCGAAGTGTACAGTCATGGAGACCAAAGGCGTGTAGTTTTTTGAGGAGGAGGGGGTGGTTAACCGTATCAAGGGCAGCAGAGAGGTCCAGGAGTAGGAGTACAGAATAGTGTCGATTGGTTTTGGCCGTTAGTAGATTGTTTGTTAGTTTTAGGAGAGCAGTTGCTGTGAAGTGTTGAGGACGAAATCCAGACTGAAGGGGATCAAGAAGGCCATTATCAGCGAGGTGGACGCTCAGTCGGTTGTAGACCAGACGTTCGAGGAGTTTGGATAAGAAGGGGAGCGAGGAGATGGGGCGTAGGTTGTTAAGATTGGATGGGTCCAGTGAGGGCTTTTTAAGTATGGGTCTGACAAGTGCACCTTTTTAGAGAGTTAGGGAAGATGCCAGAAGAGAGGGAGAGATTGAAGATGTGGGTTAGAGAGTGTAGTATAGGGCCAGAGGGTGAACGTAGCATCTGTAAGGGAACAGGATCCAGAGGGCAGGTGGTAAGGTGAACATTAGCAAGTAGTTTAGCAACTTCGTCTGTAGTGGTGGGGTTGAAAGAGGGAAATAATGATTGTGCCTGTGGGCATGAAGTGTAGAGCGTGGAGGGTGTCGGCACAGTAGAGATCTCAGCGTGAATAGTATCAATCTTCTGTTTGAAGTGATTGGCGATCTCCTGTGCAGTGAGTGAGTTGGTGGGTGGAGGCGGTGGAGGACAAAGTAGAGAGTTGAAGGTGGAGAAGAGTTGACGGGGACAGGATGATAAGTTGCTAATGAGAGTGGTAAAATAGGTCTGCTTGGCAGAGAGGAGGCTGAAATTGTATTTTTGGAGGGCAGATTTATATTGGTTGAAATCTCTCTGGGACTTAGTCTTACGCCACAGGCGCTCAAGAGCATGACTACGTTTTTTCAGACTTCTAGTATCATCTGTTTGCCAAGGTTGAAGGGTCTGGGCTTGATTCTGTGTGTAGTGAGGGGGGCAAGTGAGTTCAGTGAGGCTAGAAGTGAAGCTTTGTACACAGAATTGGCTAGGTTGGTGCAGGATAGGGGTGAGATTTTGTCGTAGAGGTTGTTGATAGCAGAGTAGAGAAGAGAAGGGTTGAGATGACGTAGGTTTCTGCGGGTAACTTTAAGGTGGTTGGAGAGAGAGGAGGTGAAGGAAAGGGAGAGAGTGAAACTAATAAGGTGGTGATCAGAGAGAGGCAATGGATAGTTAGAGAGGTTGCATGGAGTGCAAAGGTGAGGGAACACGAGGTCAAGGATATTGCCTTCTGAGTGAGTTGCAGCATGTATCCACTGCTTCAGGTCAAAGGAGCATGTTGGGCTAAGAAGTTTGGAAGTGGAAGGAGTGTTAGTATTAATAGGGATGTTGAAGTCCCTGAGAATGATAGTGGGGATTTCAGAGGAAAGAAAGTAGGGTAGCCAGGCAGAGAAGTCTTCAAGAAAGGTTGATATTGGTCCAGGGGTCCTGTATAGGGATGAGCCGAAAACCCCCCGGTTCGATTCGAACCAGAACCTGCGAACGGACCGAAAATTCGCACTAACGTTAGAACCCCATTGACGTCTATGGGACTCGAATGTTCAAAATCAAAAGTGCTCATTTTAAAGGCTAATTTGCATGGTATTGTCCTAAAAAGGGTTTGGGGACCCGGGTCCTACCCCAGGGGACATGTATCAATGCAAAAAAAACTTTTAAAAACGGACGTTTTTTCGGGAGCAGTGATTTTAATGATGCTTAAAGTAAAAAAAAAAAGTGAAATATTCCTTTAAATATAAACACAAGACAATAAATTCCCCTGAGTGGACTTTCCCGGCACTTGCATAAAAATAGAAAGAATGTAGAAGTAGAAGCTATTGTACATTATAAAAGAATATATATTTTATTTGATTAGAAAATACAAATGTTAAAAACAAGGTGGATATCTTAAGTAACATGGTAGTACTACTTAGTAGACATAATGGACATCAAAAAAGCAGAGAGTTTGCCCGGATCAACCAACTTTAATTAATCAGTATTGGCCTTTAGCTGGTAAGTATAGATCAATCATGCAGACAAGTCTGAATGCAGTTCAAGTTGCCCTTTAGTCATATAAGAAAAAAAAAAAGGGGGAAGATACCCTAAAAAGAGGGTCAACAAAGAACACTATTTGAAATTACAAACCAGCTTTATTATTTACCAAAAATAAATTAAACACCAAATAGAAATTTATAAGCAGTGAAAAAGAAGCAATGTGGGCAGACGGCTGCCACAGCCAATTAAAAGTTGGACAACGTTGTCACAAAGGGGGGGTTTTATAAAAACAAATGGGGAGCCGCGGCGTACATCCACTCAAACATATCAATCAATGCATCATACATCCTCCTCTAAGTAATTGGAGTTGGTGAAGTCCATGTAAGTAGGGTGTTGGTTTGCAGATATCAAGTTATCCTATAGGAAAGTATCCAAAATATCACGGACAGTTCTAATACCAGCAGTATGATGAGAGAGTAGGGTGGGTGCACGGTCTGGCCGTAAGATCTGAGTGTGATATAGTCCAGTATAGAGAGGTTAGACTAGTTGCTAGTTGAATCACAAAATAGATAATGGTTGTCTACCAGCTATATCAGCAGACTGCATAGGGAACCGTTTAGACTGCTATGTTAAAGAGATGTAAATAGCTTAGCTAAAACAGTGGGTGATTATCCAAGGAGACAGCAATAAAAGGATGCAGGAAAATCGACATACATTTGTAAGCGTTGAGTGGAGTAGGGAAGTCTCACCAATCACGCTGTCCTCGTCGTCGAATAGTGGCAATCCTTTGTTCCAGGTCTCTGTGTAGATGGAAATCACTTACGAGCCATTTGGAAACTCAGTGGGTTTGCAGTTTGAGTAAGGTTCCGTCCGTAGCTGAAAGGCCTCTGTGAGGCGGTTTTTTCGATGCAGTGCGTGGCTGAATAGAAAGGCTGTGATCAGCTGGTAGATGTGGAGTATAAACAGCAGGGCCAGATCGAATAGCGCGCGGCTCCCGGTGACGTGCTGACGTCACACCGCTGATGCGTTTCACCAGCCAATGGACGCTGGTTTCTTCAGAGCAAAGAGCTGAAGAAACCAGCGTCCATTGGCTGGTGAAACGCGTCAGCGGTGTGACGTCAGCACGTCACCGGGAGCCGCGCGCTATTCGATCTGGCCCTGCTGTTTATACTCCACATCTACCAGCTGATCACAGCCTTTCTATTCAGCCACGCACTGCATCGAAAAAACCGCCTCACAGAGGCCTTTCAGCTACGGACGGAACCTTACTCAAACTGCAAACCCACTGAGTTTCCAAATGGCTCGTAAGTGATTTCCATCTACACAGAGACCTGGAACAAAGGATTGCCACTATTCGACGACGAGGACAGCGTGATTGGTGAGACTTCCCTACTCCACTCAACGCTTACAAATGTATGTCGATTTTCCTGCATCCTTTTATTGCTGTCTCCTTGGATAATCACCCACTGTTTTAGCTAAGCTATTTACATCTCTTTAACATAGCAGTCTAAACGGTTCCCTATGCAGTCTGCTGATATAGCTGGTAGACAACCATTATCTATTTTGTGATTCAACTAGCAACTAGTCTAACCTCTCTATACTGGACTATATCACACTCAGATCTTACGGCCAGACCGTGCACCCACCCTACTCTCTCATCATACTGCTGGTATTAGAACTGTCCGTGATATTTTGGATACTTTCCTATAGGATAACTTGATATCTGCAAACCAACACCCTACTTACATGGACTTCACCAACTCCAATTACTTAGAGGAGGATGTATGATGCATTGATTGATATGTTTGAGTGGATGTACGCCGCGGCTCCCCATTTGTTTTTATAAAACCCCCCCTTTGTGACAACGTTGTCCAACTTTTAATTGGCTGTGGCAGCCGTCTGCCCACATTGCTTCTTTTTCACTGCTTATAAATTTCTATTTGGTGTTTAATTTATTTTTGGTAAATAATAAAGCTGGTTTGTAATTTCAAATAGTGTTCTTTGTTGACCCTCTTTTTAGGGTATCTTCCCCCTTTTTTTTTTCTTATAATGGACATCAAGCAATAGACAATGATGAAGGGAACCAGAAGACTCTTTTCAAGCCCGACGCGTTTCGGGGTATTTAATATTTGTAGGGTCCTTCTCCAGGGGCATAGTTGAAAAGAGGGGTTCATCTAAACTAATTGAGAAAATGAAAACAAAGGTCAAATATTGGTAGAACTATCACTGAATATCCGTTAGGAGGTTTAAATGATCCATTGATCACCTACCTGAAAGGATTTCATTAAATGCTTGTGAAAAGGAGATTTTTGTTAAAAAAGAAGACCACAGAGAAAGGGCAGGATGTGGAGGTGGGCAGTTATGGTATAGCAGGTATAAGTGCTGTTCTTAGGTAGTAAGAGCTACAAGTTGGTAGGCAGCAATCTCCATAGAGGAGTGTGACAGTGCACCCATCCCGCCTGACCCGGGCGTGCATAAGCCAAAGCGATATACTGAGGTCACAGGGGGCGCCCCTAAAAAATAAAAAATTGAGGTACCTTAGAGGGAATCCAATATGAATGATTTTATGAAAAACTGACAAACAAACTGATGTAAAAAATCTTTTTATGCACTAAAATGCATGTTGTAGGTACTGCATATATAAGCAGCATATTTCAGAGCTCAATGCAGCAGAGAAATACACTAAATGCAGACTAATAAATATGGTGTAACTTGAAATGCTTAGGGTAATTGGTGTATATATATATATTAGTTATAAAGAAATTGTTGCATGAAAAAATAATAATAAATTCAGATATATACCCGTGAGTGAGTATATGATATGCATAAATCATAGAAAATTCTATAGTTATATGTCAGGGAACTGCGGTGATGTTATCAAATATGACATAGTAGTATATGGCGAGTATGTAAAAGACAGTTACCGTATATTGCTAGAATAGCCATATATATATGTTCCCAATAGCCTGCAGGAAGTGGAACCATAGAAGGCTAGAAAGTGGTAAAAAAGCAAAAGTAATACAACAGTGTAACTATGTATATGTAGACAATGAGAGGAGAGATATGCTGCAATTATAACAATGATCCTTAGAAGGAAGGATAGTGAAGAAAAATAAATAAATACCTTGAGTAGATAGTGTGTAGATACGGCTAACCACGCAACCCAGCATCCGGCATGTACAGCGCCTTGACTGGGAATGAGTGGGGCCAGTTTAAATAATGGACGGGCTCCAATTGGCTGGCGTCGGAATGACGCACAGCTGTGTTATGGAGACCGTCAGCTGAGACGCCACATACAGACCCCCCGAAGCGAGGATGCGCGGCGCCGCCCCTACCGCGCATGCGCAAGCGTAATGGCGTTGGACCGACGTCGCACACACCCGCCCGACCGACACGGAAGTGCCCATCCGGCAAACTGAGCATGCTCGCCAGAGTGGCAACATGGAGGCAATGGGCGTGGATGGAGAAACGCCCAAGTGCCTCCCTAAGCGCCGCCCTAGGAAAAATCCTGGGCGGCTTTCCGTGCCGGGCAATCGCTCTGGCCACACGCGCCTCTGGGGGGGCGGGGAGAGGGGGAGCTGGCCACAAGGAAGGGAGCGTATGAAAGTGTATACCTAATAAATGGAGTAAAAATAGCCAAACCAGAACCAGGCATAGCTGGGTAAGAGTAATAGAGGTTAAAGAACAACACAAAGGAGTTTTAATCCAGAAAAATAGGATATAAAAACGGGACTCATCCATGCCTGATCAGAGTGGTTTCTTAAACATAGATGGGGACTGGGGGATGATAAAGAATGTGAGTTTTTAAAGGGGGCAGACACGATCGAATATTAAGCAGTGTATTAACAATAAGTACATCGGGAAATACCCTTCATTTAAGTAGTAACGGAACAAGCATAATAGTCCCTTCATACAAACATTGTAATATGCAGAAACATAAACAAAAATGGACAATAGAAAATTCAGCATTGGGCAACAAAAGACCTAGCCATGATTGAGGGTACATAAATGATAACACAAAGTATGTACCGGTAACCAACAGATAATATGTTGACAAAAGAAAGGTTCCGGTGGGGAACCCCTAAGCTGATTGTGTGAGTCCAATACATGGTCCCCTATAGTACCAACTGAAAGAGTTGATAAAAGATTAAATAGTTTAAATAAGGATTGTCGGTGGGTAGATGTTCCTTATCGATTGAGGGGGAGGGAGGGGGGGGGCAAAAAATAGTAACGCCCCGTGTCCCCACACACTTCAAATTGCATAAACATAAATATAAATCAATAACATATCGGCGTCTAAGGCCGATGATACGGATATGCTTGCAGGGGTGGAAAAAGGGGGAATAAGAGGGGGGCATGTATATGGCCAGACGCACAGCTTGGTGTACAAAATAAAATAACAAATGGAAGAACAACCAGATAATATAACCAACAAATGGAAAAACGAGAATAGAATAGTTACCACAATATAGAGGAAAAGAAGGAGAGGGAGAAGTAGCATTATACTAATGTGGGTTAGAAGGTGGTGGATTAAAGAAGAAAAGGGGAGGGGGGGGGAAAGGGGGGGAGGGGGAGGGGAAAAGGGGATGTACATTTATGTAGTCATGAGATTACTTTTCCATTCCACCGGAATTAAAACCTTCTAGGAATGGTTTAAAACAGACAGCCTCATTGAGGCCTGGGGGCGTAGTGGCCTTTAATAAATGGATCCATTTAAGTTCTCTCTGGAGTAAAATTTTATTCCAGTCGCCCCATCTGGGGCTAGGATGTATACGATCCAAGATTAAGAATTTAATAAGGGGAAACTTGCCTCCATGTACCAGTGCCACATGTCGACCCAGAGGAAGATCAGGGTCGGCTGTTTTCATGGATACAATATGCCTGTATGCTCTTCGCCAAAACTCTAGTTTAGTCTTTCCTATGTAAAAGCAACCACAGTTGCACTGGAGTAGATAAACCACTCCAGTGGTTCTGCAGTTTGCAAAATGTTTTGGAAAAAAAGTTTTCCCATTAGGGAGGGTGGGATTTCTTTGGGTCAACATGTATCCACAGTAATGACAAGAGCCACAGGCAAATGTACCCCTATATTTGCAATGAGTTGTCGTTGATCTAAACTCGCTGTTGGTGATCTTGTCACCAATAGAAGTCGCTCTCCTGAATGTAAAGTGGGGTTTTTTTGGCACTAGGTGGCCGAGGCCGGGGTCAAGAGCCAATAGGTGCCAGTATTTTTCAACTATTCTTTTAGATTGATGGTGTTGCTGATTGTATGTTGTGATGACACTTAGTTGGTGTGTGTCCCTTTGTTGTTTAGTTGAATGGAGGAGCATTTGCCTAGTTTGTTAATTGCTTTTTTAAAGCCCTTTTTAGAGATTTGTGAGAATATCCGCGTATTAACAATCTATCTCGTAGGGCAGCAGCGTCGGGCTTGAAAAGAGTCTTCTGGTTCCCTTCATCATTGTCTTTTGCTTGATGTCCATTATGTCTACTAAGTAGTACTACCATGTTACTTAAGATATCCACCTTGTTTTTAACATTTGTATTTTCTAATCAAATAAAATATATATTCTTTTATAATGTACAATAGCTTCTACTTCTACATTCTTACTATTTTTATGCAAGTGCCGGGATAGTCCACTCAGGGGAATTTATTGTCTTGTGTTTATGCTTTATTGGACGTGGCACGGCTTTCCTCCTAGACGAGTTGGTCATCCTTTTTTCTGTTCAAATATTCCTTTAAATATCGTACCTGGGGTGTGTCTATAGTATGCCTGTAAAGTGGCGCATGTTTCCCGTGTTTAGAACAGTCCCTGCACAAAATGTCATTTTTAAAGGAAAAAATCTAATTTAAAACTGCTTGTGGGTTTAATGTAATGTCGGGTCCTGGCAATATGGATGAAAATCAGTGAGACAAACGACATGGGTACCCCCCAGTCCATTACCAGGCCCTTTGGGTCTTGTATGGATATTAAGGGGAACCCCGCACCCAAATTATAATAAGGAAAGGTGTGGGGCAACCAGGTCCTATATACTCTGAACAGCAGTATACAGGCGGTGCAAACAAGACAGGGACTGTAGGTTTGTTGTTAAGTAGAATCTGTTTGTAATTTTGAACGGGTACATTTTTAACGTGTTTAGCTCCAGCCAAAAAATCTTTTTTAAGCTTTTTGGAAAACATAGGGAAGGGTTATCACCCCTGTGACATTTGTTTTGCTGTCTGTCCTCCTCTTCAGAAGATTTCACCTCACATTTTGTCCCAATGACAAATGTTTTTTGAAAATTTGGGTTTTTTTGTGGAACAAGGATTGAAAAGCATCAGTGGAAAGGAGAAATGTTTTTCCCATATTAACTCTTACAGGAGAGAATTTCCCTTCCTAGGGGTAGATTTCATCTCACTTCCTGTTGTCTCCTTCCGTTTGCAAGTAGGAGTCATTTGTAAGTTAGATGTTTGATAGTAGGGGCCTGCCCTATATACTCAGCAGAAATTTGGGCCTTAGGTGTTGTTGTGGCCACAACACTGTAAGCCCTCACAGGGCCCTGCTGTGAAATATTAGATCAAGAGTTGTAATTACATGCCCCTGTTGAACTAGGGCCAAAAAATTGGGCCTTTGGTGGTTGTGGTGCTGGTGCCACAACACTGTAAGTCCTCACTCACTCTTGGTGGGTGCAGAAATGGGCCCTGCTGTGAAATATTAGATCAAGAATTGTAATTACATGCCCCTGTTGAACAAGGGCAGAAAAATTGGGCCTTTGGTGGTGGTGGTGGTGGTGCTGGTGCCAAAACACTGTAATTCCTCACTCGCTCTTGGTGGGTGCAGAAATGGGCCCTGCTGTGAAATATTAGATCAAGAATTGTAATTACATGCCCATGTTAAAGAGGGGCTGAAAAATAGGGCCTTAGGCACTGGTGCTGGTGCCACAACACTGCAACCCCTCACAGATACTCTAGTTGTAACACAGAAACTAGCCCTGCTGCAAAGTATTGCATCGAAAATTGTAATTACACGCCCCTGTTAAACAGGGGCTGAAAAATTGGGCCTTAGGCACTGGTGGTGGCGCCCAGAACCAAAAATGTTCTTACAAACTATCAGAGTGATGATTGAGGAGGAAGAGGATAATTACTCAGGGATAGTCACTCAACATCAGCATAGGCAGTCTTTGAAGGGATCTGAGATTTCAAAAAAAATATTCGGTTACATCAGCATCAGGTGCTTGGTAGCTGGTGGTGATCCAAGACTGATTCATTTTTATGAAGGTCAGTCGATCGACCGAGTCGGTGGACAGACGCACCCTGTGATCGGTTACAAAGCCTCCAGCAGCACTGAATGTGCACTCCAAAAGAACGCTGGATGCAGGACAGGCCAGTAGCTCAATTGCATACTGTGCAAGCTCTGGCCAGTGATCCATCCTCAAGACCCAGTAACCCAGAGGATTTTCTTATGGGAAAGGTGTCCAAGTCAGATCTTGCCCCTAGGTATTCCTGCACCATGTAAAACAGACGCTGGCGATGGTTGCTGGAACCGATCATACCTTGGGGCTGCGGACCAAAAAATTGTCTGAACGCATTGGTCAGACGGCCACCTTCTCCACCGCTCCTTCTTTGACTGACCGTAGCCTCAGCAACACGTTGTCCAGAAACAGGAGTTTGTAACCTCCCAGTCTCTGGGAACACGTTGCACAGACCTTTCTGCAAGGCCTCCCGAAGATGTTTCATCCTCTGCTCCCTCTGCGATGGCAAGATAAGATCCGCAACCTTACCCTTGTAACGTGGATCAAGGAGGGTTGCCAGCCAGTATTGGTCCTTCTCCTTGATACCACCAATACGAGGATCCTTACACAGGCTTTGCAGGATCAGGGAGGCCATGCAGCGTAGGTTTGCTGAGGCATTCGGTCCGGAGTCCTCTGGGTCACTAAGGACGACATGGTCCGCAGCCACCTCCTCCCAGCCACGTACAAGTCCATGTGTTTCTTGGGACTGATCCCTTAAAGACTGCTACTGATGCTGAGTGCCAGGCTTCACCTCCATACTGACATAATCTTCCTCCTTCTCCTCCTCCTCCTCCTCTTCCTGTGTGATCGGCGGGCACGCAGGAACACTGTCTGTATAAAGGGGGCCTTGAGAGCTAAGGAAGTCCTCCTCTTCCTGCCTCTGTTCTGCCTCAAGTGCCCTGTCCCATTATTCCATGCAGCGTGTGCTCCAACAGGTGGACAAAGGGGACAGTGTCAGTGATGCATGCACTGTCACTGCTCACCATCCTCATGGCCTCCTCAAATGGTGACAGGACAGTGCATGCATCCCTGATCATGGCCCACTGGCGTGGGGAAAAAAAACCAAGCACCCCTGACCCTGTCCTGGTGCCATAGTCGCACAGGTACTCATTGATGGCCCTCTGTTGCGTGTGCAGCTGCTGCAGCATGGCCAATGTTGAGTTCCACCTGGTGAGCATGTCACAGATTAGGCGGTTCTTGGGCAGGTTAAACTCCTTTTGGAGGTCTGTCAGCCGAGCACTGGCATTATATGACCGGCGGAAATGCACACAGACTTTCCTGGCCTGCCTCAGGACATCCTGTAAGCCCGGGTACCTGCCCAAGAACTGCTGCACCACCAAGTTAAGGACATGAGCCAAACAGGGCACATGGATCATTTGTCCCTGTCGGAGGGCAGAAAGGAGGTTGGTGCCATTGTCGCAAACCACCATTCCTGCCTTAAGTTGGCGTGGCGTCAACCACCTCTGCACCTGCCCCTGCAGAGCTGACAGAACCTCTGCCCCAGTGTGGCTCCTGTCCCCCAAGCACACCAGCTCAAGCACCGCATGGCATCTTTTGGCCTGCGTACTTGCGTAGCCCCTTAAATGGCTACAGAGCACCGCTGGTTCCGGGGACAAAGCACAGGAAGATGCCATGGAGGAAGAAGAAGAGGAGGGGGTGGAGGAGAGAGGTGTGTCACAATCATTAGCATTTTGGAGGCGTGGTGGCGGAACAACCTCCAACACTACTGCTCCTTGTCCTGCATCCTTCCCAGCTGCCAGCAGAGTCACCCAATGCGCCGTGAAACTTAAGTAACGTCCCTGTCCATGCCTGCTAGACCATGAGTCAGCGGTAATATGCACCTTACCGCTGACCGCCCTGTCCAGTGAAGCATGGACATTGCCTTCCACATGCCGGTAGAGAGCCGGAATCGCCTTCCGTGAGAAAAAGTTGGCATTTGGGTACCTGCCACTGAGGAACCGCACATTCCACAAACTCACGGAAGGGGGCAGAGTCTACCAAATGAAAAGGCAGCAGTTGAAGTGCTAGCAATTTTGCCAAGCTAGCATTAAACCGCTGGGCATGTGGATGGCTGGGAGCAAACTTCTTTCGGCGGTGCAGCAGCTGGGGCAGGGAAATTTGCCTGGTACAATCTGACGTCGGTGTACCGAAAGCAGATTGCCCACAAGTACTTGGCTGTGACACACCTAATTCTACACCTTCATTCCTCTCAGTGCAGGTCTCAGAGAGGACTGAAGGTATAGCGGGGTTGGAGATCTCAGCTGATGAGGAGCAAGGAGAAGTCCTCTTTGTTCTTTGGTGTGGGTCTTTTAGATACGCTTGCCAACTAACTGCATGGCAGGTCAACATATGTCTGGTCAAGCATGTGGTACCCAAGCGGGAGATGTTTTGGCCACACGAGATACGCTTGAGACATATGTTGCAAATAGCAGCAGTGCGATCTGATGCACTCAGCTCAAAAAAGGCCCACACCAAAGAACTTTTTGAATAACGCGCAGAGACTGCAGCGCCTTGCACATGTGGAGCTTTGGGGTGTGATGCAGTCAATGTGCTGCCCTTAGGCTGGCCCCTGGAGGGCATCCTGCCTTGTTGGTGATGTGCCGCCTCCTCCTCTCTCCTATCAGGCACCCACATTGAGTCAGTGACCTCATCATCCCCTCCCTCTTTATCACTGGAGCAAACCTGGCAGTATGCTGCAGCAGGGGGAGCATGACTACCAGATTGCTGTCCTTCTTGGGCACCCCCTCTGTCCGTGCTTACGTTACTGCCTTCATCAAGCTCAGTATCATCATCAGAGCCTTCCAAATGCTGGGCATCCTCCTGGAGCATGTACCCAACACTGTGGTCAAACAGTTCGAGGGACTCCGCAGGAGGACATGGTGGGGCTAGGGAAGGAGTCACTGATGACATTGAGCCGAGGGAAGAGGCCGCTGCTTTGCCAGACAAAGTACCCTGAGCATGGGTGAGAGAGGATGAGGAGGATGAGGACGGCTTGGTCATCCACTCGACCAAGTCTTCCGCATGTTGCGGCTCAACACGGCCAGCTGCCGAAAAAAAGGCCAAGCGTGTCCCACGGCCACGTGCTGATGAGGATGCACCGTCTCCACAACCAGCACTAGACACAGAGCCTGCTTGCCCTCTCTTATTGGCTTGTGACTGTCTGCCTCTCCTTCTTGGCCTTCCAGACATACTAATGGCCTGTAGCTGCACTAAGCTGGGATATATATATATGTACTGATACTGCAGCCAGCAAAATCAACTGCCTATAGTATGAGAACACCACCAACATTCTACAGGTAGCTTTAGCTAAACACTGTGCAGAGCTCACAAAAACTAACTTGTAGCTTTTTTAGCTGCCTGCGGTAGTGATAGGATCAGAAAAACACCACCAATTTTCAACAGGTAGCTTTAGCTGAACACTGTGCAGAGCTCGCAAAAAAATAACTTGAAAGTTTAGCTGGACACTGTGAGGAGGACGCACCACACTAACTTGTAGTCTTAGCTGAACACTGTGAGCAGGACGCACCCCACTAACTTGTAGTTTTAGCTGAACACTGTGAGCAGGACGCACTGCACTAACTTGTAGCTTTAGATGAACACTGTGCAGAGGTCTCACTACACTAACTTGTAGGTTTAGCTGAACACTGTAAGGTGGACGCACCACACTAACTTGTAGTTTTAGCTGAACACTGTGAGCAGGACGCACCCAACTAACTTGTAGGTTTAGCTGAACACTGTGAGCAGGACGCACCCCACTAACTTGTAGTTTTAGCTGAACACTGTGAGCAGGATGCACAGCACCAACTTGTAGTTTTAGCTGAACACTGTGAGCAGGACGCACCGCACTAACGTGTAGGTTTATCTGAACACTGTGAGGTGGACGCACCACACTAAATTGTAGTTTTAGCTGAACACTGTGAGCAGGACGCACCGCACTAACTTATAGGTTTAGCTGAACACTGTGAGGTGGAAGCACCACACTAACTTGTAGTTTTAGCTGAACACTGTGAGCAGGACGCACCCCACTAACTTGTAGGTTTAGCTGAACACTGTGAGCAGGACGCACCCCACTAACTTGTAGTTTTAGCTGAACTCTGTGAGCAGGACGCACAGCACTAACTTGTAGGTTTAGCTGAACACTGTGAGGTGTATGCATCGCACTAACTTGTAGTTTTAGCTGAACACTGTGAGCAGGACGCACAGCACTAACTTGTGGTTTTAGCTGAACACTGTGAGCAGGACGCACCGCACTAACTTGTAGGTTTAGCTGAACACTGTGAGGTGGACGCAGCACACTAACTTGTAGGTTTAGCTGAACACTGTGAGCAGGACGCACCCCACTAACTTGTAGTTTTAGCTGAACACTGTGAGCAGGACGCACTGCACTAACTTGTAGCTTTAGATTAACACTGTGCAGAGGTCTCACTACACTAACTTGTAGGTTTAGCTGAACACTGTGAGGTGGACGCACCACACTAACTTGTAGTTTTAGCTGAACACTGTGAGCAGGACGCACCCCACTAACTTGTAGGTTTAACTGAACACTGTGAGCAGGACGCACCCCACTAACTTGTAGTTTTAGCTGAACACTGTGAGCAGGACGCACCCCACTAACTGTAAATAGTCTAGCTGCCTGACTGTGGTACTTATAGGATCAAAAGAACAACAGCAATTTTCTTCAGGTAGCTGTAAATACTGTAACAAGACAAGCCTGCCTGTCAGTAAGAAGATAACAGGAACGGATCTAGCTAAACTGAATACAGTGTATATATATATATATATGCAACACCTGGGATGCATATATATACACAATACACTGTAAGTGCAGTTAACTGACTGACTGTTCTGCCTAATCTATCTAACTCAAATCAAATGACACTGTCTGTCTCTCTCTCTATCTATGAACGCCGGAACACACACTACACAGGGCCGCCATGCAGGCGGCCTTATATAGTGTGGGGCGTGTACTAAATCCCCTGAGCCATAATTGGCCAAAGCCTCCTTGGCTTTGACCAGTTACGGCTCTCTGTTCAGACGGCGCTGTGATTGGCCAAGCATGCGGGTCATAGTGCATGCTTGGCCAATCATCAGCCAGCAATGCACTGCGATGCCGCAGTGAATTATGGGCCGT
Organism: Lithobates clamitans; assembly: GCA_037952925.1. Lineage (NCBI taxonomy): Eukaryota > Metazoa > Chordata > Amphibia > Anura > Ranidae > Lithobates > Lithobates clamitans. The sequence goes on along the minus strand of JBBGZY010000412.1, from coordinate 3,760,024 downwards.
GACGCGCCACACGAATTTGGCGCGAACGGCCCATACCGTTGGGAATTTGGCGAACGGGCGAACAGACGATATTTGAGTCGAACATGGGTTCGACTCGAATACGAAGCTCATCCCTAGTCCTGTAGATCACAGCTATCCTTAGAGAAATTGGAGTGAAAAGACGAATACAGTGTGCTTTGAAAGAGGAGAGTGACAGAGGGAGGTGGCTTAAGTACCTGAAAGGTGCTATGTGGGGCTAGAAGGATTCCGACACCTCCTCCCTTACTTCCGCTGGATCTGGGGGAGTGAGTCCAGAGAAGACCACCATGGGATAGGGCAGCAGAAGATGCAGTGTCAGATTCATGGAGCCAGGATTTGGTAATGGCGAGTAGGTTAAATGAGTTGGCAATAAAGAGGTCATGGAGAGAGGTGAGCTTGTTGCAGACAGAGCGGGAGTTCCAAAGGGCACAAGAGAAAGGGAGTCTGGTTTTGGGAAGAATAGAAATGGGAACTAAATTGTGTTGATTGCGGCTGCTGCCAGAGGGTGCAGGGTGATGGGTGCATGGGGTACAGTTAAATGATGGAGGCCCAGGGTTTGGGGAGATATCTCCAGAGGTTAGGAGAAGCAAGAGGGTGAGGGAGGTAATATGGGAGTGGGATTTATATGAAGGGACATGCCCGAGGGTCTTAGAGATTTTTAGTGTGTGTGGATTTAGAATTAGCAGGAGTTGATGGGTAGGGGTGAGCTTTGTGTTCGAGTCGAACCAATGTTCGACTCGAACATCGGCTGTTCGGTCGTTCGCCGAATTCCGAACGTTATGGGCCGTTCGTGCCAAATTCGTGTGGCGCGTCACGGCCCATAATTCACTGCGGCATCGCAGTGCATTGCTGGCTGATGATTGGCCAAGCATGCACTATGACCCGCAGGTTTGGCCAATCACAGCGTCGTCGGTAGAGAGAGCTGTAATTGGCCAAAGCCAGGGTGGCTTTGGCCAATTATGGCTCAGGGGGTTTAGAACACACCCCACACTATATAAGGCCGCCTACACGGCGGCCCTGTGTAGTGTGTTCCGGCGTGCTTAGATAGAGAGAGAGAGACAGTGTCATTTCATTTTAGTTAGCTAGATTAGGCAGGACAGTCAGTGAGTTAGCTGCACTTACAGTGTATTGTGTATATATATGCATCCCAGGTGTTGCATATATATATATACAATGTATTCAGTTTAGCTAGATCCATTCCTGTTATCTTCCTACTGACAGGCAGGCTTGTCTTGTTACAGTATTTACAGCTACCTGTAGAAGATTGCTGGTGTTCTTTTGATCCTATTAGTACCACAGTCAGGCAGCTAGACTATATACAGTTAGTGTAGTGCGTCCTGCTCACGGTGTTCAGCTAAAACTACAATTTAATGTAGTGAGACCTCTGCACAGTGTTCATCTAAAGCTACAAGTTAGTGCAGTGCATCCTGCTCACAGTGTTCAGCTAAAACTTCAAGTTAGTGAGTGTAGTGAGACCTCTGCACAGTATTCATCTAAAGGTACAAGTTAGTGTAGTGCGTCCTTCTCACAGTGTTCAGCTAAAACTACAAGTTAGTGTAGTGAGACCTCTGCACAGTGTTCATCTAAAGCTACAAGTTAGTGCAGTGCGTCCTGCTCACAGTGTTCAGCTAAAACTACAAGTTAGTGAGTGTAATGAGACCTCTGCACAGTGTTCATCTAAAGCTACAAGTTAGTGTAGTGCGTCCTGCTCACAGTGTTCAGCTAAAACTACAAGTTAGTGTAGTAAGACCTCTGCACCGTGTTCATCTAAAGCTACAAGTTAGTGTAGTGCGTTTTGCTCACAGTGTTCAGCTAAAACTACAAGTTAGTGTAGTGAGACCTCTGCACAGTGTTCATCTAAAGCTACAAGTTAGTGTAGTGCGTCCTGCTCACAGTGTTCAGCTAAAACTACACGTTAGTGTAGTGAGACCTCTGCACAGTGTTCATCTAAAGCTACAAGTTAGTGTAGTGCGTCCTGCTCACAGTGTTCAGCTAAAACTACAAGTTAGTGTAATGAGACCTCTGCACAGTGTTCATCTAAAGCTACAAGTTAGTTTAGTGTGACCTCTGCACAGTGTTCAGCTAAAGCTACAAGTTAGGGTAGTGCGTCCTGCTCACAGTGTTCAGCTAAAACTACAAGTTAGTGTAGTGAGACCTCTGCACAGTGTTCATCTAAAGCTACAAGTTAGTGTAGTGCGTCCTGCTCACAGTGTTCAGCTAAAACTACACGTTAGTGTAGTGAGACCTCTGCACAGTGTTCATCTAAAGCTACAAGTTAGTGTAGTGCGTCCTGCTCACAGTGTTCAGCTAAAACTACAAGTTAGTGTAGTGAGACCTCTGCACAGTGTTCATCTAAAGCTACAAGTTAGTGTAGTGCGTCCTGCTCACAGTGTTCAGCTAAAACTACAACTTAGTGTAGTGAGACCTCTGCACAGTGTTCATCTAAAGCTACAAGTTAGTGTAGTGCGTTCTGCTCACAGTGTTCAGCTAAAACTACTAGTTAGTGTGGTGCATCCTCCTCAGTGTTCAGCTAAACCTACAAGTTATTTTTTTGCGAGCTCTGCACAGTGTTCAGCTAAAGCTACCTGTAGAAGGTTGGTGGTGTTTTCCTGATCCTATCACTACCGCAGGCAGCTAAATAAGCTGCAAGTTATTTTTTGTGAGCTCTGCACAGTGTTCAGCTAAAGCTACCTGTAGAAGGTTGGTGGTGTTTTTCTGATCCTATCACTACCGCAGGCAGCTAAATAAGCTGCAAGTTATTTTTTTGCGAGCTCTGCACAGTGTTCAGCTAAAGCTACCTGTAGAAGGTTGATGGTGTTCTCATACTACAGGCAGGCAGTTGATTTTTATATATATATATATATATATATATATATATATATATATATATATATATATATATCCCAGCTTAGTGCAGCTACAGGCCATTAGTATGTCTGGAAGGCCAACAAGGAGAGGCAGACAGTCAGAAGCCAATAAAAGAGGGCACGCAGGCTCTGTGTCTAGTGCTGGTCGTGGAGACGGTGCATCCTCATCAGCACGTGGCCATGGGACACGCTTGGCCTTTTTTCGGCAGCTGGCCGTGTTGAGCCGCAACATGCGGAAGACTTGGTCGAGTGGATGACCAAGCCGTCCTCATCCTTCTCATCCTCTCTCACCCATGCTCAGGGTACTTTGTCTGGCAAAGCAGCGGCCTCTTCCCTCGGCTCAATGTCATCAGTGACTCCTTCCCTAGCCCCACCATGTCCTCCTGAGGAGTCCCTCGAACTGTTTGACCACAGTATTGGGTACATGCTCCAGGAGAATGCCCAGCGTTTGGAAGGCTCTGATGATGATACTGAGCTAGATGAAGGCAGTAACGTGAGCACGGACAGAGGGTGTGCCCAAGAAGGACAGCAATCTGGCAGTCATGCTCCCCCTGCTGCAGCATACTGCCAGGTTTGCTCCAGTGATGAGGAGGGAGGGGATGATGAGGTCACTGACTCAACCTGGGTGCCTGATAGGAGAGAGGAGGAGGAGGAGGAGGCGGCACATCACCAACGAGGCAGGATGCCCTCCAGGGGCCAGCCTAAGGGCAGCACACTGACTGCATCACACCCCAAAGCTCCACATGTGCAGGGCGCTGCAGTCTCTGCGCGTTATTCAAAAAGTTTTTTGGTGTGGACCTTTTTTGAGACGAGTGCATCAGATCCACCGCTGCTATTTGCAACATATGTCTCAAGCGTATCTCCGTGGCCAAAACATCTCCCGCTTGGGTACCACATGCTTCACCAGACATATGTTGACCTGCCATGCAGTTCGTTGGCAAGCGTATCTAAAAGACCCACACCAAAGAACAAAGAGGACCTCTCCTTGCTCCTCATCAGCTGAGATCTCCAACCCCACTATACCTTCAGCCCTCTCTGAGACCTGCACTGAGAGGAATGAAGGTGTAGAATTAGGTGTGTCACAGCCAAGTACCTTTGGGCAATCTGCTTTCGGTACACCGACGTCAGATTGTACCAGGCAAATTTCCCTGCCCCAGCTGCTGCACCGCCGAAAGAAGTTTGCTCCCAGCCATCCACATGCCCAGCGGTTGAATGCTAGCTTGGCAAAATTGCTAGCACTTCAACTGCTGCCTTTTCAGTTGGTAGACTCTGCCCCCTTCCGTGAGTTTGTGAAATGTGCGGTTCCTCAGTGGCAGGTACCCAAACGCCACTTTTTCTCACGGAAGGCGATTCCGGCTCTCTACCGGCATGTGGAAGGCAATGTCCATGCCTAGCTGGACAGGGCAGTCAGCGGTAAGGTGCATATTACCGCTGACTCATGGTCCAGCAGGCATGGACAGGGACGTTACCTAAGTTTCACGGCGCATTGGGTGACTCTGCTGGCAGCTGGGAAGGATGCAGGACAAGGTGCAGTAGTGTTGGAGGTTGTTCCGCCACCACGCCTCCAAAATGCCACTACTAATGATTGTGACACACCTCTCTCCTCCACCCCCTCCTCTTCTTCTTCCTCCATGGCCTCTTCCTGTGCTTTTTCCTCGGAACCAGCGGTGCTCCATAGCCATTCAAGGGGCAACGCAAGTATGCAGGCCAAATGATGCCATGCGGTGCTTGGGCTGGTGTGCTTGGGGGACAGGAGCCACACTGGGGCAGAGGTTCTGTCAGCTCTGCAGGGGCAGGTTCAGAGGTGGTTGACGCCACGCCAACTTAAGGCAGGAATGGTGGTTTGCGACAATGGCACCAACCTCCTCTCTGCCCTCCGACAGGGACAAATGACCCATGTGCCCTGTTTGGCTCACATCCTTAACTTGGTGGTGCAGCGGTTCTTTGGCAGGTACCCGGGCTTACAGGATGTCCTAAGGCAGGCCAGGAAAGTCTGTGTGCATTTCCGCCGGTCATCTAATGCCAGTGCTCGGCTGGCGGACCTCCAAAAGGAGTTAAACCTGCCCAAGAACCGCCTAATCTGTGACATGCCCACCAGGTGGAACTCAACGTTGGCCATGCTGCAGCGGCTGCACATGCAGCAGAGGGCCATCAATGAGTACCTGTGCGACTATGGCACCAGGACAGGGTCAGGGGAGCTTGTTTTTTTTCCCACGCCAGTGGGCCATGATCAGGGATGCATGCACTGTCCTGCCACCATTTGAGGAGGCCACGAGGATGGTGAGCAGTGACAGTGCATGCATCACTGACACTGTCCCCCTTGTCCACCTGTTGGAGCACACGCTGCGTGGAATAACGGACAGGGCACTTGAGGCAGAACAGAGGCAGGAAGAGGAGGACTTCCTTAGCTCTCAGAGCCCCCTTTATGCAGACAGTGTTCCTGCGTGCCCGCCGATCACACAGGAAGAGGAGGAGGAGGAGGATTGTGTCAGTATGGAGGTGGAGCCTGGCACTCAGCATCAGCAGTATTCTTTAAGGGATCAGTCCTAAGAAACACATGGACTTGTACGTGGCTGGGAGGAGGTGGCTGCGGACCATGTCATCCTTAGTGACCCAGAGGACTCCGGATCGAATGCCTCAGCAAACCTACGCTGATCCTGCAAAGCCTGCGTAAGGACCCTCGTATTCATGGTATCAAGGAGAAGGACCAATACTGGCTGGCAACCCTCCTTGATCCACGTTACAAGGGTAAGGTTGCGGACCTTATCTTGCCATCGCAGAGGGAGCAGAGGATGAAACATCTTCGGGAGGCCTTGTAGAAAGGTCTGTGCAACGCGTTCCAGAGACTGGGAGGTTACAAACACCTGTTTCTGGACAACGTGTTGCTGAGGCATCGGTCAGTCAAAGAAGGAGCGCTGGAGAAGGTGTCCGTCTGACCAATGCGTTCAGACAATTTTTTAGTCCGCAGCCCCAAGGTATAATTGGTTCCAGCAACCATCGCCAGCGTCTGTTTTACATGGTGCAGGAATACCTAGGGGCAAGATTTGACTTGGACACCTTTCCCACCGAAAATCCTCTGGGTTACTGGGTCTTGAGGATGGATCACTGACCAGAGCTTGCACAGTATGCAATTGAGCTACTGGCCTATCCTGCATCCAGCGTTCTTTCAGAACGCACATTCAGTGCTGCTGGAGGCTTTGTAACCGATCACAGGGTGCATCTGTCCACTGACTCGGTCGATTGACGGACCTTCATAAAAATGAATCAGTCTTGGATCACCAAGCACCTGATGCTGATGTAACCAAATAATTTTTTTTGAAATCTCAGATCCCTTCAAAGACTGCCTATGCTGATGCTGAGTGACTATCCTGAGTAATTATCCTCTTCCTCCTCAATGATCACGCTGATAGCTTGTAAGAACATTTTCGGGTCTGGGCACCACCACCAGTGCCTAAGGCCCAATTTTTCAGCCCCTGTTTAACAGGGGCATGTAATTACAATTTTTGATGCAATACTTTGCAGCAGGGCTCGTTCCTGCGTTCCAACTAGAGTATCTGTGAGGGGTTGCAGTGTTGTGGCACCAGCACCAGTGCCTAAGGCCTAATTTTTCAGCCCCTGTTTAACAGGAGTATGTAATTACAATTTTTGATACAATACTTTGCAGCAGGGCTCGTTCCTGCGTTCCAACTACAGTATCTGTGAGGGGTTGCAGTGTTGTGGCACCAGTGCCTTAGGCCTAATTTTTCAGCCCCTGTTTAACAGGGGCATGTAATTACAATTTTTGATGCAATACTTTGGAGCAGGGCTTGTTCATGCGTTCCAACTACAGTATCTGTGAAGGGTTGCAGTGTTGTGGCACCAGCACCAGTGCTTAAGGCCTAATTTTTCAGCCCCTGCTCAACAGGGTCATGTAATTACAATTCTTGATCTAATATTTCACAGCAGGGCCCATTTTTGCCCCCACCAAGAGTGAGTGAGGACTTACAGTGTTGTGGCATCAGCACCACCACCAAAGGCCCAATTTTTCTGCCCTTGTTCAACAGGGGCATGTAATTACAATTCTTGATCTAATATTTCACAGCAGGGCCCGTTTCTGCGCCCACCAAGAGCGAGTGAGGACTTTGTGTTGTGGCACCAGCACCACCACCACCACCAAAGACCCAATTTTTCTGCCCCTGTTCACCAGGGGCATGTAATTACAATTCTTGATCTAATATTTCACAGCAGGGCCCTGTGAGGGCTTACAGTGTTGTGGCCACAACAACATCTAAGGGCCAAATTTCTTCTGAGTATATAGGGCAGGCCCCTACTTTCAAAGATCTAACTTACAAATGACTCCTACTTGCAAACGGAAGGAGACAACAGGAAGTGAGATGAAATCTACCCCTAGGAAGGGAAATTCTCTCCTGTAAGAGTTAATATGGGAAAAACATTTCTCCTTTCCACTGATGCTTTCCAATCCTTGTTTCACAAAAAACCCCAAATTTTCAAAAAACATTTGTCATTGGGACAAAAAGTGAGGTGAAATCTTCTGAAGAGGAGCACAGACAGCAAAACAAATGTCACAGGGGTGATAACCCTTCCCTATGTTTTCCAAAAAGCTTAAAAAAGATTTTTTGGCTGGAGCTAAACACGTTAAAAATGTACCTGTTCAAAATTACAAACAGATTCTACTTAACAACAAATCTACAGTCCCTGTCTTGTTTGCACCGCCTGTATACTGCTGTTCAGAGTATATAGGGCCGGGTGTCCCCACACCTTTCCTTTTTTTAATTTGGGTGCGGGGTTCCCCTTAATATCCATACAAGACCCAAAGGGCCTGGTAATGGACTGGGGGGTACCCATGCTGTTTGTCTCACTGATTTTCATCCATATTGCCAGGACCCGACATTACATTAAATCCGCAAGCAGTTTTAAATGACTTTTTTTCCTTTAAAAATGACATTTTGTGCAGGGATTGTTCTAAGCACGGGAAACACGCGCCACTTTACAGGCATACTATAGACACCCCCCAGGTACGATATTTAAATGAATATTTCACTTTTATTTACTTTAAGCATCATTAAAATCACTGCTCCTGAAAAAACGGCCATTTTTAAAACTTTTTTTTGCATTGATACATGTTCGCTGGGGTAGGATCTGGGTCCCCAAACTCTTTTTAGGACAATACCATGCAAATTAGCCTTTAAAATGAGCACTTTTTATTTTGAACGTTCGAGTCCCATAGACGTCAATGGGGTTCTAACGTTTGTGCGAATTTTCGGTCCGTTCGCAGGTTCTGGTGCAAACCGAACCAGGGGGTGTTCTCCTCATCCCTATTGGTTGGTGCAGTAATAAGTACAGGACAGAAGTGAGGGTGATATATATATGCTTTGGGGGGGGGGGGTGAAGGAGAGATTGTTTTAGGATGGAGGACAGAGTTGTCAAAAGCAGTGGTAGAGAAAGCATGTTACAAGGAAAAAGAGCTAAAGGAGTAAACAAGTTCACCTGATGTCTGTGTGCTGTTTTTCAAAGAGTTTATCTTGTGTCCCTTCGCTTAAGTGCAGAGTCAGACGTGCATTCCACTTATAGGAATCGCCACTTTGAGAAAAAGTCAAGTTGCAAATGTGTACCCCCTGCAAATGCTTCCCTTAAGAGAAGCTTCTATATATACTGATAGGGGTAGGGTGTGGGTGGATTTCACTTAGCAATCAAGAGGTTATAAAGCTTGGCTGGTTAACAGGGCAAAATTCTTAAGTCACAAACAGACTAGCAAGAGGACACTAACGTTAAATGGGCCATAATTTTGGGTAAGACAAGGGAGATAATAAAGAAATGTAATGTGGACAGGTCTACAGACAGTTAAGTAAAAATAACATACCAGCATTATTAGAGACACATAAGAAAAAAAGATAGCAGTGTTTCAGTTTTTGGCTGGAGTTGCAGCAGTAGGAGCATACCAGAGTTAAGAGATATAGGAGACAGTTTTCACCAATGCGATTCTGGCTGGAGTTGCAGCAGTAGGAGCATACCAGAGTTAAAAGACATAGGAGACAGTTTTCACTAATGCTATTCTGGCTGGAGTTGCAGCAGTAGGAGCATACCAGAGTTAAGAGACATAGGAGACAGTTTTCACTAATGATCAGTCAGATGATGAGTGATAAGTGCAGAGTCAGAAGTGCATTCCACTTAAAGAAATCGCCACTTTGAGAAAGAGTCAAGTTGCAAATGTATACCCCCTGCAAAACGAATTAGACTATGATATCGTCGGAGGGCAATGTTAAGGGTGGGGTAACTTTGGGGAAAGAAGGTTGTGTGTATGGTGTAGGGATGAGCTTCATGTTTGAGTCAAACCCATGTTCGACTCGAACATCGTCTGTTCGCCGAATTGCGAATGATATGGGCCGTTCGCGCCAAATTCGTGTGGCGCGTCACGGGCCATAATTCACTGCGGCATCGCAGTGCATTGCTGGCTGATGATTGGCCAAGCATGCACTATGACCCGCATGCTTGGCCAATCACAGCGCCGTCAGTAGAGAGAGCTGTAACTGGCCGAAGCCGGGGTGGCTTTGGCCAATTATGGCTCAGGGGGTTTAGAACACGCCCCACACTATATAAGGCCGCCTACACGGCGGCCCTGTGTAATTTGCTCTGGTGTGCTTAGAGAGAGAGAGAGACAATGTCATTTCATTTAAATTAGCTAGATTAGGCAGGACAGTCAGTGAGTTAGCTGCACTTACAGTGTATTGTGTATATATATGCATCCCAGGTGTTGTGTGTATATATATATTTAAAGCTACAAGTTAGTTTAGTGTGACCTCTGCACAGTGTTCAGCTAAAACTACAAGTTAGTGTAGTGCGTCCTCCTCACAGTGTTCAGCTAAAGCTACAAGTTAGTTTAGTGTGACCTCTGCACAGTGTTCAGCTAAAGCTACAAGTTAGGGTAGTGCGTCCTCCTCACAGTGTTCAGCTAAAGCTACAAGTTAGTTTAGTGTGACCTCTGCACAGTGTTCAGCTAAAGCTTCAAGTTAGGGTAGTGCATCCTCCTCACAGTGTTCAGCTAAAGCTACAAGTTGGTGTAGTGCGTCCTCCTCACAGTGTTCAGCTAAAACTACAAGTTAGTGTTGAAAGAAAAAGAGAGAAAAAAGAGAGCGCACCAGCCTAGTGCATTATCCTTTGCAAGTTTATTAGATTAAAAACAAGATAAAAGCTACTCACAAAAGTCGCAGGTAAAATTGCATATCAAACGCACAGAGGCAATAGTTCCAGTGGTAGGCAGCTGTCCAGGTCCCAGGGGGGGGGCACACGGACCGCCGCTGGCTTACGCGTTTCAAAGGTTTGACCTTCTTCCTCAGAGCCTTAGCCGAAGTTCATAGTCCCTCTTGAACTTTTTTAGCCAACACACCAGTGCGCAAGAGTACTTTTTTCGTTTTTCTATACAAGTTAGTGTAGTGCGACCTCTGAACAGTGTTCATCTAAAACTACAAGTTAGTGTAGTGCGACCTCTGAACAGTGTTCATCTAAAACTACAAGTTAGTGTAGTGCAACCTCTGCACAGTGTTCAGCTAAAGCTATAAGTTAGTGTAGTGTGTCCTCTGAACAGTGTTTTGCTAAAACTACAAGTCAGAGTAGTGCGACCTCTGCACAGTGTTCAGCTAAAGCTACAAGTTAGTGTAGTGCGTCCTGCTCACAGTGTTCAGCTAAAAGTACAAGTTAGTGTAGTGCGACCTTTGCACAGTGTTCAGCTAAAGCTACAAGTTAGTGTAGTGCGTCCTCCTCACAGTGTTAAGCTAAAACTACAAGTTAGTTTTTTGCAAGCTCTGCACAGTGTTCAGCTAAAGCTACCTGTAGAAGGTTGGTGGTGTTTTCCTGATCCTATCACTACCGCAGGCAGCTAAATAAGCTACAAGTTATTTTTTTGCGAGTTCTGCACAGTGTTCACCTAAAGCTATCTGCAGAAGGTTGGTGGTGTTTTCCTGATCCTATCACTACTGCAGGCAGCTAAATAAGCTACAAGTTAGTTCTTTGTGAGCTCTGCACAGTGTTCAGCTAAAGCTACCTGTAGAAGGTTGGTGGTGTTCTCATACTACAGGCAGGCAGATGATTTTGCTAGCTGCAGTATCAGTATATATATATGTAACGACACCCCGAATATGAAAGGGGTTAAAGTCGTTTAGGACATTTCATACCCAAACACAAAGGCAGCTACCTAACACTCCAATCAGCCGAACAAGGAACCCATACAAATAATCCACCCCAAAAATGGGACACGGCTCTGTCTTCAGGTTCCAAGCAGGAATCAACTCATTTATTATAACACATGGACACAACAGATAAAATAACTCAGAGACTCTTCCCCCCCCCACCCTTGGAAAAGAGGGCGGGTTAAACTGTCCAATGACAATGGACACACAGGTCAGGTGTGTTTAACGTCTCATCAGTACACAGTGTTAACAGGGAGAGCTGTTGGAAGAATCCCCTCTCCCTCCAATGCAATACACATCCTGTGATCCAAGGCAGACAAACACAAACCCTCCAATGCAATACACATCCTGTGATCAAAGACAGACAAACACAAACCCTCCAATGCAATACACATCCTGTGATCCAAGGCAGACAAACATAATAGAACATTGGTTTGCAGGAGGCTGGCATTCAGTCCCCTCCAAAGCCCCTTTTCTGGCTAGGTTTGTCACAATATATATATATATATATATATATATATATATATATATATATATCCCAGCTTAGTGCAGCTACAGGCCATTAGTATGTCTGGAAGGCCAACAAGGAGAGACAGACAGTCACAAGCCAGTAAAAGAGGGCAAGCAGGCTCTGTGTCTAGAGGCAACAGTGCTGGTCATGGAGACGGTGCATCCTCATCAGCACGTGGCCGTGGGACACGCTTGGGCTTTTTTTCGGCAGCTAGCCGCGTTGAGCTGCAACATGCAGAAGACTTGGTCGAGTGGATGACCAAGCCGTCCTCATCCTCCTCATCCTCTCTCACACATGCTCAGGGTACTTTGTCTGGCAAAGCAGCTGCCAACGCGGCCTCTTTCCTCAGCTCAATGGCATCAGTGACTCCTTCCCTAGCCCCACCATGTCCTCCTGAGGAGTCCCACGAACTGTTTGACCACAGTGTTGGGTACATGCTCCAGGAGGATGCCCAGCGTTTAGAAGGCTCTGATGATGATACTGAGCTAGATGAAGGCAGTAACGTGAGCACGGACAGAGGGGGTGCCCAAGAAGGACAGCAATCTGGCAGTCATGCTCCCCCTGCTGCAGCATACTTCCAGGTTTGCTCCAGTGATGAGGAGGGAGGGGATGATGAGGTCACTGACTCAATGTGGGTGCCTGAAAGGAGAGAGGAGGAGGAGGAGGAGGCACATCACCAACGAGGCAGGATGTCCTCCTGGGGCCAGCCTAAGGGCAGCACACTGACTGCATCACACCCCAAAGTTCCGCATGTGCAGGGCGCTGCAGTCTCTGCGCGTTATTCAAAAAGTTCTTTGGTGTGGGCCTTTTTTTAGATGAGTGCATCAGATTGCACCGCTGCTTTTTGCAACATATGTCTCAAGCATATCTCGCGTGGCCAAAACATCTCCCGCTTGGGCACCACATGCTTGACCAGACATATGTTGACCTGCCATGCAGTTCGTTGGCAAGCGTATCTTAAAGACCCGCACCAAAGAACAAAGAGGACCTCTCCTTGCTCATCATCAGCTGAGATCTCCAACCCCACTATACCTTCAGTCCTCTCTGAGACCTGCACTGAGAGGAATGAAGGTGTAGAATTAGGTGTGTCACAGCCAAGTAATTGTGGGCAATGTGCTTTCGGTACACCGACGTCAGATTGTACCAGGCAAATTTCCCTGCCCCAGCTTCTGCACCGCCGAAAGAAGTTCTCTCCCAGCCATCCACATGCCCAGCGGTTGAATGCTAGCTTGGCAAAATTGCTAGCACTTCAACTGCTGCCTTTTCAGTTGGTAGACTCTGCCCCCTTCCGTGAGTTTGTGGAATGTGCCGTTCCTCAGTGGCAGGTACCCAAACGCCACTTTTTCTCACCGAAGGCGATTCCGGCTCTCTACCAGCATGTGGAAGGTCAGGGACGGTCGGTCAGCGGTAAGGTGCATATTACTGCTGACTCATGGTCCAGCAGGCATGGACAGGGACATTACCTAAGTTTTACCGCGCATTGGGTGAATCTGCTGGCAGCTGGGAAGGATTCAGGACAAGGTGCAGTAGTGTTGGAGGTTGTTCCGCCACCACGCCTCCAAAATGCCACTACTAATGATTGTGACACACCTCTCTCCTCCACCCCCTCCTCTTCTTCTTCCTCCATGGCCTCTTCCTGTGCTTTGTCCTCGGAACCAGCGGTGCTCCGTAGGCATTCAAGGGGCTACGCAAGTACGCAGGCCAAAAGATGCCATGCGGTGCTTGAGCTGGTGTGCTTGGGGGACAGGAGTCACACTGGGGCAGAGGTTCTGTCAGCTCTGCAGGGGCAGGTTCAGAGGTGGTTGACGCCACGCCAACTTAAGGCAGAAACGGTGGTTTGCGACAATGGCACCAACCTCCTCTCTGCCCTCCGACAGGGACAAATGACCCATGTGCCCTGTTTAGCTCACGTCCTTAACTTGGTGGTGCAGCGGTTCTTGGGCAGGTACCTGGGCTTACAGGATGTTCTGAGGCAGGCCAAGAAAGTCTGTGTGCATTTCCGCCGGTCATATAATGCCAGTGCTCGGCTGGCGGACCTCCAAAAGGAGTTAAACCTGCCCAAGAACCGCCTAATCTGTGACATGCCCACCAGGTGGAACTCAACGTTGGCCATGCTGCAGCGGCTGCACACGCAGCAGAGACTATGGCACCAGGACAGGGTCAGGGGAGCTTGTTTTTTTTCCCCATGCCAGTGGGCCATGATCAGGGATGCATGCACTGTCCTGTTACCATTTGAGGAGGCCACGAGGATGGTGAGCAGTGACAGTGCATGCATCAGTGACACTGTCCCCCTTGTCCACCTGTTGGAGCACACGCTGCGTGGAATAATGGACAGGGCACTTGAGGCAGAACAGAGGCAGGAAGAGGAGGACTTCCTTAGCTCTCAAGGCCCCCTTTATCCAGACAGTGTTTCTGCGTGCCCACCGATCACACTGGAAGAGGAGGATTGTGTCAGTATGGAGGTGGAGCCTAGCACTCAGCATCAGCAGCAGTCTTTAAGGGATCAGTCCCAAGAAACACATGGACTTGTACGTGGCTGGGAGGAGGTGGCTGCGGACCATGTTGTCCTTAGTGACCCAGAGAACTCTGGACCGAATGGCTCAGCAAACCTACGCTGCATGGCCTCCTGATCCTGCAAAGCCTGCAGAAGGATCCTTGTATTTGTGGTATCAAGGAGAAGGACCAATACTGGCTGGCAACCCTCCTTGATCCACGTTAAAAGGGTAAGGTTGCGGACCTTATCTTGCCGTCGCAGAGGGAGCAGAGGATGAAACATCTTCGGGAGGCCTTGCAGAAAGGTCTGTGCAACGCGTTCCCAGAGACTGGGAGGTTACAAACTCCTGTTTCTGGACAACGTGTTGCTGAGGCTTAGTCCAGTGCAGCCCCAAGGTATGATCGGTTCCAGCAACCATCGCCAGCATCTGTTTTACATGGTGCAGGAATACCTAGGGGCAAGATCTGACTTGGACACCTTTCCCATAAGAACATCCTCTGGGTTACTGGGTCTTGAGGATGGATCACTGGCCAGAGCTTGCACAGTATGCAATTGAGCTACTGGCCTGTCCTGCATCCAGCGTTCTTTCGGAACACACATTCAGTGCTGCTGGAGGCTTTGTAACCGATCACAGGGTGCGTCTGTCCACCGTCTCGGTCGATCGACTGACCTTCATAAAAATGAATCAGTCTTGGATCACCACCAGCTACCAAGCACCTGATGCTGATGTAACCGAATATTTTTTTTGAAATCTCAGATCCCTTCAAAGACTGCCTATGCTGATGCTGAGTGACTATCCTGAGTAATTATCCTCTTCCTCCTCAATGATCACGCTGATAGCTTGTAAGAACATTTTTGGTTCTGGGCGCCACCACCAGTGCCTAAGGCCCAATTTTTCAGCCCCTGTTTAACAGGGGCCTGTAATTACAATTTTTGATGCAATACTTTGCAGCAGGGCTTGTTCCTGCATTCCAACTAGAGTATCTGTGAGGGGTTGCAATGTTGTGGCACCAGCACCAGTGCCTAAGGCCCAATTTTTTCGGCCCATGTTTAACAGGGGCGTGTAATTACAATTTTTGATGCAATACTTTGCAGCAGGGCTCATTCCTGCGTTCCAACTAGAGTATCTGTGAGGGGTTGCAGTGTTGAGGCACCATCACCCGTGCCTAAGGCCCAATTTTTCAGCCCCTGTTCAACAGGGGCATGTAATTACAATTCTTGATCTAATATTTCACAGCAGGGCCCGTTTCTGAGGACTTACAGTGTTGTGGCACCAGCAGCCCCACCACCACCACCAAAGGCCCAATTTTTCTGCACCCGTGCTCAACTGGGGCATGTAATTACAATTCTTGATCTAATATTTCACAGCAGGGCCCTATAAGGGCTTACAGTGTTGTGGCCACAACAACACCTAAGGCCCAAATTTCTGCTGAGTATATAGGGCAGGCCCCTACTTTCAAACATCCAACTTACAAACGACTCCTACTTGCAAACGGAAGGAGACAGCAGGAAGTGCGATGAAATCTACCCCTAGGAAGGGAAATTCTCTCCTGTAAGAGTTAATATGGGAACAACATTTCTCCTTTCCACTGATGCTGTATCACCAATCCTTGTTTCACAAAAAAAAACAAATTTTCAAAAAACATTTGTCATTGGGACAAAATGTGAGATGAAATCTTCTGAAGAGGAGCACAGACAGCAAAACAAATGTCACAGGGGTGATAACCCTTCCCTATGTTTTCCAAAAAGCTTAAAATAGATTTTTTGGCTAAATACGTTAAAAATGTACCAGTTCAAAATTATAAACAGATTCTACTTAACAACAAACCTACAGTCACTGTCTTGTTTGAACAGCCTGTATACTGCTGTTCAGAGTACAGAGCCTGTATACTGCTGTTTCCTTTTTTAATTTGGGTGCGGGGTTCCCCTTAATATCCATACAAGACCCAAAGGGCCTGGTATTGGACTGGGGGGTACCCATGCCGTTTGTCCCACTGATTTTCATCCATATTGCCAGGACCCGACATTACATTAAAGCTGCAAGCAGTTTTAAATGACTTTTTTCCCTTTAAAAATGACATTTTGTGCAGGGACTGTTCTAAGCATGGGAAACACGCGCCACTTTACAAGCATACTATAGACACCCCCCTGGTATGATATTTAAAGGAATATTTCACTTTTTTTTTTACTTTAAGCATCATAAAAATCACTGCTCCCTAAAAAACGTCTGTTTTTAAAAGTTTTTTTTGCATTGATTCATGTCCCCTGGGGCAGGACCCGGGTCCCAAAACCCTTTTTAGGACAATACCATGTAAATTTGGCTTTAAAATTAGCACTTTCGATTTTGAACGTTCAATTCCCATAGACATCAATGGGGTTCTAACGTTCATGCGAATTTTCGGTCCGTTCGCAAGTTCTGCTGCGAACCGAACCGGGGGGGTGTTCGACTCATCCCTAGTATGGTGTTTACAATGGGGGGGTAGGGGGTTTTAAAGGTGATATGGCCGTGGGAGAATGCGAATGATACGGAAGTGTCTAGGGAGTTAAGGCCTCCTGGCTTTAGGCAGTCTAGGGTGTATATCCAAAAGGTCTCCCTCTCGCACAGACGTTTGATGCGTTCAGCTCGAGGGAGATTGTTCGGGATGGCTTCTATAATCCAGACCCGCAGCCCATTGGTGGAGCCTTGGTGGAATTCTGTGAAATGTCTGGGGATCGTTAAGTTCTTTTTATCTTCAATGGATTGTCTGTGTTCTCTAAATCTCCTGTGTAATGTCCTGGTGGTGCGGCCTACATAAAGTAGGTTGTATGGGCATGAGAGGCAGTATACCACAAATTCAGTGGAACAGTTGAAGAATTGACCAAGTTGAAATGTTTTATCCTTAGTAGTGAAATGTTTTTGTTTGTGCTGTACAAATTTGCAGGTTAGGCAGTTGAGCTTGCAGCATTGGTACATGCCCTTGATATTGAGGAAAGTAGGTGAGGCAGAAGGTTGGGGTCTGCAGGTTTTTAGTTTGCTAGGAGCTATTTTTTCTTTTAGGTTTTGGGCTCTTCTGTATGTAATTGTGGGTTTTTCATCAAGGCTGTTTTTGAGATGGGGGTCTTCTAGTAGTATGCCCCAATGTTTTTGGAGGATGTGTTCCATCTTTCTGTGTTGAGTATGGAATTGGGTGATAAGTCTGGGTGCTTGGGAGAGCGAGGGAGATTTTAGATTCCTGGATTGCGGTATTTCGCTCAGGAAGTGGTATAGGCTTCGTCCACTAGGGGGGCAGGATAGCCTTTATCGGAGAACTTTTTCTTGAATGAGCTGCTTTGTTCAATGTAGTCTTCCAATCGGGTGCAATTATGTGCAGAATTGGCTTTTTGGTATGTTTGAAATCCATTGAGGGTGATGGTAGCTGTGAAAATGGAGGTAAGAGTTGCCTGCAGTGGGTTTCATATAGTTCTTAGCATGGATGAGATTATCTGTGTGGCTTAGTTCAAGGTCCAGAAAGGTGAGGGTGTCTGGATCACAGACAGAAGTAAAAGATAAGCCTAAGCTGTTGGTGTTGCAGTAGGCCACAAATTCATCCACTCGAGATCGAGTGCCATCCCAGATGATCAGTATGTCATCTATAAATCGGCCGAAGAATACGAGGTGCTCAGAGTAGGGGTTGTTATGCCAGATTGAGCGTTGTTCCCAGAGCCCCATAGTCAAGTTTGCATAGCTGGGGGCAAAGTTGGCACCCATGGCAGTGCCTTGGGTTTGTAGGTAGTATTGGTTCTCGAAGGAGAAATAGTTGTGGTTAAGGCAGAATTTTCTCGATTCAACAATAAATTCTGCTTGTCTGGAGTTGATTTGGGGCTCTTAGGAGAGAAAATATTCTATTGCTTCTAGACCGATTTCATGTGGGATCGATGTGTATAGTGAGCAAACATCGAGTGAGAGCCATAGATAGGTTGGTTCCCAATGGTAATTATGTAAAGTATTAAGTAGATGGGTGCCGTCCAGGATGTATGCCGGTAGGTTCTGGGCCAGAGGTTGCAGGAAATGATCGATGTACATGGAGAAGGGGTTGGTGATACTTTTCTGGGTGGCCACAATGGGACATCCAGGGGGCTTGGTAAGACTTTTATGAATTTTGGGAAGGTGGTAGAAGTAGGGGGTGTTGTAGTTATCATGTTTGTGGAATGCGGCTTCGGTTTTTGTGATTATTCCCTCCATTGTTGCCTTGTTCACCAGTGCATGGGCTTCAGGTATGAACTTGGGTAAAGGGTCACAAGACAGTTTTTTGTAGGTGTTGTCATCTGACAGAAGTCTGTGGGCCTCATTGACATATGCGTCTCTGTTTTGGATGACAATTTCGCCTCCTTTGTCAGCTGTTTTTATAATGTAGTCTGTATTGTTGGATAGGGCCTTTAGACAAGCCCTTTCAGGGAATGAGAGATTGTGGTTATGTGTGGGGGTCGGGGCCTGGTTACACAGGCGTTTGATTTCAGAGAAGACTACTTGATAAAAACTTTGTAAATAAGGGCCTTTAACATGGGTATGGTTAAAGATGGATTTGGGGTGGAAGGAGGTATGTTGGATGGGTGGGGAGATGGAAGGAAGTTGAGTGAAGCATGGTCAAAAGGCATCTGTTTCGCCATCTCCGGTGTATAGGTCTTCAAGGAGAGCTAGGCAGGAAGCATCCATTGTGTTGTCAGCAGTGGGGTCATCACAGGATTCAATGGATGTAGTGTCTGTGATGGGATTTTCTGTGGCTTTAATGTTGAAAAACCTTTTCACAGTTAGGTCTCGGATGAATTTATTGAGGTCTCTGAACAAGGTAAAGGGGTTTGGACCGGCTGAGGGGGCAAAATTGAGGCCTTTGCTAAGTAGTGACGTATCTTCACGGCTGAGGGTTAGTGAGGATAAATTGTAGATTTTTATCATTTGGTTAGCTTCCCTTTTTTCCATGTGTCTTCTTCTCCCCCCTCTTCTGCCTCTACTCCTAATTTTTTTTTTGGGGGCAGGTTGGGGGGGTTGACTAAAAAAGAAGGCTCAAGGGTGAATGGAGGTGTCTGTGGTGTCTGAGTTGACTGGATGAGCTTGTGTGGTTGTTGGGGGTGAGCCTATGGTACGAGGCAGAGAACTGGGTACAGAAATGGCACCGGTGTCTGGTAGAGAAGGGTTGCGTGGAGTGATGGGGTAACTGAATGATTTATGGTGGACTTAGTTGTGCTGGGGGGCATTGCAGTCCTGGTGGTATTTGTACGTTTGTGGTTTCCATGTCTTATTTGCTTAGGTTGGGTGGTTGAGGGTTGAGGCTCTGACTGAGAAGTTGAAAGTAACCGGTTCTTCTGCTTTATGCGGTTAGGGTTGGGGGCTCTATAGGGTGGTTGGGTGGGAAGAGGCCCATGGTGGCTATGGGGCCCAGGATGTGTATGTGGGTGTGGAGCTAGCCGCATGAGAGGGTGGGTGGGGGGGACGTAAAGGAGGGATGTTAGGTAATTTGGGAGTTTTCCAGTCGAAGACCTTGGATGATGTGTAGTCATCAACATCCTGTCTCATTTTTTTCCTTTGAGAACCAATACTACCTACAAATCCAAGGCACTGCAATGGGTGCCAACTTTGCCCCAGCTATGCCAACTTGACTATGGGGCTCTGGGAACAACGCTCAATCTGGCATAACTACCCCTATTCTGAACACATCGTATTCTTCGGCCGATATATAGATGACATACTGATCATCTGGGATGGCACTCGATCTCGAGTGGATTTATTTGTGGCCTACTGCAACACCAACAGCTTAGGCTTATCTTTTACTTCTGTCTGTGATCCAGACACCCTCGCCTTCCTGGACCTTGAACTAAGCCACACAGATAATCTCATCCATGCTAAGAACTATATGAAACCCACTGCAGGCAACTCTTACCTCCATTTTCACAGCTGCCATCACCCTCGATGGATTTCAAACATACCAAAAAGCCAATTCTGTCGTTTGAAACATAATTGCACCCGTTTGGAAGACTACATTGAACAAAGCAGCTTATTCAAGAAAAAGTTCTCCGATAAAGGCTATCCTGCCCCCCTAGTGGACGAAGCCTATAACAACTTCCCAAGCGAAATACCGCAATCCAGGAATCTAAAATCTCCCTCGCTCTCCCAAGTACCCAGACTTATCACCCAATTCCATACTCAACACAGAAAGATATAACACATCCTCCAAAAACATTGGGGCATACTGCTAGAAGACCCCCATCTCAAAAACATCCTTGATGAAAAACCCAAAATTACATACAGAAGAGCCCAAAACCTAAAAGAAAAAATAGCTCCTAGCAAACTAAAAACCTGCAGACCCCAACCTTCTACCTCACCTACTTTCCTCGATATCAAGGGCATGTACCAATGCCGCAAGCTCAATTGCCTAACCTGCAAATTCGTACAGCACAAACAAAAACATTTCACTACTAAGGATAAAACATTTCAACTTGGCCAAGAATTTAACGATCCCCAGACATTTCACGGCGTTCCACCAAAGCGCCACCAATGGGCTGTGGGTCTGGATTATAGAAGCCATCCCGAACAATCTCCCTCGAGCTGAACGCATCAAACGTCTGTGCGAGAGGGAGACCTTCTGGATATACACCCTAGACTGCCTAAAGCCAGGAGGCCTTAATGAAGAGATCGAAACCCATTCCATTCTATAAACTCTCTAGACACTTCTGTATCATCCATATTCTCCCACGGCTATATCACCTTTAAATCCCCCAACCCCCCCGTTGTAAACACTATACACACAACCTTCTTTCCCCAAAGTTATCCCACCCTTAACATTGCCCTCCGACGATATCATAGTCTAATTACCACCTGCCTCTGTACTTCTTCACTATACTCTATAATTAATCCGCTGCATATGTGCATGCATTCGTGTGCACATGCATATGTGCTTGCACTCATGCGTTTTTGACGCTTGCTGCATGCGTTCCCACATGCTTTATACCCCTCCCCATTTCTCACTTCATTCTCATCATCCTTGCCATTTATATTCCTTACCATATTTATTTCCCCATAATATTCCCTCCATGCATTTATCATTTATTCCTTCCACTCATTCATATTTTTCACCCATCTGTCACCTATAATCTATTAACTATTTCGTTTTTTCCCATTATCTCCAACTGCACATACATTTTTTTTTTTTACATTTTTTACACCTTTTTTATATATATATATATATATATATATTCCTCTTTTTTGATCAACTATAGACACTCACTTGGGTAAAGACAAGTAGGCTGTGCACCCCACATGATGCATAAAAATTATACGAAAACCCCCTAACGGGGCTTTAAAGCAGCCAATGAACACAATGTAGGTGGTCAAAAAATTGTTTTTATTAGTACAAAAAGTCATATAAAATAGGTAAGTTCTGACCTCTGGAGTCAGGACATGAACTGGAATACAATGTTAAAAATTTCAACGGACATCACCCGTAATTCGGGAATAGTGTACAGTACAAAGTATTAGGGACAACAAGATCGTAAGTACTAGATAAATCCTGACAACAAGATCATAGGTGTTAAATTCTGACGCGTTTCGACCCTCACTGGGTCTTCTTCAGAGGATAGTTGTCGTCTGTAAGGATGTAAGCATATGTCAAAACACTACATAAAGCTCAACAATGGTAAACCTATGTATATAAAAAAAATATATGTATATAAAACATAGCATGTTCTATACAAATTGCATAGTTACCCGTCCCAGAGTTCCCAATGGTTCAGGATGTTCGTAATGGAAAGAATGTAGTCCCTCCTGTGTCCTATGCCCTCCTGAGAGTAGGCCAGCCCCCCAGGGAGCGGGCAATCGACCAGACGTGCCTTGCAAGGGATCACGCATATGCTGCCCCCCGCATACACCGGGGGGGGTGGGGCTGGGAACAGGCAGTGGACGGCACGCTAAGCACCCAAAATGCGGTAGCGGTGATGCTGCAATCAAATTTAAATGCAAGGGATCATTAGTTCCCCCAGAAAAAAGATGGTTCGCCCGATTTGGGGCGATTTACTCATATTTCAATATGATAGTGGGTGTGCGAGAAACAAAAGGGTGCAGCAAGATAGGAAAAGAAAAGAGGCGGGGGAAGGGGGGGGCATGAAAAAAAAAAAAAAAAAGGGGGGAGAAAAGGGAGGGGATTGGGGGGGAAGGAAAAGGAGAGAAGTGAGGAGATCCCACACAGAAAGAGAAATGAAGACCAAACAGTGAATGAGAGTGACTGACAGAACAAACAACAAGCAACAGACTTCCTGCTGCCCATTTGAAGCTGCACACGAATCGGGGTATTGGGGTAATGGTGCTAGCCATACACCAGTAAGGAAAAACAGGTAGTGTGTGAGAGAAGACCAGCCAAGGCTGGAGGAGTGAAGGGAAGGGAATAGGAATGGTACGGTGGTGGGGGTGGGACGAGTGACACAAGGTGAAAGAGGGGAGGGGGGGAGGGGGAGGAAAGGGAAGGGGGAGGGTGGTGGGGAAAGGGGGGAGGGTGCATGTGTAAAGAAAAAGGGGGGGAGGGGGAAAACAGTAGTGACACCACAATCCACAAGACAAAATCAGATAAAGAATGATGCATGCACACGCAGTGAAATGAATTGAATAAATAAATAAAATACATGAGGTGATGGCAGTACTTAGTTACCCTAAAAAAGGACCGGAATAGCTTGAATCAAATTGCCAAAGGTTCTGGGGGAAAGGTTAGAACATATATATGATCAGACATCACTGAGGTGATGTCTGATCATATATATGTTCTAACCTTCCCCCCAGAACCTTGGGCAATTTGATTCAAGCTATTCTGGTCCTTTTATTGGGGGGTTCATTTCACTGCGTGTGCAGTGCTGCACCCTTTTGTTTCTCGCACACCCACTATCATATTGAAATATGAGTAAATTGCCCCGAATCGGGCGAACCATCTTTTTTCTGGGGGAATTAATGATCCTTTCCACTTAATTTTTTTTTTTTTTTTTCAATTCTTTATTTTTATTTTCAAAATACAAAAATCCATATATTGACATACATATAGATAAAATCCATCTTTAATGACCCCCAACTTAGGAAAAAAACAAAAAAAAACAAAATAAAACAAAATACCCACCCCCCCCTCCCTTCCCAATCCTGCTGAGTTACAATAATGTAATTCAATAACCTAATTCCCTCACCTAGTTCCCTTGTTTTATACCCGTTTAACCTTTAGCCAGTAATCTCCTCCACATAGCTCCAGGTATTCTTATACCTTCGCCACCCTGCCCATTTATCTTTTGGTTCAGTCCCCTCCTCAAACTCTGCTTCGGGAACCCTCCTCACTCTCCATTATATAAATTTCATTAACATAGAGCAACCATTCATGAATTTTAGGGCTCTCAGGCTCCATCCATTTTTTAGGAATCTGACTCTTGGCAGTATCCAACAAAATGGGAACTATCGATGTTTGATATTGCTTGATTGCCTCCTCAGTCCCATGGAATAAACAGATCCATGGGTCTTCCTGGATCGTCTTATTAGTAATTTCCTTTATTAGGTGTATAATTTTCTTCCAATACACTTTGATGATGGGACACTCCCACCATATATGGGCCATTGTGCCAATATTTTTACACCCTCTCCAACATTCCCCCGATTTCTCCGGTTGGAATTTGCTAAGTTTGTCTGGGGTCGCATACCACCCTGCCAAGCACTTGAAATTTGTTTCCGTTATCCTCGTACTCACTGAGGAGGTATGCAGCATTTTCAGGATTTTCCCTATCACGTGGTCACTACTTTGTGTCCCCAATTCCCTTTCCCATTTCCTGATGTAGGGAGGTACATCCAGCTCCTCACTAGTCATTAAAATTTTATACAGCCGAGAAATTATATTTCTGGATTCCTTTCTCAAACAAAGCTGCTCAAGCAGCCTATAATCTTCTTCGCCTCTGATTGGTTTCTGAAGTTTCTTTACAAAATGTGTCAGCTGGATGTACCGCCACTCATCAATCTCCATTAAATCTGTCTCAGTTTTCAAATCGTGAAATGTGCGAATTTTCCCTTCTTTAATTACGTCTTTTAATTGTGTATTAACCTTCTTAATCCAATTCCCCCCCACCTCCCTCATCCCGGGTTCAAAGAATTTATTATCCCTCAAATAAATCAAAGGAGAATTATAACTCCATTTATTTTGAGTGTGAATCTGATCCCATAATTTTAGTGTATTAAGTGTTATATCCGATGTGTTTGTGCTAAGTGCTCTGTATTTTGGGGGATTCCATATAGTGTGCCCTAAGTGTGTGCTACTTAAACTATGTTCGATATTAACCCATCCTTTTTCTGATGTCGGCTTTGACCATTCCATCACCTGTGAAAGCATCACTGATTTATAATATTTACTTAAGTCCGGTAGGGCAAGCCCACCCTGTTTTTTACCCCTAGTCAGGACCTTATATGCTATTCGTGGCTTTTTATTACCCCAAACAAACTTTGCCATTAGGCCTCGCAAGGCTCTCAAATATGGCTGTGGTAGGGAAATTGGGAGCATCTGAAATTTATAGAGGATTTTCGGGGCCAACACCATTTTTATTGTATTTACGCGGCCAAACAGGGCGAGTGGGCGTGTGGACATTTTTTGTATTTCTTGCTTAATTAAATTCAATAAGGGTATATAGTTAGTTAAATACAGTTTCTTCGGAGAGTTGGATAGTTTAACTCCTAAATATTTTATCTCCCTTCTCCAGGGGAAGTGGAATTCCCCTGAAAGTTTTTCTTCTTCCTGTTTGTCTATGTTAATATTTAAGATTTCAGACTTGCTGAGATTTACCTTAAAATTTGATATGTCACCATATCTTTTTAAAATCTGCAGCAAGTTTGGAATCGATATCCGGGGATTCGTAATATAGAAAAGGACATCATCGGCATACGCCGCTAGTTTATGTTCCTCGGTTCCTATCCTTATCCCACTACAATCTGGGT